>JAUDYJ010000008.1:24385145-24985145 GCA_030761175.1 Masticophis lateralis
TGGAAAGAAGAAGAAAGGTTATTTAGGTCAGGGGTCTCCAACCTTGGCAACTTTATGACTTGTGGACTTCAATTCCCAGAATTCCTCAGCCAGTGCATGCCACCATTGTTGTCCACCATTACTTCAGGTATTACGAAGGGCTTTTCTCTGAGTCAAAGTCATGTTTCAGTGCGCCTGTGTTCTGGGTTAGGGCTTTACAGTTGTCCATCCAGGTCATGGACAAGAGCCTGGTGGCCCAGTGGACTAAGTGCTGTTAAAGTAGCACTTAGTTGCCAGCTGCCTGCAATTATTGCAAGTTCAAATCTCACCAGGCACAAGGTTGACTCAGCCTTCCATCCTTTTTTTTTATTTTATTGAAAAAGTTTTACAAATACAAATTTCCCTCCCCTCCCTTGGCTTCTCTTATAACCTTAAAAATTACTATTCATATTAACTCCCCAGATATTAAAAAAAAGGTGAAATCCAAATCATGTCATATCATACAATTTCATCATCTACTCTACCCCCTGTCAATACTAAAAATTTCTAGATAACATCCAAATAATATCTACACATAATCTATCCCAAATATTACAAAATGAAATCCAAATCATAGTTCCCCCCCAGTTACTCTACCCCCTATATATACTATAACTTTCTATTTAGCATATTCTACATAACATTCTACAACTGAATAACAACTTCTGTTTAATCCAGATCATAATTCCCCCTAGTTACTTTACACCCTATATACTATAGCTTACAATACAACACAACGTTTTCTATATAGCATTCCACATCTACACAACAATTCATACTTAACATTCAACTGAAAACTATCTGATACTTCTTTGTTTGATATTTATTCTGGACATAGTCTATCCATTTCTTTCATTCCCAGACGAAAGTTTCTTGGGTCTTGTCTTTTAAATATGCTGATATCTTTGCCATTTCTGCAAAACTAGCCACCTTCAGAGTCCATTCTTCAATAGTAGGTAGAATATCTTTTTTCCAATATTGTCCAATCAATAACCTAGCTGCTGTAATCATATATAATATCAATTTTGTTTCATTCAATGGAAAGTCCTTAACTATACCCAGTAAAAACAGTTGTGGAGAAAATTGAAGTTTCTTCCTCAAAACGTTTTGCATAACCCACCTTCCATCCTTTTGAGGTAGGTGAAATGAGGACCCGGATTGTGGGGGCAATAAACTGACTTTGTATAAAAAAGAACACCGCTTAGGGGGCCCCAAAAGCCCTACTAAGCAGGTATATACAAAAGTATGAAGACTATTGCTTAATGCATTGTAAGCCACCCTGAGTCTCCGGAGAAGGGCGGCATATAAATCTAAGTAATAAATAAAATAATAAATAAATAAATAAATTGCCAAGGTTGGAGATCCCTGATTTAGGCTGTATTCTCTGGTGCTTACAGTTTTCATCCTTCTGTGTGAATGATTTTCAGTATTTTTTCCCCCTGGCCTAGTATACTTATTGTTACCTTTTCCTCTATTTGGCAAAGAATCTAAACTAGCAACTGAAACAGATCAGTTGAAGCACTGAAATTCCCTAGAGGTAGAAAGGAAAGTCTGATGAAGGGAGGTTACCCTCAACATCACCCAAAATGCTGTGCATCATCCTGGATAAAACGTATTTTTTTCTTCTTCCTGCTCTGCTCCAAATAAGCCGCCTAGCAAACACAACGATAGCATCCTAGAGAGATAATGTCATCAGCATACAGAAACAGGCAGGAAAGCTTCCTGTAAAACTTGGAAATCTGAGCTGTGAAACAGCTACGCGTCTGTTTGCAAAACTGACAGCTGGGCTTCTCATTTCCTATGCAAGTTTTAAAACCTGCTAGGCTCGTTCTTGGAAGATGCTCCTAAAACTGGTGGGGTTGAGTAGATCTTCCAGTGTTTCCAGAAAAACACTGGAAGAGCTGGGAACAAAGAGACTCTAAGTTCTCCAAACAATGCAACTTGTTGTTGACTCAACTGACAAAAATGGATTTGGAATGGTGGAAATTTCTTTTTCTTTCTTTCTTTCTTTCTTTCTTTCTTTCTTTCTTTCTTTCTTTCTTTCTTTCTTTCTTTCTTTCTTTCTTTCTCTTGTATGCCGTCCTCTCTCCGACAAGGACTCAGGGCGGCTCACAGGAATAAAACAAGCAATAAATCAATATTTGAATATTAAAAATATTAAAATTCCCCTTTAAAAAAAACCCCTACAGTCCCATCTGACCTGGTGAAATAACCATGTCTTAAGGTCACGGTGGAAGGAGTGCAGGTCAGAGGCCACCCGGAACTCCAGGGGGAGTTGATTCCATAGAGTAGGTGCGCCCACAGAGAAAGCCCGTTCTCTAGGAGTCGCCAGTTGACACTGCCTGGCCGACGGCACTCCAAGAAGGCCCTCCCTGTGGGAATGCACCGGGCGATGGGGAGCTGTCGCTGGCCGCAGATGGTCGGTCAGATACCCCAGGCCTAAGCCATGTAGGGGTTTATAGGTGATAACCAGCACCTTGAATCTCACCCGGAAGGCAACTGGTAGCCAATGCAGGTCGCGCAGGAGGGGTGTAACGTGAGAGTGTTGGGACACTCCCATCACAACCCGCACAGCCGCATTCTGCACCAGCTGAAGCCTCCGAGTGGTCTTCAAGGGCAGCCCCTTGAAGGAAATGACTAGAAAGACAGGAGAAAGGGAGAGAGGTAGGTAATAAATCACTCCGTGTTATGACTGCAAATCTCCACGTCCATTTTGGATCTTCAGCTGAAGATGTTCCAAAACTCTGGAATGTAGAAGGATAGAGAAGAGAATTTCTAGGGAAGCAATGGTGGACCTAAGATGGTGGACCCACAGAAAGCAGATCCAACAGACATGGTGGAAAGAGGAGCCAGTGAATGGATTGGCTTCTCTGAATTCCTCTCAGGAGCAAGTAAGATGGCCTACAAGTGCTCCATGCAGTGCTCCTCATGAGGAAATCATTAGATAGTAGTCCCTGGATAGCAGATCTCTGGGACCTCATCTCAATAAGCCTCAATTAAGTGTCCTGAAATGGACACTGAATTGGCTTACTTCCTCTCTTAAACATTTTAGGGCAGGGGTCTCCAACCTTAGCAATTTTAAGACTTGTGGACTTCAACTCCCAAAGTTCCTCAGCCAGCTTTGCTCCACAAGTCTTAAAGTTGCCAAGGTTGGAGACTCCTGCTTCAAGGAATTGTTTGTTAATGGGTTTTCGGATGTTGACAATCTTTAGAAGGCAAGTTTTATTATATCATATGAGTTTCTTTCTATCTTTAATGAAAGACATTTCATGCAAGTTTAAGAAGACTTTTTAAAAAGTTGAAATAAATAGCAAAAGTGTGACTAGAATGTTAATTTTGGAAAGTTATAAGCAGATTAAGGGGCCAGGTGGACCTTAAATATGATTTTTTTTAAAAAAAAATTCATTACAAGAATATTGTCTTTGGGTATTGTCTTTATAAATATAAAGGTCCTGAATTAGCTGTAGGGAAATCTTCCAACTATGGAATGGTCATATGGCTATCTAATATAGAAAAAGAAAAAAAAACCTTGAACAAATGGAAAATATTGTACCGGTAGTAACAGCAGAAACTGTAAAAGAAAACAAAGAAGGAATGCACTAGGAAAAGATTAAGTTATGGATTTTGGCCCAAACATCTATCCATTTTACATTCTCGTCTTGCCAATAATTACATTAACTGTTGGAGCAAGGATTAATATGATTAATTCTAATCAAAGAGAGAAGCAATTTAGAACTAAGGAGAAAGTTCCTGACAGAACAATTAATCAGTATTCTGTTCTGTTCTGTTCTGTTCTGTTCTGTTCCATTTTATTCCATTCCATTTTATTCCATTCCATTCCACTCTATTGTTCTGTTTTGGAAAATAATAACAGAACAGAATCAAAACTTTATTGTCACTTTAAATGTACACCAATTATCATACATTAAAATGAAATTTCATTGCATTCAGCTCTCAAAAGATAACCATTATGCATATACCCACATTCACACACATATACGGCACAAAGAAACATCACACTCTAGTTTGAATGTATGCATATACATGGCAGGGGAAAAAAAGAATTCTGTGAGTTTACAAGATGGATGGCATAAGGAACAAAGCTGTTACAGAATCGAGCAGTCCTGCTAGAAATACTTCAAAACTCCTTCCAGAGGAGAACAACAGAAACAGATCATGAAGTGGGTGTGTGGGGTCTCTAACAATACTTTGAGCTCTAAGCACACAGCGCTTGTAAGCAGTATCCTGAATAACAGGAAGCGAGCTTCCTACAATCTTCTCGGCTGTCCTTACCACTCTCTGTAGGGACTTTCTATCTGAGGTGCTGCTGCCACCAAACCAAACAGCGATGTAGTTTGTTAAAATGCTCTCAATTGTGCCTCTGTAAAAAGTGGCCAGGACAGAAGGAGAAAGGTGTGCTCTCCTCATCTGATGCAGGAAATGCAAACAAATGCAAATGCTTTTTTGAAAAAGCACCTTTCTGTACATATATTGCATTGCTACTGTATTTCCCCGAAAATAAGACCCTGTCTTATATTTTTTAACCCCAAAATAAGCGCTTGGTCTTATTTTTGGGTAGGTCTTATTATTTGGGGGCGTGTGGAGCAAAATGGGGCTCCTCTTGCCACCTTACCTGATTTCCAGTTCTGCATTTAAATAATTTCGGGGAGGGCTTATTTTCAGGGGGAGGCTTATTTTAGCTCATGCGTTCAAAAGCCTGATTATCAGAGGATGTCTTATTTTCGGGGAAACAGGGTAAATGATACCAGAGTAGCTCAAAAAGGACCAGAAAAAATTGTATAACATCAGGATTTAACATAGTGAATGAATACATCAGCAAAATATTTCCCTGTAATGATTGGATCCATAACAACGGAATTCGCAAAACAGAGGGCAGCTGTCAGTTTCGGTTTCATCCTCGAAATAAGTTACTTCATCTCACACCATTTTCAGCTCAGCCACGTATATATTATGCCAGTGTTTACTAAGTTCGAATAAAGCTTGAATTAATCCTAAATTACCAGGAGCTCCTGAATAGTCTTCAGAAGAGATTATACAACAACAACAGCAAGGACGGTTGTTGCCCGAAGGTCGTTCATTGCAGTAGCTAAATGAAGAGCTGAATCTTTGTCTCCCAACCCACATTCCTGAAAACCAACTGCTAAAATTCAAGTCAGAAAAAGATTTTAGGGCACTAAAGAAATGATCTCCTTCTGATAACTGGGTCACACATTCCTAAACCAGATTCACATGACTTGGAAAGTTCATTCCCTCTGTTACTCAGAGAAGGCAATGCTGCAACTTTAATTAGACACACCAACTATCTTAGGTAGCTCACCGGGGTTCCCAATTCATAGTCTGGAGCAGGGGTGTCAAACTCAAGGCCCGGGGGCCAGATCTGGCCCATGGGTTGCTTAGATCTGGCCCATGGGGCTGCCCGGTGAAACAGCCTGTGGTGCTTTTGTCAACAAAAACATGGCCCTCCCGGGCTCCGTTTTTGCTGCCAGAGGATTGCAGAGGCCGTTCCAGCGAAAACGGAGCTCGGGAGCCTGTTTTTGTTGGCAGAGCATGTGGGCCACGGGCGCCCCTGACACAAGTGATATCAAGCTGGCCACGCCCACTCTGGCCACCCTCCCCCGAGGTCAAACACAATCCTGATGCAACCCTCAATGAAATCGAGTTTGACACCCCTGGTCTGGAGTTTCTGGAAGCTGGTACATCAAACTGAGCCAAAACACCACGGCAAAATTGTGTCATTAAACTGCATTTGTGCAACAGCAGTTGTAGCAGGGGTGAAATCCAGCAGGTTCTGACAGGTTCTGGAGAACCGATAGCGGAAATTTTGAGCAGTTCTGAGAACTGGCAAATACCACCTCTGGCTGGCCCCAGAGTGGGGAGGGGATGGGGATTTTGCAATATCCTTCCCCTGGACTGGGGAGGGAATGGAGATTTTGCAGTATCCTTCCCCTGCCACGGCCACCAAGCCACGCCATTCCCACCAAGGCACGCCCACAGAACGGTAGTAAAGAAATTTGGTAATTGTGAAGGCAAAGATGCTGAAGGCAAGATAGTTCTCCAGGAAAAGAGTAACAGGATTGATAAACAGATATTCCTCGTACAAGGGGAAACTTTGGCACAATAAATATCCATCTGGAACAGTCGGGGTTAATTTTTCTGAGGAGACACCCAGAGGCATGTCCTTGGTTTCCAGGATAACGCAGACAATACCAGCCCAAACCTGCTGAGATGCAGAAAATTGCTGAGCAAGAATGAACATTGAAGGAGCCACACCTTCCCAGCCTGTGGCCATTAATGCTCACACGTAATGTTGCTTGCAAATCCAGCCTCCTCATGGAACAAGGTTGAGCAGCCACAAAAAGGAAAGGCGAGCCTAGAGACAAGAGGCCTAGGAAACAACAGTGCAGCTTGACAACAAGCAAAAGCCATGATGTGATATATTGTGGTCTAATCCTTAAGATTTATATTGACTGTTTCCTAATATGATTTGATTACTTATTTGTATCATTAAGTGTTGTATCTTAGGATTCTTGATGAACGTATCTTTTCTTTTATGTAGACTGACAGCGTATGCACCAAGACAAATTCCTTGTGTGTCCAATCACACTTGGCTAATAAAGAATTCTATTCTATTCTATTCTATTCTATTCTATTCTATTCTATTCTATTCTATTCTATTCTATTCTATTCTATTCTATTCTATTCTATTCTATTCTGCTCTGCTCTGCTCTGCTCTGCTCTAATCCTTATTTCTGCTCTACTCTAATCTACTCTACTCTACTCTACTCCTATCCCTGCTCTGTTTTGTTCTGTTCTGTTCTACTCTACTCCACTCTAACCCTTATTTCTACTCTACTCTACTCTACTCTACTCTGCCCTACGCTACCCTACCCTATTCCTATTCCACTCTACTCTACTCCGATCTCTGTTCTGTTCTGTTCTGTTCTGTTCTGTTCTGTTCTGTTCTATTCTATTCTATTCTATTCTATTCTATTCTATTCTATTCTATTCTATTCTATTCTATTCTATTCTATTCTATTCTATTCTATTCTATTCTATTCGAAGCAAGATCAGTTTGAGAATCTGCACTCAACTCTGTTGGCTTTCTTCCTTGAGTTGGTTTACTTATTTTTTTTTTAATTTGATTTATATGCCGCCCTTCTCCAGAGACTCAGGGTGGCTTACAATGCGTTAAGCAATAGCCTTCATACTTTTGTATATTTATACAAAGTCAGCTTATTGCCCCTAACAAACTGGGTCCTCAATTTACCTACCTTAGAAAGGATGGAAGGCTGAGTCGACCTTGAGCCTGGCTAGGATTGAACTCAGGTGTTAATTGCTGCCTTTAGTAGGAGGCATTAGCCCCCTACGCTACACAGGCTCATGATAAGATTACCAGCTTGTCTCTCTCCCAAGTCTTCCACGGGGATTTCCCTTTATTTTATTCCCACTGCAGCAACTTGATGAGGTAGATTGAACAGTTAATTAGTCAATTACATCCACTAAGTCTTACATCCACTAAGTCTTACATCCACTAAGTCTTGACACTAAGGGACACTAAGGGTGGCTCAGTGGCTTAGATGCTGAGCTTGTCGATTGAAAAGTCAGCAGTTCAGTGTCGCCTAACTGGGAGAGCTCCCATTACTTGTCCCAGCTTCTGCCAACCTAGCAGTTCGAAAACACGTAAAAAAGGCAAGTACGAAAATAGGGACCATCTTTGGTGGGAAGGGAACAGTGTTCTGTGTGCCTTTGGTGTTTTGTCATACTGGCCACATGAACACGGAGACGTCTTCGGACAGCGCTGGCTCTTCGGCTTTGAAACGGAGATGAGCACCGCCCCCTAGAGTCAGGAACGACTAGCACATATGTGCAAGGGGAACATTTACTTTTACCTTAAGTCTTGTCATCCCACTTGCAATACAGATAGTCCTCGAATTATGTTCACAATTAAGCCTCAAATTTATGTTGTTAAGTGAATGCCCCATTTTATGACATTTCTTCAGCTGTTAATTGAATCACCGCAGTTGTTAAGTCAGCAACATGGTTGTGAATCTGGCTTCCCCACTGAGTCTGCCTGACCAGAAGATAACAAAAGAGAGTCATAGTGCAGCTGTCATAAATATGAGCCAATTGTCAAATGTCTGAATTTTGACCCCATGGCCATGGGGATGTTGCAACGGTTGTCATCGTGGAAAACCGTCATAAGTCACTTTTTTCCAATGCCTTTGTAACTTTGAATGGTCACTAAGTGAACAATTGCAGCCCAGGGACTACCTGTCATGAACTACAAGGAGACAACTGACAGTGAGAGCAATCAACCCATGAAACAGAAGTTGCCTTCGGAAGTTGTGGGAGCTTCATCACTGGAGGCTTTCAAGAAGAGACTGGACTGCCATCGGTCAGAAATGGTGTAGGGCCATGATGGCGAATCTATGGCATGCGTGCCACAGGTGGCACATAGAGCTATATCGGTGGGCATATGAGCTCAGCTCCAGCATGCATCCAGCTGATTTTCAGGCCTTCTGGGCCCACCAGAAGTCAGGAAACAGGCTGTTTCTGGCCTCCGGAGGGCCTCCCACAGGGGTGGGAAAGGACATTTTCACCCTCCCCAGGCTCCTAGAAAGCCTCTGGAGCCTGGGGAGAGTGAAAAATGGGCCACCGGAACTCAGCAAATGGGCTATTTCCAACCTCTGGAGGGCCTCCAGGGGAGGGTGAGGAAGGCTGAAACAAAACTATAGCTTTTATTAGGTTCTCAAGGAAAGGGTTAACATTGCACATATAAAATTACTGACATTCAAGCTCCGGAGATTATTTTCTGGAGAACAATCCTCTATTGAGTCTGGGGAGGGAAAGGGCTACCACAGCAGGAAATGCCAGATATGTTTATGACCCTTCCTTTCCACTGGGATTCTATATATAATCTCTCCGCTCATTTATCAAATTTCGTTCTGTGGAATTAGGTAATTTGGCTGAAAAGCCGTGAACTTAATTTGGTTCGGGGTGGGTGGGAAAGAGTTGACGGGGGTCAGGGAAGAGACGATCCTTTCCATTTGGGGGTTTGTTTGTTTTTTGACTCTACTGTCATCAGCAGAAAAATGGGGCAAGGAGGAGGGACATGGAACTTCTTAAAGCAACGGCACCAATTTATCTGGCTTTGCGGACCAGCAGGGGGAGAAGGATGGCTCCGCAGAAGTGGCGGGCATGCGTGCCCACCACTCACATGCTCCTCATGCAAATGGAGCCATGCACACATTCATATGCTCGCCCATAACTTCTGCTACCCAGTTCTGAACAGGCCACAGTGTTGTGGTCCGCCAGGAGCCTGCGAAGCTGGCAGCGGAGTCGGACAATGAGGTGGCTGGGGAGGACCATGGACCAGTCCTGGAGACTGGGGAAGGCCTGGATGAGGGCTCTGCATTGGAGGCAGAGATGGGGCCAGGGCCATCGGGGAGTGATGTGTGGACTCCAGACAACACTCCCCGAGTGACAACAGAGAGGCAGCGGAACAGGAGGAGCCTGTTCCTAATGCACGCATGAGAAGAGCTGCCAGAAGGCAAGAGCAACTAAAGCAAAAAGGACAACTCAGGAGTAAGGCCAAGAGATGATTGGCCCCTCCCATAAGGCTTAAAAGACCAGCAACGGCTCTTGGGCTCTTTGTCAGAAAACAACGTTGATAGATTTGTTTCTTATCTTGCTGCATTTATTTCTTGTCAGCGTCTTCTGCTTCTGTACTTTTGCCAAGAAAAGCCTTTGGCAGGTTGCCAAAGTAGACCAAGGTTGGCGATAATGCTGAAGGATTGTGTTATGAAGGATTTGTTTTGAATTAGCTTGGACTACTGCTGAGAATGAGCTAATTCTAATAAAATCTGTTTGTTTAGAACTAATTGCGTCTAATAATACCTACTTGGTCACAACACACGGCTCTGTATTGGACTGTATCCAGTGGTGGTATCCAACTGGTTTGGACCAGTTCATCTGAACTGCTAGCGGAAATCGTGGGTGGGCCTCCCTCCCTCCCTCCCTCCCTCCCTCCCTCCCTCCCTCCCTCCCCTCCCCTCCCCTCCCCTCCCCCCCAGCTCTATGCCATCCTATTTAGGCACGATTTTGAGGCTGGGTGCATGAATGGAAGGCAGGAGCATGCATGAACTCGGTAGGCGACGCACAAAGCGAGTGCACATGCACAGGGCAAACCGGTAGTAACATAATGTGAAACCCACCGCTGGCTGTGTCCCAGGGGTTGGGAACCCTTGCCTGAAAGGGTCGACATCTAGAAAGCCATAGCTGTGTTCTCACTTGCGACGCAGAAAGAGATGGTTAGCTTTTATTTTGTTTTCGAGCAAGATGAGTTCTGGAAGGTCGCTCTTTGGGTTTATGACAAGTATGGATAGGAGGCAATCATGGGTGTTTTCTCCTAGTTTGGTAGACACGAATTTAAATTCTGCTGGGACTATTTCAGAGGGATGGTTGTGTTCCTCTTGAGCCGTCACGCAACGTATTTTCCTCTCTGAAAAAGTGTGTTCCAGTTGCCATCACAAAATGATCCTCCAGCAGAATTCCCGAGGCTTAAAGTGGCCAAGTTTGAAGACTCCCATTCTAGAGGAGGGGTCTCCAACCTTGACAACTTTAAGACTTGTGGACTTCAACTCCCAGAGTTCCTCAGCCAGCTGGGAGTTGAGGTCCACAAGTCTAAAAGCTGCCAAGGTTGGAGACCGGGATGGGGTTCAAAAATTTCAGCAAGGAATTTTCTACCCAGTTGCTGGGTGGCCGTGGTGGGCGTGGCCTAGTTGGCCTCCTGCACCATGGCGGCGGTGTTTTTGCCCTCCCCGGGCTCCGGAGCCTTTCCTTGAGCCTCCAGGAGGGTGAAAACAGCCTCCCCAGGCTCCGGAGGCCCTCTAGAAGATTCCGTTTCCAGCCTTCCTGAACTTCCAGTAGGCCCATTTTTTGCCCTCCCCAAGCCTCCGTGTGCGCCGTACACTTATCTGTATCCAAAACAGGTCACATGGGGACTCCTGATAGGGGCAGGGCAGGGTGGGTGGGCCAGCCAGGAGTGGGATTTGGGGGGTTCTCCGAACTGCACAGAATCTTAGCTACAGGTTCTCCTGAACACCTGTGAACCCCCAGCAGCCCACCCCTGTTGGAGATCCCTGTTCCAGCACATGTCTCTAAACAGGATAGAAAGCAAATCCCTTTAAGGTTGTTTTAGAGGATGATCCCAGCTCTGTAACACTTCAGAACAGGAAGAGAGATTCAATAATGTTTCCTCTTTGATGCCCCTAACAGCCGTTCTCTCTCTCACCCCCACCCTTCCCTTGTTCCCCAAGTCCTCCTCATGCCTTCTGGCGCCGGCGCATCCCCTGCCATGTGGGTGAGGCAGCTGCTTCTCTCACTCCCAAGCTCCCAGCCCTTGCTCAGGCATTCGCCAAAGCCCACCCACCCACCCACCCACTCCTTCTGCATGCAGGGAAGCAGAAGGGAAGTTACACAGCAGACACTGGCTATTTTCTGCATCTGGGGAAGATGCAGCCATCCAAGTAGATAAAACCATGCTACCCTGATCTGACAAGTTTTATCTGCTTGAAGTATGGGGTATAAATGACCACAAGACATAGATAGCTGACCTATCCCAAGGTATTGATCAGGAAAGGCAACTTTCTCAGATTCCTTCCTTCCTTCCTTTTCTTGCCTTCCTTCCTCTCCTTCTCCCTCCCTTTGTCTTCCTTCCTTCCTTCCTTTCCTTTCCTTCCTTTTCCTTCCTCTCCTTCTCCCTTCATCCCTCTATCTTCCTTCCTTCTTTCCTTCCTTCCTTCCTCTCCTTCTCCCTCCGTCTTCCTTCCTTCTTTTCCTTTCCTTCCTTTTTCTTCTTTCCTTCCTCTCCTTCTCCCTCCCTCCCTCTGCCTGCCTTCCTTCCTTCCTTCCTCTCCTTCTCCCTCCATCCCTCCATCTTCCTTCCTTCCTTTTCCTTCCTTCCTTCCTTCCTTCCTTCTTCTCCTTTTCCCTCCCTCTGTCTTCCTTCCTTTCCTTTCCTTCCTTTTCCTTCTTTCCTTCCTCTCCTTCTCCCTCCCTCCTTCTGCCTTCCTTCCTTCCTTCCTTCCTTCCTTCCCTTCTCCCTCCCTCTGTCTTCCTTCCTTCCTTCCTTCCTTCCTTCCTTCCTTCCTTCCTTCCTTCCTTCTTTCCTTCCTTCCTTCCTCTCCTTCTCCCTCCGTCTTCCTTCCTTCTTTTCCTTTCCTTCCTTTTTCTTCTTTCCTTCCTCTCCTTCTCCCTCCCTCCCTCTGCCTGCCTTCCTTCCTTCCTTCCTCTCCTTCTCCCTCCATCCCTCCGTCTTCCTTCCTTCCTTCCTTCCTTTTCCTTCCTTCCTTCCTTCCTTCCTTCCTTCCTTCTTCTCCTTTTCCCTCCCTCTGTCTTCCTTCCTTTCCTTTCCTTCCTTTTCCTTCTTTCCTTCCTCTCCTTCTCCCTCCCTCCTTCTGCCTTCCTTCCTTCCTTCCTTCCTTCCTTCCTTCCTTCCTTCCTTCCTTCCTTCCTTCCTTCCTTCCTTCCTTCCCTTCTCCCTCCCTCTGTCTTCCTTCCTTCCTTCCTTCCTTCCTTCCTTCCTTCCTTCCTTCCTTCCTCTCCTCCCTCCCTCTGTCTTCCTTCCTTCCTCCCTTTCTCCCTGCCCCACTTTTAACATTTTTACAAATAATTCAAGGCGACGAACATATCTAACCTACCTTCCTCCTCCTATTTTCCTCACAACAAGTCTATGAGGTGAGTTGGGCTGAGAGAAAGGGACTGGCCCAAAGTCACCAGCAGGCTATCATGGCTAAGGTGGGACTAGAACTCTCTCTCTCCCACTTTCTAGCCTGGTGCCAGTAGACCAAACTTGGCTCTAGACTTCCCAGATCTATCTATCTATCTATCTATCTATCTATCTATCTATCTATCTATCTATCCATCCATCCATCCATCCATCCATCCATCCATCCATCCATCATCCATCCATCCATCATCTATCCATCCATCCATCCATCTATATCTATCTATTTACCTACCTACCTACCTACCTACCTAGTCTAGAGGCAGTTTGGTCTAGTAGTTAAGGCAACAGGCTAGAATGCAGGAGACAGTGAGTTCTAGTCCCGCTTTAGCCATGAAAGCATGAGATGATCTAATCCTGTGATGGCGAACCTATGACACGGGTGCCACGGGTGGAACACGGAGCCATATCGGTGGGCGTGCGAGCTCAGCTTCGGCACGCATACGTGAGCCAGCCAGCTGATTTTCGGGCTTTCTGGGCCCACCAGAAGTCAAGAAACACACTGTTTCTGGCCTCCGGAGAGCCTCTGGGGGGTGGGGAAGGCCATTTTTGCCCTCCCCAGGCTCCTAGAAAGGCTCTGGAGCCTGGGGAGAGCAAAAAATGGGCCTACTGTGCCATCAGGTGCCAAAAGTGGGGGGAGCATGGGGGGGCAGGGTGCATAAAATTATGGATGTGGGCACGCGTGCGTGTGACCCCACCATGCTCCCCCCACTTTTGGCACGCGATGGCAAAAAGGTTAGCCATCACTGATCTAATCTGACTTGGACTTTCATCTCCCTCCGTTATTTCGGGTGATTCTCAAGGTATATGTTAAGGAACGAAATACGTTTAAACCTTGAATATTTTTTTTTCACCCAGGTGTGTCATTCAGCTGAAGAAAAATAAGCTGAATCTGCATAGGCTAAATGAACAAGACAAATTGGGAGTCTCACTTGGAAAAGGTGTTTCTGGCGTAGTGCATGATGCTGTCAAAGTCGTACGTTTCGCCTAAGGACTCCACCTCTTCGGGTTCCATCTTCAGAAAGTTGTACTCCTGCCCTGCAGAAGGACCAAAGGGAAGAAGTGTGAAAATTGCAAGATAGCTTAGAGCAGGGGTGTCAAACTCAAGGCCGGGGGGCGTGGGGCGTGGGGATGCTTAGATCTGGCCTGTGGGATGCTCTGGAGACAGCAAAGGACAGGCCTATGGTGACCCTGCCGGGCCTGGTGGCTCAGCAGACTAAAAGCATTGTGATTAACATCAGCTGTCTGCAATTACTGTAAGTTGGAATCTCACCAGGCTCAAGGTTGACTCGGCCTTCCATCCTTTCTAAGGTAGGTAAATTGAAGACCCAGTTTGTGGGGGCAGTAAGGTGACTTTGTATAAAATAGACAAAAGTATGAAGGCTATTGCTTAACACATTGTAAGCTGCCCTGAGTCTCCGGAGAAGGACGGCATATAAATCTAATTAAAAAAATAAAATAAAATTGTGATCGCTTTTTGCAAACTCCTGACAAAGTCAGTGGAAAAGCCCATTTCACAAAACCATGTGACTCACTTAACAACTGCAAATGGTTCACTTAACCACTGTGGCAAAAAAGGTCATACAATGGGGCATAACTCACTTAACAACTGCCTTGCTTAGGAACAAGAAACGTTGGGCTCAATTGTGGTCATAAATTGAGGACTACCTGTATTGCTTTTAATCTTTTATTTGTACAGCATCGGAGTCCCTCTGGGAGGGAAATGGGAGGTTTTAAAATTTGATAAATAAAGAAATGCCAGCGTAACTAAAGAAGCAAATTCAGCTGATACTTGGCTATGGATACTTGGATACTTGGGATTATTTCCAACTACGAAAGTCTGCCTTAATGCTTTTCAATATACAGAACTGTTGGAAGAAATATCCATCTGGTTCAGTTCCAAGCTGGGAGAAACACTGAAACATGGAGGCTGATTGGAAAGAGGGTTTAATGATGGACAGGACCACCAAGCACATGGTCCTGGTGCAGCTGGCCACCTGGAGTTGAGAGTGAAGGGTTTTCATACCTTCTCTTGGGCTTTGCACTTGAGCTTCCTGTTCCTGTGCAAGAACATGTATTCTATTGGCTGTTGTAAGGGTCATAGCTAACTTTGTAGGTTGTCTGAGTCCCAGGTTTGCTTGATGTTCGCTGGGTGATGCAATGTCCCCAGGTGATTGTGCCATGTGGTGAGGTCTGGTGCTAAGGGTTAATTCTATAACTGTCATGGTGAACCTATGGCAGACGTGCCAGAGGTGGCACGCAGCACTCTCTCTGATGGCACGCGAACCATCGCCCCAGTTCAGCTCTGCTGGGCATGCATGCGCGCTTCCCACCGGCCAGATGGTCTTTGGGTCTCTGCTGCACATCCAGGGGGAGGGAGGGCACATAAGGGGGTGTGCATGCATGCGTGGGGCGGGGCCTATGCGGAGGGCCACATGCACATTGCATTTTGCACATGTGCGCTTTGGGCCCTTGGTCCAGAAAAGATTAGCCATCACTGTCCTATAATGTCCTGAGGGATCATGTCTTAATTCCATCAACCTGGAGATGGAGATCTTTTGTCTTGTAGATAAGCTGGCCCAGTCTTTCTTAATGGGCACCGAATATCTACTGGGGGCAGGGAGATGGTTTCTGTCTTTAGAAACATGTTTCTCCTTTAGGGAAATATAATATTCTGCCTTTTTAAAAAATATTTCTCCACATATTTCATTCTTCTATGGTAGGACTTCTCTCAGTATCAAGCAGGATGCAAGATACCTTGGAAGAATATGTAAACCCTAGAAGAATGGATATGCATTTGGGGGAAAAAGCAGTGAGGGTGGAATTAGCTAGTAAGAAAGGAAAATACACGTAGCTCTTGATTTATGATCACAATCGAATGCCACATTTCATTTGCTAAATGAGACATTCGTTAAGTGAGTTTTGCTCCCTTTCACGGTCTTTCATGCCACAGCTGCTAAATGAATCCTTGCAGTTGTTAAATTAGTAACAAGGTTGTTAAGTGAATCTTAGCACTGTCAGAAGGTTACAAAATGGGATCATATGACCCAGGGACGTCGCAGCCATCCTAAATATCAACGAGTTGCCAAGCGTCTGAATTTTGACAGCGTGGGATGCGGCAACGGTCGTTAAAGTGTGAAAAATGGCCGTAAGTTACTTTTTTCAGTGCCGTCGCAACTTGGAACGATCACTAAATGACCAGTCGTAAGTCGAGGACTACCTGTAAAGAAGTGTAGAAGGGAGTGGATGCGGGTGCAAATGGATTTTACAAAGGCAGGGGATGGAGAGAATAATTGTCATGTTCTTCAAGATAGTGTGGCCCGTCAGCAGCCTGTGCGGATTGTAGCTGATTCCGACAACAAGGAGGCTGGTGTGGTGCTGTGCCAGCAGCCTGTGCAGCTGGCACTCAAGTCAGACAATGAGGAGGCTGGAGAAGATGTGGTGCCAGAGGCAGGGATTCAGCCAGGGCCTTCAGAACCTCCAGAAGCTCCTTTAAGCGAAGAGGACGAAGAGGAGGAGCCTCTTCTCAATGTATGGGCGCGCAGAGCTGCCAAAAGGCAGGAGTGGCTCCTCAGGAGGAGGTCTCCTCACAAGTAAGGCTTGGGGCTAACTGGCCACTCCCTTAGCCTATTTAAGGAGGAACACCGACTGAAGCAAGCTGTAGGGAACAACTTTAGTTCAATCTCCTTCGCGTCTGAATTCTCTGCAAAATTGTTTCTGGGCTTTCTGCCAACTCTAGTAAGACTGTGATTACCTTATCTTAGAATTCTGGTAGGCTGTTAAGACAGTTCATTAACAGCCTTTGATTGATAAAGACTAAGTTATTTGAGCAAAATAAACTTTGAATAGAGTTTGTGTGTGCTGCATTCTTTCGGATCAGTAGCTGGGGCAGAACAGATATGGAGCATTTTCATGATTCGTTTAGGATGGGGGGAGGAGGAGGAGGAGGAGGAGGAGGAGGAGGAGGAGGAGGAGGAGGAGGAGGAAAGTGTTTACCTGGCTGGATATTTTCTCGATAAATAGACACGTGGGCATCCCGGTCTGGACGAGTGTGTTCATGCCAAAACCCAATGACGTGGCCCAACTCATGCACCACAATGCCAAATTTGTCACAGTTTTTCCCAATAGATATGGCCTGGGGTCCTCCCCCTCTGCGCCCCACATAGGAACAGCACCTGTATTGGGCACAAATGATAATTAGATTGAATACATGACTTTTGTAGGAAGACCATGGAAGTAGAAAACATGGAACAAATGTCTTTAGGGTCCGTCCGTCTCCACTCCCCCCACCACACCCCCGTTCTAAAAAGTAAACTTTTTGGAACATAGAATAACAGAGTTGGAAGAGAGCTTGGAAGTCATCTAGTCCAATTCCCTGCTCGAGCAAGAGAGTCTATATCATTTCCAACAAACGGTTGTCCAGTCTCCTCTTCAAAGCCTTGGAGGCTGATGGAGCACTCACAACTTCTGAAGGCAAATTGGTCCCATTGATTGATTTCTCCTTAGTTCTAGGCTGCTTCTCTTCTTGATTATTTTCCGTCCATTATTTCTCTTGCCTTCTGGTGCTTTGGAAAATAGTTTGCACCCTTCATCTTTGTGGCAGCCCCTCAAATATTGGAACACTGCTATTGTATCTCCCCTAGTCCTTCTTTTCACTAGACTAGACATATCCAATCCCTGCAACCGTTGTTCACATGTGTTAACCTCTAGCCCCCTCATCATCTCTGCACTCTTTCTAGAGTCTCAACATCTTTTTTATATATTGTGGTGACTAAAACTGGAGACAGTCTTGAAATATTCTCCTTTCCCATATTCCTTTCCCCAAGAGAAGTGATCCAAATGAAGATAAATACACATAAATACGTGAGCATTAAACAGCGTATTCCAAAGTAAAATTAATTTGGAGAATGTTACGGATGGCTCCTAGAGCCTTTGAACATCTGCTAGGAAAAGAAAGCAAATACAATTGATTTGTAAATTTAGTGCTACCACAAATCTAAGTTCAATTATCATGCATGGAGCATTTTTTTTTTTAAATGAGGACCCAGATTGTTGGGGACAGTATGCTAACTCTGCATATTGCTTAGAGAGTGATGTAAAGCACTATGAAGTGGTATATAAGTGCTATTGATATTGCCACTCTTGAAGGAGGAAGAAATAAAGTGGATTGGAATATGATGCTTACTTCAAGCTGGCTTCTATTTCTAACTAGCTGATAACCCAGCGTTGCCCAGGTATTTATTTATACCAATACCCCTTACCAGAAGGAGCCCCCTTGTGGAGTACTGTGAAGCCGTTACCATGGTAAATCCACTGTGTTGTACAGTAGAAGCCATTTTAAGGTATAACAGGCTGTTTCTTAACAGAACTTGAATCCAAAGTGCACACTATCACTATCACAAAGGAAGTACTGTGATTTGACACTATAGATATAATTAATTGCTTTTCATTTCAGCAGCCCAGGTGTTTCAGAGTTATGCTAGAACACACACACACAGACCCCCCCCCCCGTAGAGTGTTAGGGGTGTCTTACCCTCACAGTATTTTTTTCCAGAGAGTAAGTCATCTGTGTACCAAGTTTGGTTGAAATCACTCGAGGCGTTCCAGAGTTATGCTGGAACATACAAATACACACACACACACCCCTAGGGGTGCTAGGGGTGTCTTACACCCACAGTATTTTTTTCCAGAGAATAAGTCATCTGTCTACCAAGTTTGGTTGAAATTGCTCAAGGCGTTCCAGAGTTATGCTGGAAAACACACACAGACCAGTGGTGGGTTGCTCCCAGTTTTATCCGGTTCTTTAGAACTGGTAGTAAAGGCGGCAGGAGGCTCCGCCCACCCATCCAGACGACATAGTTGACTATCTACGCATGCGCACGCGTGCTCCCGTTGCGAACCGGTAGCGAAGGTAAGTAGAACCCACCCCTGACACACACACAGCCATTTTTATATATTTAGATGATAGTGTCATGTTCTAGAGATACTTGCAGCTTTCGTATGGTGCCATAGAGAACTCAAGGTGATTGTGTGTGTGTTTTTTAATATCAGAATTCAATATCAGAATTAAGAGACTATTATATAACCAAGAGCAAAATTAAAAACTGGTTAAGTTTGTTAGGAATATGACTTTTACCTAACCTGTTGGGTTGGCAATATATAAACCATCAATATATGTTTGCAGTGTATTGTATGTATTGTATAGCTTTAAGACTGTTGTATTGCATCATACTATGTCCTGATTGGTTAGCTCTGTTGCCAATCTCCTTAAGAGGGAGCTAGAAACATGGCTTGTTCTCTTTGTTGTTCTTGCTCTCTGATATCTCTGTCTGGTACTGTTTGCAAGTCCAGAAGAACTGTTTACTGTGAATGCCTATTACAACTGATAAGAAGACTTTGTTATTGGATTATCCCTGGACTGTCGTTTTGGCTATTTCCTGATTTATATATATATGACCTGGACTGTTTATTGGACTATGCTTTACTTTTTCCTGAAAGTAAACTATATCACAACTCAGTATATCTATGTGGTGACTGTGCTTATTCATAACTACTCTCAACCGTTTTCATATGCACACCCTTGCTACTGAAGGGTTACTCTGCAAACCACTTAACAAAGTTACTCTTCCTGGAATTCTGCTTCTTGGTTTCAAAATCATTCCGATCCCTGATTCAGGTTTTTTTGGAAATGTTCTTCCAGAAACTCTTGACGGCATAAACATGACTGCATGACAGACACTGGATGAGCAATTGACTGTCTTTAACCTTGGGTCTAATGTATTAAGCAATTGGCAATATTTTATATTCCTTGGCCAGTCTTTGAGACTTTGAGAGTATGAAGGCTTCCTCCTCCGTACTAGAGAAAAACTTTACGCACTTAACCAGATGACGAACAGTTCCTGTCGCTTACCCACATGGCCTGTATGTAAACACAATGTAGCTATCCTCATCAGTTCGTTCCAAGAAGGTCACGCATGTATACTTCTCCCAATGGCGCATGGCTTGCCGAAAAATAGCTCGCTGAACACCTGTAAGAAACAGAAAGAGTCCCAAAAGTGGTCGGAGACAGAAAAAGACCCTCCCTCCATCGTTTCCAATATGCAGTCTACAGTTCTGAAGAACATAATGAAGAACCCAACAAGACAGATGCAGACTTCAGAGGATAATTAGAAATGCAGAAAAAACAATGGCTACCAACCTGCCTTCCATTGAGGACCTGTATATTGCATGAGCCAAAAAGAGGGCTGGGAAAATATCTACAGACCCCTCGCATCCTGGACATAAATTGTTTCAACTCCTACCCTCAAAACGATGCTATAGGGCTCTGCACACCAGAACAACTAGACACAAGGACAGTTTTTTCCCCCATGCCATCACTCTCCTAAACAAATAATTCCCACAACACTGTCAAACTATCTAAAAAGACAGTATTACCATCATTACTCTCATCTTCCCTATTAGGTAAAGGTTCCCCTCGCACATATGTGCTAGTCGTTCCTGATTCTAGGGGGCGGTGCTCATCTCCGTTTTAAAGCTAAAGAGCCAGCGCTGTCCGAAGACGTCTCCATGGCCATGTGGCCACCATGACTCAACACCAAAGGCGCATGGAACGCTGTTCCCTTCCCACCAAAGGTGGTCCCTATTTTTCTACTGGTATTTTTTACATGCTTTTGAACTGCTAGGTTGGCAGAAGCTGGCACAAGTAACGGGAGCTCACCCTATTACGCGGCCCTAGGGATTTGAACCGCTGAGCTGCCGACCTTTCGATTGACAAGCTCAGTGTCTTAGCCACTGAGCCATCGCATCCCTTCTTCCCTATTATTTAACTCCTTTTCTATTTAGGACTATAACTTTGTTGTTTGTATGTTTACAATATATATATTGTTTTATTTAGTTTCCTAGTATGATTTATCTTGATTGCTTCTTTAATATCCTATGACTATCACTAAGTGTTGTATTTTATGATTTATGATGAATGTATTTTTATGATGACGGTGATCATGGTTGATCACTAATAGCTTTTATGTCCACTGAGAGCTTATGCACCGAAGACAAATTCCTTGTGTGTCCAATCATACTTGGCCAATAAAGAATTCTATTTTCTGTAAAACAATGACGTGGATTCTTAGGAAGAAGAGATGGCCCTCTTCACTAAAGGGATCAAAACTCTGAATCATCCATTAGCAGATAACCCAGATGGCCTGGGGAAAAAGCCAACTTTTCAGAATTTATTTAAATTTGATCAGAATGAGGGCCACATAAACCTCTATGAAGATACTGTTCCAGGAGGCAAGTGCTGTGATAAAGGTAAAGATTGCCCTCACACAGATGTGCTAATCGTTCCTGACTCTAGGGGGCAGTGCTCATCTCCGTTCCAAAGCCAAAGAGCCAGTGCTGTCCAAAGACGTCTCCGTGGTCATGTGGCCGGCATGACTAAATGCCAAAGGCGCATGGAATGCTGTTACCTTCCCACCAAAGGTGGTCCTTATTTTTCTACCTGCATTTTTAAGTGCTTTTGAACTGCTAGGTTGGCAGAAGCTGGGACAAGTAATGGGAGCTCACCTCGTTATGCGGCACCAGGGATTCAAACCGCTGAATTGCCGACCTTCTGATCAACAAGCTCAGCGTCTTACCCATGTCCTTTTTAGTGCTGTGATACAGAAGTTCAAATGATATTGTTTGGTAGATAAGACCCAGAGCATGCTAACTCAGTCCAATTTTAAGGGTCTATTTTGAGGATATTCCTATGCATCTTTGTTATGCCCGATGGTTCAATAAAAACTCTAGGTTATACGCTATTATAGGTAGTTCTCGACTTAGGACCACAACTGAGCCCAAAATTTATGTTGCTCAGTGAGACACTTTTTAAGTGAATTTTGCCCCATTTTACGACTTTTTTTTGCCACAGTTGCTAAGTGAATCACTGCACCTGTTAACTTAATCACACGGTTGTTAAGTGAATCTGGCTTCTCCATTGATTTTGTTTGTCAGAAGGTCGTAAAAAGGGGATCATATGACCCCGGTACACTGCAACCGTCATAAAAATGAACCAGTTGCCAAGCATCTGCATTTTGATCTTGTGATCATGGGGATGCTGCAATGGTTGGCATGTGAAAAATTGTCATAAGTTACTTTTTTCAGTTCCGTTATAACTTTGAAGGCTCATTAAACAAACTGTGGTAAGACAAGGACTACTTGTATACTGGTCCTTATACAAGGAATCTAGACAGATTCTTACATACATACAGGTTGGCCTGGAGACCAAATGGGGGGTTTGCACACTGGAGGCGGCTACTACATTGATGGCAGACTCCCCCTCCTTGGTCTCCACCCATCCATTTTTATTGATGCAGTTACTCTTGTTGTGTTCCTTTGTCATTGTTTATTCTATTTGTGTTGTGGCCCGCCAGTGGCCTGCGCAGATTGTTGCTGATCCTGACAACAAGGAGGCTGGTGTCATGTCACGCCAGCAGCCTGTGCAGCCGGCGCTCAAGTCGGACAGCGAGGAGGCTGAAGAAGATGTGGTGCTATAGGCAGAGATTCAGCCAGGACCTTCAGAACCTCCAGAGGCTCCTTCAAATGAAGAGAGTGAAGTGGAGGAGCCTCTTCTCAATGCACGAGCACGCAGAGCTGAGAAAAGACAGGAGTGGTTACTCAGGAGGAGGTCTCCTCAAGAGTAAAGCTTGGGGCTAATTGGCCACTCCCTTAGCCTAGTTAAGTTTGCACCCAGCTTGTAAATGTTGCAGGAAACAACGCATGTTCGCTGGATGATCATTGAAATCTGGATTTTCTTTGCAAACCTTGCTTCTGGGCTTTCTGCCAACTCTCGTAAGACTTTATCTTATCTGTGGACTTCCTGGCAGATTGTTAAGGATGTTTTAATTAACAGCCTGCATTTGTAGAAAACTACGTTTGGAAGTAAATTGAGCTTTGTTCATAGTTTGTGTGTGCTACATTCCTTGGGATCCGTATCTGGGGCAGAACAATTTGTTCCATTCTTTTACTTCTGTTCTGTTTACACTCCTTTCATTTCTCTTCCTTTATATTACTGTAAGCCACCTAGAGTAGCCCCATGGTGAGAGAGGCAGCAAATTAATTTAATTAATAAATAATTAAATTTTCTTGAAAAGAAAATTCCAGATTAAGAGCATGGTTTCTATTTAATTCTACTATTCTCGGGCAAGGACTTGAAAAAAAGTGCTCAAGTCACCCAGTTCTGTGCTACCATCTGTACTATGTGTTGTACAATTACTTAGGACTGGAACTTCATTGATAGTATTTTATTTGGATTTGTTTCAGTAACTATGTTCTTAATTCTTTTTACATGCCATTATATTGTTTTTCTCACATACACATATATGGTACATTTGCATAGGTGATAGATGAGAGAGAGAGAGAGAGAGAGAAAGAAAGAAAGAGAGAGAGAGATGAGAGATAGATGATGGATAGATGATGGATAATAGATGATAGATAGATAGATAGATAGATAGATAGATAGATAGATAGATAGATAGATAGATAGATGATAGATAAATAGATGGATAGAAAGAGAGATGAGAGAGAGATGATTGATAGATGATGGATAGATGAGAGATGATTGATAGATTATGGATAATAGATGGCAGAGATAGAGAGAGAGAGAGAGAAATAGAGAGATGATATATATATATATATATATACACAGAGAGAGAGAGAGAGAGAGAGAGAGAGAGAGAGAGAGAGAGAGAGAGAGAGAGAGATGATGGATAGATGATGGATAATGTTTTAATGTTTTTAATTCTTAAATGTTTTTATAATGATTTTAAAAGCATTGTGACCCGCCCTGAGTCTTTGGAGAGGGGTGGCATACAAACTGAATTAATTAAAAAAATAAATAGATAGATAGATAGATAGATAGATAGATAGATAGATAGATAGATAGAGATAGATAGAGATAGATGATAGAATAGACAGACAGACAATGATACATAATAAATAGGAGATAGATGATAGATAGAGATAGATAGACCAGACAGACAGACAATAATAGATAATAAATAGGAGATAGATGATAGATAGAGATAGATAGACAGACAGACAGCTAGATAGAGAGATAGATATAGATGATAGACAGACAGATAGATGTATCTTTTATTCAATGTTTTGTTTGTATCTGTTGTGGCTCCGTTGCCTGAGCCTGCGTCATCAGCAGGGGAGGACTCTGAGAGTGAGGGAGAGGAGTTGGCAAGGCCTCCTTCTCCAGGACTCTCCTCTCTGGCAATGCCTCCGGAGGACACCGAAGGGCAGGAGATAGGCCCAGAGCCAAGCTCGTCCCCGCAGCCACAGGAGGACATTGATGAGGGCAGCGAGTTTTGGTTGGACCCTCGCCAGCGTCGGAGAGACAGGAGAGCCCAGCAGAGGAAAAGGCGTGGTCGTGATTAGCTGGTGGACCACGCCTCTTATTAGACTATATAAGTAAGCGATCGTAGACATATCTTTGTGACGAACAAAAACAAAGATACGTGGATCCCGGTGTTGAATCGGCCTGGCGTCTTAGCTGTGGTGTGTATGTGACGGACTGTGTAATAAACACGTTGGCAAGCAACTGCGGAGTGTTGCCGTCATTTTGTTATCATCTCCCTTGGTTGCCTGCCAGTTCCTTAGCCTCTGGGTGTCTGAGGGGGGTTTCTTTCTGGGCACGGGGCCAGAACAGTATCTGGCCTTAGGACTAAAGTTGAACTGTACAAGATGATCAGAAAATATCAAAAGATTGGCTGTTCCTGGGGCAACCCACCCCAATCTGTCCATTTCAGGGACACTGTGAACAGGTACATCCAGTAAAAGGCTAGATTGTAAAGCACAATAGATACGTCGCAAACTCATGAACAAATGTCCCTCAAGCTTCGATTTCATCTAAAAAAAATACAGCTGTATTCAAAAATTAAAGAGACGGCAGTTGCCGATTCTGGCCAGAATAAGAGCAATTTCTAAAGATGATATTCCGTTTGGAACAGCTGCACAAAATCCATTTATCTCTTTCCTTTCCTCGCCTGTTTCCTCTTTTCAATAGCTCCTCAAGAGAAGATCAAATTGTGATTCAAGGATTTCTCAATTGTTACAAGAAAGGGAATGAAGAGAAAGGGAAACGAGGAAGGCCCAGCTGCAAACACTCCAAATATATTATGCATTTGGCATATGAATATTAATTTTCAGGGAGTAACAATGCCCCTGTCAAACGCAAAAGACATTTGCAGTTATTTTGCCATTTTCTTCTATAACAACTCTCCCTCCCTCCTCAAAGAGGGAAGAACAGCAGTGGGGAAAAGTCAGAATAGTCACTGAGAGGAGATAATGATGTTAAAATTGTGTTAACAAAATTGGATTGCGCAATTAAAACCATTTTTTGGAAATATGTCAAGAGCCTTTATAACACCCATTAACACCCACAAAATGTAGAGAAGGAAAGAGTTGGGTCTCAAAGCAGAACCCGTCACGAATGAACATTAAACTCCTCTTCAAATTCCAACTCACCGCTGAAATTTCCGCTGATCACATATGGAATGACTCCATCTGGCCACACCCTTTCGGGGCGGGAAGTGGCAGCCCGCCGAGTTCGAGGTCGTCCCCAGCCCTGTTTCCATCTTCTCCTCTGCTGCCTTCCAAGTCGGATGTTGGTGCTGTTTGCATCTTTCCCTGTGATGAGAAAACAATCGAAATCAGGATATCAAACACAAGGCCTGCGGCCAGCATCCAGCCCACAGGACTGTCCTGGAAAATGTAAGGGCCTGGCCCGTGTGGTTTCGGCCCAATCTACCCAATGCCAAGAGGAAACATCGGGCCAGCGTGGCTTCGGTCCGGTCTACCAAATGGAAAGAAGAAACATGCCAGCAGTTTGGGGAGTGGTGTCAAGCTGGCCAGGTCCACCGGGTGTGAAATCCAGCAGGTTCTGACAGGTTCTGGAGAACTGGTAGCGGAAATTTTGAACAGTTCAGAGAACTGTTGGCCCCAGAATGGGGTGGGAATGGAGATTTTGCAATATCCTTCCCCTGGTGTGAGGTGGGAATGGAGATTTTATTTATTTATTTATTTATTTATTTATTTATTTATTTATTTATTTATTTATTTATTTATTTATTTATTTATTTATTTATTTATTTATTTATTAGTTCAATTTATATGCCACCCTTCTTCAGAGACTCAGGGCGGCTTACAATGTGTTAAGCAATAACCTTCATACTTTTGTATATACCTGCTTAGTAGGGCTTTCAGCCACCTCTCCCCAAGCGGTGTTCTTTTTTATACAAAGTCAGCTTATTGCCCCCACAATCCGGGTCCTCATTTTACCTACCTTAAAAGGATGGAAGGCTGAGTCAATCTTGAGCCTGGTGAGATTCGAACTTGCAGTAATTGCAGGCAGCTGGCAACTAAGTGCTACTTTAACAGCACTTAGTCCCTTGCACCACCAGGCTCTTGATATTTTGCAATATCCTTCCCCTGGAGTGGTGTGGGAATGGAGATTTTGCAGTATCTTCCCCTGTCATGCCCACCAAGCCATGCCCACCAAGCCACACTCACAGAACCGCTAGTAAAAAAATTTGGATTTCACTGCTGATGCCCACCCAGCTGGCCACATCCACCCAGTCTCTCATGCCAACCACCCACCCCGAGGTCAACCACAGCCCTGATGTGGCCCCCAAGGAAACTGAGTTCGACAGTCCTGATCTATATGATTTTTGAGCACTGCTTCTTCCCCAGGGCTTAACCCGTTGCATGAACCCAAATCTGCTAAAAAATAAATTTGTGTTGATCTTGCCAAAGGTCAACTTGTTCTGGTGAGGTTTATTTATTTATTTATTTATTGGTTCGATTTATATGCCGCCCTTCTCTGGAGACTCAAGGCGGCTTACAATGCGTTAAGCAATAGCCTCCATACTTTTGTATATACCTGCTTAGTAGGGCTTTCGCCCCCGCCCCACCCAAGCAGTGTTCTTTTTTATACAAAGTCAGCTTATTGCCCCAACAATCCGGGTCCTCATTTTACCTACCTCAGAAGGATGGAAGGCTGAGTCAACCTTGAGCCTGGTGAGATTTGAACTCGTAGTAATTGCAGGCAGCTGGTGCTACTTAACAGCACTTTAGTCTGCTGCGCCACCAAAAAGAAAGCACGGCCTTCTTCCTAAGTCCAAACTTCAATACCCTGGATCTCATCATCCTTTGACTGTCTGTTGAGACCAGCCACCCAACATTTTTCAAGTGGAAAGCCAGTAGAAATCATTAGATGAGGAACTGGCCTTCCTTTCTCCTGCAATTCTGAACTAAGAATGGGAAGTTGGTATTGTGCATTCTAATGAAGAGAAGGGCCAGGGCTGACGTGATAGCAGTCTTCCAAAATTTGAGGGGCTGTCACAGAGAAGAGGGGGGGGGGTCATTCCGAACATCCAACTCTTTGTGACACGGACATGTCAACCCACTGCAGCCTCCTGAAACAAACAATTGAGCCAGCTACTGCCAAGGGATTTCACTTCCTCTATCACCCTGGTGCCAAATCGTAATGGCTTCTAAGACAGACAGTAATTTAGCTGTCCCAAACTGTAGGCTAGGCAAATAGGTTAAACCCCCTCCCCAACTTTCACAAATCAAAATCAGCTTATTTAACCAAAGCTAAGGGTTTTGTTTTGCAGGCTCAAAACCAGAATTAAAAAGAATTTAATTATTTGTTCTGATAGTGAGGTTTGGGAAAGCAGAAGGTGGGGAATAGGTTTGAATTGGTTGTCTGGATCTGACTGAAATGACAAGACCTGTCTGCTCTTATTAAATTAGGTGAGATGCTGGTTGCATGGGTTGGTTGAAGGTTGTGTTGTGACCTCGGCTTCCTGAGTCATTAAAACACACGAGTAGTCCCAAAAACCTCTTTAATTGCAACAGCTGTGAATTACTTACATTCACAGCTGAGTCCCAATTAGTTGCAAAAAGGCCTTCGGGAGAAGTCCTTCACCAACTTTTATCTCCCTTGATACGCTGCCAAAGATCTACTTGGCAAAGCCACATGGATTCCAGAATCAAACAGAGGTGCCAACTGGGAACAGAATTAACAACGTTGCTTTCCTGCAAAGGGTCCATGTGTTTTTGCTCCTCTTTTAAGCCTTATGGGAGGGGCCAATCATCTCCAGGCCTTACTCCCGAGTCGTCCCTTTTGTTTTAACTGTTCGTGCCTTCTGGAAGCTCTGTGCATGCGCACACTAGGAACAGGCTCCTTCTGTGGCTCTGCCTCTCTGCTGTCCGACTCTGGAGGCTCTGGAGTCCACGCATCACTCCCAGATGGCCCTGGCCCCATCTCTGCCTCCGATGCAGAATCCTCGTCTGGGCCTTCCCCAGACTCCAGGACTGGCCCATGTTCCTCCCCAGCCTCCTCACTGTCCGACTACGCTGCCAGCTCCGCAGACAACAAGTTGGTGCCATCATGGTTAATGTTGCAAGTTAACTCTGCCCACTGTCAGCAGTTCGATCCTGACCGGCTCAAGGTTGACTCAGCCTTCCATCCTTCCGAGGTGGGTAAAATGAGGATCCAGATTGTTGGGGGCAATATGCTATTTAGTATACTGTCGATTTTTATAAGCCACCCAGACTCCTTGGAGAGTGGACGGCATAGAAATATGATTAATAAAAAATAAAAAAGCTTGGCAACTTTAAGACTTGTGGGCTGTAAAGCACCATAAAGCAGTATATAAGTCTAGGCGCTATTGCTATTGCTACTCTTGGTTCCATTTTGGTCACATCATTCCAACCAAAAGTCCACAAAGAAGACAGGACATCTTGTGACCACTCTTTCCCATAATCTAACTATTACCTTCAAGACTGATGACACTGGCCATCCCTTTGTTCAAAAGGCCACAACATTTGTGAGTTAAAATCAACAGGGCCAACCGTTAACACTTGAAGAGCATGTCTGGGATGGCCAATTGGCGTAGGATGGATATACTATGGATCAGGGGTCTCCAACCAGCGGTTGTGCAGTGGTTAGAGTGCTGTACTGCAGCTACTTCATCTGACTGCTAGTTCAGCAGATCAAATCTCACCAGCTCAAGGTTGACTCAGCCTTCCATCCTTCCAACCTTCCGAGGTGGGTAAAATGAGGACCCAGATTGTTGGGGCAATATGCTATTTAGTATATTGTCGACTGTTATAAGCTGCCCAGACTCCTCGGAGAGTGGGCGGCATAGAAATATGATTAATAAAGAATAAAAAAATAAAAAAACTTGGCAACTTTAAGACTTGTGGACTTCAACTCCCAGAATTCCTCAGCCAGCAAAGTTGCCAATGTTGAAGACCCCTGCTATGAATCCCATAGTTTTTCACTCCTTTTCTCTTATGGAAAGGCTACTTTGATGTAGGGACAAAGGCACCAGGCTAAAAATCTGGAGATCATGAGTTCTGCATGAAGCCAACAGGATGGCTTGGAGCCAGTGTTTCCCTCTCAATCTTCGAAAGAAGAAAAAAGGAAGGCAAGAAGACACTTCCTAAAAACGTTGTTAAGAACACCGTGGGGACCAGTCCAGGTAGTTGCCAGGAGTCAACAATGACCCAAAGGTACACGCATATATATATTTCTTGCAGTCATTCGTCTACCGTTGAGCAAATATCAGTGGTAGGGAGATTTCTTGATTCCAAGGAAAAATCCTTCACACCATTGTCCTCATTCTACTAAAAAAGAAAGCACAATTGATCACTTGCCCCTCTTCAAAGAGGGTCGGTATCTTTGCTACATTTGTCTTTTTGATGACCCAGGACCCTGCCAATGTTATGAGTGGACGTGTGCCAGGGTGACTGCGCCCGCTTTCAAATCTCTGCAGGAACAGCAGCTGAGCTAACAGCAGTATTGCAAATGTCTGATTTTCTGTTCGCAGGAACATGATGGATGGAACACTCTGTGTTCACGGTCCTGTTTATTTTTCCTGCAGTGACTTTTGCTCATCACTTTCGTCATCTTTGGTTAAGCCCTCGGGGAAGGCCTTGTCTGCAAAAGATCTATACAGGTAGTCCTCGATTTATGAGCACAAATGACTCGTCATACATACCGTACTTTTCGGAGTATAAGACGCACTTTCCCCCACCCCCTAAAAGAGGGTGGAAATGTTGGTGTGTCTTATATACCAAATACAGCCATTTTGGGGCTCCTGAATCCCCGCCCTGCATGCCCAGTTTTTGCCAAAAACAGGCCTGTTTTTCACAAAAATGGGATGTGCAGAGGGTTTGGCAGGCCTGTAGAGTACTCCTGGGGGCTGGGGAGGGCAAAAACATGACATGTTGGGGGGTTTGGGAGGGCAAAAACAGGATACACAGAAGGTCTTGGGAGGCCTGTAGAGTGCTTCTGGGGGCTGGGGAGGGCAAAAACATGACGCAGTGGGGGGATTGGGAGGGCAAAAATGGGACATGCAGAGGGTTTGGGAAGCCTGAAGGGTGCTCCTGGGGGCTGGGGAGGGCAAAAACACGATGCGTTGGGGGGTTGGGAGGGCAAAAATGGGACATGCAGAGGGTTTGGGAAGCCTGCAGAGTGCTCCTGGGGGCTGGGGAGGGGGGTGTTGGGAGGGGAGGAATGTCTTTTATTTCGTATTGTTATAAAACTTTTCAATTAAAAAAAAAAGATTTGCAATTTTGTCTCCCCTTTAGCAGATGTATGGCCACAGATGAAGATTTTTTTGTCAAATGGTTGCAAGGCTGGAGGCTTCAGGCTTGCCAGAAAGCGGGATCCTTAGTAGTCTCTGAGCATGCTTGTTTTCTTGCTGATGTTTTATTACCCAACTAGGTAACACCGCAGCACTAGAAGGGAGTGGGGTTAGTCCACATCCTTCTAGCACTCCTGATGTTACTTCGTTGGGTAATGAAACATCTGGAAGAAATCAACCAAGCTCAGAAAGCACCGAGGAATCCAAAATTCAACCGTGAGCTACAAATAAAAACTCCCTTTTACCATCCTGTAATATTTGGTGAAATCCAAATTTTTTTTACTAGCGTTTCTGTGGGTGTGGCTTGGTGAGCGTGGTGTGGCTTGGTGGGCGTAGCTTGGTGGGCATGGCAGGAGAAGGATACTGCAAAATCCCCATTCCCTCCCCACTCCTGGGGGAAGGGTATTGCAAAATCTCCATTCCCACCCCACTCCAGGGGAAGGATACTGCAAAATCCCCATTCCCTCCCCACTCCAGCGGAAGGATATTGCAAAATCCCCATTCCCTCCCCACTCCAGGGGAAGGATATTACAAAATCCCCATTCCCTCCCCACTGCAGTGGAAGGATACTGCAAAATCTCCATTCCCTCCCCACTCCTGGGGGAAGGATATTGCAAAATCTCCATTCCCTCCCCACTCCTGGGGGAAGGATATTTCAAAATCTCCATTCCCACCCCACTGTGGGGCCAGCCAGAGGTGGTGTTTGCTGGTTCTCCGAACTGCTCAACATTTCCGCTACCAGTTCTCCAGAACCTGTCAGAACCTGCTGGATTTCACCCCTGGATTGGATGTAGCTGAGTGTTTACTAGCCGGATGCCCTTCCTGACACCTGACACTGAGTTCACATCAGATATTTTTTTCTTAGCACCCTAGGAGAGAAACATCTGCCGCCACCTAGGATTGAACTCTCAACCAAGTGGGAGGCGAGCATCTTCGCCACTAGGCCACCATTCCACGCAACCCTCAACTACAAGAATTCTCTTCTATTGTTGCCAGAAAGTGCTAAGAAGTTTAGGGCCAACTTTTTAAGAAAAATTGTAGCTCCGATGACTTCTATATGAGAAGGCATGTGATCTGAGTACCTGTACAGATAGACATTCTGTTCTGTTCTGTTCTGTTCTGTTCTGTTCTGTTCTGTTCTGTTCTGTTCTGTTCTGTTCTATTCTATTCTATTCTATTCTATTCTATTCTATTCTATTCTATTCTATTCTATTCTATTCTATTCTATTCTATTCTATTCTATTCTATTCTATTAACATAACGATAATTATTAACCCTACCTGAAGTATTCGTAGCAGTTCTTTCAATTTTATGCCGTGTGAGGTCCACAATTCTGTCCACCTGGAACAACTTCAGGTCTTCCTCATCCAAGGCGATATCTCCTATAAAGGCAGCTGGAAAACAGAAAGGAGAAAAGGAGCTTACATTTTCAAACGGAATGGATTTGAAAAGTACAGTCTTTACAATACAATGCATTTAATGTAAGCATTGCTATTTGTCAAACACTGCGGATTCACTGCACAACAGCAAAGACCTCCTTTTAAGACCCACTTTCTCTTAAAGGTAAAGGTTCCCCACACACATATGCGCTAGTCGTTCCTAACTCTAGGGGGCAGTGCTCATCTCCGTTTCAAAGCTGAAGAGCCAGCGCTGTCCGAAGACGTCTCCGTGGTGATGTGGCCGGCATGATTCAATGCCAAAGGCGCACAGAACGCTGTTCCCTTCCCACCAAAGGTGGTCCCTATTTTTCTCCTGGCATTTTTTACTTGCTTTCGAACTGCTAGGTTGGCAGAAGCTGGGACAAATAGCCGTTACGCGGCACTAGGGATTTGAACCGCTGAACTGCCGGCCTTTCGATCGACAAGCTCAGACTATATAATTTGTATGTACTGACAGCGGCAAGGATTGTATTTGCACAATATTGGAAAAATGAGAACACCCCATCGGATGAGGATGCAATTTAGAAAATATTAGACTGTGCAGAGATGGACAGATTGACTTTAAAAATAAAAGACATCCAGAATATTATCTGATATGGAATAGATTCTTTGAATGATTAGAAATAAGAAGTAGAAATTAGATGAAGAAAATATTGATATAAATGAATTAAATATAAAGATGGTTTATAATTATAAATATGCCAATATAATTTAACAGAATTATAAATAAGCTAATATAAAGAGAAATTTAGTCAAAACTATTCTGTTATATTATTACTATTGCTACCAGTATATGTGTTAATATTTCTTTTTGTTCTCTTTTTGTTTTTCTTTTGTAAATGATATATCCTGACAATACACTTTATTCAAAACGTTTATGAATAAAAATAAATAAATACAAAAAAAAATTCATTAGTCTCCACCTGCTTTCAGGAAGTTCATATGGATGTTTGCAGAAGTGTGGGGAAAAAAATCCTAAAATCAGCTACCATGGAATTTTATTAAAGGCAGTTTTTGTTTAACAATCCTAACTGAGACTGGAAAGTCCATCAAGTGATGTGGTTGTAAACTGAAAACCCATATGGCTGTTCCACTTAGCGATGGTCATTCCAGATGCCCTGGTTGCCACCATTAAGTAAGGATCAAGGAAGTCATTTAAGTGAGGATCTTTCATGACTGCAACTTTTGACTTCCCACTGGCTTCCCCAATGACTTTGCTTGTGGAAAGCCAGCAGGAAGCCAACAAACTTCCCCATGGCTGGTTGGGGAATTCTGGGAGTTGAAGTCCAGAAGTCTTAAAGTTGCCAAGTTTGGAGACCTCTGGTATAGAAGAAAGTTGACTACTATGATGGACGATTCCTCCCTATCTCCCCTTGTTCCATCAGCTCAGCTGGCAACTTTAATGTTTAAACATCTGGTCTCCATAAAGACTACTGCATGTGCTAGAGATTTTTTTTTAAAAAAAATTATTGTTACATAAATTGTTTTAACCTCAAGCTTCTTTTGAAAGTTCTCTTTCGAGTACATTTTCCATCTCTCTCTCTCGGCACACAGTTTTTGCCAAGCCAATTGGAGCTCATATAATCCAAGGGATACTCAAATAACCTCCCGATCGTCTGCCATACAAAGAATCAAAATCATATGGTTCAGCTGAACGAAAGCAGATAACCGGGCACAGACTGGATTCATTTCTTTTTCAGTTCAGTTCCTAGCAAATTGGAGATCTTGCTTCCCATTCTGCGATCCCAATGCCAAAGGACCAAACATTCTCGCCATGCATAAACAATTCCACTTTCTACAGCCAGAAAGCTGTAATTAAAACCAAACCAATTTTCACAAAAATCCTTATTTTTGCATTTTCTATCAGCACGTTACCACATTTAAAGCCAGAACAAAATCTATAGGAGTCCAGGCAGAAGGCAGGAAACCAATTCTTCCAAAAAGACATTGGACTGGTTAATCCAAGGATTGCAGATGCTCCCTAAATTAAGAATGACCATTTGTGCATTATAAAAAAGTATTGCTTATGTCTCTAAGGATGCAAATGTTTGAATGCCCATCACAAAAATAGAAATACAACAAATGCTGTAAAAGCATCATCTTCACCTGACAAGATGCTAATATTAGAATAGAATAGAATTTTTATTGCCCAAATGTGATTGGACACACAAAGAATTTGTCTTTGATGCATATGCTCTCAGTGTACATAAAATAAATGATACGTTCATCAAGAATCATAAGGTATAACACTTAATGATAGTCACAGATTACAAATAAGCAATCAGGAAACAATATCAATATAAATCGTAAGGATACCAGCAACAAGTTTACAGTCATACAGTCATAAGTGGGAGGAGATGAGTGATGGGAACGATGAGATGATTAATAGTAGTGCAGACTTAGTAAATAGTTTGGAGGGAATTATTTGTTTAGCAGAGCAATGGCATTCGGGGAAAACTGTCTTTGTGCCTAGTTGTTTTGGTGTGCAGCGCTCTATAGCATCGTTTTGAGGTTAGGAGTTGAAACAATTTACGTCTAGGATGTGAGGGGTCTGTAAATATTTTCACAGCCCTCTTTTTGACTCATGCAATGTACAGGTCCTCAATGGAAGGCAGGTTGGATATTTCAGAAATGGCTAATATTTGCTCTGACTTTTTGCTGCAAAATATTGCAAAATTAAATTGCTGGCTTGCCCATTGTGTCTTAATTTGCTTTGCTATTATAAACTGCCTTGAGGGGGAAAATGCTCAGGGACCGCCAAAATCTTTGCACGGTAAGCAACGCATGAGGGAAAGACGGGCAACGTAGCAATGCATTTCTGGAATGCAACTCGTGAAAATTCCTGGAAGATGAAATGGAAAGAGCTACGGAGAGTGAGTGAAGGCAAGAAAAGCATAACTTTTGAGTACTTAGCTTCCAAGAAGCTCCTGGATATCCTGCTTAATCATCTTCTCTTGGAAGCAATAGAGTTGCCCTTCTTTTCCATCCTACTCCCTCCCCACTTCCTTTTTAACTATTGACACCCAACATCAAAAACGTCATCAAAAAAGCACAACAAAGAATGTTCTTTCTGTGCCAACTCAGAAAGCTCAAATTGCCCAAGGAGCTGCTGATACAGTTCTACAGAGGAATTATTGAGTCTGTCATCTGCACCTCTATAACTGTCTGAAACCCAACAAGACAGACACAGACTTCAGAGGATAATTAGAACTGCAGAAAAAACAATGGCTACCAACCTGCCTTCCATTGAGGACCTGTATACTGCACGAGTCAAAAAGAGGACTGTGAAAATATTTACAGACCCCTCACATCCTAGACGTAAATTGTTTCAACTCCTATCCTCAAAACGATGCTATAGAGCACTGCACATCAGAAAAACTAGACACAAGAACAGTTTTTTCCCCAAACGCCATCTCTCTGCTAAACAAATAATTCCCTCGACACTGTCAAACTAGTTACTAAGTCTGCATTACTATTAATCTTCTCATTGTTCCTATCACCCATCTCCTCCCACTTATGACTGTAACGTTGCTGGTATCCTTAAAATTTATATTGACTGTTTCTCTATGACTATCATTAAGTGTTGTACTTTATGATTCTTGACAAATGTATCTTTTCTTTTATGTACTCTGAGAGCGTACGCACCAAGACAAATTCCTTGTGTGTCCAATCACACTTGCCCAATAAAGAATTCTATTCTATTCTTTTTAACTAGCTACTAAAATATATCTATTTATTCATCTGTTTATTGAATTCGTAGGGCCACTTAGCTCAGCAAGTGACTCTAGAGAATGAACAGTCTTAAAATAAGTTAAAAACGAACTCCTAGACATAGTAATAAAGGTTAAAAAGGTAAAAGTTTCCCCTGTCCAGTTATGTCCAATTTTAGAGGGTGGTGTTCATCACAATTTCCTAGCCGAGGGAGCCAGCGTTGTCCGAAGACGCTTCGGTGATCATGTGACCAGTATGCCAAGGCACACAGAATGTTGTTACTTTCCCACCCAAGTGGTACCTATTTATCTAGTTGCATTTGCATGATTTCGAACTGCTAGGTAGACAGGAGCTGAGGCAAGTAACGGGAGCTCACCCCGTCAGGTGGTACTAGGGTCTTGAACTGCCCACCTTTCAGCCGAGAAGTCCAGTGTCTTAACTGGAAAAGTTAAGAAACTGATCAAAGAGGGAAGCACTGGAATTAAGGAGAAACTTCCTAACACTAAGGACATTTAACCAGTGGAACAGCTGGCCTTCAGACATCATGGGCACTCCATCATTGGAGATTTTTAAGAAGAGGCTGGACAGTCACTTTTCTGAGATTGTATAGGTTCTCGTTTGAGCAGGGGGCTGGACTAGAAAACCTCCAAGAACCTATCCTATCCTATCCTATCCTATCCTATCCTATCCTATCCTATCCTATCCTATCCTATCCTATCCTATCCTATCCTATTCTGTATTCCTATTCTATTCCAATCCATTCCATTCCATTCCATTCCAACTGTTAGGCCACTTCACCCCACCAGAAATGGTAATAGTTAATACTGGAAGTAAATAAGAATAATGAAGAAGAATATTAATGAATAATTATAATAATAGGTGCCTTGGGTGCAATCTCTAAACACCCGGAGCATCACCTGAATATCATCAGCATTGATAACATCACCTCAGTCAACTGAAGGACCTGAGATATGTCTCAATATATTTTCGGTACAAATATTCTTTGACTTGATTCTGTAATAAATCAGAAGCTTCCAAAATTCAGAAATGTTTGTAGCCTTCTCTTGATGCTGCTGCCTTTGTCACATTTTAATTGTTAGCTGTATTACATCGTCTTCAAGAATTTTGCTGTGATGATTATCATCACTTTCAACTAAGGGACTGGAATAAAGAGCATTAAACTCTCAGAATATTTTCAACAGAGGATTCCAAAACATTAGGATATCTACGGGACCGCCTTCTGCCCCTGACAGCCTCCCACCGACCAGTTCGCTCCCACAGAGAGGGACTCCTCAGGGTACCATCAGCCAAGTTATGTCGGCTGGCGACACCTAGGAGGAGAGACTTCTCTGTCGGAGCTTCTACCCTTTGGAACGAATTGCCCCCGGACATACGTACAATCTCTGACCTCCGGGTCTTCCGCTGTGCCCTTAAGACCCTACTCTTCCAACAGGCGGGGCTGTCTAATTAAATGATTTTAAGTTGGAGTTTTAAATTTTGGGGTTTTAAAATTCGGCCAAACTATTTAATGTTTTTAATTAATTTTAACTATGATATTTGTATATTTATGTTTTTAAATCGGCTGTACACCGTCCCAAATCCTTCAGGAGAAGGGCCGTATATAAATAAAATTATTCTATTCTATTCTATTCTATTCTATTCTATTCTATTCTATTCTATTCTATTCTATTCTATTCTATTCTATTCTATTCTATTCTATTCTATTCTTTCTATTCTATTCTATTCGGAGGTTTTGTGTTATCATTAGACGTTGGCCACACAAACACACCTTCTTTTTTAGCGTCCTGAGGGAACCTCAGTTTTCTTCTGTCCAAAGATTGGAAACTGCTACTCTAATTCAAGCTGTGCCACAGCTTCAGCTTCTCGTTCCAACAGTTGAACCCGGAGTATCTACTCTGAAATGTCACAGAGACACCCGCAATTTCAGCCTAACTTTGATAGCGAGCCTGGAAAGGTTTCCAAAGAACCGAGTTGGCAGAGCTGCTGCATGTGTGAACTGGCCCCTTGTTTCAGAGACTTCAAAGCATTTGCAAACACAGTAAAGAAATAACAGTTAAATTAAAGAGACGGGCTTGCTAGAACTGCCTGTTCCCGGCAGAAGCCATACGAAAAAAAAGCGTAATTACAAAGCCATGCCTGTGCGGAGAAAGAATGTAAGAGATTCACAGAAAGCCGGTTGATACAGCTGTGCAATAAATAAACTGCTTAATCATCTGAGTTCATGGAGTTTTCAAAGGCTGAGATGAAGAACAGCCAAGTGCCCCTCGTCTCATCTTCATAATCATAAGTTTATTTGTCAAGCATATATTTATTTATTTATTTATTTATTTGTTGAATTTCTATACCGCCCTTCTCCCAAAGGACTCAGGGCGGTGAACAGATTAAGATTTCATATACATATAAATATATTTTATAAACAGTAAATAATAAATTGAGTCAACTTGGTGTATCTACTAAGACCTTGGCATAGAAGAGGTTGCAGAAAAAATAAATGCTTTTAAAAGCCTCTGACAATCCCAGATGAGCCGCGCGATCATCAGAGGCTTTTTTTTTTTACTTTTAAAAGCATTTTTTCGGCCGAAGAGGTTGTAGAAAAAATGCTGTTAAAAGTAAAAAAAAAAAAGCCTTTGATGATCGCGCAGCTCAGCTGGGCATGAGGTGGTGGTGGTAGGGATTTTTGCTACTGGTTCTCCGAATCACCCGTTGCCATTGCTATTGGATTTGGCAATCCAGTCCGAACTGGGAACATTTCACCCTGGGTGAGGTCAACTGTAGACAGTTTAAGGTTTTAAAGTTTTGGGGGTTTGGAGAAGAAACTACAGAGTCAGGGAGTGCATTCCAGGCATTGACCACTCTGTTACTGAAGTCATACTTTCTGTAATTGAGTTTGGAGCAGTTTACCTTGAGTTTGTATCTATTATTTGCTCTTGTATTGTTGTGGTTGAAGCTGAAGTAGTCATTGACAGGTAGGACATTGTGCAGATAATTTTATGTACTATGCTTAGGTCAGATTGAAGTCGGCGTAGTTCTAAGTTGTCTAAGCCTAAAATTTGAAGTCTGGTGGTGAAAGGTATTTTATTGCAGTTAGAGAAATGGAGGACTCTTCTAGTGAAATATCTCTGGACTCTCTCGATTGAATTTACGTCCGATATGCAGTGCGGGTTCCAGACAGATGAGCTGTATTCGAGAATAGGTCTAGCAAAGGTTTTGTACGCTCTAGTTAGTAGTACAACATTACCAGAGAAGAAGCTACACAAGATTAGGTTAACAACTCTTAATGCCTTTTTGGCAATGTTGTTACTGTGGGCTTGAGCACTTAGATCTTTAGAAATGAGTACTCCAAGGTCCTTGACAGAGTGAGGGTCATCTTAAGCATCTCAATCCAACTGGTATGTTAAGACTGAGGATCTTGGGCTTTTTAACATGGGGGGAAAAATGTAACTTTAGATTGAAGCATTCTGGGATCTGACTCTAACAATAGATACTTCTCATTGTTCCTGGTAAAACCAGTCTGCTGATTCTTCTGATGTTTGTTTATGTATTATTTAACAATCATCGTCTGTTCCCAAAAGCACGAAGCCGACTCCTCTTCCCGATAAAACCCCTTTTATTTAGTTTAAAGGGAATCCCTGTCCAGGAAAGTCCCGGCCAACAGTCTTGCAGACCTTTATCAGGCTTGGAGAGTGGTCAGGCCGATATCTTCCAAACTAGACAATACTTGGTAAGAAGTCAGGAACAGATCTTCACCTTAATGAATTGAACTAACGGTCTCCTGCAAACTCCCCTCCACTTTACTCCTCTTTATTCCCTATGGGAGGGGCCAGTCACCGTCCACCTGTGGCTTTACTCCTGAGTCGACCCTTGTTCCTTAGCTGTTGCCTTCTCCTGGCAGCTCTGCACATGCGCACAATGGGAACAGGCTCCAGCTGTTCTTCTGCCCCACTGATGTCCGACTCCGAAGGCAGTTGACAGCTGCTAGACGGCCCTGGCCCCATCTCTGCCTCTGATGCAGAGCACTCATCAGAGCCTTCCCCAGACTTCAGGACTGGCCCATGTTCCTCCCCAATCTCCTCACTGTCTGAGTCTGCCATCAGCTCCGCTGGCCGCTGGTGGGCCACAACATCACCCTCTTAGAGGATCAGGGAGATGTCAGAATCAGTCTCAGCTCTTGGTAATCTCTCACTGTAATTTCCTGTAGCCCCAGAGACATCCTCAAGCCACGAAAATAGTGGGTTTTCAAAAAAGATTCTGGATAGTCATTTGTCTAAAATGATATAGGGCAGTGATGGCTAACCTTTTTGCCATCGTGTGCCAAAAGCGGGGGGAGTGGGGGGGTTGTGCGTGTGTGTGCCCACACCCATAATTCAATGCACCCCGCCCCCTGCACATGCACACGTGACCCCTTCGCACTCCCCCCGCTTTTGGCATGCGGTGGCATGGTGGGCCTGGTAGGCCTGTTTTTCACCCTCCCCAGCCTCCAGAGGCTTCCTAGGAGCCTGGGGAGGGTGAAAACGGCCTTCCCCCACCCCCGGAGGTTCTCCAGAGGCCGGAAACAGCCTGTTTCCTGACTTCCAGTGGGCCCAGAAGGCCCGAAAATCAGCTGGCCAGCGTGTGCATGCGTGCTGGAGTAGGGCAATGCTCGTGTGCCCACAGATATGGCTCGGTGTGCCACTTGTGGCATGCATTCCATAAGTTCGTCATCATGGGTATAGGATCTCCTGCTTGAGAAGGGAGTTAGACTGGAAGATCTCCAAGGTCCCTTCTAATCCTCTTATTTTATATTCTATGTTGAAAGTTGTCTTTTAGGTTTCAGACCCATCTCTGCTATGGAGTCAAAGAAATCAACAAAGTTCTGAATTGTGACCCCTGTCTTACTTTCAAATTCATGAGTCAGTTAATTCATCAAGATGTATGGTGAGAAATGCATCCTAAGGAAAATCAATATTCATTTCATTCAAACAGACATATGTCTTGGTCAGGAGTAGATATGATGTCAGCAGAGCTAAAAATCTAATGTACAAGAAATAAATACAGAAATAAGTACCGTATTTTCCGGTGTATAAGACGACTGGGCGTATAAGACGACCCCTGACTTTTCCTGTAAAAATATAGGGTTTGGGCTATACTTGCTGTATAAAACGACCCCTCTTCCAATGCACACCAAATAAAAATTAAAAAACATCAACTGGCTCACCCACAATGTAAAAGCAGCTGTGCTAGACCCAAAATGGCCCCTGCAACAAGCAGGAACCTCACACAGCCACAAAAAGCCCAAAAAAACAACTTTCACACTTTACACACACAAAATTCCACATACAGCTTTGTGCGATTTTGTGCATTTGTGTAGTTAGAGTGAAACTCTACAGAAACACACTAAATCTCAGAAAGCTGCACAAATATTATTTTATTTTTATTTTTATTTTTATTTTTATTTTTATTTTTATTATTTTTATTTTTATTTTTATTTTTATTTTTATTTTTATTTTTATATGAAAGTTAAATTTAAAACTTCCTAGCCTAAAACTTAGACCTAGCCTTTAAATGGCTAGGTCTAAAAAAGAACAACTAAAAAACCCCCCAATTAACTATTTTTTTTAAAGCTCCCAAAGGGGAAAAAAACTTACCCAATAGAATAAGGGTCTCCAACCTTGGCAACTTTAGTAGACTTCAACTCCCAGAATTCCTCAGCCAGCTTTGCTTTGCTGGCTGAGTAATTCTGGGAGTTGAAGTCCACAACTCCCTGCCTGCTTGATTGCAGGCAGGGAGATTTAGTTGCTTGCTGATGCAATGGATTGCAGGCAAGGCAAGGCAAGCGTTGCGGCTAGCAGCTAAGGTAAGCAAGCTGGAGGGGGGGGGGATTTTTGCTACGTATCAATTAGCAGGCAAAAATTAGCAGCTGGGATGGCCAGCGTTGTGTAAAAGGAAAGTTTTTCCCTTTTACACGGGGCTTGTGTAACTCAGCTGATTAGCGGCAACTCAGCAGGCAATTCAGCTTGGCTCCTTAGAGCCATTTAAGGCTCGTCAAAGCCTTTCGGGCTGGTCTGCCTGGTTACAGGAGACTGACACCTGGCGTATAAGACGACCCCCGACTTTTGAGAAGATTTTTGTGTGTTAGAAAGTCGTCTTATACGCCGGAAAATATGGTAATTGGGCAGATCACAATCCGATCAAAGTTATATGGAAGGGACAAAAAAAGGAAATTAAGATGGACGTTGAACACATCAATATTAAAAGAAAAGGAACTTATTCAATATATGGAAAGAGCATTGGGCTTTTTCTTTAAAGAGAATAGAAAAGAAAAGACCTCATTATAAAATATATGGGACACAGCGAAGGCATATTAGAGGATTAGCGATAACATATATGGGAAAGAAAACTAAAAAGAAGAGACAAAATCAAAAGACATTAGAAAAAGAATATAAGAGACTAGGAATAGAATTACAAAAAAATCCACAAAAAAAAAAGAACTTAAAAAAATCAAATGGAATTTAAAAAACCTAAGCTGAACCTAATATTTATTTATTTATTTATTTATTGGTTCAATTTATATGCTGCCCTTCTCCGGAGACTCAGGGCGGCTTACAATGCGTTAAGCAATAATCTTCATACTTTTGTATATACCTGCTTAGTAGGGCTTTCGGACCCCCCTAAGCGGTGTTCTTTTTTATACAAAGTCAGCTTATTGCCCCCACAAACTGGGTCCTCATTTTACCTACCTCGAAAGGATGGAAGGTTGAGTCAACCTTGAGCCTGGTGAGATTTGAACTTGCAGTAATTGCAAGCAGCTGGTGTTAGTTAACAGTACTTTAATCTGCTGCGCCACCAAAGCTAGTTAAATAGATAAAAATTCTTTTTTTTTTAGCTTCACATTTGTCTTTCTGTCAAAAGCCTGTTTAGAATTTGTCCGGACAAATCATTCTGTCATTCTGCGGATGGCTGAATCCAGTAAGTGTGCAATTTTACATCTGCTAGGAAATAATAAACCTTACTGAGCTGCATTCCAACTAAATGTGTATTGAAGGAATTTGAAGGGAGAACACACAGCAACACATAGACACTGTAGTTGAGAGTACTTCGAGACCGGCTGTGGTTTTTAGTCCCCAATCCTTAGAAATAATTTAAAACCAAGCTGCCCTCTCTGCAGCAAACCTCAAAATGATGTTAGCATCACTCATCAGCCAGCTGATTCACAAGCAAACGCCAAAATCTGCACACAATTTCCACCCACATTCATGAAGCGCAAAGGGCATGCATGATATTTATAGTTTTTCAAAATAACCCAAAGTGGTCAAACTGAGAAGACGCTACCATGTCAACGCATACTGTTCAACTTCCAGCTGCATTAGTGAACTCGTGAAGCTTCAACATCAGAATTCCAAGTAATGGAAAAAACGGTTTGCCCCAAGTTCCACTCAGTTCCAGCCATAGATGACCAGGTTGAACTCGAGGGAAGGGTCAAACATGTCATAAGTTTGGAGTCCCTTCGCACCCACAAGAGATCCAAGTCCAGCTCTCCTTGAATTCCGTTGACTCTTACCATCATCATTATCTCCTTTTTATGATCCCATAATCCCTTGCGGGATTATGGGATCATAAAAAGGAGATAATGATGGGGTGGAGTCTGGGCAACTGACACCTGTCGCCAATGCAGAATTTTTTTTCAGATAAATTCTCATTGTGCCCAGAGAGAAATATCTGCCTCTACCTAGGATCGAACTCACAAAACCTTGATTGTGATTGTGAGGTGAGAGTTCGACCTCTAGGCCACCACACCACTAATTCCGTTGACTCGCTATCTACTGCCAATATGCCTTGACCATTACTAGTTCCGATTCTTGTAGACAGAGATCAGGGAATAAATTTATACTCATTTGAACAACTTTGGTTCTTGGTTTCTTGCAGCTGACACCAGCTTTTCTAACAAAAACTGAATTAAAGTGGCTCCTTTAGAGGTGAGCCAGAAATGAACTACTGTGTTTCCCCGAAAATAAGACCTTGTCTTATATTTTTTTTGAACCCTGAAATAAGCGCTTGGCCTTATTGCCATGCGCTCAAAAGCCCGCTTGGGCTTATTATCAGGGGATGTCTTATTTTGGGGGAAATAGGGTAGTTCAGATGGGGTCAACAGCAGGGGTGGTATTTACTTACTTTCCCTACCGGTTTGCAAATGTGAGTGTGTGCATGCATGCACGCATGCACCCAGCCTTCCGTGCATGAGCTTTGCTGGTGCACATGCCTTCCGTACATGTGCCCAGCCTCAAAAATGTGCCTAAACAGGATGGCACAGCCGCAGCCCACCCATGATTTCCACTACTGGTTCGGGCGAATCAGTTCGAACCGGCTGAATATCATCTCTGGTCAACAGGTTCCTTGTCCTTCAAGGTGGCCCAGACAAGAAGTACAATCATGAAGACTAGGCCTATCTTTATTGTAAGGTTGCATGGAGAGAATCTTGCAAGCCCAGCTCTCCTCCTCTTGCCTTTACTTTCCAGGAAGCTAGGGAGAAAATGTTTCCCACACCCTTCTTTTGCTTCTGTGGTCTGAGATAGATTTTGCATGATGGCTGTCTAGTCTACGGCTCTTCCTCCTGTCCCCAAGGACATTCGCACACACCATTATAACAGGAATGGCAATGTGGAATCACAGAGGGCATGGAAGTGCCTTGATGGGAAAATTTGAGGCATGATTAACCATAACAAAGGGCTTTAATAAAACAAGTTTTACGGAATCTTAAAAACTTTAAGATTTATTGTGGCTTAAACATTTATGAAGATCAGATAAGCCAGTTGCTATGCTTATTTGGCAACTGTACCAATACTGTTGTGACCAAGGCCCAAGTAGTGATTACCAAACACAATTCAATCCTCAACAAACTTATTTTATTAAAACAGCTGAGAATTCATTCATTCTCAGCTTAGTCCAAAACAAAATTCTTAATAATCAGTCCTTCAGCCTTATCACCAACCTTTATCTTCTTTGGCACCCTGCCAAAGGCCTTTCTTGGCAAAGCCCCATGAAGTTCAGAAACAAGAGACGTCGACAAGAAACAAATGTAGCAATGTTGCTTTCCTACAAAGAGCCCAAGAGCTCATTGCTGCTCTTTTAAGCCTTCTGGGAGGGGCCAATCATCTCCTGGCCTTACTCCCGAGTTGCCTCCTTGCCTTTTGGCAGCTCTGCGCATGCGTGCACTAGGAACAGGCTCCTCCTGTTCCTCTGCCTCTCTGCAGTCCGCCTCTGTAGGTTACAGAGTCCGCGCATTGCTCCCAGATGGCTCTGGCCTCATCTCTGCCTCCGACGCAGAGCCCTCATCTAGCCCTTCCCCTGACTCCAGGACTGGTCCATTGTCCTCCCCAGCCTCCTCACTGTCTGACTTCACTGCCAGGTCCGCAGGCTGCGGTGGACCACAACAAATACGTGGATTTGAGAGGGTGAACGTGGGGTTGCAAAGAGGCCACAATCTGTAAGCACGCATGGTGATTTCACTGCTGTTGTGAATGACCACTATGTTTACTCTGTGAACACAATACCGACTGCGCTTGCTTGCTACAAGGTTCTATTTTTGTGTGTATTTGCTAGAACAGGCAAAGCAGAATTATTTCCACAAAACGGATAGGTAGTGTGACAATAAAAGAGCTGTGTTGCATGCATAATTTCACTGCTCTGGAATAATCTAGCCCTTCGCTGCAATATTCTTGCATCACAGGGGAAGGGACAACAGAGAAGTTATCAGCAGCACAAAACACCGATGCTGAAATGATTTCAGAGGAGCCCACACAATTGCAGGTAGTCCTCAAAACTCACGACCGCAATTGAGCCCCAAATTTCCATTGTTAAGCGAGACACGTGTTAAGGGAATTTGGCCTCGTTTTACAACTTTTCTTGCCACAGTTGTTAAGGGAATCATGCAGTTGATAAATTAATAACACGGTTGTTAAATAAATCTGGCTTCCCCCATCGACTTTGCTTGTCTGAAGGTCGGAAAAGGGATTCACATAATCCTGGGATACAGCAATGGTCATAACTATGAGTCGGTTGTCAAATTTTGTTGACATGATCATGGGGATGCTGCAAAAGGTGTAACAACCCTGTTTCCCCTAAAATAAGACCTCCCCTAATAAGCCCAATTGGGCTTTTGAGCGCATGTGCTAAAAATAAACTCCCCTGGAAATAAGCCCTCCCCGAAAATATTTAAACGCATGCACAGCCGGTCCCCGCCATTTCCTCTGGTTAGGGTTAGGGAGACAGAGCTGGAAATCAGGTAAGGTGGCTAGAGGAGCCCCGTCTTGCTCCATGCGCCCTGAAGTAATATGACATCCCCGAAAATAAGGCCAAGAGCTTATTTCGGGGTTCAAAAAATATAAAACATGGTCTTATTTTTGGGGAAACGCGGTATGAAAAATGGCTATAAGTCACATTTTACAGTGATGTTGTAAGTTTGAATGGTCACTAAACGAGCTGTTGTAAGTTGAAGACTACCAGTATAAGCATATCACCATCTGCAATTTGGGGGAAAAAAAATCTGTAGGAATGCTCTTATAACATAAGAGCAGTAGGAGAAATCTATAATTTTTTAGCAATTAATTTTGTTCCATCGAATCGAACCGAACCGAACCGAATAATGGAATGGAATAGAATAGAAGTTGGAAGGGACCTTGGAGGTCTTCTAGTCTAGCCCCCTGCTCAAGCAAGAGAACCTATACCCATGATGGAAACCTATGGCACATGTGCCACAGGTAGCACACATAGCCATATTGATGGGCACCCGAGCTCAGCTCTGGCATGCATGTGCATGCTGGCCAGCTGATTTTTGGGCCTTCTGGGCCCACCAGAAATAGGGAAACAGGCTGTTTCCTGCCCCCAGAGGGCCTCGGAGGGGGGGAGCCCCATTTTTCTCTCTCCCCAGGCTCCAGAGCCTTTCTAGGGACCAGAAGCTGGCAAACGAGCCATTTCTTGCCTCCAGAGGGCCTCCGGGAGTAGTGGGGAAGGCTGTTTTTGTCCTCCCCAGGCTCCTAGAAAGGCTCTGGAAAGGCCTACTGGGCCCACCGGACCATTGCGTGCCAGGAGCAAGGGGAGTGTCACGCACACATGCACGGGGGCGGGACACATAGAATTATGGGTGTGGACACTTGCACAGGCAACCCCCCCCCCGTGCTCCCCTTGTTCCTGGCACGCCATGGCAAAAAGGTTAGCCATCACTGACCTATACCATCTTAGACAAGTGACTGTCCAGTCTCTTCTTAAAAACCTCCAGCGATATAGATATAGACTTGTGATCATCAAAACCAGCAGCCTAAAATAATTAGGCCTAAGGCCCATTAAAGGTATATGTGAGAATCTAAAGTTTGTCTTCTCAAGACGGAAGAAAATGCAACATCTCAATCAGTGGTGGGTTTCAAATTTTTTTACTACCTGTTCTGTAGGTGTGGCTTGGTGGGCATGGCATGGCTTGGTGGGCGTGGCAAGGGAAGAATACTGTAAAATCTCCATTCCCACCCCACTCCAGGAGAAGGTTACTGCAAAATCCCCATTTCCTCCCAATCAGCTAGGACTTGGGAGGCAGAGAATAGATGGGGGTGGGGCCAGTCAGAATTTTTACTACCAGTTCTCCAAACTACTCAAAATTTCCGCTACCGGTTCTCCAGAACTGGTTAGAACCTGCTGAAACCCACCTCTGATCTCAATGCCTTCTTCTCTCCCACAGTCATGTTCATCCAAGTATATTTTTTTCTACTTCCCTCAAAATTTGGAAAGAATTTAGGTGTGGAAAGAATCCACCTCGCTCATTCAAAACGAGAAGGATTTCGATCTGTAAAATGTTGCAGAATGGGTACATTTTATGCGGAATGTCACTGCGTTTTTATATCTACCAGCAGAGCTAATATTTCTGGACTATCATACTTACCGTAGATGGCCAAATTCCTTATCAGCACCTACAGCACCTACTACGCATGTCATTGCATTCTTTTGTACTTCTTCTAGAAACTTTCCTTTGTTCTCCAGCCAGCTAAGGTCAGGCTGGGGATTCTTTGCCAAGATGTAATCTAATTTAGCTAGTGAGATGTTTTTATTTTCTTATAATAAATATGAGTTTAATTAGAAGATGTTTCTTCGGTTTTATTGATCAAAGTATGCAGCAGGATACAAGCCACGATCCAACTCAGAATGAGGGCAATTACCCCATGCAAGGTAACGGGGCTGATTGCCGCTCTGACACGGAATACCAAGGCATAAAATACGGAGCCACTGTATTTCTTGATCTCTAGGTTCTTGAACTAAGAAAGCTATCTGACCTAAGGGACAATGGTTTAACTCCAGGGATGGGCTGCTGGAGGTTCACAGGGGTTCAAAAGAACCTCTAGCTAAGATTCTGTGCAGTTTGGAGAACCCCCAAATCCCACTCCTGGCTGCCCCCCCACCCCTCCCAGAATGACTCCACGTGGCCCGTTTTGGATGCAGGTAAATGCAGAGCATGTGCAGAGGCTTGGGGATGGCAAAAAATGGGCCTACCGGAAGTTCAGGAAGGCCAGAAACGAACCCACTGGAGTTTGGGGAGGTAGTTTTCGCCCTCCCGGAGGCTCGAGGAAAGCCTCCAGGGCCCAGGGAGAGCAAAAGTGCCCCCCTCCACCATGGTGCAGGATGCCGACTAGGCCATGCCTACCGTGGCCACGCCCACCCAGCAACCGGGCAGAGAGACCCTTGCTAAACATTTTGAAGCCCACCTCTGTTTAACTCTATTAACTCAAAAGAATCGCTGGAGATGACGATAGTTGTCCGAATTGTTAGTAACACTTTATTCTAAGTAGAGAATAGTTTGGTCAGTTGTTTTGCAGTGTTTCATGCACCCAAGACACACACACAAGCAGAGAGTTCATTTTTAAAGAGTAATGTTCACCCAATTAAGCTCCTGGGGTTCAAATTTACTTCTATCAATGCTAAAAAGAGTTCATTCAGTTAACTTCTCAAGATAGGACTCTTAACGATCCATCTGTTAAACTACTGAAGTTCGCAGATGACACAACAGTGATCGGTCTCATTGGATACAATGATGAATACGCATACAGATGGGAGGTTGAACAACTAGCCTCGTGGTACAACCACAACAATCTGGAACACTCAAAACCGTAGAAATGGTGGTAGACTTTAGGAGAAACCCTTCCATACTTCCACCTTTTACAATACTAGACAACACAGTATCAACAGTAGAGACCTTCAAATTTCTAGGTTCTACCATATTGCAAGATTTAAAATGGACAGCTAATATCAAAAACGTCATCAAAAAAGCATAACAAAGAATGTTCTTTCTGCGCCAACTCAGGAAGCTCAAACTGTCCAAGGAGCTGCTGATCTAGTTCTACAGAGGAATTATTGAGTCTGTCATCTGCACCTCCATAACTGTCTGGTTTGGCTCTGCAACCCAACAAGGCAGACACAGACTTCAGAGGATAATTAGAACCGCAGAGAAAACAATGGCTACCAACCTGCTTTCCATTGAGGACTTCTATATTGCACGAGTCAAAAAGAGGGCTGGGAAAATATCTACAGACCCCTCACATCCTGGACATAAGCTGTTTCAACTCTTACCCTCAAAACGATGCTAAAGAACAATGCGCACCAGAACAAATAGACACAAGAACAGTTTTTCCCCGAAAGCCATCACTCTGCTAAACAAATAATTCTCTCAACACTGTCAAACTATTTACTAAGTCTGCACTACTATTAATCTTCTCATCTTCTCATTGTTCCTATCACCCATTTCCTCCCACTTATGAATGTATGACTGTAACCTTGTTGCTGGTATCCTTACGATTTATATTGATATTGTTTCCTGATTGCTTATTTGTACCCTATGACTATCATTAAGTGTTGTACCTTATGATTCTTGATGAACGTATCTTTTATTTTATGTACACTGAGAGTGTATGCACCAAGACAAATTCCTTGTGTGTCCAATCACACTTGGCCAATAAAAACTTCTATTCTATTCTATTCGATATTGGACAGAAGCGATATGATCGCTTCTGTCCAATATATCACAATTTTGTATAGTTATTGTCACGGACTTCTTTTATGTTCAATGCCATCGTGAACTGTCTCTACAGCCACAAGTAAATGCCCAATCTGTATATTCAAAAATGATTATTTATCCCAGGAGCCAGCATGTTGCCAAGGAAGAGATGAAAAATTTGGCTGCTTAGTGGTGCCAACCAACCAGACCACATGGATCTAGAAAATATGAATTAACTGGTCTTCAATATTAGTCAGCATTCTGCAAGTATTAAGTTAGTGGGATCCAATTCGAAGTTCATCGGGTTTAAAAATGACTTCAGAAGCCAATTAACTTGGTTAACATAACTTTCCGAGAAGGAGAGAATTGGTGCCAGTACTTCAGGCTACACAACTCAGAAATTTCATATTCACCCAGATGATGAAGACAAAACCACAGGGCCACCCAATTTAGCTGCCACTCACTCAAGAGAAGCTGGCTGGGAATTCTGGCTGCTGTTGGCATCTACATAGCACTGTGTATTGTTCTACACTTCCCTTGGCACGGCTCAACGGGTAACATGCCAGCTTGCCTGGGCCGTAACTAACTGAGAAGCACCAGCTGCTTGGGAGGAAAGTCAGAATGAGCAGAAATGAAAGAGAAGAGCTGGAAGGCATGAGACAGCTGCCTTCCACAGTGGTTGCTTTTCACAACTTTCTGTTCCTGCTTAGAAAATCTTGGTGTCCCTGCATGGGGCCTATTGCGAAAAAGACACAGCCCCACAGAGTACCCATACACTTGAGATGGAACTGTTGCCCATTCTTGAGCAACGGATGGAAGCTTTGCAGAAATAGACCCAAACTTAAAGATGAATTTCCTGACTGGGAGGGCTGTTAACCTCCTGCCCTCCTGGAGTTATGGGTGACCCATCACTAGAGGATTTCAAGCAAAGGTACAATAGTGATTGATCGGCTGATTCTTGACTGAGGCAGTAGGTTGGACTAGAACAGCGTCCTCCAGCTTTCTGGGCACCAGGGACCGGTTCCATGGAGACTGGAAGGGGGCCTTGTTTTTGTGCTGCCTGGACCTCTTGCGTGTGTGGATGAGGCTTCATATGCTTGTGAGGGCTTGTTCCTGGCAGGCCGTAGACCAGTGATGATCCACAGCCCAGAGGTTGGGGACTCCTGGATCTGAGACACTTCCAGGGTCTCTTCCAATCCTATAATATGTCACAGAAGTGAGCACCCCCCTCTCACCTTTTGTAAATATTTAAGCATATCTTTTCATGTGACAACACTGAAGAAATGACGCTTGGCTACAATATAAAATGGTGAGTATACCACTTGTATAACAGTATAAATGTGTGGTCCACTCAAAATAACGCAACACAGAGCCATTCATGTCTAAACTGCCGGCAACGAAAGCGAGTACACCCCTAAGTGATAATGTCCAAACGGGGCCCAAGTAGCCATTTTCCCTCCCTGGTGTCATGTGGTACAAGGTCTCAGGTGTGAAGGAGGAGCAGGTGTGTTAAATTTGGTGTTGTCGCCCTCACTCTCTCATACTGGTCACTGGAAGTTCAACATGGCCCCTCATGGCAATGAACTCTCTGAGGATCTGAAAAAAACAGATCCCGAAAAAAGACATGAATGGATTTGTGTTGCGTTATTTTGAGGGGACAGCACATTTGCATTGTATGCCCCAAAGGTGCTTTTTTCAGGAGGCAACTGAACTTTCTTGTATTTTCTTTTGAAGACCTTTCGCTTCTCATCCAAAAAACTTCTTCCACTCTGACTGGATGATGGGGGAATGGAAGGACTGATATTCTTTGCAGGCAGCTGGTAATTTGCATCCTTTTCCGATCCTATGATTCTTCGAAGCTTTTTCTCCCAAAACTAGCAATGCTTATATGTTGCTGTTTGAAGGAATATCTCAAAAAAGACGATGGCAGCTTTGTCACTGGATGGATCTAGTTGTAAATCTCTTAGAGATGGAGGGTAGCATCCAGATATATTTTAAAGCAGGGTCTTCTAGGGCTACTCGGAGCCTGCTAGGAAGAGGATATGAAACGTAATTGGTTGTGTCCATGCTTGATGGTTGGGATGGAAAGCTTAGTCTACATACGGTGTATCTAAGCAGAATTCCTCCTGTGTAGAAACATACAATTCTGTGGGTTTTGTGATTCCTGAGCATGGGAATAAAATATTGTTTACTGCTTGGATACTTCTGCTGTTTCAATCTTTTGTTTATATGGATTACAGGATTACGATTTATGAACACAAAATTCCTGTCGCTAAGCGAGACAGTTGTGAAGTGAGTTTGGGCCCCTCCCAGGAGTCCCCATGTGGCCTGTTTTGGACGCAGGTAAGTGCAGGGCATGCAGAGGCTTGGGGAGGGCCTACCGGAAGTTCAGAAAGGCTGGATACAGGCCCATTTATGGCCTCCGGAGGGCCTTCGGAGCCTGGGGAGGCCATTTTCGCCTTCCCAGAGGCTCGAGCAAAGCCTCTGAAGCCTGGGGAGGGCAAAAATGCCCCCCCCCTGTCGTGGTATAGGAAGCCGACTAGTCCACGCCCACCATGGCCACGCCCATCCAGCAACTGGGCAGCGAATCCCTTGCTAAAATTTTTGAAGCCCACCCCTGTACCCAGGACACAGCAACATATCCTTGCCAGTTGCCAAGCAACCAAATTTTGATCATATGACTGTGTGGATGCTACAGCAGTCGTAGGTATGAAAAATAAATCACAAGTCTCATTTTTCAGTGCTGTTGCAACTTTGGACAACCACTAAACAAAATTGTAAGTCAAGGGCTTCCTGTATAAACCTCTCATCGTTGGTTCATGGAAGCTCTTTGCGAGCGTAAATAGATTGGTAAGATCTAGAAAATTATTTTAGATCAGTTTTCATTTTCTCCAACAAGGTTAGATGAAACACATCATCCATGGAAAAGCAGGAGAGAGAAAAAACAACAACACTTGTCCAACATAAATCCTGCAAAAGGTCAGTATAACTCAATAGTTTTAGTAGAGCTTCCCTCCCAACAAAAAAACCACAGATAAGAGTGCAATGTTTTACATTTGCACAATGAGTATAAAATGCCGTGTCTAGCTAAAGCTAAGATAGAACAGAATAAACCTTGTAGGAAAAAAAAATATTCCCTTAAAGATTCAGCGGACTCACCCATGCTTACTAATGGATTTTCTGTACACGTATTAATCTTTTTTGAACTGGAAAGTAGGAAAACGTTGTTTGTTTGTTTTAAATTAAGAATCCCTTGGAGTTGGGTGATTGATAAATTCAAATACATAATAATAGTGGCATAACCCCTGGGTGAATTTGTCAGGCAGATAAAAGGTTATAAAACCCTATGACTATCATTAAGTGTTATACCTTATGATTCTTGATGAACGAATCTTTTCTTTTATGCACACGAAAAATTATATCCTGTTCTAGGAAATATAACCTTTTATATTCTTCCATTCTTATGCATCCAGTCCTGGAAACGCTGAGACATGAACTCGGCACCACGATCACTCTGGATTCTGGCGATGTGTACTCCATGTTGGGTAGAAACGAGGGCTGCAAAGTCTTTAAAGATCGGAAAGGTCTCAGATTTTTCTCTCATAGGATATACATATCCATATCTAGAATAATTATCAACAATTGGTGGTAGAAAATTGGTGGATGTACACGAAACAATTGGTGGATGTACACGAAAAATTATATCCTGTTCTAGGAAATATAACCTTTTATATTTCCTAGAACAGAATATAATTTTTCGTGTACATAAAGAAAAGATTCGTTCATCAAGAATCATAAGGTATAACACTTAATGATAGTCATGGGGTTTTATAATCTTTTATCTGCCTGACAAATTCACCCAGGGGTTATGCCACTATTATTATGTATTTGAATTTATCAATCACCCAACTCCAAGGGATTCTTAATTTAAAACAAACAAACAACGTTTTCCTACTTTCATAAGGTATAACACTTAATGATAGTCATAGGGTACAAATAAGTAACCAGGAAACAATATCAATATAAATCTTAAGGATACCAGCAACAAGGTTAAAATCATACAGTCATAAGTGGAAGGAGATGGGTGGTGGGAACAATGAGAAGATTAATAGTAATGCAGTAGTGTATTTTCTTCCTAACCCTAACTCCATCTTATTGATACCGCAACGTGTTCCTAAGCATTTTTACCTCAATATGATGCGATTTTCACTGATTGAAAATTTAAAAAGCTCCCTGCTTAGAATCTTTGGAACAAGGCAGTTTATAAATTTAATCAATAAATACGCATATAAAACTATGTCACCTCAAGACAGACAAACCGAGACAAGTTTAGACTTAAGGCCTTAGCTCAACATGTTTCAGAATGATTTATGTTTTTCTTTACATTATTTCAGTAGGTAACATGAAGTGCAAATTCCTCTTCCTACTTCTGTGATGACAGAGAAGACTTAAATTTGACTACCTCACCTGGCGCTGATAGCCAGGTGGACTCTAACAGTCTAGACAGAATTTATGTCGTTCAGCCAGGGCTCTATTATATATACACTTTCATTCTGTAATATTCTATCCTATAATATACTAATATTACAGTATTCTTTAGTTTGGAGGGATACTGATTATTAGCAGGGGTTCCAACCCAATTTAGACTGGTTTTGAAGATTAATATAGCTATTAATAGGGACATGGTGGCTCAGTGGCTAAGACGCCGAGCTTGTTGACCAGAAAGGTTGGCAGTTCGGCGGTTCAAATCCCTAGTGCTGCGTAACGGGGTGAGCACCTGTTCCTTGTCCCAGCTTCTGTCAACCTAGCAGTTCGAAAGCATGTAAAAAATGCAAGTAGAAAAATAGGGACCACCTTTGGTGGGAAGGTAACAGCGTTCCGTGCGCCTTTGGCGTTGAGTCATGCCGGCCACATGACCACGGAGACGTCTTTGGACAGCGCTGGCTCTTCGGCTTTGAAACGGAGATGAGCACCGCCCCTTAGAGTTGGGAACGACTAGCACGTATGTGCGAGAGGAACCTTTACCTTTATAGCTATTAATCTTCTATAAATTATATTAATTAGCTATTCAAGAGCCACGGTGGTGCAGTGGTTAGAGTGCGGTACTGCAGGCTACTTCTGCTGATCACTGGCTGCCAGCAGTTTGGCAGATCGAATCTCACCAGGCTGAAGGTTGACTCAGCCTTCCATTCTTCCGAGGTTGGTAAAATGAGGACCCAGATTGTTGGGGGCAAGAGGCTGACTCTGTAAAACTGCTTAGAGAGGACTGTAAAGTACTATGAAGCGGTATATAAATCTAAGTGCTATTGCTATTGCTATCGTTGCCCAGGGGATGACTTAACATCAGAAATCAATGCAAGATGAATTTGGTAACTTTACGTGCTTGTAACATGGGTGGAACTTGAAGAAGTCTTCACTGACTTCTGGCTTGGTCAATGAGGAAATATCACAAAGATCGGTTTTACAAGTTTTCCTTTTGAGTGATGGGGAGGTTACTCCTTAGGAGCAGGGTGTCTATTCTTCAGAGTTGGCCGTCCTTCTTGAAGTCAAGGTGCCATCATGCCGTCAATCTTTCAGCAGTGGAGGGATTCTCCCCGGTTCAGACCAGTTCGCGAGAAACGGTAGTAAAACCGGAGGAAAGCCCCGCCCACTGCCCCAGATGTCATCATCGGCGATCTGCGCATGCACAAAAACGATCCCGTTGCAAACTGGTAGTAAAGGTAAGTAGAACCCACCCCTGTCTTTCAGCCCTATCAATTGATCTAAGGGACAGTTTCCTGGTTTCCCTTTTCAGTGGCCTGTTATATTTTCTCACTAGGAAAATTAGCATAGGGAGGAAATGTGGAGTTAGGTGTGTGTGTGTGTGTGTGTGTGTGAACACTAGTCATTTCTTCAACTCTGCATGTGCCAGGTGCAGAGAATGCGAATGTTATTGTACACTGCCCAGAGGCCCTCTCTGAGGGGGATGGGCAGTTCAAAAATATGAAAAATAAATGCAAACATACATACATACATATATACATATGTGCATACATGCATGAACTGAACTGAATTTGCTGGGAATTTTGCAATTCTTTTGTTTTTTTGCCAACTGAAATGAAATGTATACAATTTCGAGTATAATACACCAGTCAAAACCACACCTTTCATAATCGCACCTTATAGCTTGTTTAATATTTTTTTTTTTAAAAAAATGATAAATAATACTTGGTTAATCACAGTGCGGGTATAACTGTAAAGACTGGCAGAGAAGGAAAAAGAGATTTTAAAAAAAGAATAGGAGAGGAGAGGAGAGGAGAGGAGAGGAGGGGATGGGATGGGATGGGAGGGGAGGGGAGGGGATGGGATGGGATCAGAGGTAGGTTGCAGCAGGTTCTGACCAGTTCTGGAGAACTGATAGCGGAAATTTTGAGTAGTTCAGAGAACCGGTAGTAAAAATTCTGACTGGCCCCGCCCCCATCTATTCTCTGCCTCACAAGTCCCAGCTGATAAGGGAGGAAATGGGGATTTTGCAGTAACCCTTCCCTGGATTGGGGAGGGAATGGAGATTTTATAGTACCCTTCCCCTGCCATGCCCACCAAGCCACATCCACAAAGCCATGCCATGCCCACCAAATCACATACACAGAACAGGTAGTAAAAATTTTTGAAGCCCACCACTGGAATGGAATGGAATGGAATGGAATGGAATGGAATGGAATGGAATGGAATAGAATAGAATAGAATAGAATAGAATAGAATAGAATAGAATAGAATAGAATAGAATCTTTATTGTCACTGTCTACTGTTGACCTCACCCCATTCCTAAGTGGTCTGTAAGGGGCATGCTTAAGCGCACTAGCGTGCCTACTGCCCATGTCCTAGTATTTCCTCTATTTGTACCTATTTTATGTATCCAATTCATGCTTATACTTATTACCTAATATGTTCTTGACAAATAAAATAATAAAAACAAATATGATACAGAGAAACATCTCAGTCTTTCTTCAATTTGATACCCTGCGGAGGTGCTATGTTAATGTTGGCTAAAACCAGGGAGACTTAAAATCCTGCCATATCTGGAGGACACAAGGTTAAAAAAAGGGCTGTTGTAGATCTCCAGGAAGAGCAAAGCAATTACTTGCAACAATCGCTGGAGAAATTCAGCGTGGAAAATGCAGGGAGAGAGAGAGTTACAGCAGTGAAAGATATTAACCAAATTTGGCTGCGAAATAGATTGGCACGATTTGAATCCAAACTAAGTGTCATTTTAAAAGATGGGTTTGGTCTTGCCAAATACTGCTGTAAATTAATTGCAACTGCTTGGCAGAGGGGTGGGGTGCCTACTCAGAAGCCAAGGAAAGAGAGACAGGGAACAGCTAAATCTACCTTTTCCAGTCTAACTTTGATGGGCACAAAGAAATGCCCTTGTACAGACAGATGGATGCTAGAGGATGCAAGCAATTTAGACTGGACCAGGGTTTCCCAGTGATAGAGCTCATAAATTGTGAAAGGGAAGCAGTATGCTCCCTCCCACATATTGGGGTAGACCAAGTGCTTTGATAGAAAAACACTTTATATATAAGATTCAAATATTTATGAAACCTGGAGCTTTTCTTTTAAGTATGACTTGGAGAAGTCAATTGAAAAACAATCTGGGGAACTAAAGGATAAAATAACACTAGTGATTGAGGGGCATGATTTGCAAGCAGGATGGCATGCATTCCTTTGGGATGAAAAATATAAAACACATAGTTATTTTAGAAGACACATACTAAGGAATGCATTGCTTACTAATTTGGTTAAAGATAAAAAACAACATTACACAAAAATACCAATTTGGATCTCACCTACAGAAACTTTAAAACATCAAAATTTAATTGAGTGGGACAAGATAATAAGATACAGAGATATATTAAAAGAACAAGGAAATTTGAAATCAAAACAGGAATTGGAGCAAGATCTAAATAGAGAAACTGATTGATGGACATATACGCAAATTCGGTCGAAATATAAAAAGACACAAAATCAAATGTAGTACAAACTGAACAAAATGAATTGGATAAAATTACACAAGGGACGGAGGAGAAATTAATTAGTAGGATATACAAATTTTTGCTGTGATATAAAATGGAAGAAAAAATAGTTAAAGATACAATGATTAAATGGGCAAAAAACTTTAACCGTACAATAGAATTGGAGAAACGGGGGAATGAATGAATGAATAAATAAAATAAATAAAATAATACATTTATATATTTTTTTAAAAAAGAAAGAAATGGAGATGAGCACCCACCCTTCAGAGTTGGACACACTTGGACAGGGGAACCCTTTATGGCAGGGGTGAAATGCTCCCAGTTCAGACCGGATCAAGCGATCCGGTAGCAATTGTGGCTGGTGGTTCGGAGAACCGGTAGCGATGGTGGCGCGCGGCTCCGCCCACCTGCCCTGGTGTTGTTTCTTCCTGGTTTTAACCAGGAAGTAATATGTTTTTTACCCTCTGCGCATGCGCAGAGGGTTGTTGTTTTTTTAAAAAAAAACTAGAATAGAGTTGCCCTAAACCTGAGATTAAAGAAAATAAGGATTTGACACAACCCGATATAGATGGTCCTTGACATATAGCCATTCTTTAGCAGCCAGGCGAAGATATGATGGCACTGAAAAAAGTGACCTAGAAGTGGTCCTTGCACTTACAACCGACACAGCATCCCCACAATCATGTGATCAAAATGTGGGTGTTTGCATGTATTTACAAATTTGCAGCATCCGGGATCATGTGATTTCCCCATTCGTGACCTACCTTCCTAGCCAATTTCTAACAACCAAACTCAAAGAGGGAAGCAGGATTTGTTTAACAATTTGTGTAATTCACTTCACTGCGGTGATTTGCTTAACAATGGTGGGAAAAGGTCATAAAATTGGGCGTGACTCACTTAACAATTTTCTTGCTTGGCAACAGAACCTCTGGCCCCCAATTGTGTTTGTTAGTCGGCCGACTATCTGCACTACCTATCTCTTGGAAGACATACAAAACTATAGTTAGCCCACCAACAATGCAACAATGGCTGGTAGTCTAACTATAATGAGTAACTTCAGCAAACAAACATTTCTTATGGTGGAGACTCTGTTAGACCTCCCAAGAGGCTGGATCTCAACCCATAAGACACATTCTCACAGGTGTGTCCCGTCCCCTGGCCCCCAACAGCAAATGGAGGCTATAAAACAAGTAAACTTCTGCATAGGATTTTTTTTCTTTTTTACTACAACTGAAACTTCTGCAGCAACAAAAAAATATAGTGGTTTTTCTCTTGTTCCCAACTATTACCCTGTAGAAAGGTGCAATTAGATATGCAATCAATGTTTGGGCTTCCAAATGCTAATTGTACAAGAAGCTGGTAATCTCTTTTTATTAGCCCCCTATTGCAAGGAGGCTTATCCAACCACATAAAGGGCTGGCCAGATACCAAATATACACAAATGATTCTTAGAGAGCGTTTGCCAAGTCTTAAGATTGCCGGTACATCAGACAATCTAGATCAGTGATGGTTAACCTTTTTGGTGCCGACGGCCTAAAGTGCATGCGCGTGTGAATGCACGCGAGCGTGCCTGAACCCCCAAAATGCAATGCGAACACCCGCCCCCCGCACATGCGCACATGTCCACCGCGTATGCGTGTGTGTCCCCCACGCATGCCCCCCCATCCCCCCACATCCTGTTTTGGCTTCTAGGTTGGTGCAGGAGGCTTCTCAGGCCCAAAACTGGGCATGAGGGCCCCCCACACTCCATTTTGGGCCTGGAAAGCCTTCTGCACCAACCTGGAAGCCAAAATGGGGCACAAGGGAGCTGTGTGAGCCCCCCCCCATGCCCCATTTTGGGCCTGGAAAGCCAAAATGGGGTGCTAGGGAGCCACGCAAGGCCCACCGCACCTGTTTTGGGCCTGGAAAGCCTCCTGAACCAACCTACACCCTGTGCATACGCCCTGCCCCCTGTGCATGCGCACACACATCCTGTGCCCCCCACATGCACACCAGCTGCCTAAAGAGCAGCTGCCTGGCGAGAGGCACACGTGCAGTGGAGCTGGGCTTCGGTGACAGCTGGCGTGCCCGCAGAGAGGGCTCTGTGTGCGACCTGTGGCCCATGTGCCATAGGTTCTCCATCATGGATCTAGATAGTATCTGGGACTTTCCCCCCTTCGCTAAACCGGGTTTGGGTGTGGCCAGTGTGTGATACATTCGGCCTGTGGGCTGGGAGTTTGACAGTCCTGGTCTAGTGGTTAAGGCACCAGGCTAGTAAGTGGGAGACCATGAATTCAAGTCTTAGTTTAGCCATGAAAAGCAGCTGGGTCATTTTGGGCCAGTTCCTCTCTCTCTTTCTTTCTCTCTCAGCCCAACGCAACTAACAGAGTTGTTGTGGTGGGTAAAATAGGAGAAGGTGTGTCAGATACATTGTCCACCTTGAATTATTTGTAAAAAAAAAAAAAAGAAGCAAAATAAAATAAACATGCCATTTTAACCCAAGACTTCCAGATCTTCTAGGTTAAGACTCATCCCAAGCTTTCACAGAGCAATCTTCCATCTAAAAGGATCACGACAGTGTTAAGATCTAAGGATATTTACCCATGTAGTATGGATATATTATTATATCCTTCTCATCTTTTCTACTACCTTCTCCTATTGGTACCTTATGATTATATTACCTTATTGTTTATATGTATACTTGTTGTTTGTATGTACATTGAGAGCTTCTGCACCGGAGATAAATAGGTGTCTAATCAACTTGCTCAAATAAAGTAATTTGCAGGGAATCCTTTATTTATTTTTTAACCTTTATTCTATATTCTATAATCCATTTCTCCTCTCCTCTCCTCTCCTCTCCTCGTCTCGTCTCATCTCTCCTCCCTATTCTCTAGTCTAGTCAAGTCTAGTCAAGTCAAATCAAATGAAATCAAGTCAAGTCAAGTCTAATCTTCTTTACTTCCATCAGACACTGATACTATCTAATAAGAAATCAAATCTTTAAAGAACAAAAGGGGAAAATTATGGGAAAAATCTGGTGCTCATTGATAGAGTTGATCAAAGAATGCCTCTCTTTTTTTGGTAACTCACAGTCCAATTATAGGTCGAGCTAGAATTCCATGCTTTGCATGAGAGAACAATGGCCATGAGATCTATTCTTCTCCCTTCAATCTGGCCAATGATGCCACCCCCTCTTGGCCACCAGTCAGACCTTCAAAAATCAAGCAACTAATTGAATAAGTGCAACAAAAGAAACCCCCGGGGGGTGGGGATGATATTATTCCAGCTGAACTAATTAAGACCAACATAGTTCGATGCATTCCAGTCTTCACATCTCTGTTTTCTTCATCAATGTGTCTGCGGGCATTCCTGTGGCTATCATTGTGTCCTTCTTTTAAAAAGTGGGGTGGAATTCCACTCCACCCCCAATTATAGAGTTTATCTATTCTAAATATAATCAATAAACTGCATATAAAGCATCTATGTAGAAAACTGGTTAGAGCAGCTGAGTGACAAAATAGGGTAGGATAATAGGATGGTAGTGTTGTACTACTAACTAGAGCATACAAAACATTTGCTAGACCAATTCTTGAATACAGCTCATCTCTCTGGAACCCGCACTGCATATCAGACATAAATACAATCGAGAGAGTCCAGAGATATTTCATGAGAAGAGTCCTCCATTCCTGTAACCGCAATAAAATACCTTATGCCACCAGACTCCAAATTTTAGGCTTAGACAACTTAGAACTACGCCGACTTCAGTCTGACCTAAGCATAGTACATAAAATTATCTGCCACGATGTCCTTCCTGTCAATGACTACTTCAGCTTCAACCACAACAATACACGAGCAAATAATAGATACAAACTCAAGGTATAAGAGCCTGGATAGCTCTGCAGACAAAGCACCCTAATTAAACATCCAGCTGTCTGCAATTACTGTAAGTTCGAATCTCGCCAGGCTCAAGGTTGACTCAGCCTTCCATCCTTTTGAGGTAGGTAAAATGAGGACCCAGTTTGTGGGGGCAATAAGCTGACTTTGTATAAATATACAAAAGTATGAAGGCTATTACTTAACTCATTGTAAGCCGCCCTGAGTCTCCGGAGAAGGGTGGCATATAAATTGAACCAATCAATCAATCTTAGGTTCAGCTTAGGTTTTTTAAATTCCATTTGATTTTTTTAAGTTCTTTTTTTGTGGATCTTTTTGTAATTCTATCCCTAGTCTCTTATATTCTTCTTCTAATGTCTTTTGATTTTGTCTCTTCTTTTTAGTTTTCTTTCCCATATATGTTATCGCTAATCCTCTAATATGCCTTTGCTGTGTCCCATACATTTTATAATGAGGTCTCTTCTTTTCTATTCTCTTTAAAGAAAAAGCCCAATGCTCTTTCCATATATTGAATAAGTTCCTTTTCTTTTAATATTGATGGGTTCAATGTCCATCTTAATTTCCATTTTTTGTCCCTTCCATATAACTTTGATCGGATTGTGATCTGCCCAATTACTTATTTCTGTATTTATTTCTTGTACATTAGATTTTTAGCTCTGCTGACATCATATCTACTCCTGACCAAGACATATGTCTGTTTGAATGAAATGAATATTGATTTTCCTTAGGATGCATTTCTCACCATACATCTTGATGAATTAACTGACTCATGAATTTGAAAGTAAGACAGGGGTCACAATTCAGAACTTTGTTGATTTCTTTGACTCCATAGCAGAGATGGGTCTGAAACCTAAAAGACAACTTTCAACATAGAATATAAAATAAGAGGATTAGAAGGGACCTTGGAGATCTTCCAGTCTAACTCCCTTCTCAAGCAGGAGATCCTATACCCATGATGACGAACTTATGGAATGCATGCCACAAGTGGCACACCGAGCCATATCTGTGGGCACACGAGCATTGCCCTACTCCAGCACGCATGCACACGCTGGCCAGCTGATTTTCGGGCCTTCTGGGCCCACTGGAAGTCAGGAAACAGGCTGTTTCCAGCCTCCAGAGAGCCTCCGGGGGCAGGGGAAGGCCGTTTTCACCTTCCCCAGGCTCCTAGGAAGCCTCTGGAGGCTGGGGAGGGTGAAAAACAGGCCTACCAGGCCCACCATGCCACCACATGCCAAAAGCGGGGGGAGTGCGAAGGGGTCATGTGTGCATGTGCAGGGGGCGGGGCTCATTGAATTATGGGTGTGGGCACACACGCGCACAATCTCCCCCCTCTCCCCCCACTTTTGGCACACGATGGCAAAAAGGTTAGCCATCACTGCCCTATATCATTTCAGACAAATGACTATCCAGAATCTTTTTTGAAAACCCACTATTTTCGTGGCTTGAGGATGTCTCTGGGGCTACAGGAAATTACAGTGAGAGATTACCAAGAGCTGAGACTGATCCTGACATCTCCCTGATCCTCTAAGAGGGTGATGTTGTGGCCCACCAGCGGCCAGCGGAGCTGATGGCAGACTCAAACAGTGAGGAGATTGGGGAGGAACATGGGCCAGTCCTGAAGTCTGGGGAAGGCTCTGATGAGTGCTCTGCGTCAGAGGCAGAGATGGGGCCAGGGCCGTCTAGCAGCTGTCAACTGCCTTCGGAGTCGGACATCAGTGGGGCAGAAGAACAGCTGGAGCCTGTTCCCATTGTGCGCATGTGCAGAGCTGCCAGGAGAAGGCAACAGCTAAGGAGCAAGAGTCGACTCAGGAGTAAAGCCACAGGTGGACGGTGACTAGCCCCTCCCATAGGGAATAAAGAGGAGTAAAGGGGAGGGGAGTTTTCAGGAGACAATTAGTTCAATTAATTAAGGTGAAGATCTGTTCCTGACTTCTTACCAAGTATTGTCTAGTTTGGAAGATATCGGCCTGACCACTCTCCAAGCCTGATAAAGGTCTGTAGTTGTGAAATCTCTTGCAAGACTGTTGGCCGGGACTTTCCTGGACGGGGATTCCCTTTAAACTAAATAAAAGGGGTTTTATCGGGAAGAGGAGTCGGCTTCGTGCTTTTGGGAACAGACGATGATTGTTAAATAATACATAAACAAACATCAGAAGAATCAGCAGACTGGTTTTACCAGGAACAAAGAGAAGTATCTATTGTTAGAGTCAGATCCCAGGATGCTTCGATCTAAAGTTACATTTTCCCCCCCATGTTAAAAAGCCCAAGATCCTCAGTCTTAACATACCAGTTGGATTGAGATGCTTAAGATGCCCTCACTCTGTCAAGGACCTTGGAGTACTCATTTCTAAAGATCTAAGTGCTGAAGCCCACAATAACAACATTGCCAAAAAGGCATTAAGAGTTGTTAACCTAATCTTGTGTAGCTTCTTCTCTGGTAATGTTGTACTACTAACTAGAGCGTACAAAACCTTTGCTAGATCTTTCTCGAATACAGCTCATCTGTCTGGAACCCGCACTGCATATCGGACATAAATTCAATCGAGAGAGTCCAGAGATATTTCACGAGAAGAGTCCTCCATTCCTCTAACTGCAATAAAATACCTTACGCCACCAGACTTCAAATTTTAGGTTTAGACAACTTAGAACTATGCCGACTTCAATCTGACCTAAGCATAGTACATAAAATTATCTGCACAATGTCCTACCTGTCAACGACTACTTCAGCTTCAACCACAACAATATACGAGAAAATAATAGATACAAACTCAAGGTAAATCGCTCCAAACTCAATTACAGAAAGTATGACTTCAGTAACAGAGTGGTCAATGCCTGCAATGCACTACCTGACTCTGTAGTTTCTTCCTCAAACCCCCAAACCTTTAACTTTAAACTGTCTATTGTTGACCTCACCCCATTCCTAAGAGGTCTGTAAGGGGTATGCATAAGTGCACCAACGTGCCTACCGTCCCTGTCCTAATATTCCTTTTTACTAGGATAAGGTAGAATAGGTTTGGATAGGATAGGATAGGATAGGATAGGATAGGATAGGATAGGATAGGATAGGATAGGATAGGATAGAAAAGTAGAGTAGAGTAGAAGAGTAAAGTAGAGTAGAATAGAGTAGAGCAGAGTAGAGTAGCATAGAAGAATAGAGTGGAGTAGTAGATTAGAGTGGAGTGGAGTGGAGTGGGGTGGGGTGGGGTGGGGTGGGGTGGAGTGGAGTGGAGTGGAATGGAATGGAATAGAATAGAATGGAACGGAACGGAACGGAACAGAAGAATGGAATGGAATGGAATGGAATGGAATGGAATGGAATGGAGATGCGGTGGCTCAATGGCTAAGACGCTGAGCTTGTTGATCAAAAGGTCGGCAGTTCAGCGGTTCGAATCCCTAGTGCCGAGCAACGGGGTGAGCTCCCGTTCCTTGTCCCAGCTTCTGCCAACCTAGTAGTTCCAAAGCACGTAAAAAACCTAAGTAGAAAAAATAGGGACCACCTTTGGTGGGAAGGGAACAGCGTTTCATGCGCCTTTGGTGTTGAGTCATGCTGGCCATGTGACCCTGGAGACGTCTTTGAACAGCGCTAACTCTTCGGCTTTGAAACGGAGATGAGCACCACCCCCTAGAGTTGGAAACGACTAGCACGCATGTGCAAGGGGAATCTTTACCTTACTGTATAGCATGAGACACATTAATATGAATGGGAAGTTTATTAGCTTGTTTGTTTACATTCTTGCTTGTCTGGTCCTGGATCATAATAAACTTTCACATACCTTCAGTGTTCCAACCTTATGTATCCTGTGGATTTGTTTGGCTGTTTTAATGTCTTTGGCTGTTTTAATGTTTTAAATATAGATATGGAAATCTTACATTTTTTATGGATTACCATTTGACGCTTTAACCTAAATTGTTTCAACTCCTATCCTCAAAACGAGGCTATAGAGCACTGCACACCAGAACAACTATACACTAGAACAGTTTTTTCCTGAAGGCAATCACTCTGCTAAACAAACAATTCCCTCAACACTGACAAACTATTCACTAAGGCTGCATAACTATTACTATTAGTCTTCTCACCGTTCCTATCACCCATCTCCTCCCACTTATGACTGTATGACTGTAACTTTGCTGCTTGTATCCTTACGATTTATACTGACTGTTTCCTAGTATGGTTTGATTGCTTATTTATACCCTATGACTATCATTAATTGTCGTACCTTATGATTCTTAACGAAGGTATCTTTTCTTTTTATGTACACTGAGAGCATATGCACCAAAGACAAATTCCTTGTGTGTTCAATCACACTTGGTCAATGAAGAATTGAATTCTATTGTTTTCTGTTTTCTGTTTATTCTGTTCTGTTCTGTTCTGTTCTGTTCTATTCTATTCTATTCTATTCCCTGAAATCAGTGGTGGGTTCCAAATTTTTTTACTACCTGTTCTGTGGGCTTGGCTTGGTGGGCATAGAATGGCTTGGTGGGCATGGCAGGGGAAGGATACTGCAAAATCTCCATTCCCACCCCACTCCAGGGGAAGGTTACTGCAAAATCCCAATTTCCTCCCAATCAGCTGGGACTTGGGAGGCAGAGAATAGATGGCAGAGAATTTTTACTACCGGTTCTCCGAACTGCTCAAAATTCCTACTACTGGTTCTCCAGAACTGGTGAGAACCTGTTGAAACCCACCTCTGCCTGAAATGTTCTGAGCTGTTTTGACAACTTCAGCCAAAAAACCAAAACAGAAATCTTATCAATAAATGTCAATCCTCTTTCTTCTCTTCATCTACTACTACTACCATTACTACTACTACTGCTACCTCTAGAGTGTGTGAGGAACTTAACATGTTTTGGGGTCCCAAATGAAATTATTCCTCCTGAGAAAATCCTCTTGAATCACAACATACTAGCAGGCTTGAACTCAAAACAAGTGAACTAGGATAGGTGTCACAAAGACAATTAAGAAAGTAAAACCACTAATTTTATTTTCTTAATCATCTTTAGGACACCTACCCTGGTTCACTTGTTTTGAATTCAGGCCTGGTAGTAACTAAGTATTAATATTATGTCATTGAGAAAACACTGTTATTATATGATATTACTAATGACCATTATTATTATTATCATTATGACGATCATTGCTCAATGGATTGTAACCATACAGCACACTGTTTATATAGACCAGGGGTTGGCAACCTTAAACACTCAAAGAGCCATTTGGACCTATTTCCCACAGAAAAGAAAACACCGGGAGCCACAAAACCCTTTTGACATCTAAAATGAAGATCTGCATATATCATTTTTTACCTTTATATTATGTATTAAAAAACTTATTTATCTAAGGTTGGTGTATTGGGGGTCAAAAAGCTCAATAAATTGTGTGCCAGTGGGTGTCACACATTGGCAGTTGTGAAGCATATTTTGAGCGACAGAGAGCTGCAGCAGAGAGATGAAGGAGCCACATATAAGACAGTGAAATCTTTGCTCTTTCTTTATATAGCAAAAATTAAAAAAAAGAAAGAAAATCACTTGTAATCAATTTTCTATTGCTATAGGAATCCAATGTCAATGAAATATGGACACTAACCTCACAATCGATACAAAAGCTACAAGTTATGCAAAGAGCCACGGAAAGATACATGCTTGTCATCACAAGACAAGATAGAGAGAGCTGCACATGGATTAGAAAAACAACGGGAGTCTACGATGCCATCAAGGGACTAAAAGAATTGCAAGGGCCACACAGCAAGAACTGATGGCTGGTGGACCACGGCAGTCATAGAATGGATCCCATTTTGATAAAAGGCATCCATGAAAGAGACCTAAAACAAGATGGATCGATGAGATCAGGAAGTATTGTGGGCCCCATTGGCAAAAGAAAGCTCAGGACCATACTGGTTGGAAACATGGGGAACAGGCCATCATCCTGTAGAGGACAGACAATGACTAAAATGAATGAATGAATGAATGAATGAATGAATGAATGAATGAATGAATGAATGAATCCAATTCATGTTACTGGGTGATGAGTGAACAAGCAAGTGGAGGATAAGAGGGAAAAAAAATCCATTTTTTCCCCAGATCTATGGAAGAATCAACTTCCAGAAATGGTATTTGTGAATGCAGTTACGATTAGAGGAAGCTGGTTGACCTACGATGAATTTTCCATGGCTTCTTTAATTTAGCACTGTCAGTATTTACAAGCAAGAACCTTGTTAACTCTTAAGACATTACGTGGGGACATTGAATAGAAGACTTGTGCATACCACAAACATAACGTTTCCGCTAAATAGTACTTTCCAAGTTAAAATTATATAGCAACACTTAAATGCACACTAACGATGCTTTGGAATCCCAAAATCAACCACTGCATTTAAATAACATACTGGACATCAGCCCTTCTAAGAACATTTTAATGGGAATCCCAAACTTTTCGTATGCATCTGTTTATGCATATAAATCCAGATCAAATCACCATCGAGCTGGAAAACAAAATGCAAGTTTAAAACTATGAAGCGTTACACTGTCATTAAAAATGGGAACTTGCAACTTGGAGAATATTCAGCAATGGCAGAACTAACAGCATACATGAAGAGAAGTTTAACTAAGCAAGAATTGGTTCCATAAACAATTCAGTTTAAGCAAGGATGTTTCCTATTGGCTTTATTTCGAATACTTTAAACAATAGAATGTCAGTAATTTTAATTAATACTTACGGTATCAAAACCATATAATGTATTATGATTGACAGCAATATAAATAAAAAAAGAGGAGAAAAGGGCTTAAATATAGGAAAAACTCACTATACATTAGTCGTATATTGAACTAAATCAATTTGATAATAGATAACCATCTTAATAGTGCTTTTTTTAAAAAAACAAAGAATAATTATAGGGGAATTAGGGAGAATAGAAAGCTCTGTCCCTAATAAGAATTAATATAACTGATTTTTAAAGAAAAGCAAACAAGTAGAATCTTTATTCTTGCTGAAAATCTATCTACCCTAATCTTAATTGCAACATACCATGTTTCCCCAAAATTAAGACCCTGTCTTATATTATTTTGAACAGCTCTGTCTCCCTAACCCTAACCAGAGGAAATGGCAGGGACTGGCTGCACATGTGGTTAATTATTTTCGGGGAGGTCTTATTTTCGGGGGAGGTCTTATTTTTGGAAGGTTTATTTTCAGTGGAAGATTTATTTTTTTGGGGGGGTCTTATTTTCAGGGAAACACGGAATTTTTGACTTGCTAGTCAAGACAATTTCCAAGGAATTCATTCTATATTACCTTGTTGGTGAAGTTTCCCATCAGACAAGCCCTATTTCCATCAAGTACACCTTTTCCCCCCAGTTTGGCCAGCTGGAAACAGACCAGCCATGTGCCTGCTGTTTCTATTCAAGGTATTCGTTTTATTATTCTACATTTTAAATTAGAAACACGCAAAAGATGCTCGTGCAAGCAACGTATGCTTGGAATGAACCGTGGCTTTTGCCAAATGTGGGATGTGTCTTGTATTTTGTTTCCTTGTGTGGACACAGATTCAGGAGTCAAACTGGCAGCAGAAAAAGTTGGGGAAAAGTAGGTGTATCTATGTTCCAAAATTATAGAGGGCAAAATACAGACTCTGCTCTGAACTCTAGTAGAAATGGTGGTCTGTGCGACACTGAAAAGTTGGCAGAGAACTACCGCCAACTGGTCTATTAATGGCCAAAAGATGAGCATGAAAAGGGACATTAGTGGTCAGCTCTAGGGCAATGACTCATTGCACCTCCTTAAATAAGTAGAATTAAATCAATTCCAGGCCTCAAATGTCATTTCAGCTGGACTACTGTAATGCTCTTTACATGGGGCTCCCCTTGAAGAGCACTTGGAGGCTCCAACTGGTCAACAATGTGGTCGCGCAGGTAGTTATGGGCGCAACGAGTCCATGTGACACCTCTCCTATGAGAGCTATACTGGCTCCCAGTGGTCTTCCGGATGCGATTCAAGGTGTTGGTCACCACCTTTAAAGCGCTCCATGGCTTAGGACCTGGTAACTCCGAGACCGACTTCTGCCACCAGTAGCCTCCAACCGGACAGTTCGCTCCCACAGAGAGGGGCTCCTCAGGGTGCCATCGGCCAAGTTGTGTCGGCTGGCGACACCCAGGGGGAGGGCCTTCTCTGTGGGTGCTCCTGCCCTTTGGAACGAACTGCCCCCGGAAATACGTAAGATCTGTGCTCTCCGTGTGTTTCGCTGCGCTCTTAAAACCCTACTATTCCGCCAGGCTGGGCTATCTGTGTAAATGATTTTAAATTGGGTGTTTTAATTGGGTTTTAATTCTGAGCCAAAATTGTTTTATTACTTTTAATTGGTTTTTAAATCAGTGTATATATATTATGTTTTAATTGGCTGTACACCACCCCGAGTCCTTCGGGAGGAGGGTGGTATAGAAATTAAATTATAAATAAAATAAATAAATAAATTTCTATATTAATGAAGCTCAGCTCTCCTGTTGAAACGAACTAGGTGTCTGGCTGGGCCAAGCATTATTGCAATGGCTGTGCATGCATCTTTTAAAAAAAAATTTGATTTATATGCCGCCCTTCTCCGGAGACTCAGGGCGGCTTACAATGCGTTAAGCAATAGCCTTCATACTTTTGTATATTTATACAAAGTCAGCTTATTGCTCCCACAAACTGGGTCCTCAATTTACCTACTTTAGAAAGGATGGAAGGCTGAGTCAACCTTGAGCCTGGTGAGATTTGAACTTGCAGTAATTGCAGGCAGCTGAATGTTAATTACAGTGCTTAGTCTGCCGAGCTATCCAGGCTCTTTTTGGTCTAGCATGGTGGCAATCCACTTCCCCAGTGGCATTTCCAGCTTCCTAATAGAAGCTGCCCATTGGCACAAAACCTTGCAACTGCCACATGGGGAAACTGTGGGACTGTAGAAGGAGGAGTGGTAGAACCTGGGGTCGGAGTTAAAAGAGGGATCAGCCTAGAATCCCTACGTAGCAACAAGCAAACTAAGTTCAACTCCCTTGAATTCTGCAGACCCTTATCTAACTCCATGTGGGTGCTGACCAGTAGTTGAGAAGATTCCTGTGCCTAGTAGCCATGAGTAGCAATACATCAGTTTAACTGGACCCTCACGTGTAGATCTGATCTTTTGTGCCTGAGAGGGACCGACACAAAGTTCAGTGTCCAGTGTTAGCATTAAACAGAATGTTTAATTAACAAAGCCAGATCTTCGTAAATACTTGTATTTCCACATGGAAACCGCTTCTGAACTTCGTGCTTGATGTGGCTAAGAATGCAACTTCGACTTTGGATTTTACAGATTAGATTGATAGATCTTTATAGAAATGGTTTGTTCATATTATTATGAAAAGGCAAAAAGTTGTGATTTGATGTTAATGCCTTATTTTACTGTAATGGAGAGAGTTGGAAGTCAATGTGTCTTTTTTCTTTCTTGGTCCCTGTCTTTCCTCAGTTCTCTTTCCTGCTCTTCTATTTACTTTTGTATTTTGTATTTTATAATTCTCTATAACCAATGGTGGGATTCAGCCGGTTCGAGTGAATCGGTAGTTAAATTGCTGATTGCCCCCGCCCCTTCCTACTCTGCCCCTTCCCCACGTGCCTCATTTTGACTCCCAAGTAAATGCAGAGAGGCTTCCTAGGCCCAAAACGGGGCATGGGGGGATGTAGTGGGCTCCCCTGCAGCCTGTTTTTGCTCCCAAGAGGCTGCAGGGAGGTCTGCTAGGCCCAAAATGGGGGACGGGGGGGGGGGCCCGCACAGTTCCCCCCCCCGGTGGCCTGTTTTTGCTCCCAGGGGGGCGCAGGAGGCCGAATGCCACCCACATTATTTGAATCCCACCACTGTCTATAACATAATAAAAACTGTTTTAAAAAACAAAAACAAAGCCAGATCTTCTAACCTTGAGTTTTTAAATGGGAATCCAAAAGACTAAGAGCAAATTCAACCTTTTCTAGATCTATTCTGGTGTGTAGTCTTAATGTTCAATCTTGAGGATTCCACCATCTCAAAAACTATGTTCTGCTAGCTATCCAACCAGAAAAGCAAACAAACAAAGAAGGAAAATTATTAAATAATAATCCCAAGTCATATTAAAAGCCGTAACAAGTTGTTGGCTCCTGAATTAAGGTCCCAGGTATCCAAATCACTTCATTTATAAGACTAAATGTAATTAATATTTTTTTGGGAAAAAAATTATTTTATTTTAATACAAACAATCCATCTTCCATTAAACAGTGTGTCGTCTGGGTACAAATGTCTTGCGCAATAACAATTGAAATTTACAACCGTATTTATTATTTATCTATTCTTAAAATTAATATTGATATACATTTCATGTCTAATACTGTAACAATTCTCTTCTTAACTTATTTAATTCTATTAATATATTTCTTGTATTTCACTAGTCTACTTTTATTTTTAACTTCCATCATTTATTCTCTAACCATCGGTAGAATAGTTCCCATACATTATAATATTCCTTCTTTGTTCCTTCTCTTCAATTGCGAGTGTTAACCTATTCATTTCTGCACATTCTAATATTTTCCTAACCACATTCTCATCTGTAGGATCCTCTTCACTTTTCCAGTTTTGTGCAAATACAATCCTAGCTGCAGTTACTACATGAATAATCAAATATACATTCTCTTTACTATAAATCTCTGGTAAAATCCCCAACAGATTTAATTAATACTGATTATTTCAAATAGTTTGGGTTCAGAATCCTGTTGCACTTTTATTCTGATTATTCTAAGTAATTAGCACTTTTATTTTAATTATTAAAAACGCACAGGACCAATGGCCTTAAAAAGCGCTTCCTCACAACCCACAATTCCTCACAGAATTCAAAGAGCTATCGTCCTTGCAGCTTGCTTGGAAAATGATCCCCACAATGCCAAAAATTCTTTTCCTGCTTGCCAAGCCCTTATTAATCAGAGCTGCTTTTGGCTCGGTGAATTGGCAGCCCGGCATAAAAGAAGGGAGGAGATTTGGTTGGAACTCCCCCCCCCCGCACCCCCAAATACAGGCAGAATGAAGGATGGAGAGCCCAATGCCTGGACCGACAGCAGGCCAGATTGCATCCCTGGGTTTCTCTTTCGGATGAAATGATATGCCAGATTGCAGATGATCTGCAAATGTCATCACCGCACACCAGGAGTTTAAGTTTTCTTCCTCTCTGGAAAGATGAAGGGACCTTTTGGGATGGAGGGTTGACCTACGTCTCTGGTAATCTAATCTGAACCAGTTTAGGCTGAGCTAAAACGCTCCTTTTCTCTTATTAAAAACAAAGCGAAGCAAAACAAAAACATACACACGGAGCAAGATAGCTTGGGAAATTGCTAGGGCAGGTTGACCTGATAAAGCAAAAGGCCAGATGTCCTTGTCCTTCTGCTAATTGTGAGAAAGGAGGAGATGTTTCGGTACAGCAAGGTCAAAAACAGAACAAGACAATATTGTGCTTAACATTCTGGTTCCCCGCCCCCCTTTTCCTGGTACTGTTTTTCTATCTAAAGCAGTGTTTCCTAACCTCAGTTGCTTTTTAAGACATGTGGACTTCAGTGCCTAAATTTCCCCAGCCATTACGGATTTGATTAGAGACAAATTGGATCAATAAAAACCAGTTCTGAAATCTGAACCGGTTTGCCACTGGTTCATTGGCTGCACAAATGCGCTGCACGCCAAATGAATCAGGGCTATGGACATGCACAGCGTGCGCCAAAAGCACCCTGTGCATGCATTCACAATGCATGTCAGAAGTACGCTGCGCGCACATGCGCAACACATTCCAAACACACGCTTTGCACAGAAAAACTTTACTAGGTAAGTAGAACAGCGAGGGTGGGGGAACAGATGTGCTGCGCAATTTAGCTTCGCTACAAAGCAGGATTTCCTGCTTTCTAGCAAATATAAACCGTGCGGCACAGCTAATTGTAGGAAATACCGGTTCAGACGAACTGGTAGCTTTTTTTTTTACTACCGGTTCGCCAGAACTGGTAGTTTTTATCACAACCGGTTCTCCTGAACCGGGGCGAACCGGTAACACTTCACCCCTGATAAAAACGTAATTTGGCTTTCCATCCCTTTTTATTGTTCTCATTGTTTTGTTCAAAGGTCTCTGTCGGGACCACAAAACAATATCCATAAAATTCAACTATAAAGACCAACAATTCATAAATATTCTACACTACAGGGGCACTCATGGTGAGGTAGGTTACCAAACATTGGCAGTTCGAATCTCACCAGGCTCCAGGTTGACTCAGCCTTCTATCCTTCCGAGGTCAGTAAAATGAGGACCCAGATTGTTGGGGTCAATAGGCTGACTCTATAAACTGCTTAGAGAGGGCTGTAAAGCACTGTGAAGAGGTATATAAATGCTAATCCATCCTTCCTCCCTCCCTCCCTCCCTCCCTCCCTCTCTTTTTTCTTTCTGGTGGCAAAGTGCTTAGAATGCAGTATTGCAGGCTAAATCTGCCAACTGCCAGGAGTTTGATCTGACTAGCTCCAGGTTGACTCAGCCTTCTATCCTTCCGAGGTCGGTAAAATGAGGACCAAATTTTGGGGTCAATAGGCTGACTCAGTAAATCGCTTAGAGGGCAGTAAAGCACTGTGAAATGGTATATAAGTCTAAGTACTAATCCTCCCTCCCTCCCCCCTTCCTTCCTTCCTTCCTTCCTTCCTTCCTTCCTTCCTTCCTTCCTTCCTTCCTTCCTTCCTTCCTTCCCAGTGATTAGAATGCAGGATTGCAGGCTAACACTGCCCACAGCCAGGGGTTCGATCCTGACCGGGTCAAGGTTGACTCAGCCTTCCATCCTTCTGAGGTCGGTAAAATGAGGATCCAGATTGTTGGAGGCAATAAGCTGGTTCTGTAAACCACTTAGAGAGGGCTGGAAAGCACTGTGAAGAGGTATATAAGTCTATTCCTTCCTTCCTTCCTTCCTTCCTTCCTTCCTTCCTTCCTTCCTTCCTTCCTTCCTTCCTTCCCTCCTTCCCTCCCTCCCTCTCAGTGGTTAGACTGCAGTATTCCAAGCTAACTCTGTCAACTACCAGCAGTTCGATCCTGACCGGCTCAAGGTTGACTCAGCCTTCCATCCTTCTGAGGTCGGTAAAATGAGGATCCAGATTGTTGGAGGCAATAAGCTGGTTCTGTAAACCACTTAGAGAGGGCTGGAAAGCACTGTGAAGAGGTATATAAGTCTATTGCTATTTTCCTTCCTTCCTTCCTTCCTTCCTTCCTTCCTTCCTTCCTACCTACCTACCTACCTACCTACCTACCCTCCCTCCCTCCCTCCCTCTCAGTGGTTAGACTGCAGTATTCCAAGCTAACTCTGTCGACTACCAGCAGTTCGATCCTGACCGGCTCAAGGTTGACTCAGCCTTCCATCCTTCTGAGGTCGGTAAAATGAGAACCCAGATTGTTGGGGGCAAGAGGCTGACTCTGTAAACCACTTAGAGAGGGCTGGACAGCACTGTAAAGTGGTATGTAAGTCTAAGTGCTAGGGCTATGAAACAAATAAAGCACACATTTCTAGTCTATTGCTTATTCGCTGTACAGAAAGCAAGGATCCCTAATATTATCTACAAAAGACTGAGTTCATACATTGTGTTAAATTGGTTTGTTGAACAAGTCTTAGTAATCTGCTTCACACAGAAGATTAAGACAAATCAAATCTTTCCAGGTAGCCTTCAACTTACGACCACAACTGAAGCCCAAATTTCTGTTGCTAAGCAAGACAGCTGTTAAATGAACTTGCTCACCACAGTTGATAAGTGAATGACTGCAATTGATTTTTTTTATGACCTTGCTTTGTCACCATTCTTAAATGAATCACTGCAGTTGTTAAGTTGGTAATATGGTTGTAAAACGAACCTGACTTTGCCTGACAGAAGATCAGAAAAGGGGATCACATGACCCCAGAACATTGCAACCGTCATAACTATGAGTCAATTGCCAAGCATCCGGATTTTGATCAAGTCACCCATGGAGATGCTGCAACGGTCGTAAGTGTGAACAATGATCCCAAGTCACTTTTTTTCAATGCTGTTGTAACTCTGAATGGTCCCTAAAGAATGGTTGTAATTCGAGGACTACCTCTATTATGATCGTAGAGTAGCACAGAAGATTAAGCCATAATTCATTTGACTTCTGACATCTAGAATAAATTTTACGGGGTTTTTTAAGACAGAAGCCCAAGAGAGTTCCTGCAATAGGAATATTTCTCCTAATGAATCACCAAAAAGCTACTGCATCAAAACTTCAGGGAAGTCTGTCTGAGCTATAACAAACAAACTGTTCTGAGCCAACTCTCCAAACACAACAAACTCTCTGAAGTTAACACAAAGATTCCTTCGTTAGGAGCGCCAACAGCTCCGGCAAAAAGTTTCTCTCTTACCACAGGCTAACAAGTCCGTCTGTCCGTCTGGAAGATGAATAGTTGTTTGCCACATCTATTCATCTCCGCCATCTACCTTTTCTCCCCAGAGTTAGGGTGGGGCTTCGCTAGCTCTTCCGTCCCGAGGACCGGCCCATAGATTTCCACTGCCCTCCTCTCCTCTGCCTTCTGCGCATCTGTGTGTCAGGCACTGGACCCAGCTGTTCCTCCTCTTCCTCATCAGCCACCTCCAGACCTGGAGGCTGTTGACTCTCCATCTGAGGACTGACAGACGGCCCAAGCTCCGCCTTTGTCTCTCTCTCTCTGCCAGCTCCATTCCCTCTTCCCCCTCGAAGCTCTCATGTTGCCCTGATGCTGATCCTGATTCCCACGCCTCTTCCTCCTCCGATTTGGCTGCTGGAGGGGCCAGCTGACTGGATCAACTTTTTCCAATGGTTGGAAGAAAGCTTAATTCTTAGCTAACCCTTAATTCTGCCTTTGAAAATATTCTTCAAATGATGATGTCGTCTCAGGACTTCCGTCAACGCAAAGCAAAGCTTTTATTATGGCAAGAGACCAGTCTCAAAAGCACCAAATCCCAATAGGGAAAACGGACTTACGCTCTTCAATAAATAACCCTAGTCATCCCTTTTGTCTAACTGCTGTTTCGGATGCCTTTGTTGGTACAATTTCTTCTGCCTTTGAGATCATTTCTGTGGCTTAAGGACAGAAAATGACCTCAAAGGGGGAAAGAAATGGTACTTTTCTGACGAAAGGAATTGTTTGGCTTTCCACTGTAATTTTAAAAGCCACTGCAGGAACTCAGAAGAGATGCCAGAGGCCCAGGATGGGTTGGACTGCAGAAAAGATTTAAGAAAAATTAAGTTGGATTTAAGAAGCCTTGAAAAAGTAAAGGTGGAATGCTTTAACACGCACCCACATTAGGTTTCTGGCAATAAAAACTTCCAGGGGATTAAACAGGACCGCTTTGTGCTATGATCTAAGATCCACGATCCCAACAGGTTGTCGAGAAGATAAAATAAGAAACAAACAGGACAATCTCATTATGAGGACATACAAACACTGACCAGAAAAGCTTGAAACTGAAAGAGTTTTAATGGGTATCAGAAAATGTGAGCATTCAATATTCCTGTTGAATCTAAGGGGAAAAAAAAACCAAATCACTTACACACAATGTCACACATAGCCACAGAGGGCGAGTTGGGCTGGCATATAAATGTTTTTGTTCGTCAGGTGATCACAAAGGGGGAAATCACATGACCCTGGGGCACCGCAACCGTCATAACTATGAGCCCGTCACCAAGCATCCGAGTTTTGATCACGTGACCGTGGGGATGCTGCAACGGTCGTAAGTGTGAAAAACGGCCGTAAGTCCCTTTTTCCAGAAATGTTGTAACTTTGAATGGTCACTAAACAAATTGTTGTAAATTGAGAATTACCTGAACACCCACAGCTTCCCTGAAGATCAGGGTGCGCCCCTTTGTACTAAAAATATATAGCACAACATTTGAGGAATAAGAAATATAACAGCCTGTGTAGCAGCCAATTGGTCTCGTGGTTAAGGCACCAGGCTGGAAAGCGAGAAGTTGTGAGTTCTAGTCCTGCCTTAGGCATGAAATCCAGCTAGGTGACGTTAGTGTTAGGGTTCCGGCAGATGCCCTAATTAAATCATGAGTCTTGAGCCAAGCTTCAAGAGAAATCCAGTCATTTATTAGGAGCTTCATGTGGCACCTTCCCAAGTGAAGCCAACTCTGACCCTACATAATTTCCGCTCCAGTTATGATCCTGTTTCCCCCCTCCCTGGAGGGTGTGTCATCAATCACATTCGTCAACGGAGCAATTTCAGGGAGTGTAGAGGTCACTCCCCTTCAGCTACTGTAGGTATCCCTGGGATACAGCCTTGAGAGAGATAAGCATGGAATGTGCATCTGTTTTTGGCTGCTGTGCAGTTTCACCAGTTTCCCATCCACCCTGGCCTATGGCAATTCGAGAGCAGGCCAGGGATGCTTTGCGAGTTGACACTTAGCTCAGTCCCTCTCTCTCAACTCAACCCACCTCACAGGGTTGTTGTTGTGAGGAAAATAGGAGGAGGAAGATGCGTTGGATGTGTTTGCCACCACCTTGAGTTATTTGTAAAAATAATAAAGGCAATATATAAATAAAAAAATAGAAAGATATGCATCTTTGCTTCTTTTGGGGAGAAGGGGGGAACCCTATCTTTAGAAATCCTACTCGGTCTGCCCCACATCACATGCTCCATACCCATCTAGGACAGAGGTCTCAACCTTGGCAACTTTAAGCCTGGCGGACTTCAACTCCCAGAATTCCCCAGCTGGGAATTGAAGTCCGCCAGGCTTAAAGTTGCCAAGGTTGGAGACCCATGATCTATGAGATTTTACTAGGCATAGCTATGGGACAATTTCTTCTTCTTTTTTTTTCCTAAATCAGAGTTGAGATTTCCCGAATGTTTGCACCCAACATTAAGCAAGCTTGCACAGCAGACACAGAACGTAAAATCTGCTGCACAGAAACCCACATCATTCTGGTTAATTCCAAGCAAGCCATGAGAGAGAATAAGACATTTTATGATAGAAGTCCACGGACAAAATAAAGGACTTGAATAAGAAAACTATGTCAAACGTTAAAACTAGAGTTATATGTATCTGGCTCTGTCAAGATTAAGATATAATCCTGTCCCCGGTGTTTATGATTCACAGCAAGCCAAAGCCCACCATTTCTGAATTTAATAGATCTTCAATACTTGCCCAAATAAATGCAAAGGATTAAAAAAGCTTGAAAACACAACTTTATCTCTCCCCTCCCCCCATGACAAGAGATCACCAAAAGTACAAACGTTTCCTTCCTTCCTTTCCTCTCCCTTTCTTCTTCCTTCTCTCTTCCTTCTTTTTCCTTCTTTCCTTCCTCCATCCCCTTCTTCCCTCCCTCCCTTTCTTTCTTCCTTCAATAGATTTCCTTCCATATTCCATTGCCTTCCTTTTTTCCTTCTCTCCCTCCCTCCCTCTTCCTTCCTTCCTTTCCTCTCCCTTCCTTCTCCCATCTCCTCCCTTCCTTCTCTCTTCCTTCCTTTTCGTTCTTTCCTTCCTCCATCCCCTTCTTCCCTCCCTCCCTTTCTTCCATAGTCTTCCTTCCATCCTCCATCTGCTGCCTTCTTTCCCTCCCACCCTCCCTCCCTCTTCCTTCCTTCCTTCCTGTCCTTTCCTCTCCCTTCCTTCCCTACTCTCTTCCTTCCTTCTTCTTCTTTCCTTCCTCTATCCCCTTCCACCCTCCTTTCCATCCTCCGTCTCCTTCCTTCCTTCCTCTCTCCCTCCCTCCCCTTCCTTCCTCCATCGCCCTCCTTCCTTCTTTCTTTCCTCCATCGCCTTCCTTCCTTCCTTCCTTCCAAAATCACACACGACTCATTTAGCAACTGCCTTGCTTAGCAATGGAAATTCCATCATAAATCAAGGACTACCTTGGTGGCGCAGTGGACTAAGTGCTGTTAAAGTGGCACTTAGTTGCCAGCTGCCTGCAATTACTGCGAGTTCAAATCTCACCAAGCTCAAGGTTTACTCAGCCTTCCATCCTTCCGAGGTAGATAAAATGAGGACCTGGATTGTGGGGGCAATAAGCTTTGTATAAAAAAGAACATTGCTTGGGGAGGGGCCGAAAGCCCTACTAAGCAGGTGTATACAAAAGTATGAAGGTTATTGCTTAATGCATTGTAAGCCACCCTGAGTCTCCGGAGAAGGGCGGCATATAAATTGAACCAATAAATAAATATAAATAAATAAATAAATAGGACCAGCAGTGTATAACTAGGGCAGTGGCAGACTTGAATCTGGAACCCCTTTAGTCCTAGGCCAGCACCTTAATCACAGTGCATCTTTTAATGATTAAAAATTAAGATTAAAACTAATCTATGCACTTCCTACTTTGGTCCCATAAATATTAAACTTGGCAACCACCTTATGGGAGGTGACTTCAGGGTTAAAAGCCAAGCATTCCTAAAGTAAGAAAAATAGGAATCCTCGTCAACGCAAACGTGATTCAAATATTTTCTCCAGGGTTAAGATATTCATTACAAAAACATAAATAAAGTGGGTGATGCCTGTCAAAAATAATTTTAGAGCGATCCTAAGTTTACCCTGAGTATTTATGGTTGTTAGTTGGAGTTGAACAGGAAGATTTGAGAGAGAATCTCTGCAACTACAGGTCTTACTGGCTTATATTTATTTTCTGTCTGGAATGATGGCACATGATTCACATCTAAGTAAGTGAGTACCTTTTCAGACATCTGTTAGGTAACTTATACACCCCAGACAAAAGCACCAAAGCAGTTCTTACAGGATAGAGACAATTTTACAATTCAGACAGTAAAAAAAAACAAACCTCGAGCTAAAGAAGGAAAGAAATCTTCGTAAAATGTGAGTTTATTTTAGTTAAAGACAGTTGACATTGTCAATTCTAAAGAGGAGTAACCAATTCAGGGGTGAAATGCTACCAGTTCGCACCGGTTTGGAGGACCGGTAGTGGTGGCAGCGTGAGGCTCTGCCCACCCACCCGGGCGTTGTTACTTTCTGGTTTTAACCAGGAAGTAACCTGTTTTTTACCCTCTGTGCATGTGCAGAAGGCTTTGCTCATGTGCAGAGGGTCCAAAATCGCACCGCGCGCACACTTCCAAAACAGCGGGGAAGGTAAGTAGATTTCACCCCTGCACCAATTACATTTAGAAGTAATTTACCAGTCAGCCTTGAAAGTTAGTCTAAATTCATGTGACCTGTCTCCTTAGTAGCCTTCAAAGAATTCAGTAACATCTTGTGGACGCTGGAATCAGACAGCAGAAACAAAATTTGCTTTTTGAAACAATAAAATTCACAAGACCAACTCCCTGCCTCTGGATTTCCGGAAATTTTAGATTATCATCACCAACCCGTTCAATTGGACTAACCCCAATCCAATTGAGCGGGTTCAGAAGTATTTCCCGAGAAACGTTTTGCACTCTTCTGCACACAACAGAATGACCAAGATCATGATCGTCCGCAAAGAACCCATTAATTTACCACTGATAAATTTGGAAGGAATACCATTAGAAAAAATTGAAAGGATCACGTACCTCGGTTTTAATTTACATGAAAGCTGGGACAGGACCCCTGAAGTTAAAACAAGGATAGAGAAAGCTCAAATAGCATTCCTCAAAACGAAAAAGATCTTCTGCCGTCACAACATAAGCCTAAGATTGAAAATCAGGCTTCTCGGTTGTTGCCTCTTTTCTATCCTACTCTATGGAGTAGAGAGTTGGTCTCTGACAGAAAGCCACTTGAAGGGACTAGAAGCATTTGAAATGTGGATTTACAGGCAGCTGTTACATATAAGCTGGGTTAACAAAAATCACAAACGAGGAGTGATAAGCCGCCTGAGAAAGCCAAGGGAAATCATCAAAGCCATTAAAAAGCAAAACTTAGGAGTATTTTGGACATGCGATGGGTCACCCAGAAAAATACGGCATCCTTCACTTAACCCTCCAGGGAAAGATTGAAGGCAAATGAGGTTCAGGCAGAAGAAGAACATCATGGCTTCAAAACCTGAGGGACCGGTTTGGACAAAACTCAGCAGACTTTTTCATACGGCTGTTGACAAAAATAGGATTGCCAACGTGATCGCCAAAGTCTGATGACAGACATGGCAGAAGAAGAAGAAGAAGAAGAAGGAGAAGGAGAAGGAGAAGGAGAAGGAGAAGGAGAAGGAGAAGGAGAAGGAGAAGGAGAAGGAGAAGGAGAAGGAGAGCCTCAGATAGTTCAACAGGCTAGATAGCCTGTTATTAACATTCAACTGTCTGCAATTATTGCAAGTTCGAGGCTCAAGGTTGACTCAGCTTTCCATCCTTTCTAAGGTAGGGAAAATGAGGACCCAGTTTGTGGGGGCAATAAGCTGACTTTGTATAAAAATATACAAAAGTATGAAGGCTATTGCTTAACGCATTGTAAGCCGCCCTGAGTCTCCGGAGAAGGGCGGCATATAAATCTAATTAAAAAGAAGAAGAAGAAGAAGAAGAAGAAGAAGAAGAAGAAGAAGAAGAAGAAGAAGAAGAAGAAGAAGAAGAAGAAGAAGAAGAAGAAGAAGAAGAAGAAGAAGAAGACGACGCCGACAATAGAATTCCTTATGCTACTAGGCTCGAAATTCTCAGTTTGGATAACTTAGAACTGTGTCGCATGCGGTCAGACCTAGGTATTGCTTACAAAATTATATGTAGTAATGTTTTAGATTGTAGGAAGTTAGCATCCACCCCCATCTTGAAAAATGAAATATTTTAGGAGATATTAAAAATATTTCCCCTAAAAGGGAGGCAGAAACTCAACCCACCTCACCTTTGTCAATGGGCCATTAAGGCCTGGGCCAGTCTATTCTACATAACAAAGATCTACTTCCTTCAGGTGGAACCATAATAGAAATCCCAAAGCCCTTTCATTACATCATTATCAAGCAAGGCTCAACCAAGCTTGGGACTCAAAAACACAACCTACAAAGTTACCCCTGCATGGCCCCATGGGAGTCTGACAACCAATCAGAATACAAGCTCAAATTCAAAAGCCCAGAGAGGGTATAAAACTCAGGCACTCTCAGCATCTCTGCCCTTTTTTTCCTTTGCCCAACATCATCAAGGCATATGATCCTGTCCACCATTAAAAACCATCTTTCCAAGCAGCTGCCATGTTTCCAGTGCCTTTCTCCCCACTTGGAACTGAATCCAGAAGGACATTTCTTCCAACAATTTGTAAATGACTTTTTTTTTTTGTTTTAATCGCAATAATACACACATTACTTTAAACTCAATGTAAATTGTTTTAAACTTGACTGTAAAAAAAAATAGGATTTCTGTAATAAGAGTTGTCAAAGTCTGGGCTGCTCAACCTGATCCAGTTGTCTCAGCTACAAATTTTCACAGTTTCAGTTGCAAATTGACTTCCGTGGACCTTACTTCATACTTAAGCGGTCAGTAGCAGTCAGTAGAGGGGGCGTGCATAAGTGCACTAACGTGCCTACCGTCCCTGTCATTGTATTTTTATTCTTTTATTCTTGTTCACATTTTTGTTTGACAAATTCTAATAAATAAATAAACATAAATAAATATTTCAGTACTCTTTTCTGTCCTGTTCTTCTAAATATAAACTGTTTTAACTCCTACCCTCAAGACGACGCTATAGAGCACTGCACACCAGAACAACTAGACACAAGAACAGTTTTTTCCCGAACACCATCACTCTGCTAAACAAATAATTCCCTCAACACTGTCCAACTATTCATTAAGTCTGCATTACTATTAATCTTCTTATCTTCTCATCATTTCCATCACCCATCTCCTCCCACTTATGACTGTAACCTTGTTGCTGGTACCCTTAATATTGAGCTCTTGGAAAGCAGCCCCCACCTTTCTTAATAGCTCCCTGCAGATATTGAGAAAGACTGGGCCAACCTATCTACAAAACAAAAGACCTTCAGCTCCAGGGTGATGGGATTAAATCATGACCCTCCAGGACATAATAGGATTAACTCACTACCCTTTAGCAGAAGACAAAGAGCTCATGACATTGCACAATCTCCTAAGGACATTGCATCACCCTCCAAACTGCAACTAAACTCAGCTCAGACAAACACCTAGGATTTGTATTTTGCCTATAGAGCCAGCTATGACCCTTACATGGCCCCATTGGAGTCTGACAACAGCCAATAGAATAAATGTTCTTGCACAGGAACAGGAAGCTCAAGTATTTAAAAAAAAACCCCATTCCCAATTCCATTTTGTCAGCTGCCCAGAATCACATGTGCTTCATCATTAAACCATATTTCCAATCAAGCCTCCATGTTTCCAGTGTCTTTCTCCCCACTTGGAACTGAACCAATTGGAACTAAGCAGAGCCACAGACTCCTATCTTATGCATATGTTCCCAAAAGGAAAACACAGCCATAATTTGAGTGAGGAGCACTATGTTAAAGTCAGCTGCTTTTAGAAAGGAACATAAACTTCCAAGCTGAACTGAGGTCAGGAGCAAACGGTACTTATCATTTCCAGGAAAAGTCAATTATGCAAAGCTGAGATTATTTTAATGGGCAGCCAGTCAGAAAACCTCTTTCTTTTCCACTCCTCCATAGGGAGGTACAGAATGCTAACTAACCGGCTCTGATAGGCGATCTTAAAGCCACTTTCCCATCACAGTGTGTTACACTAACAAAATGTTGCTGTTAAAAAAAGGTACTAGATAAATGTCAAAACGAATAATATAGTAGTGTATTGTTTAAATAAAAAAGTTGGCACAAACTTTTAATACCATTTTATAAGGCCTTGGTAAGGCCACACTTGGAATCCTGCATCCAGTTTTGGTCGCCATGATGTAAAAAAGATGTGGAGACTCTAGAAAGAGTGCAGAACAGCAACACATATGTTTAGGGGACTGGAGGCTAAAACATATGAAGAACGGTTGAAGGAACTAGGTATGTCTAGTTTGATGAAAAGAAGGACTAGGGGAGACATGATAGCAGTGTTCCAATATCTCAGGGGCTGCCACAAAGAAGAGGGAGTCAAGCTATTCTCCAAAGCACCTGAGGGTAAGACAAGAAGCAATGGGTGGAAACTAATGAAGGAGAGAAGCAACTTAGAACTAAGGAGAAATTTCCTGACAATGAGAACAATGAATCAGTGGAACAACTTGCCTCCAGAAGTTGTGAATGCTACTGAACTTCCAACACTGGAAGTTTTTAAGATGTTGGATAACCATTTGTCTGAAGTGGTGTAGGGTTTCCTGCCTGAACAGTGGGTTGGACTAGAAGACCTCCAAGGTCCCTTCTAACTCTGTTATTCTATTTGTCTGAATCACGGAAAGCAGCTGAAAGTTCTTACTGAAGGTAGATATATAGAGCTATAAGGAACAAGTAAAGCTCATCCTAAAATACCAAATTATTTTAAAATGGTTTCATTCACACATGCAAGGAAAGGAAATGTGGCACAAGAATCTTGGGCAGAGTTTATACGGGTAGAGCTTAAAGGAGCCATCAGCTAAATTACCACATACAAATACCAATCGGCAAGGCAAAACTTTTTGAAAAAGAAAAATATGCAATAGTTTTCGGAAAACGAAGCCACTTGCAATCAGTTCAGATGATTTTAATTCTGCCAGAGAGAGAGAGATAAATAAGCAAAAAAAAGATAAAAAATAATAATCAGTCACAGTTCTCAACACTTGGGTTTGGAGGAGCAAATGGAATAATGAATAATTAAGAGAGTGTTTTTAAAATTATCCATTCGGAAAGAGAAAAAGGAAGTTTGAAAGATCAGGATTGCCTAAAACTTCTTTATAGAGACGATCGTTCCGTGATGGCCAACCTATGGCATATGTGCCGGAAATGGCACATTGCTCTTCCAGGCACGCTGGCCAGCTAGTCTTCATGCTCATGGGAGCGCTGGAAACCAGGCAGCTACATGAAGAGCATGCGTGCGCCAGGAAGATGATCTTCCAGTTACCAGTTTCCGGCACACACACAAACGTGTGTAGCCCTCGGTGCCGAAAAGATTCGCCAACATTGCGATAGTTGTTTGCATGTCTATGAAGTTGGGTCCCATGATTCCCTCTGGAACTTAGCAGATCCGTTTAGTAAAAAATGACATTCCTTCTCCCTTCTTAACAGGCAAAAAGTAATAACCACAAGTCAGCAGATCTGACTTGCTTCCTGAAGGAAGCTAAATATGTTAGGAATGCTCCTTCCACATGGCTCATTGGAGGCCCGGGTGCCAACACAGAACCTATCCGTGCTTCTAGCTGTGAAGAATTAATAGAAATAAAGAACAGAGACTTATCAAGGCCAAGAAGCAGGGGGGCTTACTTCAGGGTAGGTTAATGTTTGATCCAAGAGAATCCGAATGACGTGGAGGCCCCCGAGAAAGGAGAAGAAGGCCGGACACTTAAACAATAATACATTGTTCCATAAGTATGGTGGAAGAAAAGGCTTATATCCCTGTTATTGCCAATTCCAGTAAGGAGACAAATAATGAGAAAAGCATCTCAGCTCCTTAGACGTGTTCTTGGCAGGGGTGTTTTGGAAGGAGCTGCTCTGCATAACCAGATGTTTGGGCCCTGCTGTGACTCTACTTAAGAAGGAAAGTGCCCAGCTGTCTCACAGCTTTGCTTTTACAGCAGAAGATGCTGACTCCCCCACCTATAGATTGCAGACAGTGACTGGGATGGAGATCAGCAAATCGCCTGGGAATGGCTTGTCAGACCAATCAGTTGAGGTTGGCTGGCCACTGAAGAAATGTAAAGTTCTTGCCAAATGCAGAGGACTGACTGCATGGGTGTTTTTCAACCTTGGCATCTCTAGGATGTGTGGACTTTAGCTCTTTGCTGGTTGGGTAATTCTGGGAGGTGAGAAATGCAGAACTGGATGGATCAAGGTTTAAAACAACGTGTTTTGTTGTTCTTGTGGGCTCTGAGTGGCTTGCAAAATCCCAAAGTGTAGATATGGACTTCCCATGGTGTCTTCAACTATTAAGGATGGTGAGTCACATTTTTAAAAAAATCACATTAGAGTTATACTACAAAGAAAGCTGAGTGCCAAAGAAATGAGGCCTTTGAACTCTGGTGCTGGAGAAGACTCCTGCAAATCCCTTGGATTGCAAAGCGATCTTTGTTTTTAAGTCAACTGATCAACCGAAATGCACCTTCTGGCACAAATCACAGATGGCCTAAAAATAGAACTCGACTTATGACCATAACAGTCGTGGTGGCGCAATGGTTAGAATGCAGTACTGCAGGCTACTTCTGCTGCTTGCTGGCTGCCTGCAATTTGGCAGTTCGAATCTCACCAGGCTCAAGGTTGACTCAGCCTTCCATCCTTTGAGGTGGGTAAAATGAAGACCCGGATTATTGAGGGGCAATACGCTGACTCTGTAAACCACTTAGAGAGGGCTGGAAAGCACTGTGAAGCGGTATATAAGTCTAAGTGCTATTGCCATTGCTATAAGTAGAACCATAATTTCCATCACTAAGCAATGCAGATGTTGAGTGGTTTCACACCGGATTTTTCACATTTGTTTTGCCATGAATTAGTAAGTGAATCATGGGGTCAATAAGCAAACCCAGTTTCTCCCTTGATATCGCTTTTGAAAACGCCTAGAAAGGTCACATATGACAATCATGCGAATCCAAAATGCTGCAACCATTGTTAAATACACGCTGGTTATGAATTTGATAAAATGGCTACAGTAATGCTACAATGTAATGCCAACAGAAGTGCGTATAGTCAAGATTATGGTTTTCCCAGTTGCAATGTATGGCTGTGAAAGTTGGACCATAGGGAAGGCTGAGTACCAAAGAATTGAGGCCTTTGAACTCTGGTGCTGGAGAAGATTCCAGTGAGTCCCTTGGACTGCAAGGTGATCCAACTGGTCAGTCCTAGAGGAGATCAACCCTGACTGCTCTTTAGAAAGCCAGATCCTGAAGAGGAAACTCAAATACTTTGGCCACCTAATGAGAAGGAAGGACTCCCTGGAGAAGAGCCTAATGCTGGGAATGACTGAGGGCAAAAGAAGAAGGGGATGGCAGAGAATGAGGTGGCTGGATGGAGTCACTGAAGCAGTTGGCATGAGCTTAAATGGATTCCAGAGGATGGTGAAGGACAAGAAGGCCTGTAGGAAAGTTGTCCATGGGGTCACAATGGGTTGGACACGACTTCACGACTAACAACATCGACAACACAAAGGAGGAACAGTGCTAAAGTTTGCGTTGGCTTTGCCTGAATAAACTCAACGCAAAGGCCCAGATGGAATTTCAGACACAATCCTGTTTGCTTCCAGATGTTTATTAAACTGGGTATTTTATGCTATACGCTACTCAGGAAGGAGCCTGAGTAGCATAGGGGGCTAATGCCTCCTACTAAAGGCAGCAATTAACATCCAGCTGCCTGTAATTCTGTGAGTTCAATTCTAGCCAGGCTCAAGGTCAACTCAGCCTTCCATCCTTTCTAAGGTGGGTAAATGGAGGACCCAGTTTGTGGGGGCAATAAGCTGACTTTGTATAAATATATACAAAAGTATGAAAGCTATTGCTTAATGCATTGTAAGCCGCCCTGAGTCTCCGGAGAAGGGCGGCATATAAATCAAAAATTTTTTAAAAAGGTGATAGTAAGAGGTTAAACCAGTGGAGTAACAAAATTGGGCCATGGTGTTTTAAGTGATACCTGAGAAATCAATCTATACAGACCTCCTGACCAATTAGCAGAGTGCTAATTATACTATCAGCATATTGCCTTTAATTGATAGTTCCACTGTCAGAGGATAAAGCATCATTACTGCTTACACATATGCTGTCTGGTGTGTGTGATTACATACAGCTGTGGGAATTATGATTTTAAAATAACCTTTTGAAAATAAGACAGAGAGAACTTAGCATCTCAACAAGAGCACAATAGCAAGGAGATATTGGTCAAAGATACACATGTGGTTGGGAAAAATGATAAAGAGACATATTGATTTTAAACCAGAGACATTTTTATTAGGGATCTTACCAGAGACATTTAATAAAGAATTGCAATATTTAATTGCAAATATCTTAACAGCAGTTAGAATTGTATTTGGTAAAAGCTGGAAAGGAGAGAAGATATCTACTGATGAAGAAATTATTAAGAAAATGTTGGAGTGTGCTGAAATGAGTAAATTGACATTTGAAATAAGAGAACAGGAAGATAAACAATATTATTTGAAATTTGTTTGTTTTCTCTGTTCTCCATGGTACTTTTTTAGTCGTCTCCTCCACAACCAAAGTTTCAAAGTTTCATGACTCTTTCTATCCTTCTATTTTTTCCCAAAGTCCAATTCTCATTTCCAAAGAGGGTACATAAGGTGAACATAGTGTGCATGATTCCAATCTCTGCCAGTATATACACACCGATTTCTAGTTGAAATGGCAACATCAAAGGTTGTTCTGCCTCAGCTATGGACCCCAAAGAACACAGCAAACACCAAGTCTGTACAAAACTTAAATTTACTAAAATAACTCAGTCTTTTCCAAGCAAAGGCTGTTAATAAACTTTCTTAACAGCCTACAAGAAACCAAAGATAAAGTAATCACAATCTTACTATGGTTGGCAGAAAGCCCAGAAGCAATCTGCAGAGAATCCAGGCGCGAAGGAGAATGAACTAAAGTTGTTCCCTACAACTTGCTTCAGTCAGTGTTCCTCCTTAAATAGGCTAAGGGAGTGGCCAATTAGCCCCAAGCCTTACTCTCGAGAAGACCTCCTCCCGAGGAGCCACTCCTGCCTTTTGGCAGCTCTGTGCACCCGTACATGAAGAAGAGCTCCTCTTCTTCGTCCTCTTCACTTAAAGGAGCTTCTGGAGGTTCTGAAGGCCCTGGCCGAATCCCTACCTCTGGCACCACATCTTCTCCAGCCTCCTCATGGTCCGACTCATGTGCCAGCTGCACAAGCTGCTGGCACAGCACCACACCAGCCTCCTTGTTGTCGGAATCAGCTACAATCCGCACAGGCTGCTGACGGGCCACAACAGAGGTTGAACCTTGCAATAGCTGCTTTGGAAGCCAACTATATTTGGTTATTGTTATGCCATCCTGTTGGATGTCAAAGGAAGTGATTTGAAAGCTATTTCAGTAAAAAAAGGAAAGTTAAGGGAGTTGATCTATCTTGACCACAGAAGAAACTTGAGGCGTGTGACAACATATGAATCTCTCTTCCAAGTCCTTCATTGCTAGACTACCAAGACTTCGGTGTTTTCCGATCTTGGTTTACTTCCTGGTTAACTGAGCATTGATAATGCTAGGTTAGATAACGGAACATCTGCAAGAAAACAGCCAAACTCAGCCAAACTCAAAGAGCATTAAGGACCCCTAATTTCAATTCTGAGCTACAAACATTCTCCTTTATCAGATTACCAAGACCCAGCCTGTGGTATCTTTATTGTTGATATTGTTGCCAATCGTAAAAGACAGAAGCCATCCATTACTCCAAGGTATTGTCAATTCAGTTCTAATTCCCATTTTTCATTGTGTGCCTTTATTTTCATTTAATAGAGCTTCCAGATCATTTACATTTTCTGTTATCGGAATAATGTCACCAGCACAGCGCATGTTATTGATGTTTCTTCCTCCAGTTTTGAAATCAGAGTTATCTTCTTCCAATGCAGCCTCCATCAATATATATTCAGTATGTAGTCTGAATAAATAAGGCGGCCGTAGTATTCAATCTTGTCTCTTTCCTTTGTCAATCTTCAACCAGTTTGTTTTCCCTGTTCCTTCAGAACTGGCTTGTTTTCTAATGAAGACTTTGAGGTGTTCTGAGGTTTCCATCTTCTTGGAAGACTGGAATGTTCTAATGAAGACTTTGAGGTGTCCTGAGGTTTCCATCTTCTTGGAAGACTGGAATGTTCTAATGAAGACTTTGAGGTGTTCTGAGGTTTCCATCTTCTTGGAAGACTGGAATGTTCTAAAGAAGACTTTGAGATGTTCTGAGGTTTCTTGAAGATGTTCCGCAGCTTGATACAGTTGACACAATAAAGGCCATCAACATAAAAAACAATGAAGGAATTTGTAGTGCCTGTTATTACCAGGGGGGAAATTCTTTTTTTTTTTTTATGATGATGAAAAAGAGAAATCTACTCTTAGAATTGAAGAAGAGCTGAAGAAGCTTCTTGGATGAGAAGCAAAAGGTCTTCAAAAGGAAAAACAAGACAGTCCAGTTGCCTCCTGAGAAAGCTCCTTTGGGACTATTCTTAGAATTATTTGGCAATGATATATCTGTACTTATTATAGTGTATAATTACTGTCACTCTGTCACCAATAAAAGGGAAATGTCAGGGGATAAAAGAGCCTGGATAGCTTAGCTGACTGAAGCCTGTTATTAACATTCAGCTGTCTGCAATTACTGTTAGTTCGAATCTCACCAGGCTCAAGGTTGACTCAGCCTTCCATCCTTTCTAAGGTAGGTAAATTGAGGACCCAGTTTGTGGGGGCAATAAGCTGACTTTGTATAAAATATACAAAAGTATGAAGGCTATTGCTTAACGCAGTGTTTCTCAACCTTGGAAGCTTGAAGATGGGTGGACTTCAGCTCCCAGAATCCCCCAGCCAGCTGGCTGGGGGATTCTGGGAGTTGAAGTCCACCCATCTTCAAGCTACCAAGGTTGAGAAATACTGGCTTAACGCATTATAAGCCACCCTGAGTCTCCGGAGAAGGGTGGCATATAAAATCTAATTTTAAAAAAAAACCATTGAAAAACAGGTACAGAAATACGTTTATTTACTGTATGAACTTATTGAATCAGTTTATAGAGCTGTCCATCTCACATACTTGACTCAAACTGGCTTACAATAAAAATGGACAAAATACATACAATATTAAAAAAAAAATACATAGCAGCTGAATACCAAAACAACTAATAACTTAGCTAGGAGATGTTGAGGTGAGAGATTGCTCCAAGATAACATAATGACTTATAGAGAAAAAATGGACATGGGGTATTTTACAGAGTAAATAGGTAAGTGCTGGAAAACGTAAGCATGATTCCTTTGCAGAAGTCTCTTAAATATATACTAAATAGAAGGGAATAGAGCTGGAAGGCACCTTGGAGGCCTCCTAGTCCAACCCCATGCTCAAACAGGAGAACCTATACCCGTGATGGTTAACCTTTTCGGCAATGAGTGCCAAAACTGGACTGCAGGTGCACGCCGGAGCACCAAAGCCAGGAAGAGAGCAGCTAGCCGGCATGCATGCGCATGGTGACCAGCTGCTCTCTTCCGGGTTTTGCCACACACATGCACGCCGACCAGCTGGTCTTCACACAAAGATCAGCTGGCTGGCGCATATGTGCACACCGGAATTTGGAAGAAAGCAGCTGGCTGGCACACATGCACACAACAGAACCCAGAAGAGGAGCTGGTGACGGTGCATATGCCCACAGTGAGGGCTCTGCGTGCCACCTCGGCACGCGTGCCATAGGTTCGCCATCACGGACCCATACTATTCCAGACAAGTGGCTGTCCAGTCTCTTCTTAAAAACCTCCAGTGATGAAGCATCCACAACTTCTGAAGGGAAGCCTTTCTACTGTTTAATTGTCCTCCCACTTAGGAAGTTAAGTGCAGGTTGCTTCTCTCCTTGGTTAATTTCCATCCATGGTTTCTTGTCCTGCCCTCTGGTGCTTTGTAGAATAATTTGATCCCCCTCATCTTTGTGGCAGCCCCTCAAGTACTGTAATACTGACACATGTATGCTGAAAGATATTAACCATGATACCAATGGCCAGATACCAAGAGGGGTATATTGTCTTCCTGCCCAATTGTTTCTACTGAAAACATTAGACTGCAGGCTAAAACATATGAAGAACGGTTGCAGGAACTGGGCATGTCTAGTTTGATGAAAAGAAGGACTACGGGAGACATGATAGCAGTGTTCCAGTATCTCAGGGGCTGCCACAAAGAAGAGGGAGTCAAGCTATTCTCCAAAGCACCTGAGGGCAGGACAAGAAGCAAAGGATGGAAACCAATCAAGGAGAGAAGCAACTTAGAAGGAAGGAGAAATTTCCTGACAGTGAAAACAATGAATCAGTGGAACAACTTGCCTCCAGAAGTTGTGAATGCTCCAACACTGGAAGTTTTTAAGACAAGCCGAGGTGGCGCAGTGATTAGAATGCAGTACTGCAGCTCCTTCAGCTGACTGCTATTTCAGCAGATCAGCAGATCAAATCTCACCGGCTCAAGGTTGACTCAGCCTTCCATCCTTCCGAGGTGGGTAAAACGAGGACCCAGATTGTTGAGGACAATAGGCTATTTAGTATACTGTCGATTGTTGTAAGCCGCCCAGAGTCCTCAGACAGAGGGCGGCATAGAAATATGATTAACAGATAATAAAAAAAGATGTTGGATAACCATTTGCCTGAAGCGGTGTAGAGTTTCTTGCCTAGGCAGGAGGTTGGACTAGAAGACCTCCAAGGTCCCTTCCAAGTCTGCAATTCTGTTCTGTTCTGTTCTGTTATTATGGACATCCACGTTTTAAGGCAATTCAGGCAAAAGAACATCTGACTACTTCGAATGGACAAATTGCAAAGCCCAGCACAGACATCTATTTAAAAGGAAAACCAGCTTCACTCAATCCATCATGGAAGGCACCCGAGGTCCATGCCACCATGAAAAACTCAGCTTTACTGTCGCTGCACCGGAAGAGGACAAAGCATTCAAACCGGGCTCGGCCAAAAGATCACAGCACTTCAACCCACCTTTCCGCAACCCTATTATCAAAGAGAAGATCCTCTGTGTGTAATACAAGGGTGAAATTTTCCAAATTCATTTTAGGTCTGCAAGGGTGAAGGAGCAGGAGAAAACCAAAGTCTTCTATGAAAGGTCTCTTGGATAGCAGCACAGTCAGAGATTCCAGGGCCTGCTGTGGCTAGTTACCTAGCAGCCACCTCTGTAGTTGGTCAAAGTTATTATTTTTTTTTTTTTTACTTCTCTGTGGGATGCCTGATCTCTCAGTGTTTGCACAAGCAAGCTCCAGTTTTCAGTGTTTGCTTGGCAGCAGCTTTGGCTGTGTGAAGAGACTGAATAGCAACAAGGCTCGGACACTTCAAGCAAGATTCTGGAAAGGAACCATTTCTTCTTGCTTCAAGATGGTTGATTATATACCCAGGGGCTTCACTCAGCAGGAGAACAAATGTACTTGGGGGGGGGGGAATGTGTGTGGAAAAGGGACAGCATGAGCCAAAAGGCCTGTGGTTCAGGTTCTCAGCCTCAGTTCCGTGTGTACATTATTTATGGAAACATCGACGTACAACATTTCAACTCTGCAAGAGCGGTGCGCCATGAAACAGAAGGCCTTTTAAAAAGAAGCTGGAAGCAAGTTATAGAAACAGATCTATCCCATGCAGGGTTGAGGCAGACGAATGTCTTAACCTCAAAGATGCTCCAAAATAGCGTGACCATTTAATTTCCCCTGGGAAGGAGTTCTACAAATTGGAAGTCCTTCCTGAATGGTCCTGTCCTAACTCTCCTGTCCATCATTCCTTGCTTGGCATGGGACAGTGGTGGGTTACTCCCGGTTCTGTCCGGTTCTTGCAAACCGGTAGTAAAAGCGGCGGGAGACTCCTCCCACCCACTTGAACATCATAATTGACAATCTGCGCATGCGCAGAAGCAAGGGCGCACACTTCCATTGTGAACCGTTAGTAAAGGTAAGTAGAACCCACCCCTGGCATGGGAACGCAGAATTCAAATCAGACTCTTTGGATACGATTAGTACGAAAGTGTATTAGAGAAGTTGTGTTTTATCCAGTGAGATCAGCCTGTCAGGGCAAGATGGTCTACCCAACTATGGGATGGAGCATACTGATTTGATTTTGATTTTATTACATTTCTATACCACCCTTCTCCCGAAGGACTCAGGACAGTGTACAGCCATAATGAAACAAATCCAACACAAAAATTAAAAACCATTAAAATAATTTAAAGCATTTGGCCGTTATTAACCCCTAGCTAAAAACCGCTTTAAAACCATTTAAAACCCATTAAAATTAATTCCTTCGGTCAGGCTGGTTTGATGGAACAATAGAGTCTTCAGAGCACGACGGAAGGCGCATGGGGGCAGCTCATGCCACAGGGCAGGAGCCCCCACAGAGAAGGCTCTCCCCCTGGGGGTCGCCAGCCGACATTGTTTGGCTGACGGCACCTGAGGAGGCCCTCTCTGTGAGAGCTTATTGGACGGTGGGAGATATTTGGTGGCAGAAGATGGTCCTGTAGGTATCCTGGTCCTAAGCCATGGAGCACTTTGAAGATGGTGACTAGCACCTTGAAACGCACCCAGAAGACCACTGGGAGCCAGTGCAGCTCACGCAAGAGAGGTGTTACACGGGAGCTACTAGTCGCTCCCATAACCACTCGCGCGGCTGCATTCTGGACCAGTTGGAGCCTCTGGGTGCTCCTCAAGGGGAGCCCCATGTAGAGAGCATTACAGTAGTCCAGATGGGAGGTCACAAGGGCGTGATTGACCATGTGTGCTGCTTCCGCTTCCACCTTTCAGCCCCAATCCAGGAGCCTTCGCAGTCGCTTTCGCAACAAACGATATTTGTGTTGAACTTATATTTACAGTCAAAGAAATAAAGGGAGACTAGTACAGATTAATCAGGGACGTGGTGGCTCAGTGGCTAAGATGCTGAGCTTGTTGATCGAAAGGTCAGCAGTTCAGCGGTTCGAATCCCTAGTGCCGCGTAATGGGGTGAGCTCCCAGCTTGTCCCAGCTTCTGCCAACCTAGCAGTTCGAAAGCACATTAAAAAATGCAAGTAGAAAAATAGGGACCACCTTTGGTGGGAAGGTAATAGGGTTCCATGCGCCTTTGGCATTGAGTCATGCTGGCCACATGACCACGGAGACGTCTTCAGACAGTGCTGGCTCTTCGGCTTTGAAACGGAGATGAGCATCACCCCCTAGAGCTGGGAACGACTAGCAATATGCGCGAGGGGAACCTTTACCTTTAGTACAGATGTATTTCAAGCTATTTAGCTCTCATCAGGTGGCCATACCCTTCTGGGATTCCAATCCAGGCTGCTTGCATATTAGGTAGATGTACTAACCTCTAAACCATAGGCTCTCCTTGCTTTGTCAGTTATACCAGGGGAGAGATTGTTTTATCCGGTGAGACCAATCTATCAGGGCAAGCTGGTCTACCCAAATATAGGATGGAGCATAAAGCTTCCACTTTCACAACAAAGTACTTTTCTGTTGAATTTGTAAGTAGCTTGGGTTCGAATCCCAGAAGGGTATGGCTAGCTGATGAGAGCTAAATAGCTTGAAACAGATCTATACTAGTCTCCCTTTATTTCTTTGTCGGTAAAGTATAAATTCGACATTAGAGAAAGGTGATGAATTTCATTCTATTTCAAGACTTCCCAGCCTAACTGCACTACCTGGATTCACGCATGCCCTGTAAGGTGTGCATTGCACACTTTTCTCTCTTTTGATGAGGCAGTTCTTGGCTCAGCTACGCATGCAAAGCACCTTGCAGAAAAATTGCAGCCAACAATGTGTTTTCTATGAAAATGCAAAATATGAGTATCTTTTCTAGGAAGCAATGCGTACAATTGAAATGCAAAATCCCCTACATTTTTGTAGTTGCTGAAAATGGTTGAAACTTTCCCACGTGTGAAATGAAACCAATCTCCCCATCCTGTACATACACAAAGCACAGAGAGCGCTCTAAAGCACTAAATAAATATTAGCTGTTTAGTTAATATTGTATTATGGATCGTTCATGGTCCATAAAAGCAACAGGGTTTTGTGAGCATGTTAGGCGCGCAAAGAAAAGGTCTATCACAGAAGGTCCTTCAAATTTTAGATGACGTTGTCTTAGAGAAGATTGTTATGTTTACTGTGCTAATCACACGGTTCGGTTAGGACATCAGAATCTGTGCAAGGTGCATAGATATTGTCACTCATTTGTACAATAGCAATGAGCTTTCCCAACAAGAATGTTATCCTTTGTGGTGTGCTCTCTGGTACCAGATGAAACTAAAAAATTGAAAGCCGGACAAACCAATGATGATCAGAATTTCCTCGCTACCTTCCAAGATAACTGCAACACTTATAACCTTTCCACATATATGTCAAGGCTGCCTTTAAATGGGGGACAAAGGAGGAATCCCATCAACCAAACAAACTTCAGTCTGTCAAGGATGAGAAGGAAGTCACCCCTCCTAGAAGAATGAAATATTTTGAGAAATATTTAAAAAGTCAGAGGATTATATTTCCCCTAAAAGAGAAGTGGAAATCTTAAAGGACACAGAAACTCAGCCCCAGCTCCCTGCCTCAGCAGTTATTTGGTGCCCATGAAGAAGGACTGGGCCAGCCTATCTACAAGACAAAAGACCTTCAGCTCCAGGGTGATGGGATTAAGACATGACCCTCCAGGCATAATAGGATTAACCCACTACGATTTAGCAGAAGACACAGAGTTCACTACATTGCGCAATCTCCTAAGGATATTGTATCACCCTCCAAACTGCAACCAAACTCAGCTCAAACTCCCAGGATTTGTACTTTGCCTATAGAGCCAGCTAGGACCCCTACATAACCCCTACATGGCCACATGGGAGTATGACAACAGCCAATAGAATAAACGTTCTTGCACAGGAACAGGAAGCTCAAGTGCAAAAGCCCAAGAGAAGGTATATAAAAAAACCCCATTCTCAACTCCCTGTGGTCAGCTGCCCAGAACAACTCATTTGGTTCTGCTTCATCATTTAACCATCTTCAGCCAAACTTGATTCAGACAAACATGACCCCACATAGCCCCATGGGAGTCTGACTACAGCTAATAGAATACATTTCTTGCACAGGAACAGGAAGCTCAAGGGCAAGGCCCAAGAGAAGGTATAAATATCCCCTACTCTCAACTACAAGTGGTCAGCTGCCCAGGACCTCAAACCAGAGGTGAAATCCAATTTTTTTTACTACTGGTTCTGTGGGCTGGCTTGGTGGACGTGGTGTGGCTTGGTGGGCGTGGCAGGGGAAGCTTACTGCAAAATCCCCATTCCCTCCCTACTCCTGGGGGAAGGATATTGCAAAATCTCCATTCCAACCCCACTTTGGGGCCAGCCAGAGGTGGTATTTGCCAGTTCTCTGAACTACTCAAAATTTCTGCTACAGGTTCCCCAGAACCTGTCAGAACCTGCTGGATTTCATCCTTGCCTCAAACCCATGTGGTCCTGTCCATCAATAAACCATCTTTCCAATCAGCCTCCATGTTTCCAGTACCTTTTTCTCTGCTTGGAACTGAACCAGATGGATATTTCTTCCAACAGATGAAAGACTTGCTCCGATCAACATCAAGGAAAGATTTCAGTCTCCCACTTCCTAGCTTACAGCTTAAGTTCTTTAGTACATTTTATTAAGTGGCTCATTTACGTGGTTAACGGCCTGATGCACAGTGCTGTTGACTAATTCAGTTGCTGATATCTATTGACCCATTGTTTATCTTAACCCTGAATACATATGTCACTGAAAAAGATAGGGCTTTTCCCAAAAGAATCATTCACTGTACAGGAATTAGGAGACAATTGATTAAATGAAAACGAGGCTAGAGATTTAGAGGTACACAAAGCACTGTCCATGACTTCGTTATAAGATGTTGTGAAGATCAGCAGGGAACTAGGAATCCAGAAATCATTCTATTACTTTGCAAAAAATGGGTCTCATTAGGTATTGAGCATCAAATACCCATAAAGCAACCTCATATTTAGATTATTCTTAACCTCAACATGTTTGTGTGGATTTCAACTCCCAGAATTCCCAAATGCTGGCTGGGGAATTCTGGGAGTTGAAGTCCACACATTTTAAACATGTTGAGGTTGACAAACACTACTCTAAATTCTCTTAGGGTGCAAAAATGACCATTTGAAAGCACAAGGACTAGTTGTTTGGAAAATAAAGAACTTTAATACAAGGAACATAAATAGCCGAGATAAGAAGAACTATTTTTTAAAAAAACGGTGGCCAGTTGGCTGTAAATCTGACAGCTTTTCACAAAACTGACCAGATGGCCACCGCTGGATCATTCCTTAATTACTCGCTGACTTCCTTTCAAGCATTCGACACTGGCTGCTCTTAGAAACAGGAAAATGGATCAGATGGGCCGGCTGGATAAATCCAATACAGTGGTAACTAGCTGAGAACAATCTAATGGATTCATCTACTATTATTCCCTGGAATTTGCAGATCCTTCTGCCCTGAATAAGAAAATGGCTTGATCATTGCAGAGAAAAAAAACCTAACAAAACAAAACATACATCCATGAGGACCCAGATTGATGGGGGCAATAGGCTGACTCTATAAACCGTTTAGAGAGGGCTGTAAAGCACTGTGAAGCAGTATATAAGTCCTTCCTTCCTTCCTTCCTTCCTTCCTTCCTTCCTTCCTTCCTTCCTTCCTTCCTTCCTTCCTTCCTTCCCTCTCCCTTCCCTCCCTCCCAGTGATTAGAATGCAGCTTTGCAAGGCTAACTCTGCCTACAGCTGGGGGTTTGATTCAGTGGTGAAATCTAAAATTTGTTACTACCAGTCCTGTGGGCATGGCTTAGTGGTGGTGGTGGTGGTAATGTGACTGGGTGGGCGTGGCTATTTTTTTTAAACTTTTAAAATCATTTTTTCTACAAACACTTCGGTGAAGAGGTTGTAAAAAATGCTTTCAAAAGCCTCTGACGTTTCCAGCTGAGTTGCCTGATCAGCAGAGGCTTTTCTTTCTTTTAAAAGCCTCTGCCGATCAGGCAACTCAGCTGGGATTGTCAGAGGCTTTTAAAAGAAAAAAAGCCTCTGCCGATCAGGCAACTCAGCTTGGATCATCAGAGGCTTTTAAAAGAAAAAAAAGCCTCTGCCGATCAGGCAACTCAGCTTAGATCGTCAGAGGCTCTTAAAAGCTTTTTTTCTACAACCTCTGAAAAAGTTGTAGAAAAAAATGCTTTTAAAAGCCTCTGACAATCCCAGCTGAGCCGCGTGATGATCAGAGGCTTTTTTTTTTTACTTTTAAAAGCATTTTTTTCAGCTGAAGAGGTTGTAGAAAAAATGCTTTTAAAAACTAAAAAAAAAAAGCCTCTGATGATTGCGTGGCTCAGCTGGGCATGGGGGGGGTGGGGGTGGGGTGCAGGGATTTTTGCTACCGGTTCTCTGAACCACCCGCCTCCATCGCTACCGGATCAGGCGATCCGGTCTGAACCAGGAGCATGTCACCCCTGGTTTGATTCTCATTGGCTCAAAGTTGACTCAGCATTCCATCCTTCCATGGTGGGTAAAATGAGGACCCAGATTGTTGTGGGTAGTAGGCTGGCTCTGTAAACTGCTTAGAGAGGGCTGTAAAGCGATATATAAGTCTAAGAGCTATTGCTATTGCTATTGCTATTGCTATCCATCCATCCTTCCATCTTTCCATCCATCCATCCTTCCATCCATCCATCCTTTCATTCAATTTCTATAGCTGCGCTATAACTGAGCTTACATATATATATTTAATATTTGTTTCTCTACCCAACCATTTACCCCATCAAGGATGTTTCCTATTTCTTTTAATTTGGCACTAATTCAACCCTTGTCTTCTTTCATTAGAGAGTCTCAAGCCATGAAGGGTTTAGTGGCATTTAATAAAGAATATAAATTGTTCTCATAGGTCTATTATATCACAATGGCTGTTTTAGATAACTATCACAACAATTATGACTATTATTTGGATGATTACTAAAGCTTTTTGAACTGATAGAACAATATGCTTTACTGTTTGGTTACACTATCAACTGGAAAAAAAGTTTCAAGTTGCTACAATATCTACTCATGTAAGAAATTAGGATTTGAGTCTGTATAGATTCCAAATATAAACTTGAGTTTATATTTTCCTCTGGAATATTTCATGATACGTTAAACTAAATGTTTAAAACGTACAGATGCAATTTCAATAGATATAACTCCATGGCAAAAATGTCCATTAAGTCTTTGGGGTTAGACCAGGGGTCTGCAACAGGGGTGAAATGCTCCCGGTTCAGACCGGATCGCCCGATCCGGTAGTGATGGCAGCGGGTGGTTCGGAGAACCAGTAGCAAAAATCTCTGCCCATCCCCCATGCCCAGCTGAGCCACACTATCATCAGAGGCTTTTTCTTTTTACTTTTAAAAGCATTTTTTCTACAACCTCTTCTGCCGAAAAAATGCTTTTAAAAGTAAAAAGAAAAAGCCTCTGATGATCGCACAGCTCAGCTGGGATCGTCAAAGGCTTTTAAAAGCATTTTTTTTCTGCAACCTCTTTGGCCGAAGAGTTTGTAGAAAAAAAAATGCCTTTAAAAGCCTCTGGGGATCCCAGCTGATTACCTGATCATCAGAGGCTTTTAAAAGCATTTTTTTGCTGCAACCTCTTAAGGTTGTAGAAAAAAATGCTTTTAAAAGTAAAAAAAAAAATTGGCCACGCCCACCCAGTCACATTACCTCCCCCCCACCAAACCACGCCCACAGAGCCAGTAGTAACGAATTTTACATTTCACCACTGGTCTGCAAACTTAAACACCCAAAGAGCCATTTGGACCCGTTTCCCACAGAAAAGAAAACACCGGGAGCCACAAAACCCTTCCCGTGACTGACTATTTCTTAAGTGGCCACAAAACTAGCATATGTAGTTGAATTAAACGTTCAGTTTTCTTCTGAAACTTTTTTTTTTCTTGGATTTATCCATGGATGGCCTACCGGGAGTTGAAAAGTTCAATAAATTGCTTGGATGTCACACATTGGCGGTTGTGACACATATTTTGAGTGACAGGGAGCTGAAGCAGAGGGGTGAAAGAGCCACATGCAGCTCCAGAGCCGCAGGTTGCTGACCCCCTCGTCTATAGAGTTTCAGTCATCCTTTATCCCAAAGATTCTTTTTTCAAGAGGCAACTGGACTTTCTTGTTTTTCTTTTAAGATGTATCGCTTCTCATCCAAAAAGCTTCTTCAGCTCTGACTGGAAGGGAAGGATTTATACTCCTTGGCAGACAGCTGGACATTTACATTCTGCAATATAAATCCCTCCACTCTTTAAGAGGTTGCAGAAAACAATGCTGTGAAAAGCTTCTGCCAATCAGGCAACGCAGTTGAGATCATCAGAGGCTTTTCAAAGCATTTTTTTAACCACCTCTTTGGCTGAAGAGGTTGCAGAAAACAATGCTTTGAAAAGCCTCTGACGATCCCAGCTGAGCCACGGGATCATCAGAGGCTTTTTTTTTAACTTTTAAAAGCATTTTTTCGGCCGAAGAGGTTATAGAAAAAATGTTTTTAAAAGTTTTTTTTAAAAAAAGCCTCTGATGAGGTGGGTGGGGTAAGAGAGCGGTGACTGGGCCAGGGACCGGTTCGGGGGCATGGCCAGTCAATGTTATTATTGGTTCTTGGAACTACTACAAATTTTTATTACTGGTTCCTCCAAACCAATGCGAACCAGGAGCAACCCACCATGGTTACAACGATTTGTTTAGTCCCTGTACAAAATTAAACGGCACTGAAACAAAGTGACTTAGAAACAGTTTTCACCATTACGACCGTTGTAGCATCCCATTGGTCATGTGATCAGAATTCAGACATTTGGCCATTGACTCATATTTATGACGGTTGCAGTGTCCCGGAGGTCACGTGATCCCTTTTTGAGACCTTCTGACAACCCAAGTCAATGGAAAAAGACGGCTTCACTTAACAATTTGACTAACTGAAGAACTATAGTGATTCAGTTAAGAGCTGTGGCAAGACATGTAAAATGGGGCAAACTCATTTAACAAGTGTTTCACTTAGGAACAGAAATTTTGGCTTTAACTGTGGTCGTAAGTCAAGGATTGCCTGTATCTCCATGAAAACTGAAGACAAAACAAAGAGAGGATGAGGTCCAAGTTATATTCTGTCATCATAATTGTCTCCAAGCTACATGATCCTTCTTCTTCTTTCTACATTTCAGAATAGAATAACAGAGTTGGAAGGGACCTTGGAGGTCTTCTAGTCCAACCCCCTGCTTAGGCAGGAAACCCTACACCACTTCAGACAAATGGTTATCTAACATCTTCTTAAAAACTTCCACTGTTGGAGCATTCATAACCTCTGGAGACAAATTGTTCCACTGATTAACTGTCCTCACTGTCGGGAAATTTCTCCTTAGTTCTAAGTTGCTTCTCTCCTTGATTAGTTTCCCCCCATTGCTTCTTGTCCTGCCCTCAGGTGCCTTGGAGAATAGTTTGTGGCAGCCCCTGAGATATTGGAACACTGCTATATTTATTACTTCAACTTGCTAATAACCTCTGCACGGATTAGAAATATATTTCCCCAATCTCAAAACAACAACAACAAAACACACATCACTTGCTCATTCCAGTATCCGAATCAAATCTGAAGCATTTCTACAGAACCTCTGCAACTCTTATTTTTGGTGGGAAAGAACAAAGGATGAAAACCCTCAAAGAATCATAAATGACTCTTTTTGCTGTGGCTTAGATCACTGTTGTCTAAAATTACATATTTTTATATCTGAAGATCCGGCAAAGAGAGAGGGAAAATTTATAATCGGACTTATATGCCGCCCTTCTTCGCGAGGACTCAGGGCGGCTCACAACAATAAAACCAGTCCAGATTAAAATTCAAACACTAAAAACTAAAATTCCCATTAAAACCCCATTCAGTCCAGGCCAGCCTGGCGAAACAACCATGTTTTAAGGTCATGGCGGAAGGAGCGAAGGTCAGGGGCCACCCGGAACTCCAAGGGGAGCTGATTCCAGAGGGTAGGTGCGCCCACAAAGAAGGCTCGCTCCCTAGGGGCCGTCAGCCGACATTGCCTGGCCAACGAGACCCCAAGTAGGCCCTCTCTGTGTGAGCTCACCGGGCGATGGGGAGCTGTTGCTGTCCACAGATGTTCCGCCAAATACCCTGGGCCTAATCCATGTAGAGCTTTATAGGTGATCACCAACACCTTGAATCTCACCCAGAGGGCAACTGGTAGCCAATGCAGGTCACGCAGGAGGGGTGTGACATGGGAGCATCGGGACACTCCCATCTCTACCCGCGCAGCCGCATTCTGCACCAGCTGGATGATGATGATGATGAATGCATAAATGAATGCATAAATGAAAAAAATATTTAGCAAAAAACAAAAGCCTTCACATTCTGATCTATAGAAATCATATATGAAACATTACGAGTTCCATCACATATTTAAAATTCAGTGTGTTATCTTGATTTCAGATCTGCCTACGACATTTCTCGGATTCTATAGTATTCAGTCCTTCTAGTTAGTATTCTACATGGTTTGTACATTGTACATTTAGTTTATTAAATTGCCGGATACCGGACACAATTTAATTAAGTAGGGATCTGACACAAGCAGGCAAAACAATTCAACCGGAAGTAAGCTCTATGGGCAGTACATTCCACATACATGCATGAAACTTGCTCTAAGCGGTTTACAGAGTCAGCCTCTTGCCCTCAACAACCTGGGCCTTCATTTTACTGACCTCAGAAGGATGAAAGGCTGAGTCAACCTTGAACCTGGTGAGATCTGAACTGCCAAACTGCAGTCAGCAGAAGTAGCCTGAGGTACCGCACTCTTAACCACTGCGCCACCAAGGCTCCCAAGTTCTCTAGGTGATGCTTTCAAGTATGGTTCCTTCAACACAGTTGCTTTGCATTGTCCCAAGATCATCGCTACCTTGGTGTTCTCCAACCACATCCTTCTTTTGCAGCTCATCTAATTAATTACTCAACAATTTACAGTACTATCTGAGAAGATAGTTTTGTATATTAGCAGGGGGAGAATAATTTATCATTGAGAGAAGCTCTTATCTTCCTTCATCATCTCTCACTCTGAGCTGTAATTGTCAGATCACACTGTCAACTGTGTCTCCTGAAGGTTGATCTCTGTCATCAGGGTCACGCGAGTGGTGCAAATGGGATGCCACAGATAAACCTCCAGGAGACCTCAACAACTCGCTAAAAGGATGCAAATGACTAGCTGTCTGCAACGAGTATAAATCCTTCCATTCCCCACCATCCAGTCAGAGCTGGAGAAACTTCTTGGATGAGAAGAGAAAGGTCTTCAAAGAAAAAACCAGAAAGTCCAGTTGCCTTTTTGAAAAAGCATCTCTGGGACAACCATAAGCTGGATGACTGAGAACCTCCTTAGACAGATACAAGTAGTCCTCAACTTTCAAACTTTCGTTTAGTGACCATTCAAAATTACAACGGTCCCTGAAAAAAGCAATGACTGTTTTTCACAGAACCATTGCAAGCGTCCCCATGGTCACGTGTTGGCAAATGACTCATATTTATGATGGTTGCAGGGGTCATGTGATCACCTTTTGCGCCCTTCTGATGAGCACAGTCAACGAGGAAGTCATTCACTTCACCACTGTGTTAGTAACTTAACAAACTGCAGTGATTCACTTAACAACTGTGGCAAAAAAAGGTCGTAAAATGGGACAAAACCCATTCAACAACCGTCTCCCTTAGCAACAAAAATTGGGGGCTCAACTGTGGTCGTAAGTCGAGGACTTCCTACTGATGGATGCAGCCTGAGGAACGGTCGTTCTGAAAATGGTGGCCATAAGAATAATTAATTGTAGCTTGATGTGAAAAGAGATTCTAAGTCTTCAGAGAAAATAATGGCTGTGGGAATATCATTTTACAAGCACAAAAGTCTTTTTTTTTTAAAGTTAGGTTTGTCAGGAAGCTTGATTCTGCCAAAAACAGAATCAGCAATATAGTATGGGTGTAACTGGAGGTTATAGCCGAGTACCATAATTTATAATTTGAAGGCAGATCCTGAAATTCAATCCCAGCCTTAAAGGAATCAGAGATCTAAGTAGAAACCTGTCAAGTTGGCTCTCTTGAGTATTTTAGACTACATCACCCATCATTCCTTGCCATTAGCCATGCTGACCGGAGCTGATAGGAATTGAAGGCCCAATGATAAGGAATTATCCAATTTTCCACCAGTGTTTTAAAAGGGCAATGACAGAGAAGATCCTATTAGCTAACGTTTTCATCTGAATGTTGTCTAACTTCATCCTTGTCTTCTCAGCTTTTGTGCAATAGTTGTGAGAGGATTCTGGGGAAGCTGGAAAAAGTAAATTTAAAGAGAAGAGGCGCAATCAAAACAGGGAAGATGAATCCATTGGTAGCTAATAAATAGCAACTCAACCCGGTATTAGTAAAATAGGAGGAAGAATTTTCAATCATTCAGTGACACTTCCCCTTAAAGAACTTATTATAAATAAGGATTGGGCATTTCTCCTGCCATTCCCAAGGTTCTCCTTTTTTCCACAAGACTAGCATTAAAGTTACCCTACGGAAGTCCTGCTTCTTTTATTGTGTGTAGTTGCGTTGGACTTCACAACAGCACTTGCTTATCTTCTCCTTTCCAACTCTCCTGTCTTTAAATCCAATGGAGACAAATTTCTAAGATGAAGCTCTAGACAGTATGTCCTTAATAAACCCATGGACCAGGAATTTATGGCAACGAAAGTCGTAAAGTGAGGCAAAACTCACTTAACAACTGTCTCGCTTAGCAATGGGAAGTTGGGGCTCAATTTTGGTCATAAGTCAAGGACTAACGCATTTTTCAGAGTATAAGACGCACCTTAAGTTTTTGGGTTGATTGGCAGGTGGATCGGCTTCCTGAAATACCCCCAATCAGCTTTTCCCAGAGGGGAATTTTAGCAACAGGTTTCTTGGTTGTGAGTTTTTTTTTTTTTAATTTGATTTATATGCTGTCCTTCTCCGAAGACTCAGGGCGGCTTACAATGTGTTAAGCAATAGCCTTCATACTTTTTGTATATTTATACAAAGTCAGCTTATTGCCCCCACAAACTGAGTACTTAATTTACCTACCTTAGAAAGGATGGAAGGCTGAGTCAACCTTGAGCCTGGTGAGATTCGAACATGGAGTAACTGCAGACAGCTGGATGTTAATTAGGGTGTTTAGTCTGCAGAGCTATCCAGTTTTGTGCCTTGCTTTTTTTTTTCAGCCTTTGAAAGCTTCCGAAAAAAAGCTTTTTTTCTGAAGCTTCCTTTCAGAGGCTTTTTTTTCTGAAGCTTCATTTCTGAGGCTTTTTTCAGCCTCTGAAACCTCCGTTTGAGAGGCTGGGTGGGGCTACATTCGGAGTATAAGACGAACCCAGATTTTCACCCTCTTTTGGGGAGGAAAAAGGTGCATCTTATACTCTGAAAAATATGGTACCTCCTGCTCTCTACTTGTGCTTATGTTAGCTCCTACCTCCTTTTCTTTGAGAAGCCCTGATAAAATGGTTTGCAGCTGAACAAGCGCTCACATTTTGACTTTAGAATTACAGTTATTATTGGAAATATCTATGGAAAAGGCAGGTAATGTTTAGCCCAGGCAAATATACTGCAGCATCCGTCTTTCTGTTTAAATTCTGCCAACTCTGAATGCTTTTATTCCACACATTTTCCCCCCTCAATAACCACAGAGAGGAGAACCTTCTACTCACCGTAGAAAGCACTTTCCCCCTGCTAGATTTTTTCCTCCCCTGCCTACACTTTTTCCGTATTTTAATTATCCTCAGCCGGCTGGAGGATTTGACTGAAGCAGAAATAGGTTGACTTGGAGTCAAATTCCAAATTAATACACCAATAACTGCAATTCCACCATGCAACTGTTACCTGCTCGTAGACAAGACCAAAGGATGGGACAAGTGTAATTATGCTATGTTTCGGTAAGCCACAACTGGCTGTGCTTTTGTTTTGTTTTTTTTGATCCCACAAACTATGGTTTGCTTTCATTCGGCGAGCAAATTCTTGATTTGGTTTTGTTCATCAGTGGCGATTGTTGCTAGACAATACAGGCAGTTCTCGACTTACGACCATAATTGAGCCCAACATTTCTGTTTCTAAGTGAGACATTGGTTAAGTGAGTGTTGCCCCATTTGATAACCGTGCTTGCCACAGTTGTTAAGTGAAATACCACAGTTGTTAAGTTAACGACACAATTGTTAAGAGAATCTGGCGTCCCATTTGACTTTGCTTGTCAAAAGGGGATCTCATGTCCTTGGGTCATAGCAACGGTCATTAGATTAGATTAGATTAGATTAACAGAGTTCAAAGGGACCTTATAGTCAAATCCCCCACTCAAGCAGGAGACCCTATACCATTTCTGACAGATGGCAGTTCAGTCTCTTCTTGAAAGTCTCAAGTGATGAAGCTCTCACAACTTCCGAAGACAATTTCTGTTCCATTGGTTCATGGTTCTCATGGTCAGAAAATTTCTCCTTATTTCTAGGTTGAATCTCTCCTTGATCAGTTTCCATCCATTATTCCTTGTCTGGTCTTCAGGTGCCTTGGAAAATAGCTTGACCCACTCCTCTCTGTGGCAGCCCCCCAAATATTGGAAGACTGCTCTCATGTCTCCCCTGGTCATTCTCTTCACTAGACTAGCCATGCCCAGTTCCTGCAACTGTTCATCATATGTTTTAGTCTCCAGTCCCCTCATCATCCTGGTTGCTCTTCTCTGCACTCTTTCCAGAGTCTCAACATCTTTTTTGTAGTGTGGTGATCAAAACTGGATGCAGTACTCTAGGTGTGGTCCTACTAAGGCTTTATAGAGTGGTATTAGTACCTCACTTGATCTTGATGGTATCCCTCTGTTAATGCAATTTAGGATTGCATTGGCTTTTTTGACTGCTGCCACACACTGCTGACTCATATTTAACTGGTTGTCCACTAAGACTCCAAGATCCCTCTCACAGTTACTGCTATTAAACCTAGTTTCACCCAGTCTATATGTGTACTTTGGTTTTCCTTACCTAAGTGTAGAGCTTTACTTTTTTCTACATTGAATTTCATTGTATGAACCGATTGTCTGAATTTTGCTCACAGGATTGTGGGGATGCGTCAAAGGTCATAACAGGAGCCTGGATAGCTCTGCAGACTAAGCACCGTAATTAACATTCAGCTGTCTGCAATTACTGTAAGTTGGAATCTCACCAGGCTCAAGGTTGACTCAACCTTCCATCCTTTCTAAGGTAGGGAAAATGAGGACCCAGTTTGTGGGGGCAATAAGCTGACTTTGTATAAATATACAAAAGTATGAAGGCTATTGCTTAACGCATTGTAAGCCGCCCTGAGTCTTCGGAGAAGGGCGTAATATAAATCAAATCAAATCAAATTAAATTGTGAAAAATGATTGCAAGTCACTTTTTTCAGTGCCATCATAATTTCGCTAAAGAACTGTTGTAAGTCGAGGACTGCCGGTCACTAAACGAACTGTTGTAAATCGAGGACTGCCTGTAATTGAAACAGGTACACTCTGAGAGATCATGGCCACATTAACAAGACCAGGGAAAAAGTGCCTGGTCATCCCCAGATTTTGGAAGGGGACCCAGGTGAGCTGTCTCTTTCTTATGCTGGCATGCAGGAGCGTTGTTAATCAGGCATGCTGCTGGCATCAAACCGCTGTGCTAAAATGGGCTTTAACTTGTTGAGTCCTGTCGGTTACCTTTCCTTATCTCTCTTAATGACGTTTTAATTGATTTGTAAGGTATTTTAAATTCCAGTCTGGCTTGCTTTAATGGTATTATTGCTAAATGCCCTAGGGCAGCATTTCTGAGAAACAAATGGGATTACAAAAGAAATGTATGAACATGCAAAACCTGAAGGTTGGGGGCTCATTCATGTAATGCTAAATCCAAATTTGGTGCCATGCTTGAGCTGGCTTCGTGCCTTTTTTTTTTTTTTTGGCGATTTATATATGCCGCCCTTCTCCAGAGACTCAGGACAGCTTACAATGCATTAAGCAATAGCCTTCATACTTTTGTATATACTGCTTAGTAGGGCTTTCGCCCCTCCCCCCCAAAGCGGTGTTCTTTTTTATACAAAGTCAGCTTATTGCCCCCACAATCCAGGTCCTCATTTTACCTACTTTGGAAGGATGGAAGGCTGAGTCAACCTTGAGCCTGGTGAGATTCGAACTTGCAGTAATTGCAGGCAGCTGGCAGCTAAGTGCTACTTTAACAGCAGCAGTTTAGTCCACTGCGCCACCAGGCTCTTTGCCACGTCGCCCCCCCCCCCACGGTGGTCACTTCACTTTCAACATGGACCTAAATAGAACCACTAGCCTGCCATTACAGGCTTTGTTTTGTAAACATGGCTGAGATAATGTGATACTCGACGGCCAAAGAATTATATCAATGATTGTGAATCGTCAATGCGATCACTACAACCACCATAAGGGGAGGAAGTCCCGAAGGTGGTTTTTTCATGAGGCAACTAGATTTTCTGCTTTTTCTTTGAAGACGTTTTGCTTCTCATCCAAGATGCTTCTTCAGCTCTGACTTGGATGGTGGGGAATGGAAGGATTTATACTCCTTGTAGACAGCTGAGAGGAAAAATGGAGACAGAGCTTGGCTGGGCTTGAAAAGTTTGCGCGAACCATCGGGAGGCGGGTCTCCGCGGCTCTATAACAACGGGGCGGCTGCTACGCGGTCATTTGCGTCCTTTTAGCCAGTCGTTAAGGTCACCTGGAGATTTATCTGTGTCATCGGGATCACCTGAGTGGTGCAAATTGGTCTGGAGCCTTCTTGGAGCAATGAACTAAAGGGCCACCATCAGTGAGCTGTTGGACAGCATTACTTGGTCTGTTGTGTGGATGTTTGGGTAGTTTAGGGGTGGGGAATTGTGGTGGGAGGGAGTGTGTTTGGAGATTGTTATATGTGTTGGACCTGGTCTGTGGGTGTTAAGTGAATTTCGTTGTATGGGTATACTGTGTATACACGTATAATGACAATAAAGTTACTTATTGATTGATTTATGATTTATGATTTATTGATTTATTTATTTATTGGTTCAATTTATATGCCGCCCTTCTCCGGCGACTCAGGGCGGCTTACAATGTGTTAAGCAATAGCCGTCATACTTTTGTATATATCTGCTTAGTAGGGCTTTTGCCCCCCTCACTCCAAGCAGTGTTCTTTTTTATACAAAGTCATCTTATTGCCCCCACAATCCGGGTCCTCATTTTACCTACCTCGAAAGGATGGAAGGCTAAGTCAACCTGGAGACTGGCGAGATTCGAACTTGCAGTAATTGCAGGCAGTGGTGTTACTTAACAGCACTTTAATCTGCTGCGCCACCAAGGGCCTTGATTGTCCATTTCAAGGACAGTTTGAAATAAATGCACATCTCTATATAATCTTACGGCGACAATTCTCCAGGAATATGTACACTTTTCCTTTCTGTTTATTTAACAAAATGCATTCTTTTCCAATGAGCAATATAGGTAGTCCTCGACTTACGATCAAAAGTCGAGCTCAAAGTTTCTGTTGTTAAGTAAGACAGGTTGTTAATTAAGTTTTGCCTTGTTTTATGACTTTTCTTGCCACAGTGGTTAAGTGAACCCGTGCAGTTGTTCAGTTAGTAACATGGTTGAATTTGTTGGTCACAACAAATTCCCCATTGAATTTGTTGGTCACAAAAAGTGATTACCTGACCCCCGAACACTGCAACCAACGTACGTACATGTCAGTTGCCAAATTTTGATTATGGGTCCATGTGGATGCCGCAACAATTATAAGTCTGAATAGAGTCGTAATAAGTCACTCAATGCTGCTATAGCTTCAAATCGTCCCTAAACAAAACTAAGAACTATCAGTGCAAAATGTCAGGGTTCTAACTAACATCCACAGCCAATGAAGATCCCAAAGTCAGCAGTTTATTTATTGTCATATTTATTTATTGTCATATTTATACTTCCTCAAAGTTCCATTTTATTTGTTGTTGTTAGTTGCGAAGTTGCATCCGACCCATTGTGACCCCATGGACAATGTTCCTCCAGGCCTTCCTGTCCTCTATCATCCCCCCGGAGTCCACTGAAGCTCACGCTGACTGCTTCAGTGACTCCGTCTAGCCACCTCATTCTCTGCCGTCCCCTTCTTCTTTTGCCCTCAATCGTTCCCAGCATGAGGCTCTTCTCCAGGGAGTCCTTCCTTCTCATTAGGTGGCCAAAGTATTTGAGTTTCCTCTTCAGGATCTGGCCTTCTAAAGAGCAGTCAAGGCTGATCTCCTCTAGGACTGACCGCTTGGATCGCCTTGCAGTCCAAGGGACTCTCAGGAGTCTTCTCCAGAACCAGAGTTCAAAGGCCTCCATTCTTTGGTGCTCAGCCTTTCTTATGGTCCAGCTTTCACAGCTATCCATTGCAACTGGGAAAACCATAGCCTGGACTATACACACTTTTGTTCTGCTTTTTAGTATGCTGTCTACCCTGTTTCCCCCAAAATAAGACCCTGTCTTATATTTTTTTGAACCCTGAAATAAGTGCTTGGCCTTATTGCCATGTGCTCAAAAGCCCGATTGGGCTTATTATCTTATTTCGGGGGAAACAGGGTAGAATTGCCATAGCTTTCTTCCCCGTGATCAAGCGTCTTTTAATTTCTATTTTATTAGAGATGTCATATTGGCATATTCTGGCAGCAAACACTGGTCAGGACTGCGTAGCATTTTGCACACTGGAAGTTCTCTATAAATACTGGCTGCGTTTCCCTTCCAGCAGATAGAAGGTAAGAGTTCCAGAATGCTCACAGAGAGAGCCAAACCTCAAATTCCCAATCCTGGAACCAGCAGAGCACTGAAGCCACTCAAACAAAATCACTCACTTGAATATTCTATTTCTGCAAGCAGTATAACATCTAACATATAATTCAGGGTAGTTTAGGGAGAAATCAAGAAGAACATTGGCTCAAGCATTGACTCAGGACTTTTACTGTCTACACATTAATTGGAAAAATATGAGAAGTAAGCAATATTTCAGTAACAAGTTGGGTTTGTTATATAAATGATTGGACAGGCACAACAGAGGCCTGGTGGGATAATGGAATAACAGAGAAGGGATTTCAGAGATCTTCTAGTCCAACTCCCTACTCAAGCAGGAAACTCTATACCATTTTAGACAAAATGTTGTCCAATCTCTTCTTAAAAACGTCCAGTTATTGGAGCATTCACAACTTCAGTGTCAGAGCGGCAATCAGCCCCATTACCTTGCTTGGGGTAATTGCCCTCAATTAGAGGTGGAATCGTGGCGTTCTCCTTGTGTATACTTTGAAAAAACAAACAAACCGGAATACATTTTCTAATTAAACTCATATTTATTGTAAAGAAAATAAAACATCTCACTATCTAAATTAGTTACATTTTGGCAAAGATCCCCAGCCTGACCTCTCTGGCTGGAGAACAAAGAAAAGTTTTAGAGAAGAAGAGAAAGGAATGTAGACAAGTGCAGTAGATTACTGATAAGAACTTGGCAAGCTATGGCAAGCCTGAAAGTCCAGAAATAAGAGCTCAGCTGATAAATACAAAAACGCAGTGACATTCTGGAGGCAAGTTGTTCCACTGATTAATTGTCCTAACTGTCAGGAAATTTCTCCTTAGTTCTAGGTTGCTTCTCTCCTTGATTAATTTCCATCCATGGCTTCCTGTCTTCCTGGAGCCATGTGCAGTGGTTAGAATGCAATATTGCAGGCTAATGAAATTCAACACCAAGAGTTTAGTCCTCACTGGCTCAAGGTTGACTCAGCCTTCTGAGATCGGTAAAACAAGACCCCAGATTGTTGGGGGCAATATGCTGACTCTGTAAAACCGCTTAGAGAGGGCTGTAAAGCACTATGAAGCGCTATATAAGTCTAAGTGCTATTGCTATTTCAGGTGTTTTGGCAAATAAGTTGACTCCTTTGTGTAAGTAGGATATTTCTCATGATGATCAGCAGAACCAGTTCAAAAGGAACACGATTGACACAATGAGAGAAGGAGTGGCACTTTATGTTTGAAAAAAATCAAAATCAGGTCTAAACAAAAATCCAAGTGGGTAAATTTGGTGCAGTATCAAGAAAGAATGAAAGCAGCACTGTTGCTGACCAACCAACCAAGGACAGCATGGTAATAATGCCATGCTTTCCAAATCATATTTATCAGGTTTGCTTGATCTATCAGTTGTGTCCCTTTCTAGACCGGGACGCCCTGTGCATGGTCACTCATGCCCTTGTCACTTCCCGTCTGGACTACTGTAACACTCTCTACATGGGGCTCCCCTTGAAGAGCACACGGAGGCTCCAACTAGTCCAGAATGAGGCCGCGCAGGTGATTATGGGGGCGACATGATGTACCCATGTAACACCTCTCCTGCGTGAGCTGCACTGGCTTCCGGTGGTCTTCCGGGAGCGATTCAAGGTGTTGGTTATCACCTTTAAAGCACTCCATGGCTTAGGACCTGGATACTTACGAGATCGCCTTCTGCCACCGATAGCCTCCTACCGGTCAGTATGCTCTCACAGAGAGGGACTCCTCAGGGTCTGTCAGTCAAATTATATCGACTGGCGACCCCCAGGGGGAGAGCCTTCTCTGTGGGGGCTCCCGCCCTATGGAATGAACTACCCCCCGGACATAACATAGGATCCCTGACCTCCATACCTTTCACCGTTCCCTTAAGACTCTACTATTCCAACAGGCTGGGCTAACGAAATAGTGAAATTTTAATTGGGTATTTTAATTTTGGGGCTTTTAACAAAAATTGGGCCAAATTATTTAATACTTTTTAAACTTTTTAAAATGTATGGTGTATGGTGTTTTTATTTCGGCTGTACACTGCCCTGAGTCCTATGGGAGAAGGGTGGTATAAAAATGTAAATAAATAAATAAATGAAATAAAATAAAATGAAATTATAGATCTTTTAAAGAGCATAAAGCAGTGATCATGGGGACTTAATTACCTCAACATCTGGTGGAAGACAAACTCTGCCAAGCAAGTCCTTTCCAGGAAATTCCTGATCTGTTTTGCTAACTTTTATTTATTTATTTATTTTTTGCAAATAGAGGAAGGCATGAGATCAGCCTTGGGGAAGATTTAATAGACAGTATCAATGGACATTTTTAAGAAAGAGAGATATTGAAAGCACATTGCCAATAAGGAACAAAATCTCCCAAACAGCAGAATTAGCTAACAGGCTACACAAAAAACTAAATGAAGATTTGAAAAGACAAGTGGGATGGTTGTAATGGGAGAGTACGTACAGGCAGCTTGGATTTCTAGAGACGTTTCTGAAAAAGTAAAGCTCAGAATCAATTAAGATTAGTGACAGATGCTAGGAACAAAAAACATCCAGCCACCTTATTCTCTGCTGTCCCCTTCTTCTTTTACCCTCAATCCTTCCCAGCATTAGGCTCTTCTCCAGGGAGTGCTTCCTTCTCATTAGGTGCCAAAGTATTTGAGTTTCCTCTTCAGGAACTGGCCTTCTAAAGAGCAGTCAGGGTTGAACTCTTCTAGGACTGACCAGTTGGATCGCCTTGCAGTCCAAGGGACTCACAAGAGTCTTCTCCAGCACCAGAGTTCAAATGCCTCCATTCTTTGGCACTCAGCCTTCCTTATGGTCCAACTTTCACAGACATCCATTGCAACTGGGAAAACCATCGCCTTGACTATACACAGTTTTGTTATGATACTAGGAACAAAAAACATGATTTCAAATATGTTCAAAATAGAAGGAAAAGGAACCATATCCTGGATGCTCAATAAACATGCCAAGGGTAAGAGATAACAACCAAGCAACCAAAAAGCAAAACAAGAAGAAGCAAAGTCAAGCAAAACCAAACTACTCAACATCTGTTCTGGCTTAGTCTTCTAGGAGGAGGTGACCTGTCTTCCACTGGATAATTCTGAAGAAGGGATGCAAGAAAAGAGATTCCAAATTGATAGCACTCAAAGTCAAGGCTCTTCTTACCCTAAGCAAATCGAGATCTCCAGGGCTAAATGGGATTGCATTATAGGGCAATTAAGGAAGTGTCAGATGATCTGGCCAAACTACTCGGGGATTTTGAGAAATCCTTGGGAACAGGTGAAGTGCCAGCTAAATGGAAGAAACCTATCTTCAACAGGGGAGAAATACAGGAGTCCGGGAACTATAGTCAAACTAGAGAAGTCTTGAAAACAATATAATCACTACTAGAAGTCAGAATTAGATAACGGGCTGCACAAAAATCTAAATGAAGATTTGAAAAGACAGTGGGATGGTTGCCTAATGAGAAGGAAGGACTCACTGGAAGAGCCTAATGCTGGGAAAGATTTGAGGGCAAAAGAAGAAGGGGACAACAGAGAACGAGGTGGCTGGATGGAGTCACTGACGCAGTGGGCGTGAGCTTAAATGTACTCCTGGGGGATGGTAGAGGACAGGAAGGCCTGGAGGAACGTTGTCCATGCGGTCGCGATGGGTTGGACATGACTTCACAACTAACAACAACAACAATAGACAGATAGATAGATAGATAGATAGATAGATAGATAGATAGATAGATAGATAGATAGATGATGATAGACAGACAGACAGACAGACAGACAGACAGACAGACAGACGATAGTTGATAGACAGACAGACAGGCAGACAGAGCAAGGTGATCAAACCGGTCAGTCCTAGAGGAGATCAACCCTGACTGCTCTTTAGAAGGCCAGATCCTGAAGAGGAAACTCAAACACTTTGGCCACCGAATGAGAAGGAAGGACTCACTGGAGAAGAGCCTAATGCTGGGAACGATGGAGGGCAAAAGAAGAAAGGGACGGCAGAGAACAAGGTGGCTGGATGGAATCACTGAAGCAGTCGGCGTGAGCTTAAATGGACTCCGGGGGATGATAGACGACAGGAAGGCCTGGAGGAACGTTGTCCATGGGGTCACGATGGGTCAATCACGACTTCGCAATTAACAACAACAAAATCAGTCAATGCAGGTTTTGCAATACTAAGTTTTGTCTAATTCTTTATTTTTATTTTTTTTGCTTTTTGGTTAAAGGCTTTAGCAGATTGTGGATACGCCATGGATGTAATATATCTTTATTTTACCAAGGGATTTGACAAAGGCATCCCGGGACATTCTGACTTGCATACTCCTGTTCTTCCTGGGCCGATATTTACAACCTGGACTGAGCTGTCATTTGTAAGATAAGCTATAAACAAATTCCTCTGCCATCTGTTGACTGTTTATATCTGGATTTCCTCCTGTTCCTCTCTCCGCTGGCTCTCAACATCTCACAAGTGGTTTTGATTTTGCGTTTCAGTCCAGATACCTTAGCAGCAATAAAACTTCGGAGTTACTCTCAGCAATGAAATGCAGTTGCGAGTTCAAAAAGGGCACTCATTTTTGTAAACAATGGATATTGTTAAAAATCGGGGGGATAAAATCATTTTAAGAAAGGGTAAAGAGTTTTTTAAAAAATATGAAGTGTGGTTTTGCATTTTCCCATTTTGGTTTAATCTCCAAAAAGTTATTAGTATTATTTTAGCAGGAGTAATATGGTTTAAAGATGTACCCTATTTCTGGAATGCATTATTACAAAGAAAAATGAATTTGGTGAGCATGAGATATAACAAAAAATTATTCTTACTATCTATTTGTATATTATTAGACAATAGGGAGGAGAGTACCATTCTGAGATTTACAGTCTTGGGTTGGTTAGATGGGTTCAACTTTTATTAAAATAATGGAAACACTAATCAATACTATTCCATGTGGTCCCAATTTAAAGCTATGTCAAGACTGGTTCTCCAGCATCCCCGAATTCAAGTCACATGGTAATGATCTTAAGTTGCAGCTGAATGCTAGGAAAACTACGAATAAAAACAGATATTGGAGTGGAAGTTGTTATTAAGGGAGATGGTGACCTCTCCTTGGTCTTCAACCAAGTATAAATCAAATGAAAATAAAGGTTAGGGTTAGGGTAGAATAAGTAGTCATAGAAAAAAACAATGGGGGGAAAAGGCGAGGGGAGAGAAAGCTAGAGGTTATGGTCAAAATTCAGACCTAAAAGTAGATGGAATAAATGATCTAACAGAAGGGTACAGGAGGCAAAAAAAGATTAAAAATTTGGAGAAGGGCGAAAGATGTGGGAATAAAAGAGAATGGGGGGGGGGAGGAATATGAAGTAAAACATTTTATGGAAGTATCTTAACAAAGTGTATGAATATTAGACTGATATAACTTGGATAATTGTTTATATGTGGTGCAAGAGATAAAAATTATTTTCGAATACACAAGTACAGCCTCTTCTGTGCCTTCTTCGCAAGCATATTAACATTCATAATCCATGAGAAGTCCTTCGAAGTATAAATGCCCAGAAATTTAAAACTATATATGGTGTTCTATTGGCACAACAGATCTATTTATTTAATTTCTATCCCACCATTATTATGGGTCAGTTCAAAGCAGCATGTACACTTAATGCTCCCTCTGCCTATTTTTCCCACAACAACCACTGTGGTACATGGTGGGATTGGCTCAAAGTCACCCAACTGGCTTCAGTACCCAAGGAAGGACTAGAACTCACAGTCTCCTGTTTTCTAGCCCTCCACCTTAGCCACTGCACCAAATGATGGTAGATCATGCTTCACTGTAGTGTCTATAGTCATATCATGATTAGAACAGTGATGGCAAAACTTTTAGGCACAGAGTGCCCGAACCAGAAGGTGTACGTGTGGGCATACCAGACTGCTGGAAACCTAACAACCAGCTGGCTGGCATGCATGTGCGTGTTGGAAACACCGATGACCAGCTGGCTGAGCTGGGACAATGACGCACGTGCCCACAGAGAGGGCTCTGCTTGCCACCTCTGGCATGCTTGCCATAGGTTCACCATCACGGGATTAGAGCATCAGGAAGACCGAAGAAATCCTGAAGTCCCTTCCTATGATTCTATTCCTGAAGTCCCAGCCCTATGATTCTATACTCATCACGCTTCCTAAGGTTTAGATGTCAAGAGAACATAGGCCCTTGCATAAGGTGGACAATCCTCCTGCAGCTCATCCCAGGGTGGCTCTAGGTTTGTTTCAGCCTCCCTGACCCTGGTGAGCTCCGGCAATATCATCCCTCAATTAGGAAACTTGCTCACTGAATTCTTGAATTCTGTGTACACCGAGAGCGTATGCACCATGACAAATTCCTTGTGTGTCCAATGACACTTGGCCAATAAAGTATTCTATTCTATTCTATTCTATTCTATTCTATTCTATTCTATTCTATTCTATTCTATTCTATTCTATTCTATTCTATTCTATTCTATTCTATTCTATTCCTTTCATGTACACTGAGAGGATCTGCACCAAAGATAAATTCCTTGTGTGTCCAATCACACTTGGCCAATAAAGTATTCTATTCTATTCTATTCTATTCTATTCTATTCTATTCTATTCTATTCTATTCCATTCCATTCCATTCCATTCCATTCCATTCCATTCCATTCCATTCCATTCCATTCCATTCCACTCCACTCCACTCCACTCTATATTGTTTTTATTGTTTCCTAGTATGATTTGATTGCTTATTAGTATCCTATGAGTATCAATAAGTGTTGTACCTTATGATTCTTGAGAACGTATCTTTTTTTTCATGTACACTGAGAGCATCTGCACCAAAGATAAATTCCTTGTGTGTCCAATCACACTTGGCCTATTCTATTCTATTCTATTCTATTCTATTCTATTCTATTCTATTCTATTCTATTCTATTCTATTCTATTCTATTCTATTCTATTCTATACCATTCTACTCCACTCCACTCCACTCCACTCCACTCCACTCCACTCCACTCCACTCCATTCCATTCCATTCCATTCCATTCCATTCCATTCCATTCCATTCCCTAATATATTCAACTGGAGATACTTTCTTTTAAATCAGAGTCCCTCAACCTTTATGGCTTTGCGGCAGCGGTGAAATCCGGCTGGATCTATCTGACTCGCGTCAACCGATAGCTCCGGTGGCGGGAGGCTCCTCCCACCCGCCATACACCATTACATCTCGTTTTTTACCCTCTGCGCATGCGTAGAAGAGGCGTGCGTGCTCACACTCCCGAACCAGTAGCGAAGATAAGTGCATTTCACCGCTGCTTTGCGGACTAGCGGGTGGGGGGAGGGGGATGTGAGCAAAGGAGGAGTGTCCTTGTGCAGCTCCACTTGCCTGCCGTTCACACAAATGGGAGTGTGCGTGCTTGCCCACTGTTCACACGAGGGTGAGGATGTATACACGTGCACACTCGTCTGCTACTTCCATGGCCCAGTTCCGAAAGGCTTAACATCCAGTAGTGAGGTATGGCTCCGAGGAATGGGGAACCCGCCCGATTTAACTACGGCTTAGTTTGATCTGAATGAGATCACTGCAAATGATCTTTAGTCCACTGTAAGAGCCTGGTGGCGCAGTGGACTATAGCACTGTTAAATAGCACTTAGTTGCCAGCTGCTTGCAATTACTGTGAGTTCAAATCTCACCAGGCTCAAGGTTGACTCAGCCTTCCATCCTTCCGACGTAGATAAAATGAGGACCGGATTGTGGGGGAAATAAGCTGACTTTGTATAAAAAAAGAACACCGCTTAGGGGGGGGGCGAAAGCCCTACTAAGCAGGTATATACAAAAGTATGAAGGCTATTGCTTAACGCATTGTAAGCCGCCCTGAGTCTCCGGAGAAGGGCGGCATATAAATCAAATCAATAAATAAATAATAAATAATAAAAATCAGTTACTCTGTGCACCTCACCTCCCAGAGATGCTGTGAAGATGAATGGATAGTACCTTACACATCGCCTTTAATTTTCTAAAGGAATGGCAGAAAATAAATAAATGTAATAAATGAACAAAGTGTTCCTTATCAGAAGCGGCACGAGTGGGACATACCTGGCTACTTTTAAAACTTTAAAGACAACAATTTCACTCAATTATGCCTTTGAAGAAGTAGATAACGCTAACACGAGTTTGAAGATCCTGTTTGTATCCTACACACCGGGAAGTTGGTTCTGTGCATTTCTGCCCGTATATAATAATGACACCATTCTAATCTTGGAATGCAAGCTGAGACCCATTGACCTAAAGAAAAAGGAAATATCCTTTTTATGTGTCTTTTCACAAACTTACGTTTTTAATGAATCCTACATAGTGAACAAGATAAGAGCATTTAAAGTAGTGGCCAAAATTGTGGAAACCTTTTGGGAAAAGCGTATTTTCTAAAACTAGCTAATAACACCTGTTTTTTGGGGGGGAGTAGTCCCATAAAATTATATATCCGTGGAAAGATAATTTAATCAAGAATGTCATGCAATAACTTTTATGAAGGATTTGCTATTAGAATAGCAGTTACAGTATAAAGAATAGAAAAAACTAGAGATACAAAAATGATCACCTTAGAAAAAATGCAATATATAAAAATGATCACCATGTCAGTTAATCCTTAATTGGGTAACCTTTAGCATGAATGACGGCCTCACAACATTTTCCCATGGAGTGAACCAAGCCTTTTAGTTCTGCAGCTGTTATCATGTGAAACCAAGATTGAATGATTGCTTCCATTAACTGGGTTTTATTGCTGGGTCGCTTCTGATTAACCAGTTTCTTGAGTCGGCTCCATTGATTTTCAATTGGGTGAAGGTCTGGGCTATTCCCAGGCCATTCCAGCAGTGGAATAGGATTATCTTAAAACTCCCCCCAAAAAGTGGTGTTATTAGCCATCAAACCTGTAGGTATTGTGGTCCCCCATCTTTCCAACTTGGGAGCCCAGGGGTACGGGCTATGAGTGACAGGCATGTGTGCGCACAGCTTCAATTCTGTGAGCAGCATACACGTGCCCTCCACTCATGCAAATGGAGCTTTTGTCTCCTACAACAGGGGTCCCCAACCCCTACTGGGCTGTGGCCTGTTCAAACCCGTGCCACGGGAGAAATGGCCAAGCACGTGCATGCGAAGCTTCACTCATGGGAGCAGCCGACACTTATGCTCCCACACGAAGCATCCTCTGCTCGCACAAGTAAAGGCCTTGTAAAGTGGAGATTCACGCACATGTGCTTGCCCATTTCTCCTGTGACTCGGTTTCAAACAGGCCACAGTCTGGTAGTGGGCCACGGCCCAGAAGTTTGGGACCCCTGTTGTAGGAGATGGATGGATTTCCATCAAAGTAGCTGCAGCATTTTGCATCAGCTGCAACTTCTAGAATCAACATTCGCGATAGAAAACGTTCTCATTTATTGCATCATGCTGTGGCACGCCTGCCTGACAGCCGTGGATAGAAAAACATTACAGAAGGTGGTGAGCACAGCACAAAACATCGTGGGCTGCCCCCTGATACCACTAGATAAGATTGCTAGGGCTCGCTGCCTTAGAACACAGGGGACTTTCTATCATGTTTGGTGGCTCTGCCCAGTAGTTAAGAAATTTTGGAGCAAAATAAAAACATGGATAACAGAAATAACAAAATACGAAATTGAATTAGAACCTGAGGTTTTCCTATTAGGCATGATTAAAGGAAATATTAGAAAAGATATTAAGTATTTAATTTTACATATAATCACGGCGGCTAGGTTATCGTTAGCGCAATTGTGGAAAAGTGATCTCTTGCCAACAGAACAGGAAGTAATACAGAAAATATTTTCATGCGCAGAAATGGACAAATTAACTTTACAACTAAAAGATAAGGAGGACTCAGATTATTATATTATATGGAATAAATGGTACCAGTGGACAAATCAGAGGAAGAGGAAAAATGAGTAAAGATGGAATCTAGAAGAAATTAACGCAATTAAAAACAGCACTGTCAGATGGATATATTTGGAATAAATTATTGGGTGTATGCATATATGTATATGTATATATAAAAAAATATAGAAATTAGTCAATATGTGAAGTTGAGTATAGTATAAGTATATTTGTCTTTTGTTTTTTTTCTTTCGTTTGACTAAGAAATTTGTGTATTTTAAATGTTTGTTTTTAAAGTCTTAATAAAGGTTTGTTTTTTTAAAAAAAAAAAGAAGAGTGAGGAAAATCCTCAGGGACGACTCACACCCTGGTCATCACTTCTTTACCCTCTCACCATCAGAAAGGAGATATAGAAGCATAGCCAGCCATACAAACAGGCTGAAGAACAGTTTTTATCCGTGGGCTGTCAGACTCCTGAATGCGAAATAACATCATAACTACATAGTATGATGGATTGCAGGGCCGGCACAGTGTGTAACATGTTCACACTGGTGCAATAGGACTGGGTGTTTTGTTAATACCCTGTTTCCCCGAAAATAAGACATCCCCTGGTAATAAGCCCAATCGGGCTTTTGAGCGCATGTGCTAAAATAAGCCTCCCCCCTGAAAATAAGCCCTCCCCGAAAATATTTAACCGCAGAGCTGGAAATCAGGTAGGACGCCAAGAGGAGTCCCATCTTGCTCCACACACCCCAAAATAATAAGACCTCCCTGAAAATAAAGCCAAGCGCTTATTTTGGGGTTCAAAAAAATATAAGACTTATTTTCCGGGGAACACAGCATATGATTTATTGGGTTAGGGATTTCGTGTCTTCACTGTGAGTTGTATTGTGTCGGGGGGGGGGGGTGCAACCTCATTGTACATAAATTGTGCAGTGACAATAAAGGTTATTATTATAACCTCTGGGATAATCCCGTATACAACATATATGGGATCATCTAATAAGGCCACACTTTGAATATTTTATTCAGTTTTGGTCACCACGATGTAAAAAAGATGTAGAGACTCTAGAAAGAGTGCAGAGAAGAGCAACAAAGAGGATTAGAGGACTGGAGGCTAAAACATATGAAGGACAGTTGCAGGAACTGGGTATATCTAGTTTAATGAAAAGAAGGACCAGGGGAGACATGATAGCAGTCTTCCAATATCTCAGGGGCTGCCACAAAGAAGAGGGAGTCAAGCTATTCTCCAAAACACCAGAGGGCAAGACGGATGGAAACTCATCAAGGACAGAAGCAACTTAGAACTAAGGAGAAATTTCCTGACAGTGAGAACAATTAACAAGTGGAACAACTTGCCCGCTGAAGTTGTGAATGCCCCAACACTGGAAGTTTTTAAGAAGATGTTGGATAACCATTAGTCTGAAGTGGTGTAGGGTTTCCTGCCTAAGCAGGGGGTTGGATTAGAAGACCTCCAAGGTCCCTTCCAACTCTGTTATTCTATTCTAGTCGTGGATCCCTTCCTACCATGTTATCCTTGCAAGGGCTGGCCACAGTTAGAAAAGGGCCATCCATCCCACAGCAAGCCTGAATTCAGGAGAGGTGATTCAAGCAACACTCACAATGAAACAATGGCTTCTTCAGAAGGAAGCTTATCTGTATCCAAAGTGAGACCCTGAAGAAGGGAATTCCAGCACTTCTGACTTGTCAACACCTACTTTCATAATTTGAACGGTGGTTTTTTGTTTTTTTTACTTTATAACCCAATTCTATGATTTCTGCTAGAACTGTAACTCTGTAATCTCTTGCCAGAGTTGAAATTCACATCTACCAGGCTTCTCTTCAGACAGAGGGGGCGGGGAGGGGGGGGAGAGAAGCAGGTAATATTGCCAAGTTATTTCAATATGTAATAATGTGCGTTCTGTTGGTTACGTTCTCACACGTTGCACCAGCCAGCTGATGTTCAGGCCTTCTGGGCCCACCAGAAGTCGGGAAATGGGCAGTTTCCAGCCTCCGGAGAGCCTCCAGAGGGTGGGGAAGGCTGTTTTCGCCCTCCCCAGGCTCCAAGAAAAGCTCTGGAGCCCGGGGAGGGCAAAAAAAACGGGCTTTCTGGGCCCACCGGAAGTCAGGAAATGGGCAGTTTCCGGCCTCCAGAGGGCCCCCAGAGGGTGGGGAAGGCTGTTTTCGCCCTCCCCAGGCTCCAAGAAAGGCTCTGGAGCCCGGGGAGGGCAAAAAAATGGGCTTTCTGGGCCCACCGGAAGTCGGGAAATGGGCAGTTTCCGGCCTCCAGAGGGCCTCCAGAGGGTGGGGAAGGCTGTTTTCGCCCTCCCCAGGCTCCTAGAAAGCCTCTGGAGCCCGGGGAGGGCGAAAAACAGGACTATTATGCCTACCATGCCATCACGTGCCAAAAGTGGGGGGAGCGCGGAAGGGCGGGGTGCACTGAATTATGGCTTTAGGCACGCGACAGCAAAAAGGTTAGCCATCACTGACCTATAAGGTCCCTTCCGACTCTGTTAATCTGTGTCTATCTGTTATTCATCACCTAAGGTTTGAGAAAAAGAGTGAGGGGATATACAGTAGGTACCAAGCCTTCTCCCCTAACAATACAGCTCTAAGTTCAGAAGGGAGGGAGAGAGGGAGGGAGTAGGAAGGAAGGAAGGAAGAAGAAGGGGGAGGGAGAAGGAAGCAGAAGGGGAAGAGAGGGAGGGAGGGAGGGAAGAAGGGAGGGAGGAAAGAAGGAAGAAAGAAGGAGAAAGAGGAGGAAGGGAAGAAAGGAAGAGGCAAAGGAGAAGAAGGAAGGAAAGAAGAAAGAATGAAAGAGGAAAAGAAGGAAGGGGAAGGAATGAAGGGGAAGGAAGGAGGGGCCAAAGGAGAAGAAGGAAGGAAGGAAGGAAAGAAAGAATTAAAGAGGAAAAGAAGAAAGGGGAAGGGGTGAGGAGGAAGGAAGCAAAGGAGAAGAAGGAAGGAAGGAAAGTATGAAAGAGAGAAGGAAGGAAGGAAGGAAGGAAGGAAGGAAGGAAGGAAGGAAGGAAGGAAGGAAGGAAGGAAGGAAGGAAGGAAGGAAGGAAGGAAGGAAAGGCTTTCAAGATTGCTTGTTGGAAACTAGTTAAACAGCAAAGAGTTAGGCTCGGACACAGATAAGGGGTAAGCGATTGGAAAACGGTATGAAGATATCAAGTCTCCCTTTCTTCTTTATTGGGATTGCAAATAAGGTTAGTGTGTCTCGGGAAGCCTGCAGAGATAATCAGCCGACCACCCACTGCGACTGATAACCAGCTCAATTATCTGCTATCCCTTCCTCTCCTCACTTTCCTCTGCTGACCCGAGGAGATGACATTCTACTTGTCATTGCACCGATCAACAAATCACCGCAGGCTGGACTGGTTATCCATTTGTCATGCAGAAAGCATTGTGCAAATGCCATCTCCCCACTTCATTTAACATGTGCCAATCAAATAGGTAATTATCTGGCAGCGATGATTAAGACTTGCTTCTGGGGAAAACCCTTCTCCTTCATTCTAGATTTGGACAGCTAGTAATTCTATCAAGGGGAGATCAAAGGAACGCTCCCTCCTTCGCTTATCTGATCAATCTTATTTATCCCTTCTGGGAATTCAGAGAACTGGTCCGGGGGAAACCCCAAATGACAAGCAAGGCAGACAATATGATAAGGAAGCCAATTGGATCAGAACAAGATGCCGGAGGTAATCGGTTTTTCTTCGGAAGGCTAAAGCTACGCGAGGATGTAAGATAAAATTAAGGTTGCATATTTAGGCAAGAAAAAACGAATGCAACAGGTACAGTATATGTGGTACCTTGCTCAACAGTGGTGACTGTGAGAGGGATCTTGGAGTCCTACTGGACAATCCCTTAAATATGAGCCAGCCGTGTGCTGCAGCTGCCAAAAAAGCCAACACAGTTCTAGGCTGCATAAATCAGGGATCTCCAATCTTGGCAACTTTAAGCCTGGAGGACTTCAGCTGCCAGAATTCCCCAGCCAGTGAAGCTTAGGACCAGGGTACTTATGGGACCGCCTTCTGCCGCCAATTGCCTCCCACCGGCCGGTTCGCTCCCACAGAGAGGGCCTCCTCAGGGTGCCGTCAGCCAGACAATGCCGGCTGGCGACCCCCAGGGGAAGAGCCGTCTCTGTGGCAGCTCCCACCCTCTGGAACGATCTTCCTCCAGAGTTGAGAACAATCTCCGACCTCTGGACTTTTCGTCGGGCCTTAAAAACATATCTTTTTCAGCTTGCTGGCTTAGCCTGATCCCTGCTAAATTTTTTAGAGTCTTTTAGAGTTTGATATCTATTTTAATATTAATCTGTTTTAATTATCAGCTAAATTTATATTTGTTTTTATAATGTTTTAACTTTTGTGTACTGGTTTTTTATTTGGCTGTTCACCGCCCTGAGTCCACAAGGAGAAGGGCGGTATATAAGTCTAAATAAATAAATAAATAAATAAATGGATAGAATCAAGATCACGTGAAATGCTAATACCACTTTAAAATGCCTTGGTAAGGCCACACTTGGAATCCTGCATTCAGTTTTGGTCGCCACGATGTAAAAAAGATGGGGAGACTCTAGAAAGAGTGGAGAGAAGAGCAACCAAGATGATCAGGGGACTGGAGGCTCAAACATATGAAGAACGGTTGCAGGAACTGGGCATGTCTAGTTTAATGAAAAGAAAAACTAGGGGTGACATGATAGCAGTCTTCCAATATTTGAGGGGCTGCCACAAAGAAGAGGGAGTCAAGCTATTCTCCAAAGCACCTGAAGGCAGGACAAGAAGCGATGGCTGGAAACTCATCAAGGAGAGAAGCAACTTAGAACTAAGGAGTAATTTTCCTGACTATTAGAACAATTAATCAGTGGAACAACTTGCCTCCAGAAATTGTGAATGCTCCCACCCTGGAAATTTTTCAGAAGAGATTGGATAACCATTTGTCTGAAGTGGTGTAGGGTTTCCTGCCGAAGCAGGGGGTTGGACTAGAAGACCTCAAAGGTCCCTTCCAACTCTGTTATTCTATTCTGTCGTATATGATGTGGCAGCATAACATCCAGAACTTAAAATGATTTTGCAAGATCCCACCAGCCAGGTGATCTTCGGGTCTCTGCTTGGCATGCGTGGGGGTGGGGGACGTGTGGGGGGGCATGTGTGCATGTGCGGGGGGTTTATGGTTTATGGTTTATTAGATTTATATACCGCTCTACTCCCGAAGGACTCAGGGCGGTGAACAGCCAACAATAAAAATACATGTATACAAAATTTAAAAGCCCAAATTAAATCAAATTAAATAAATTTGGCCCAGACAGAATTAAAACACCCCACACAATTTAAAACAGATTAAAATTTAGACGCTAAAAGAGGAAGAGAGGTTAGGCCAGGCCCTCCTGGTGAAATAAAAAGGTCTTAAGAGAGCGGTGGAAGGTGCGCAGATCCGGGATCCTCCGTATCTCTGGGGGGAGCTCGTTTCAGATAGTAGGTGCCCCCACAGAGAAAGCTCTCCCCCTGGGGGCCGCCAGCCGACACTGTTTGGCTGACGGCACCCGGAGGAGCCCCTCTCTATGAGAGCGTACCGGCCGGTGGGAGGCTATTGGTGGTAATAGGCGGTCCTGCAAGTACCCAGGTCCTAAGCCTGGGTACTTGCAGGACCGCCTACTACACATACGGTGGTGCATGTGGCACATACAGTGGTGCATATGCGTATGGGAGGTGCATGCGAGGGGCCACATGTGCATGTGTTGAGAACGGGGCGCAGGCACAAGAGGCACAGACACATTGCATTTTGGGGGTTCAGGGGCACGCATGCCCATTTGCACACACGTGCTTTGGGCACTCAGTCCAGTGAAGCTTAGCCATCACTGGTATAGAGTTTCCTGTCTGAGCAGGGGGTTGGACTAGAGGACCTCCAAGGTCCCTTCCAACTCTATTATCCTACTATTGTTTTGTTTTAAAAAGAAGGATGAGTAGCATTTTATTGGACTTCATTACCTATTATACAACATGGCATAAATATTCCAGCACTGCTAATAATTGCTTCTCACCAGATTGGAATCCAGACACTTCAGCAAATATGTGTTCAAGTACAAAGGAAAAAAAAAAATCATTCCGATGGCCTGACTGTCTAAAACAGCATTTCTCAACCTTGGCAACTTTAAAACTCCGTGTGGACTTCAAATCCCAGAATTCCCTAGGCAGCCCCGGGGAATTGGTCTACTCTACAAGCATGGGTCAAGGAGTTTAAGCAGGAATAAAACTGTCTTAAACGCTTTTGTATTTTACATAATTTAGAAAACTCAGTTCTCCTCGGACTCTTCCCAGAATATCATGGCGGAGGGAAAAATCACACTTCCCAAAGGAATGCTTTGAGTACCGTCAAATCTGCATATGTGAGCTCATTTGTATGTAAATAGACAGTAGCTCTCTGACTGACTAAAGAGCCGTAAATCAGGATAGTAATGAACTACACAAATGAGGATTTCTGAATGCTTTTTGATAAGATATTGTTTTTCACTCTTGGGAATAAACAACCCTATTTCATTTAAATGCGGCTTCTTTGGACACATTAACATTGCCGTCATTGGGAGAATCTGTACAACTTGCTGCCCTGCATATTATAGGAATATTTGCTGGAATAATTTTTTTTTTAAATGTCCATTTAAGGTTGTTAGTGGATGCCTCTCCAGTACCCCAACTTATTTCCATAAAACCTGCTAAGATTTCACTGATATTTGCTTAAAACTTTACTGTGGACTGTTTTAAAAAGCCTGCACTATTATTCAGTGTTAAAAACCCGTAACGGTGGCTCGCCTGATTAAAATTAACAGACCAGAATAACAAGAGTTGGAAGGGACTTCGGAGGTCTTCTAATCCAACCCCTTGCTCAAACAGAAAATCCTGTAACATTTCAGACAAATGGTTATCCCGTCTCTTCTTAAAGGCTTCCAGTGTTGGAGCATTCACAACTTCTGGAGGCAACTTGTTCCACTGATGAATTGTTCTGACTGTCGGGAAATTTCTCCTTAGTTCTAAGTTGCTTTTCTCCTTGATTAGTTTCCATCCATGGCTTCTTGTCCTGCCCTCAGGTGCTTTGGAGAATAGCTTGACTCCCTCTTCTTTGTGGTAACCCATGGTTAGATCCGTGATGGTGAATCTATGGCACATGCAATGCCCTCTCTGATGGCCCCAGTTTAGCTCTGCTGGGCATGCGCGCACGCCTCCTGCTGCCTAGCTGGTCTTTGAGCCTTTGCCGTGCATGCACAGGGAGGAGGGGCACTTGTGGGGGGCTGTTCACACATGGGTGGGGGCAGGGCGTGCATGCGCAGGGGGTGGGGAGCATGCGTGGGTGCGGTGCATGCACTGCATTTTGGGGGTTTGAGCACCCAGTCCGGAAAAGTTAAGCCATCACTGCCTTAGATATTGGAACACTGCTATCATGTCACCCCTAGTCCTTCTTTTCAGTAAACTAGACATACCCAGTTCCTGCAACTGTTCTTCATATGTTCTATTCTCCAGTCTCCTGATCATCTTTGTTGCTCTTCTCTGCAATCTTTCTAGAGTCTCAACCTGCCTGTCACAGTACACTTAGCCTTTGGAAATTTCAACCCTGCTCCAGAAGGAAACAGGCTTCTCGTTCACAGTGGATGCTGTCTTCCCGTGAGGATTTTCCTAAGAAATGTCACTGGCCCAGCTTACACAAGTCAAAATCCTGATTTTGGATCCTTCAAATCAGCAATTTGGCTTTAAAAGTGCGGATTTGGACATCGCTTCTGGGTTTTGTGCTTGTGATGGGGGGAAAAAAACATGAAACTTTGATTTCACTGATTAGATAGGTTTGTTGTTATAGAAATGGCTACTCTATAAAGGTAAAGGTAAAGGTTCCCCTCGCACATATATGCTAGTCGTTCCCGACTCCAGGGGGCGGTGCTCATCTCCATTTCAAAGCCAAAGAGCCAGCGCTGTCCGAAGACGTCTCCGTGGTCATGTGGCTGGCATGACTCAACGCCAAAGGCGCACAGAACGCTGTTCCCTTCCCACCAAAGGTGGTCCCTATTTTTCTACTTGCATTTTTTACGTGCTTTCCAACTACTAGCTTAGCAGAAGCTGGGACAACTAACAGGAGCTCACCCCGTTACGCGGCACTAGGGATTCGAACCGCTGAACTGCCAACCTTTCGATCGACAAGCTCAGCGTCTTAGCCACTGAGCCACCGTGCCCCTCTCCTAGTCTATATTATTATGTAAAAGTAAAACCTTAAGTCTGTAAGGTTATTATCTTCCACTGTGCTAAAGAGAGTCAGATATCAATGCTTTTTCGCCCCCTTTTCTCCTTCTACCCCACACTTTTCTCCTTTCCCCCTTTTCCTCCCCCAGTTTCCCACTGTTTTCATTTTCTTTGTATTTTATATTCTGATTGATTAATAAAAAATGTTAAAACACCAAAAGAAAGAACGGAGTTGGAAGTCCTATTCCATACAACGCTCTTAATGAGTTTCAGACCTAGAAACAAACAAACCCATATTGTTTTTAACTACTGGGGCTAGGAATTTCATAGGAGATAAAACCCAGAGAGGTTGTTATTAAAGATTAAATTCTAACTGAAGGTTGCATGACACATAAATTGTTCCAAATTCTCAGACTGCAATCTTAAGCAGGTATAAATGGGAGTAGCCACCCAACATGACTAGGAATTCATGTGGCCTGCAGGCAGCACATTATGTGCTTCAGTTCAGCATAGAAATGAAATATAGAAAATAACCTTTTTCTCAAAGGGTGTCTTCAAATTACAGGTAACTCCTCAACTTACGACCAAAAGGGGCTCCCCTTGAGGAGTACCCGGAGGCTCCAACTGGTCCAGAATGCGGCCGCGCGAGTGATTATGGGGGTGACACATTGCTCCCATGTAACACCTCTCTTGCGCGAGCTGCACTGGCTCCCGGTGGTCTTCCAGGTGCGTTTCAAGGTGCTGGTCACCACCTTCAAAGAGCTCCATGGCTTAGGACCTGGATATTTACAGGACCGCCTTCTGCCACCGATTGCCTCCCACCGACCGATACGCTCTCACAGAGAGGGCCTCCTCAGGGTGCCGTCGGTCAAACAATGTCGACTGGTGACCCTCAGGGGGAGAGCCTTCTCTGTGAGGGCCCCTGCCCTCTGGAACGAACTGCCCCCGGATAAATGAAGGATCCCCAACCTCCGTGCCTTCCATTGTGCTTTGAAGACCCTATTATTCTATCAAGCCGGGCTGACAGAATAATGATTTTAAATGGGTTTTTTAAAAGGGTTTTTAGTTGAGGGTTTTAATAACGGACAATGGACTGAATTATTTTAATTGGTTTTTAAATTTTGTGCTGTTGTACTGTTTTTATTATGGCTGTACACCGCCCTGAGTCCTTCGGGAGAAGGGCAGTATAAAAATACAATAAACTAAACTAAACAATTGAGCCCAAAATTTCTGTTGCTAAGCAAGACATTTGTTAAGTGAGTTATGCCCCCACTTTATAACCTTTCTTGACATAGATGTTAAGTGAATCACTGCAGGTTGTTAAGTCAGCAACCCCGGTTGTTAAGTGAATCTGGCTTCTCCATTGACTTTGCAAGTCAGAAAGTCACAAAAGACCGCAGGACGCTACAGCCGTCATAAATGTGAGTCAGTTGCTAAGCATCTGAACTTTTATCACTATTATAGGGGGTGCTGTAAAGTGTGAAAAACGGCACTTTTTCGGTGCCGTTGTAACTTTGAATGGTCACTAAATGAACGGTTGTAGGTCGAGAACTACCTAGACTTAAAGGCCAACACTGAATATATCTACAATAGTGGCCAAAATTGTGGAAGCCTTTTGGGAAAAGTGTATTTTTGAGATTTTGAGAGAGCCGAGGTGGCGCAGTGGTTAGAGTGCTGTACTGCAGCTACTTCAGCTGACTGCTAGTTCAGCAGATCAGCGGATCAAATCTCACCGGCTCAAGGTTGACTCAGCCTTCCATCCTTCTGAGAGGTGGGTAAAATGAGGACCCGGATTATTGGGGGCAATATGCTATTTAGTGTACTGTCGATTGTTGTAAGCCGCCCAGAGTCCTTGGAGAGTGGGCGGCATAGAAATATGATTAATAAAAAAATAATAGTAAATGATGGCTAATAACACCACTTTTGGGGGGGGAGTTTCAAGATAATCCTATTCCACTGCTAGAATGGCCTGGGAATAGCCCAGACCTTCATCCAATTGAAAATCGATGCAGCCGACTAAAGAAATGTGTTAGTCAGAAGCAGTGATGAAATCCAAATTTTTTTACTACAGGTTCTCTGGGCGTGGCTTGGTGGGTGTGGTGTGGCTTGGTGGGTGTGGCAGGGGAAGGATACTGCAAAATCCCTATTCCCTCCTCACTCCTGGGGGAAGGATATTGCAAACCTCCACTCCCATCCCACTCTGGGGCCAGCCAGAGGTGGTATTTGCCGGTTCTCCGAACTACTCAAAATTTCCGCTACCGGTTCTCCAGAACCTGTCAAAACCTGCTGGATTTCACCCCTGGTCAGAAGCAACCCAGTTAATAGAAGCAATCCTTCAACCTTGGTTTCACATTAGAACAGCTGCAGAACTCAAAGACTTGGTTCACTCCATGGGAAGATGTTGTAAGGCCATAATTCATGCTAAAGGTTACCCAATTAAGTATTAACTGACATGGGGATAATTTCTGTACATCTCATTTTTTCTATGGTGATCATTTTTGTATATCTCGTTTTTTTCTACCGGTTTCACTTTTCTTCTTTATACTGTAACTGCTTTTCTAAAAGCAAATCCTTCATAAAAGTTATTGCCTTACGTTCTTGATTAAATTATCTTTCCATTGATATATAATTTTATGGGACTACTACTCCAAAAATAAAAAAAAGAGTGGTGTTATTAGCTAGTTTTAGAAAATATATTTTCCCAAAAGGTTTTCCCAACAGTATTTTGACCAATACTGTATATGGAAATAAATCACAGCAATTTCAGTGCTTTTCAGGGGGTGAAAAAAAAATCTAGGTTATGGCATTTTTATCTGATGATTTACGTTTTGGAATTAGGAGAAACCTTGGAGTACTGAATACTTTGAAATCATTATGGTTTATACCAGAATCCTAGGACAGGATCTTTACCTGTATAAACTTCGTAAATCTAGTAAAAGGAAGAGAATCTACACCCTGTATGTATGTAACTGCTGATCACTCTGGGTTTCTTTGAACTTTTGCACGGGAAAGTAAAAATATAAAATATCAGCGTGTCCTAAGCCTACATGGTCTTCTCAACTGCCCCAAAACTCTGGATCCATCAGGAGCCAATCCACCAAGTAAGATGAGATGCTGCTCGCAGGTATCGTAACAAAAATGGAAATAAAGCAAGATTAGGACAAAAAGTGTTACTTTGGGCATTACTTATACAGACAGGTAGCTACGGCTTTCTTTCAGCGCCTTAATGAATAAAAGAACTTATATTTTTCTTATACTGCTTTTTTTCCCCCTGTTCAACCAAGTCTGATTTTTCAGAGACTGCCTGGATCAGGGGTCTCCAACCTTGGCAACTTTAAGACTTGTGGACTTCAACTCCCAGAATTCCTCAGCCAGCATCTTGGTAACTTTAAGACTTGTGGACTTCAACTCCCAGAATTCTGGGAGTTGAAGCCCACAAGTCTTAAAGTTGTAAGGTTGGAGACCCCTGGCCTGGATAAATCCCTTCAGTTTTCTGGGCATGGTCTCACAAGAAGTTTGCCATTGCCTCCTTCCTAGGGTTGAGAGAAGGTGACTGGCCCAAGGTCTCTCAGCTGGCTTTATGCTCAAAGGCAGGACTAGAACTCACAGTCTCCTGGTTTCTAGTTTTATGCCTTAACTAACCACTACACCAGACTGCCTCTGTGCTGCTTAGATACATATTTTTTTAAAAATATGATTTCTAAGACCACCTTAGAACATATTCATAAACTCACTGCATTTCAGTATTTTTTTCCATCAGGAGCGGAATATTGTTATCATTGGCAGAGTAGGTGATCAGGGCTTGTAATTTTCTGCATTGGTTTGTCCGTTTGACTCAAAAGCATCTTTTAAAAAACTGACACCCCCCCCCCCCCGTCTCCCAGATTCCTCTGTAGGGTACTACAGTTAATCCTCGACTTATAACAGTTCATTTAGTCACCATTCAAAGTGACAACAAAGTGACAACAAGTAACTGGTACCATTTTTCACACTTATGACCACTGCAACATCCCCATGGTCAGATGAAAAAAATTCAGACAGTAGGCCACTGATTCATCTTTATGACTGTTGCAGTGTCCTGGAATCATGCGTTTCCCCATTTTACGACCTTCTGACGAGCAAATAAATGGGGGAAGCCCGATTCACTACCGCAGTGATTCACTTAACAAATGTGGCAGGAAAAGTCGTAAAACGGGGCAAAACTCAACAAATAGCTCACTTAGCAACATCAATTTTGGGCTACAATTATGGGCGGATGTTGAGGACTCTCTGTGTTACTCAGTCCAACCGACTCATTCCAATTTTGAAATGACTTGAAACTTCAAAGCACGTGAGCTTCTTCTTAGCACATCGACTGCCAAGTTGGTCCTGTCAAACGTCATTGAGGCTCTACTACTGATTGGCCGGATTAAACATGCCATTCCCACAGAGGTCAATTTCAACAGAATGACTCCTCTTGAGATCAGCGAAGAAGTTCCAGATAGACCCTTCATTCGTGAATTTTGGGTCTCCAAAATTACGAAATCGGATATATATCGCTCCAGAAATTTTGGCATCAGCCTGACACCCTACGGGATGTTGCAATTATGGGTCACAGGTCCAATGAACATTAGTGCAGCTATCCGATTAGCCCAGCTCTTTCTGAGATTTATCGTGGCGGTATGAGCCACGCACGCTTCCATTACGGGGACAAAGAATGAGGAAAATTGCCATTTAGATATATTTTACAAAGCATGAACATGGTGACTGAGTACTTAAAACGCTACAGGGTTACTCTGTGGGCAATTACAGATTAGGTGGTCTGGAGAAATCCTTCTGCAATGAAGAAACCATTTTTTCTCTGACAGCTACCTCTCTGTCAACCCCTGTAAATCATCTGGCTGGGAAAGAGAAAATAAATCGAAAACCGGAGCAATTCCATCCCGCAAACCTTCGCTTTCTGAGCCCAAACAGATACACAAATCGAAAAGATGATCATGGCAATTTCTTCGCTAAACATTCCTCTTATAGCATCCCTCGACTTTCCTTCCACTCTAAAATATTCCCCTTTAGGAGACACACAAACAGAGGGGAGGGGGGGGCAGAGGGGGGCTCATTCCTCAGCCAAGGCACAAAGAGTCTCAAAACACACACTTTATTTTTTTTTAAAAAAACAGGATGGTAGGATAAGAAGCAAGCAAGGGACGGGAACGACAACAACGGTGTGTGGCCGAGAGAGACGTGGGGGGTTGTTGCAAACACAAACTTCTTGACAACTGCCCCAACAGCCAACATAACTTCCTTAAAGGGCTGGAGTTTGGGAAGTCAAACCATTCTCCATCCCAACTTTAAAAAGAGTTTCCTTTACAACAGCCAGAGCAGAGATGTCTGTGGAGGTGATGGGGGACAGGACAGAAGAGGCTGTCCTGTTTTCTTTTGTCTGTAGGCTACCCTGCCAACCAGGCAGTGTGCATGACCTGGGTTCAAACAGATCCCCCCACCCCACCCCTGCCCTTTCAGAGCCTCCCGAGCAGCAGGCTAGACACACAAAAGAGCACTGGTACGTTTCCCTTTTCGCCCACCCCCCAATCATAAAACAAAACAAAACAAAAAAAAAACCCCACTCAAACACATACATTTTGCAGAAGGAGGTGGCCACAAGAGAAGTAATGGCAGTGCTCTCTCTCTCTCTCACACACACACACTGTCCCCCTCCCTCCCACACCCCACTTTTCTCTCCCCAAGCTTACCAGCTTTGCAGGGGTCTTTATACTCAATTGCCTCTTTCTCCGCCTCTTCCTCTTCCAGCACATCGCTGTAATCTGTAAAATCCACGGCTTGTCCCAGGACCAGCACCAGCAAGGAGAAAAAAAGTAACCCCCCCTTGAATGCAGACATGCTGGCAGGTCCCGGGAAATGCTCCACGGAACTGGAAACGGGAGGGGGGGGGAGAGAGAGGAAATAAGAGTGGGAAAGGGGAGGGGGAGGAGGAGGAGGAGGAGAGGAAGAGGAGGGGGGAGAGAAATGGAAAGAGATGGGGAGGTTCTCTCCTCCTTTCTTTCTTCCTTTCTTTCCTTCTTTCTTTCTCCTCTCTTTCTTTCTCTCTCTCTCTCTCTCTCCCCCCCCCTTTTTTTTTCTTTTAGGGAAATGAGATCTGGTGGAGGCGGGTTCAAGAGCCGGAGTACAGCCCCCTCCAAGCTGGAGGGTTTGATCACAGTACAACCCTGGGAACTGGGCCAGCCCCGGGATGAGGCGGGCGGGGGGGGGGGGAGAGATGGAGGAGAAAAAGGGGGAGAGAGAGAGAGAGAGGGAGGGAGGGAGAAAGAAAGAGAGAGAAGCTTTGGGGCTTCAGGGAGATGCTGCCACTCACCCCCAACTCAGCCTCTTTTGCCCGGCGAGGTCCAGCTTTCGGGGAACGTCCGCGGAGGGAGAGAGAGAGAGAGAGAGAGAGAGAGAGAGGGAGGGGTGCCCGTGCGTGGGTGGGTGGGCGTGAAAGAAAGGCGAGGACCACTCGGCAGTCGGGACACCCACCAATCTCTTTGCAAACTTTTTTTTCCCCTTCTTCTTCCAAGCGAGGCGTGGAAACAAAGCTGCGGGAATTCCGGACGGACCCCCTCCCCACTCCCCACTTTCCTCCTCGTTCCCAGCCGCTTCCCTAGTGCGAGAGACCCTTTGCAAAACTCCGCAAAAGTGGGACGCGGGGTGGGGAGTGGGGAGCAAGGGCATCTTAGGACAGAGCGGCGCCTGGAGCCTTGCCAAGAAAAAGAAAATGGGGGGGGGGGGGAGGGAGGGAGGGAGTGGAAGGAGGAAGGAGAGTCTCGTCCTCCCCTCCCCTTCCCAACACACACAAACACACACACACCCCTTCCCCTCCTTTCCATATCCCGCCGTTTCCACGGAAAACGGAGTGGAAGAGAGCCCGTCCGGCCGTTTCCTGGGAAAGTCACCAATTTTCCCTTTCCTCCGGCCGGCCTGGGTCTCCACTGGGAAAGCCTGATGAAGCCGGCGAGGACGGGAATGGTCCTCTTTGGAGCCCCCCAACCAACGGCTTTCTCCCCTTCCCAGGACGGAGGCTTGCGGGGTCTCGGGCGAAGCTTCCCCGGGGGGTGGGTGGGTGGGGAGAGCCAAAGACAGAAGACCCCCCCCCACTCCTCCCTCTCTCCCGCCCTCCCAGGCAAAGGGGTTTGCAAAGGACCCCTGGCCGTATGGAGGGGCTTTTCCACGCACCCGGCCAGGGTCTCCGGAGCATCCCCCGCGGGGCCGGCCCTTCCCCGCCTGGTGCCACGTGGACTGAGCGGAGGGAACGCCTGGCCTGTGGGTCCTGGTGGGCCCTTGACTTCAAGGGGGGAAAAGATGGGTCCTTATGGGGCTTGGAAAGCCGGTCGGGCTTGCTTTGAAACCCCAGCAAGAGAATCCTGGGCTGCCTGCCTGCCTGCCTACTTTCTTTCCTTCCATTCTCCCTTTCTTTTCTTCCTTTTCCTTCCTTCTTTTCCTTTCCCTTTCATTCCTTCTTTCCTTCCTTCCTACCTTCCTTCCTTTTCTTTCTTCTTTCCTTCCTTCCTTCCAGTTTTCTTTCTTTCTTTTTTCTTTCCTTCTTTCCTTCCTTCCTTCCTTCTTTCCTTCCTTCCTTCTTTCCTTCCTTCCTTTCCCTTTCCTTCCTTCCTTCCTTTTCTTCCTTCTTTCCTTCCTTCCTCTTCTTTCTTTCTTTTTCTTTCCTTCCTTCTTTCCTTCCTTCCTTTCACTTTCCTTCCTTCCTACCTTCCTTCCTTTTCTTCCTTCTTTCCTTCCTTCCTCTTCTTTCTTTTTCCTTCTTTCCTTCCTTTCCTTTCCCTTACTTTTTTCTTTCCTTCCTTCCTTCCCCTTTCCTTCCTTCCTACCTTCCTTCTTTTTCTTCCTTCCTTCTTTCCTTCCTTCCTTCCTCTTCTTTCTTTCTTTCTTTCTTTTTCTTTCTTTCTTTTTCTTTCCTTCCTTTCCTTCCCCTTTACTTTTTTCTTTCTTTCTTTCCTTCTTTTAAATAAATAACTAAATAAATAACGAAGTAACAAAAGGAAGGGAAGGGGAGGAAGGAAAGAAAAAAAGAAAGGGAAAGGAAGGAAAGAAAGAAAGGAAGGAAGAGAAAGGAAAGGAAGGAAAGAAAAAGGAAGGAAGGAAGCTGGATGTTTTTGGACCACTCACCTTCTCTCTAGCCCACAGGATTGTTGTGGGGAAAATAGGAAGAATAAAGTGTGTTGGATATGTTTGCCACTTTGAGTTATTTGTAAAAATAATAAATAATAAAGGTGAGATGAAGATTATATATAAGACACTGAGCCTGTTGATCAGAAAGGTCAGCGGTTCGAATCCCTAGTGCTGCGTAACGGGGTGAGCTCCCGTGACTTGCCCCAGTTTCTGCCAACCTAGCACTTCGAAAGCATGTAAAAATGCAAGCAGAAAAATAGGGACCACCTTGGGAAGGTAACAGTGTTCCGTGCGCCTTTGGCGTTGAGTCATGCTGGCCACATGACCACAGAATTGTCATCAGGCCGTTCTGGCTCTTTGGCTTAGAAACAGAGATGAGCACCACCTCCTATAGTTGGGAACGACTAGCACATAGGTGCAAGGCAATGGTGAAATCTGAACTGGTTTGCCACTGGTTCTCTGGCCATGCATGCGCGGTGCGGGCCATGCACAATACACACCAAATACACGCTTCACGTGGAAAAAGGAGGCTTGAGAAGGTAAGTAGAACAGCAAGGGGGAGGGGATCAGCTGTGCCGCACGATTTAGATTCACTAGAAAGCAGGATTTCCTGCTTTCTAGCAATTTTAAATCACACGCACAGATGATAGTTGGAAATACTTGTTCAGAGGAACACATAGAAGTCTCATTCGTCATTTTCAAGCTGGTGTTCTCGGCTTCGTGCCGAGAACACCAGCCTGAAGATGACGAATGAGACTTCGTCGAAACGTCGCCAAGACACTTCCAATTTTACGCGGGAGAAGATCCAAATAACCAAAGACCTACATACAAACACCCGCAAAAACCTCAGAAAACATATATATATATATATATATATATATATACACACACATAATATTCATTTGTTCTTATCTACACATTTATATTCGTTTATATTTACCTTTCTTTAATGATATTCAGTTACTTTACATTTCATCAATATTAAGTTAAACATTTCTTGTTCTGATTTCTATTTTTGAGCCAACTGTACATTTTATTCCATATTTCATAATAGTCCAAATGCTCTCTCTCTTTCAACTCCATAGTCATTTTATCCATCTTGGCGCATTCTAGAATTTTCCTTATTACAGTTTCGTCTGACAGTATATTTTTTTGTTTCCATTTTTTTGCGAATGTGATTTGCAAGTATGTGCAATATAATGTATTGAAAGTTTTTACTCATTTTCAGGTCCAGTATTCCTAATAAAAACAATTCAGGTTTCATATCTATTTTTTGCTTTGTAATTTCTTCTAACCATTTTTGAATTTGACACCAATACTTCTTTGTGGGTGCAGGTCCACCACATATGGCAACATGTTCTGGATTTATAATTACATCTCCAACAATTAGGTGATAAATTGGGATACACCTTGGCCAATCTCGCTGGTGGCAAATGCCACCTATAAAACATTTTGTAGAGGTTTTCTTTGTAGGCAACTGCTATTGTGAGTTTGTAGTTCCTTTTCAAAAAATTTTACTACCGGTTCTGTGGGTGTGGCTTGGTGGGCATGGCTTGGTGGGCGTGGCAGGGGAAGGATACTGCAAAATCTCCATTTCCTCCCAATCAGCTGGGACTCGGGAGGCAGAGAATAGATGGGGGCGGGGCCAGTCAGAATTTTTACTACCGGTTCTCCGAACTACTCAAAATTCCTGCTACCGGTTCTCCAGAACTAGTCAGAACCTTTCGTAGGCTTTGTGTGTATTTCTCTTTAGCCAGGTTCTTCCTATGTAAACCAAGATTTTTATACAGCCCTAGTTCAGTGAAATCACAATAAACTAGTTTCTAGGCTTTTTTTCTGGCAGCCAGCAGACCCTCTGCTGCCCATTGGAAGACTAAGATAGATCTATTTCAGGCTAATAAGCCCTCATCAGTTAGCCAGACCCTCATCCCAGCCTAGAAACTAGTGGATTGTGATTTCACTGAACTAGGGCTGCATAAAAATCTTGGTTTACGTAGGAAGAACCTGGCTAAAGAGAAATACATACATACATACAAACATACATACATACATACATACATACATACATACTTATATATATTATATTATACCAAATTTATATTTCGCTGATAAAGAATCTGAGTACGGGTATGGCTAGCTGATGAGAGCGAAATAGCTTGAAATAGATCTATACTAGTCTCCCTTTATTTCTTTATCAGTGAAATATAAATTATATACACATACAGAGAGAGAGAGAGAGAGAGAGAGAGAGAGAGAGAGAGAGTATATAAATAATATAAAACTAAGCCCTGATATTGCTATCTAGTGAAACCTCTGCTGGTAAACAGCCAAGGTCAACCATGAGCCCCAAGGACCGTCTCCATTTTGATAATAATATAATAAAAACAAAGGACAAATAGGCTGAAAAACAGCTACTATCCCAGGGCAGTAACCATATTGAATTCTACAGTATAGTGCAATATCGGGTTTTCAATTTCAATTATATAGAACGTAAAGGGTGCAGGTTTGTGTTTTTATTTATTTTATTTAAACTAAATAAATTTTGATTTCACTTACTATAAAGATCTAGTCAGATTTCCCCTGAAAACCAGGGGTGAAATCCAGCAGGTTCTGACAAGTTCTGGAGAACTGGTAGTGGAAATTTTGAGTAGTTCGGAGAACCGGCAAATACCACCTGGGATCGTCAGAGCCTTTTGAAAGCATTTTTTTACAATCTCTTCGCCGAAGAGGTTGTAGAAAAAATGGTTTTAAAAGTTAAAAAAAAAATTGGCCACGCCCACCACCACCAAGCCACGCCCACAGAACTGGTAGTAACAAATTTTAGATTTCACCACTGCTTCACTCGCGGGTGCCCGGCCTCGAAAACGTGGCTAAATAGGACGGCATTATGTCTGGGTGGGTGGGTACCTGTAGTTGCTACTACGGTTCTGAATCTGACTGCCTTTTTATTATACATTTTGGCTTTTGATTGCTACCCCTTGTCTACAACCTAGAATTATTCCAGCCTTTGAGGCAGCCAGTACATCGGGGTGAAATCTAAAAATTTTCCCTACTGGTTCTGTGGGCGTGGCTTAGTTGGTGGGTGTGGCTTGGTGGTCAGGTGACCGAGTGGGCATGGCTTGGTGGTCAGGTGACTGGGTAGGTGTGGCTAATAATAATAAATACTAAAAATAATAAAACAAAGTACACAAAACAATAAGAGGCACCAAAAACCAACTTTCACACTTTACACACACACAACACAACTGACTCACACACAATGTAAAAGCAGCTGCACTTCACTCAAAATGGCCCCTGCAACAAGCAGGAACTTCACACAGCCACAAAAAGCTCAAAAACCAACTTTCACATTTTTTTCCACACAAAATGCCACATACAGCTTTGTGAGATTTTGTGTGTGTGTGTCGTTAGAGTGAAACACTACAGAAACACACCAAATCTCAGAAAGCTGCACAAATATTTCATTATTTTATTCTATTTATATTTTTAGATAAGAGCAGCTAAATTTAAAACTTCCTTAATTTTAAATCGCTGTCTAAAAAAAAAACTAAAAAAACCCCAATTAACTTTTTTTTTTTAAAAGCTCCCAGTTACTTACCAAATTGAAGGCACAAGGCAGGCAGGCAGATTGATCTGCTCACCGATAGCATTGATTGCAGGCAGGCAGATTGAGTTGCTAGCGGATGGAATGGATTGCAGCGGCCGAAGCAAGACAGGAAAAATGAGTGAGCCCAAAAGAGGCAGCAAACTGCCAAGTAGGCAAGTGGGGGCCGGGCGATTGGGTGGGCATGGGAGGGGGGGAGGCAGGGATTTTTGCTACCAGTTCTCCAAACTACCCGCCATCGCTAACAGATTGCCGGATCCGGTCCAAACCAGGAACATTTCTCCCCTGCAATACATGTATTGATAATGAACGTCATGGACATCGTTGACTTGAATGAATGTTTATGGACTCCCACAAAATTGTGCTTTCAATGGAGTAGCAATCATGTCATGCATCCTTTTCCTTCAGAATTACGCTCTCCTGAACCCCTTCCTTACTGTGGGAACTGTTTTGAACGTTCCCATGCCAACTTACATTTTCCCATTCCCAAACACCAGTTGGTTCTTGTTAAATCCCCATCATTTCCTTCAGAAAAACAAAGTTTGTCATTATTGTCTTTTTCTTTTCTTCCGGACATTGTATCTCTACCTTAGTTTTTTTCCCCGCATGATTTCTGCGACATGTTAAACCATGGTTTAATCATAGTTTCCTGACCGAGTACAGGTAGCCTTCGATTTACGACCACAATTGAGCCCAAAATGTATGTTGGGAAGCGAAACATCTGTTAAGTGAATTTCGCCCCATTGTACGACTTTTCGTGCAACTGTTGTGAACTGCTGCAGTTGTTAAGTTAGTAACACACGGTTGTGAAGTGAATCTGACTTCCCATTGATTTTGCTTGTCAGCAGTTTATCACGTAACTCCGGGACACTTCAACCGTCATAAATATGAACCAGTTTCCAAGCAGATGAATTTTGATCACGGCACTGTGGGGACACTTCAACGGTCGTTAAGCGTGAAAAGCAGTTGTAAGTCTCTCTTTTCAGTGCCATTGTAACTTTGAACAGTCTGTATCCATTTCTTGGCCTCGTTTACTGGGTTAGCAGAACACAGTAAATGGAAAACAACTGTACATGATAAATTCAGTCTGTACTCAGAAGACTGTACTCAGTCTTTCTTCTTCTTCTTCTTCTTCTTCTTCTTCTTCTTCTTCTTCTCCTTCTCCTTCTCCTTCTCCTTCTCCTTCTTCTCCTCCTTCTTCTCCTCCTCCTCCTCCTTTCTGCCATGCCCGTCATCGGATGTTGGCGATCATGTTGGCAATCCTATTTTTATCAATGGCTGCACGAAAAAGTGCTGCTGAGTTTTGTCTAAACCAGTCCCTTAGATTTTGAAGCCATGATGTTCTTCTTCTGCCTGGACCTCGTTTGCCTTCAATCTTTTCCTGGAGGATTAAGTGAAGGATGCTGTATTTTACCAGATGTCGCATCACATGTCCAAAATATTCTAACTTTCACTTTTTTATGGTTTTGATGATTTCCCTTGGCTTTCCCTGGTGGCTTACCTCCTCCTCATTTGTGATTTGGTCAACCCAACTAGCCTGTATATCCACATTTCAAAAGCTCCTAGTCTCTTCAAGTGACTTTCTGTCAGAGACCCTAACTCAGTATTAATAGAGTAGAGTAGAGTTGAATAGAATAGAATAACAGAGTTGGAAGGGACCTTGGAGGTCTTCTAGTCCAACCCCCTATTTAGGCAGGAAACCCTACACCAGTTCAGACTAATGGTTATCCAACATCTTCTTAAAAACTTCCAGTGTTGGAGCATTCACAACTTCTGCAGGCAAGTTGTTCCACTGATTAATTGTTCTGACTGTCAGGAAAGTCTTCCCCAACTCTTTATTCTTAACCTCAGATCTTCTCGTAACACCGTTTTGTTGTAATCTCACCTTTATTCACCATTCTCCATCACTAACACGTCCCTCATTATTCTATTCTTAGGCGGCTCCTGAAGTGGCTCAGTGGCTAAGATGCTGAGCTCGTCAATCAGAAAGGTTGGCAGTTTGAATCCCTCGTATAGGTCTCCCGCATGAGCAGCGGGGTTGGACTTGATGACCTTCAAGGTCCCTTCCTACTCTGTTACTCTTACTCGGAATGTTGTTTCATAAATGTCTCGGTTTCCATTTTCCCTCGAGTAAATTCACAACCCAACCAGAAATCATGGACAGTTGTTATTTATTATAACCAGAAGGGGATGAGTGAAGTCTTCTCCATCTTCTCCTCAAGATAAGACCGGTTCTCTCATTTCAAATCCCTGAGTGCTGGTTTCTCCCTTTGCATAGAAATTCACAAAATAAAACTCTCGATTTGGCAGCTGCGCACACAAAAGCTTTTGCAAGCCCCACAGGCAACAGTAACACAAATTTGGACACTTTAATGCCAGCAGTTTAGCAGGTGGGATTTCTCCAGGCTTTACATAGTACAGGAAGCCCTTGAATTAAAACCACAATTGGGACAAGAGTTTCTATTGCTAAGTGAGGCAATTAAGTGAGTCACACCAGATTTTATGATTTATGCCATGGTTAAGGGAATTGTATGGTCATTAAATGAGTCTGGCTTCCTCTATTAATTTTGTTTGTCAGAGGCTGGTTGGAAAGGTCAAAGATGGTGATTACATCATAAAGAGGATGCTGCAACCATCATAAATATATGAGAATTGCCAAGTGTCCGAATTGTGATCATGCAAACATAAAGTTGCTACAACAATGATAAGGGTGAGTATGGTTAGAAGTCATTTTTTTCAGTGTTACTGTAACTGAGCAGTCGCTAAACAAATGATTGTAAATTGAGGATCATCCATTCCAGAGGTCTTCAAACTTGGCAGCTTTAAGACTTGTGGACTTCAACTCCCAGAAGTCCTAAGCCAGCAAAGCTCATGGTTGATTCATGGTCCATCTTCCTCTTAGTTTAGGCCTTCCTTTCCATTTTAGTATCAATGGGCTATGATCTGCCCATATATTAGTTGCTATTTCTACTTCATCTCAACCCATCCAAATTCTAATTCCCAACCCATCCAAATTATATCTATTCTGGACCATGAATCATGTGGGTTAGAATAAAAAGTATCTTCGGGTTTTTTTTGTGGATTTCATTCTCTCCAGATATCTTTTAGATTCAGCTCTTGTCCCATATAAAAAAAAGTAGATGGTAGTATCTTTCCCTGTTTTTTATTTTTCTTCCCCGATCTACAATCTTCTTTTGGATCTACGACTGAATTAAAATCCCACAATGAACAAATATTTTCACTCTCAATTCCGCTATGCTATGCTATGCTGGCTGGAGAATTCTGGGAGTTGAAGTCCACAAGTCTTAAAGCTGCCAAGTTTGAAGACCTCTGATCTATTTTATAAAAATGAACCTTTTTGTATGGATCCCCGACATACAAAATCCTGATTCCATGAAGGAAATTATGGCATTTTATTCCCAAGAATTGGTCCCATTCATAAGTCACAATGTGCTCGACAAAAGCAGGAATGGACTTAGTGCGAGCAAGTTTTCTAAAGTTATTTTCAGAATTTCCTTCATGCCCAAGGTGAAGAAAAATAAATTGTGACCACATTTTTAATTGGAACATTCAGAACAATTTATTGAAGTCAACCTCAAGCAAAGATTTAATCAGTGGAATGTCATTTTAAAAACCTTTTCAAATTAATGTTCACGGAAGCAAACACACATCTGAATTCCAAAGTATTTGTAAAATAAAAAAGGCAACATCTCAGTAAATATAATGTACAAAAATTATATGTTCCTACCATCACTCACATTCAGTAAGAAGCTAAAATATTACAGGCAAGTCTAGATACACTTTGACTAGTAACAATGGACTATCTATATACAAGTTAACCAAGCTTTATAGATGTCACACTATGCAAGAGAACATAGGCTAAACAACAAAAAACCTCAAAAATGTTGTTATGTCTCAAAGTCTATGCAGCAACATCAAGTCATAATACAGTAATAATCCCCAGGGAAACTTAACACTACTCCTTAGTGTTGAAATCTTCTATCCGGGTTTGAGAAACTCCTAAAGATATTGATTTTTTATTTTTTTAGTGAATATCAATGATTCTGCTATTAAAGACTCTGGTGATTCTTGTTAAAATAACATCTCACAGAATCTACAAAGTTTGGTACATAGTAACAAGATCTACAGAAATAACGATTCTACAAAGTCATTGTTACAGATAAAAGAGTTACACAGGAATGGAGACAATCTGTTGGTATTGGTGTCCATTGTGCAATATCATACGTGTGTGTGTGTGTGGGTGGGTACAAATGGATTTTGTCTTTTTCTTTCTATTTTTTTTTTAAATCTTCTCTAGCAAACTCAGAATAAGAAGCACATACCCTTATAAACAAATGAAGACACATTCTTGTTGCTAGCCCGTCATTATAGCTATTTCACCAACTCGGTTTCCAATGGCAACACAAGTTCATTGCTTTGGGGGGACAAAAAAAAATTAAAATAAACCAGGGCAGTGAAGAAATGACATTGACCAGATTACAGATCAATATGAAAGAACCTAAAAACGGACATAAAGCTTTTCTCCAGTTAGTTCTTACTGAGAACTCAAATTCTCCCAGGAGGCCTGGCGCTAACAATGGGGGCCAGGTGTTCAGGAGAACATATAATACATGGCCTAAAACAGGGATCTCCAAACTTGGCAACTTTTAAAACGTGTGGACTTCAGCTCCCAGAATTCCCCAGTCAGCATGACTGGCTAGGGCAGAGGTCTTCAAACTTGGCAGCTTTGAGACTTGTGGACTTCAACTCCCAGAATTCTCCAGCCAGCTATGCTATGCTGGCTGGAGAATTCTGGGAGTTGAAGTCCACAAGTCTCAAAGCTGCCAAGTTTGAAGACCTCCGGGCTAGGGAATTCTGGGAAATGAAGTCCACAAGTCTTAAAAGTTGCCAAGTTTTGAAGACCCCGATTTAAAGAGAAGCACAGCCCATTCCTGTGTGCAGGGACTATTATCATCCCTATAATGGAAAGCAGTGAACAAACGGCTTTGGCAAATTGGCAAATTGAATGGTATAGGCAGAGTTGATGCTGGGCAGACACCCCAGTCCTAGATTTATGCATGACACCGCAGTTGCAATAAAACCCCCAGCCCCCTTCCTTTCCTCCCATCCTTTCCAGAAAAAGAGTGCCCCTTACCCAATTACATTTGCACCCATGCTTGCCCCAGGCAGCTGAATACCAATTTGCTCAAGTCCACCTCCCAGAGTTATCTCAGTTATCTTCTAGGAGCGATAAGCGCATTTTGTTTTTGTCTGAAATCTCTGATGCGGAGAGCAAAAAAAGCAGAAAGGCTCCTTTAGTGTTAGAAATACAAACGTCCTGGAAAAGTCGCAATGCTGCTCCTACCTCAGACAACGGCTCTTAACGGCGTCAAGAAAAGGAGTGGAGTTTACTTCCCAAGTATTTCCTGTACGCCCGTGATAGTAAACCAGTGGCACGCAGAGCCATTTCTCCGGGCACGCGAGCTATCGCCCCCTGCTCTCTCGGGTTCTGGCATGCCGGCCACCTGATCTTCATGTGCACGGCAGCGCCAGAAACTGAAACAGCAGCCACCTAATGTGCATGCACGTGCCGGGAAGATGATATTCCCATTTCCAGCACAGGCATGCGCACCAGCTAGCTGGTGAGCGCATGCCTGCCAGAAATCGGATGACCAGGTGGGCAGTGCATTTGCGCACACTGGAAACCAGATCATTGTCTTCCCGGCGCATGCATGCAGGCAGCTGATTTTCACACACACGTGTGCCAAAAACCGGAAGACCAGGGGGCCAGTGCGCATGCCAGAAACCGGAAGAGCAGCTGCGTGGCGCCAAAAAGGTTCACCAACACTGCTATAGCCTTGAATTCATATTGTGCAATAGAAGCGGAGCTCTCTTTCAGATTCCACATTCGGGTGGGGGTGGGGGCGAGACTCATAATACAACAGGAAAATGAATAAATAAAATACAAACTGTAAAATAAGCATGGAAAATAGTTTCAAGTACTTTAAACCCTGAATTCAATGAGGCAGAAGATAACAATGTTAAAGTGACTATATTCGTACCAGCGGCTGATTTCCCCCACCTCCCAACCCTACCCATAACATCTCCATATATATATACAGTCAATGGGTTTTTAGATCATTGGCAATGATATTGTAATAATTACATCTTTTGAATGCCACCGGGGTTATGCAGAAGGGCGCCAAGCCAGAGATGCCCCTGGGTCCCTTCCTCTTCATTACAAGTTCTACAGAACTGTTTCCCGTGCGGCCTTTTTAAGAACGCAAATATGCACTTAAGGGCTGCTAACACACAATGTAGGAAGTACAGTACATGCTTGTACTGTACGTCCTGGAGCAAAGAAAAAAGCACCATGACCAACAAACAAAACACTTTGCTTAAGACATACAACTTGGGATTGGGGGAGGCTGCCCAGATCTTTCAGCAACGGGCTCATGATTTTACACGGGAAAGTCTGAAATCACACTGAGGTCTAGAAAGAAACTGGGGTGGGGGGGAAACGTCATCCAAAAATACTGTGCAGGTGGCTGCTTGCAAGAATATGCCTTCCTTTGTTTCGTATTTCATTCCTCAAAACCCAAACCAGAAAAATGGCAGAAATGTTTCTTGATTTTTCCCCCCCATTTCTTGGATGAATTGCAATCCTTGGAGTGTTTGATGAAGCAGTTGTAGGTCTAAAGATATGCAGACATGACTCTCCCACCTGTGTGTCCCCAGGTATCCCCCGAATTCGCGAGACACCTGCTTGAAATCTAAGTGTCAAAACAATGTTCTTCAAACTATTCACCTAGCCAGATGTTTTCATACTACTTTTTTTCATTTCATGCCTGCAGACAAAAACATATTTCCTCGAGGCACAGATTTAACCAAGGCCGCAATGCAAAAAGCATTCCAGAGTCTTGAGTCAAAGAGTTATCACAATACAGTCTAAAGATTTCTGCATTCTACAGAATGCAGTTTCAAAGCTCAAAGCGTCTCCATGATTGCAAGAACACAAAACTGCAAATCTTCTAGCAGAGCAAGCCAACTTTCCACTCCTGATTAAAGTGCGTATTGTATGGGACAAAGCAAAAATGTAACTGTTTTTTTTCCCCCCTATCATGGCTTGCGCATACAAACGACAATGCTAAGTGACTGCCCGCTCAGAAACTACATTTCACTGAATTCACAGCATGTTACAATGCATGTCCGTTGTCCGCTCGCCAAGAAGTACTACTATGTTCAATTGGTTTGTCCCACAGATGTGTGCAGAGCAAGATACGTATCGCAGGGAAACTTAAATCTATTCTAAGTGCGTACAAGATAATCAGCAGTGGTTACCCATTCTGATGAGCTACTTGGAAAAAAAAAACCCCATCACATCCTATCCTTATGCATTAATTAGGAAAAGATGGAGAGAGTTGGGGCACATTTTATAATTCAAGCACAAAGTGTAGGGTGGGAAGGGGAAAAAAATACCTGATTGCAGGGATATATTCAGAGAAGAAAGTCAGCCTTTATTTGGCCCAACTTCCACTTCTCACGGCAATACTTTGACCCCGTTTTTGCAGAGGCAAAGGGACCAAATTCTACGTTTAGGATTTTATAGAACAGAACCAAGGTTCTTCGTTTATCAAAGAATATTTTTTCCCTGTGTTCTGAATAGTTAGAATTTGAGAGAAAGGAGAGAAGAGAATCCAGGAATCTTTAATATTTCCGTTGCTCACAAAAAACACTACTATAGTTCACAATCAATATTTCTGTACCTTAAGGATGTTATATTGCTTATGGTAGGACTGCATTTTCAAAGAAAACCTTCCCATTTTACTTCTTCAAGTAAATCAAATCAAACCAGAGCAAAGGACTCAATCTAGAACAATGAATAAACGTTTAAAATGTAGCAGTGAGTGAGCCAACAAAAGTATGAAACACCTTAAGGAAGAAACTTTATAGGGGTCCAAAATGTTTATTCTAACAAAAAATATCACCCAAATAAATGGATGCTTTTTTCAGTTTTGCATCCATTAGTGGGGAAAAATCTGAAACAAAGACTTTAAATTGGGATGATAGTGGAGTGTCTCCTTCTTCTGAGGACTGGGCTAATTCAGGGGTGGCTTAAGTGAGATTTGCTCTGAATATTGACCATCCCACCAACGGTCCTTCAACTTATCAACAATTTTGGCCACTTTTCCTTGCAGAATTGCACTTGAGGTGACATACAAGTTCTACTAATGATGCTGGAATCTCCACTATTTAAGGACAAAAGACCTCTCCAGCCGAATGACACAAGTTTCTTTGAAGCACAATGAAAAAGATAAAGAACCACAGCAGTACAAGGCAATTGAGAGAGAGAGAGACAAGAGGAGGGGAGAGATGACCAAAGAGAAAGGAGAACATGATTTAGAGAACATGATCGGGTCCAAGGGGCTAACACATAGCCCAAGCTTTAATGCCATTCATTGATTGGAATTGCAATATTTCCAAACTTCACCTTAACTTCAGCGGCATCTATTCCCTAAATTTTATATTTGCCTTCTCAAAGTGCGCTGCCACAAAATCTGGGCTTTCTGGAGGCCATTCCCAATCTGTCAAGGAATAATGGAGTGTATGAAAGAAAATAAAGGTGAGAATTTTGAATTTAGGATTCCTAGATTAGGATAAAATCCTCTCTGAAAAAATTTCTTCCTCCATGAACTTGTTTTTTTCCCTATTCCCCCCTCCCCCCCCAAAATCAAATATGTAATAAAATAATCCTAAAAGCTAAACCTAAATATACATAAATAAATTGTAGTGTTCTCAAAAATTACTTTAAATGTTCATTAGTGTTATCGAATACATATCATCGTCTTTTACGGCTTTGTAATTCATTAGTCCACATGATTCTGAAGCTTATACAATACAAGAAAAAAAAAGTCAGTGATCTGCAAAGGAATTTGCCAACTGAATGAAAATCGAAAGACATCTTAGGTGCTTTAAAGGAATGTAGTGTGCCACCTTATTTTTACGCCTATGGAGATTAGGAAAATAGAAGCTGTATTTGCATTTCCTTTATAGGCTTTTAAAAAGAAGAATAAAAAAAACTAATTAAAAAACCTAAGAAAGGAGTCATGGGCATCATAAAATACTGTCTATTTTGTGGAATTGCCTAATCTGTTATGCTCATATAAATCAGTGTACAGTCGTTATTGAACTAAGTATCCTAAATAAAAAGTATTTCAGGATACACTTGGAATACCCAACGGGAACACGTTATGTAGATTTCAGTGCCAGCTCTTTTAGAAAGATTAATAAACAAGTCTTTATGAAATACACACATGGCTTTGTAAGATAGACCATATTCCTATCCAGCGACGCGATTCCTTTGAATACCCTACGTCAAAAATCGGATGAGACAAGAACAAAAACTGGCCATAGAGAACATATAAACGGCTGGCAGCCCAACTCTGCCTTTCAGATTCAAAAAGGTAAATCTTCATCAGCATCTATTACCGTGGAAACGGTGCAAGAGTACAGGTTCTGCATGGTAGAAGACTCCTAAAAAGAAGAAACCAACTTAATGCCTTGCAAAAGAAGAGCCTGAAATTCCAACTTGTGAAGGCAGGAAGAGGTCATCTGTGCCGGTTTCCCATAAGAGTTACAACAGTCAAGAAAAGCCCAATTCCGGTGACTTTCCTCACTCAAGTCTCTTTCGGATTCAACAGCGACAGAAAAGTGATCTTATGCGTAATGAAACTGGACTCCGGGGCCAAAAGAGAACTATTCCCCAGCCTCCTTTTTTCCCCACCCAGATTTTTATAGGCACAACCTACCAGACTCTTCTGCACGAGCCCTTTTGGGGGGGGGGGGTGGCGGCGCAGGGGGGGGGGGGGAGAAAGCAGAACTGCAAACATCGTGCATTTTAAGAAGCTGCCAGAATACATGCTTCCAAAGGGACCGATAACATCACGTCAAGGACGCCCTTTCAAAATCACGGAGTCCTAATTTTTTATTTATTTTATTTATTTATTTTTTGGTGGGTGAAGGTTTCGTGATGATCGTTTTACTCACTCAAAAAGGAAAGAGGGATTGCGCCATCTCAAAAAAAAAGAAAGAAAAAGAGAAGAAAAAAAAGAAAAAAAAAGAAAAAAAAAAGGCAAAGCAAGAAACAAACCCAACTCTTGCCATCGTGAAGTTACTGGAAGTATCTCGCTTTGGAACTGCCCGATAAGATTTATCTCATGTTATTTACCCCATAATTTGTAAAACCAGACAGGAAAAAAAATTAATAATAATAATAATAAAAAAAGACACATAGAGAGAGAGAGAGATAAGATACCAGGCTGGTGCTGCTACTCTTTTTCAGACACACTGATTGTATTAGAACCAGAAATCCTCAAAAAAGTCCATTAAAAATTAAATAAATAAATATTTTTGCTATGTTTCTTTTCTTTCTTTCTTTTTCTACACGCAGAGAACATACTTTTAAATTCAAAGTCCTTTTTTCTTTTCTTTTCTTTTTTTTGCAAACCCTTCCCTTGGTGTTAGAAAGGTCTCCTCAAAAAACAAACAAACAAAACAAACAAACAAACAAAAAAAAACCGGATGCCAACGTTTTCTTCCTGATCTTCGAGAACCCGAAAGACACATTCACGGGGAAATGGATCTAATCAGATGCGCAAGGCTCCTAACTGCCTTCCGTTAGATCCGGCGATCCTAATTCGAGTCCCATAGAGGCAGCTCTAAAAAGATTTGAGGAGGCTTCCCCTGGCACTGTATCTAGATTCACAAGGATTTGCCACACCCGGAACGGGGAACAAATGTTGGGGGTTGCGTTTTTGTGTAAAGGGGCCTCTCTTCACTCCTTCGAGGCTTCCTCCGGATTTTGCTGTTCCAGTCGGCGCTTGATCTTGCCCCAATACTCGGGGGCCACAGGAGCCTTGGGGTTGTGTTCAGAACAGCAGAGGCGCCCGTCCAAGGCTGAGGAGACCAGGGCTCCCTTTTCGTGATCTTTGCAGTAAGAGTGAGGGCAGAACTCGCAAAACGAAGTCGACGGGTTGCCGCAGATGGCACACTGGTGCCACGGGCACTCCCACTTCCCTGGGAAGAAAACAAGAGAGATCAAAGAGGCATCAGCCAAGGCATAGGAAGAAAATACACCCAGCCCCATTTCACGGTGCAAACTAGAACTCCGTTATATCACCCTTTGTTCTTTGTGAATAGAGAATAGAATAGAATGTGCTGGTCTCTGAAAAGTATTTCTATAGTAAAGGAACCTTGAAAATGGCATGGTAATCCATCATGAATGGAATGGAATGGAAAGGAGAAAGGAAAGGAAAGGAAAGGAAAGGAAAGGAAAGGAAAGGAAAGGAAAGGAAAGGAAAGGAAAGGAAAGGAAAGGAAAGGAAAGGAAAGGAATAAAATCAAATGGAAAGGAAAGGAAAGGAAAGGAAAGGAAAGGAATAAAATCAAATGGAAAGGAAAGGAAAGGAAAGGAAAGGGAGAGTTGGAAGGAACCTTGGAGTTCTTCTAGTCCAACCCTCTGCTTAGGCAGGAAACTCTATAGCATTTCAGACAAATGATTATCCAATCTCTTCTTAAAAATTTCCAGTGTTGGAGAATTCTGCTAGCTACAGTTCAACAGATCGAATCTCACCAGGCTCACGGTTGACTCAGCCTTCCATCCTTCCAAGGTGGGTAAAATGAGGATCCAGATTGTAGGGGGCAAGATGCTGACTCTATAAAATGGCATATAAGTCTGAATGCTATTGCTATTCACAACTTCTGGAGGCAAGTTGTTCCACTGGTTAATTGTTCTAACTGTCAGGAAATTTCTCTCCTTGATTAGTTTCCACCCATTGCTTCTGGTCCTGCCCTCAGGTGCTTTGAAGAATTGCTTGACTCTCTCTTCTTTCATTAAGTCATTTTTTTTTCCAATGATGTTGCCACTTTGAATGGTCACGAAATGAAGCTTCTTGGAATGAGAAGCAAAACTTCTTTGAAGAAAAACCAGAAAGCCCAGTTGCCTCTTGGAAAAAAAAAAAAAAAAAAAAACCACCTTTGCGACAACCATAACTTGGATCAGGGGTCTCCAACCGTAGCAACTTTAAGCCTGGCGGACTTCAACTCCCAGAATTCCCCAGCCAACTTTGCAATTCTGGGAGTTGAAGTCCGCCAGGCTTAAAGTTGCCACGGTTGGAGACCCCTGATCTGGATGACTGAGGATCTCCATAGACATTCTGAGAGGTCTACTGCAACCTCAGTTGAGAGATTAATTTATAGGAATTAGCAGGGCAAATGTGTTACGTTCTGAGATGTGCCCAGAAAACAAATCTACCAACCAAATAAAATTCAAGGTTAATAGAAAGCAAGATAAAAATCCAATAAACACAGCTGCTCTCCTAACCTTGACAGAGGAGAACTACACTGGTCTTGTATTTTTCAAGCCAAAAAGTATTGGAAGAGCCAATCCTATGGAAAGGTCGGCTTAAAAGGGTCATTTCAGGATTGGCTGAAGGATTCCTGGGAAAAAATAAAAAAATTTTTTTGGGGAGGCAAGAAAAACACCAATCGTCCCAAATTCCTTCGTGATTGCAGCAGGCTGACAAACTGGCTGGAGTGTGGAAACTCAGCGCAATTCTCTTGGAAGGGATATAGTCCCTGCTGCTCCATTGGGTGACTGGTATGCGGGCTTCCTGGAGATATCAGGGCTTTCTCCCTAATTTAAGTTCTTCACAACTGCACTACTGAAAGAGAGCAACAATAGCAATAGCGCTTAGACTTATCTACCGCTTCACAGTGCTTTACAGCTCTCTCTCTCAGTAGTTTACAGGGTCAGCATATTGTTCCCCAACAATCTGGGTCCTCGTTTTAATGACCTCGAAAGGATGGAAGCCTGAGTCAACCTTCAACTGGTCAGGATCGAACTGCTGGCAGTTGGCAGAGTTATCCTGCAATACTGAATCCTAACCACTTCCAACACGGCTTCCTTCCTTCCTTTCCTTCCTAAGCAATAACTTATATAACACTTCACCGTGCTTTAAACCCCCCTCTAAGCAATTTACAGAGTCACGAGACCCCAGAGTGGGTTCTCGTTTTACCCATCTTGGAAGGATGGAAGGCTGAGTCAACTTTGAGCCGGTGGGATCGAACTTCCTGGCTGTGGGCAGAGTTAGCCTGCAATACAGCACTCTAACCATTGCACCAACACAGCTTCCTTCCTTCCTTCCTTCCTTCCTTCCTTCCTTCCTTCCTTCCTTCCTTCCTTCCTTCCTTCCTTCCTTCCTTCCTTCCTTCCTTCCTTCCCTCCCTCCCAAGCAATAGCATTTAGGCTTATATACCACTTCACAGTGCTTTACAGCCCGCTCTAAGCGGTTTACAGAGTCAGCATATTGCCCCCAACAATCTGGGTCCTTGTTTTACCCACCTTGGATGGATGGAAGGCCGAGTCAACCTTGAGTCTGGTGAGAATCGAACTGCTAGCAGTGAGCAGAGTTATCCTGCAATACTGCATCCTAACCACTGCGCCACTACAGCTCCTAGCTTAAGCAGCCAGGTGATTTTTGCACAGATACTTTCATCATCCGTCCGTCCGTCCCACCCACCCACCCCTCAAAAAAAGGCCTATTTACAGCTGTTTACACAAAATTGCAGGCACCTACCAAAGGGTGGCTGTGTCAAGTTAAGGCAGAGGAGGTGGTAGGCTTTGGGACAGTCTTTTTTGTCGCACATGACGAGTTCACCCCCATCTCCACACTGAAAGCAGTTGTCTTCGTGCATCTGCTTCTGCTCCGTTTTTATCTTCCGTTTCTTCTGCTTCAGCTTTGCGTTCTTCGCCTTCTCTTCGTTTGCTGTTGCGCACGCCGTCTGGCCGGGTAGAGGGAAAAGCCAAGAAGAATATTAATAAAGTTGAAAGGAGTACTGTGTCAGCCCTGAACGAAATGCTTCGAACCATGAAATACTGGCTGTTCTGTCCCCGTCTCACACACGTACCCCGACAGACAGCCAAGAGTTAATAAGCCAACACACGAAAGATTCTTTGATGACAAAGTTGGCAGCAACCCAGTGGCTGGCTGCCAATAATCTTTACTCACAAGGAAGGAGTTTCCCCTTCGTTCGGAACACCAAAACAAATCACAATAACAAAGAGATTAGTCCGAATTCAGTCCGATAAATCAGGCAAAGTTTCAGCAACACAGAGAGGATGAGTTATTTCCAGTTTTTGCTCATCACAGAGCTTGAACGGCCACCACATCCCCTTTTATACCCTGTGGGGTGTGGTCCAGTGACCCAGCGTAATCCCTGGCACGCCTCTTCCTCTGCTGCGCACGCTTATCTCTGCGACGCTGTCAAGGGTCCAGCCAAGACTCATCTTCCTCGTTAATGTCTAACTGTGGCTGCAGGGACGTGCTTGGCCCCGGGCCTATCTCTTGGCCTTTGGTGTCCTCCGAAGGCATTGCCAGAGAGGAGGGTCCAGGAGAGGGAGGCCTTGCCAACTCCTCTCCTTCGCTCTCGGAGTCTTCTCCTGCTGGTAATCCAGGCTCAGGGAACGGAGCCACAACACTGGCTGTCTTAAGTCAGCCTTACAAGTAGGGGTGAGCTTCAAAGATTTTAGCAAGGGGTTCTCTGGCCGGTTACTGGGTAAGCGTGGCCATGGTGGGTGTTGCCTAGTCAGCCTCCTGAACCACGGTGGGATGGTGGAGGTGTTTTTGCCCTCCACGGGGTCTGGAGGCTTTCCTCGAGCCTCAGAGAGGGAGAAAACAGCCTCCCCAGACTCTGGAGGCCCTCTGGAGGCTGGAAACGGGCCTGTTTCCGGCCTTCCCAAATTTTGGTAGGCCTGTTTTTCACCCTCCCCGAGCCTCCGTGTGCGCCCTGCACTTACCTGCATCCAAAATGAGCCGTGTGGGGACTCCTGGGAGGGGTGGGGTGGGCAGGGCCAGCCAGGAGTGGGATTTGGGGGTTCTTCGAACTGCATAGAATCTTAGCTAGAGGTTCTCCCGAACCCCCAGCAACTCACCTCTACTTACAAGGTAGACCAGGCTAAGAAACCAACACCATAGAGGACAGGACTACTTTCATTGTATCATCTGCACAGAGGTGGGGGACTATGTAGCTCCTTTATGACCTGTAGACTTCAACTCCCAGAATTCTTGTGGCTCAGGAATTCTGGGAGTTGAAGTCCACAGATCATAAAGGGGCCAGAGTTCCCCAGCCCTGATCTATAGTAACACAGTCCTGCAAGTCTGAATGTGCTTTTCTTTCACTATTTCCATTTGAATTAGGCAGGGTCCTGCCTGAGATGTTCTCTTAAATTTATTTCTTGGAATGGACTGAAGCCCCTGGACATCATCGCCTTGGTAGCGTCCGTTCCTCCTGTTTCAAGGCCATTCCCTTTTCCCTATAAGCCTTCTGCTGTTCCAATTCCTGACATCTGAAAGCACAAAACTTCCAGCCAAAAAAACATACTGAGTTCAGATGAACAGTTGCCGTCAGCCCTAAATGAAGCGGGAGATACTATACAGGTAGTCCTCGACTTACGACCTCAATTCAGTCCCACATTTCTGTTGCTAAGCGAGAAAGTGACTGAGTTTTTCCTCATTTAACAACCTTTCTTTGTACAATTGTTAAGTCAACCTGTGCCGTTGTTAAGTGAATCCAGCTTCAACATTGCCTTTGCTTGTTGCAAAAGATGATCACATGACCCCGGGACGCTGCAACCAGTAGTGGGTTTCACTTACCTTTGCTACCAGTTCAGAACTGGTTCGCTAACGCTTCGCTAACGTGTGGCGCTTCTGCGCTTGTGCAGAGCGTCCGTGATGGCATCTGGGTGAGTGGGCGGAGCCTCACACCGCTACTGGTTCGCCCGAACTGGTAAAAACCTACCACTGACTGCAACCATCATAAATATGAATCAGTTGCCAAGCGTCTGAATTTTGCTCATGGGGTGACCCTGGGGAATGCTGCAACAGTCCGTAAGCACGAAAACGGCCATACGGTGCTGTTGTAACTTCGGATGGTCACTAAACAAACTGTCGTAAGTTGAGGACTGCCTGTAATGAAAGAGATCAGGAGGAAAGTCCTCGTTTGGACTTCGTTCTGAGCGGTGAGCACAAGCAGACAGAGAACGTGGACATGTGTCTGTGTGTGATATTCCATCTGTGGTTTTTGTCCTTGAGGGCTTTCCCCCACTTGTGTGACTAACCTTTGGCCGCACTCCTAGGAATCCACTGCAATTTTCTGCTCCACAGTGGCACTCGGTTCTGCCATTGCCCAGACAATCCAAATTATAGTTAAATGTTAACTCCATCCCTGCAAGTTCAGGAGAAGTAGTTTAATACTTGGCACAGAATGTAGAAATGCTTTGTTTTTTTTGCTTCAGAAAAAGAGTGATCGATGCCATCTTAGGTGAAATCTTAATCAAAATATTAAAAATGCGCTTGCTATCTTCGTCGCCAGTGAAAAGTCTTGTCCTTATCAAAATGACGGTGGCTTGCAGAATTAATAAGGAATTTATTTCTCCTTTTGAGCATCTCTTTCTCTGGTTTTCCCATGCTTCCCCTCCACTGTCACTGGCTACCAGAGACATCCCTTATGATCAAAAGACTTAAATCAGCATCATTTGGGTTATCCAGGGTGTCTCCTGCAAGCTGAAAACTCAGGACTTTACCTGCCTCTAAAACTGCATTTTCCTTGTGTTAACAATAGTAAGAATAGAATAGAATAGAATAATATTAATATAATAGAGTAGAGTAGAGTAGAATAGAATAGAATAGAAACAGGAGCCTGGATAGCTCAGCAGACTAATGCATTGTAATTTAACTCCAGCTGTCTGCAATTAGTAAGTTCGAATCTTATCAGGCTCAAAGTTGACTCAGCCTTCCATCCTTTCTAAGGTAGGTAAATTGAGGATCCAGTTTGTGGGGGCAATAAGCTGACTTTGTAAAATATACAAAAGTATGAAGGCTATTGCTTAACGCATTGTAAGCCGCCCTGAGTCTCTGGAGAAGGGCGGCATATAAATCAAATTTTAAAAAAAGAATAATATTAATATAAGAGAGTAGAGTAGAGTAGGATAGGATAGGATAGGATAAGATAGGATAAGATAGGATAGGATAGGATAGGATAGGATAGGATAGGATAGGATAGGATAGGATAGAATAATATTAATATAGTAGAGTAGAGTAGAGTAGAGTAGAGTAGAGTAGAGTAGAGTAGAGTAGGATAGGATAGGATAGGATAGGATAGGATAGGATAGGATAGGATAGGATAACAAGAGTTGGAAGGGACCTTGGAGGTCTTCTAGTCCAACCCCCTGCTTAGGCAGGAAACCCTAACACCACTTCAGACAAATAGTTATCCAACATCTTCTTAAAAACTTCCAGTGTTGGAGCATTCACAACCTCTGGAGGGAAGTTGTTCCACTGATTAATTGTCCTAACTGTCAGGAAATTTCTCCTTAGTGAATTATTTCTCCAAATACAAGCTTTTCCCGTTGGCTTTATTTGCCCCGGGAAACAGTTCATTTTTTCCATCCAGTCCCAGCAGCAGAGTTGGTATGGACAAAAAGGCAAAGGCTTAAACCACATACAGAGATGTTTTTCAAAATGTTCGGAGAAAACGTTTTATCAAGAGACTGTGAATGAACAACAACAGCAGCAGCAGCAGCAAAAAAGAACTAAGAGGCAGCGTAAAACCTGAAAACAGAAGACTTAAGAGAATATCCCTATCCAGGTCAAATTGAGGAAAAAGAACTGGAAGGAATCCAGGAGCTTTAAGCGTAGAAACGACAACTAGGCCACATGCTGCCTGCATTCTTGGGCAGGAGGAGAAGGTAGGACATAACCCAGAGATTGATAATAGTATTATGGGAGTTATACAAAACAAACAGTCCTAGAGGAGATCAACCCTGACTGCTCTTTAGAAGGCCAGATCCTGGAGATGAATCTCAAATACTTTGGCCACCTAATGAGAAGGAAGGATTCCCTGGGGAAGAGCCTAATGCTGGGAAGGATTGAGGGCAAAAGAAGAAGGGGACGGCAGAGAACGAGGTGGCTGGATGGAGTCACTGAAGCAGTTGGCATGAGCTTAAATGGACTCTGGGGGATGGTAGAGGACAGGAAGGCCTGGAGGAATGTTGTCCATGGGGCCGCGATGGGTTGGACACAACTTCACTGCTAACAACAACAACAGTATATTTTAAATTATTATGCTGGAGTTGGGGGATTTTAAAGCTAGAAACCGCAGATGGGAACTGCAGCCAAAAAATTAAAAGATGCCTTGTGCTGGGGAGGAAAGCTACGGCAAATCTAGATAGCATACAAAAAAGCAGAGACATCACCCTGCCAATGAAAATGTGTATAGTCCAGGCGATGGTTTTCCCAGTTGCCATGTATGGCTGTGAAAGTTGGACCATAAGAAAGGTTGAGCGTCAAAGAATGGAGGCCTTTGAACTCTGGTGCTAGAGAAGACTCCTGCGAGTCCCTTGGACTGCAAGGCGATCCAACCAGTCAGTCCTAGAAGAGATCAACCCTGACTGCTCTTTAGAAGGCCAGATCCTGAAGATGAAATTCAAATACTTTGGCCACCTAATGAGAAGGAAGGACTCCCTGGAGAAGAGCCTCATGCTGGGAACGATTGAGGACAAAAGAAGAAGGGGACAGCAGAGAACGAGGTGGCTGGACAGAGTCACTGAAGCAGTCATTGTGAGCTTAAATGGTCTCTGGGGGATGGCAGAAGACAGGAAGGCCTGGAGGAACGTTGTCCATGGGGTCGCGATGGGTCGGACACGACTTCGCAACTAACAACAACACAAAACAAAAGATTCCGCCCCCCCCCCCAAAGTGCTTTTTAAAAGGCAACTGGACTCTCAGAGCTGAAGAAGGTTCTTCGGATGAGAAGTGAAAACGTCTTCAAGGAAAGGCGAAAGCGGAATGCTCCATCCCCTATTTGGGTTAAAGACCATAGACTAGTCTCGTTGGAAAAACACTTAATCTCTCCTTGGTACAGCCGATAAAGCGAGGGGGAGCAGAGGTGGTATTCAGCTGGTTCGAACCGGTTTGCCCGAACCGGTAGCGGAAATCGCGGGTGGGCCTGTCTACCCGCCCCGGCTCTATGCCATCCTATTTAAGGACGTTTTTGAGAACGGGCGCATCCACGGAAGGCTGGGCACATGCGTGGAAGGCAGGTGCGCGGGCAAACTGGGTGCATGAGCGCACGAAGGGAGCGTGTGCACGCATGGTGAACTGATAGTAACATAATGTGAAACCCACCGCTGGAGGGGAGCCCATATGCAAGCGGCCCAGGTTCGAATCCCAGAAGGGGATGACTAGCTGATGAGAGCTAAACAGCTTGAAATAGATCTCTACTAGTCTCCCTTCCTTTCTTTGTTGGTAAAATTTAAATTAAGCACAAAAATAGTTTAACATGGAAGCGACTGCCTGCGAAGGCTCCTGGATTAGGGCTGAAAGGCGGAAGCAGAAGCAGAAGCAAATCTGTCCCGTATTTGGGTAGACCAGATTGCCTGATAGTCCGGTCTCACCGGATAAAACACATCTTCAGGGAAAAACCAAAGTCCAGTTGTCTTTGGAAAAAGCACTTTTGGGATGATCTGGGTGACTGAGCATCTCCACAGACAAAACAAAACAAAGGACTCTTAGATTTAAAAAGAAAAAAAGAAGAAGGCAATGAAGAGGTCAAAATATCCACGCCCGCTTCCAAAGGCAAAGGTGAAACGTTCAGGAGACCATTTACCTGCAGGAATATCACACAGAGCAAACAGTCCCACCCGGACGTCTCCGTTCACTGTCCACTTCTGGGTTTCACAGTTGGGGTTGCAGCTGTGGTTCATGAAGCGAGAGTAGTTTCCCTTTGGTCCAGCATCTATTATGCGGTCCTGGGATAAGACAAAGGATGCAGGAATTAACACGACACTCATTAAAGAATGAATGGCTGAAACTAGGATAGGATAGGATAGGATAGGATAGGATAGGATAGGATAGGATAGGATAGGATAGGATAGGATAGGATAGGATAGGATAGGATAGGATAGGATAGGATAGGATAGAATAGAAACAGAACAGATAATAGAATAGAACAGAATAGAACAGAATAGAATAGAACAGAACAGAATAGGATAGAATAGGAAATAACAGATAAAATAATAATTTTAAATCCCACACACCACTAATATAGGGTAGGGTGGGGTAGAGTAGGGTAGGGTAGGGTAGGGTAGGGTAGGGTAGGGTAGGGTAGGGTAGAGTAGAATAGAGTAGAGTAGAGTAAAATAGAATAGAATAGAATAGAAGAATAGAATAGAATAGAATAGAATAGAGTAGAATAAAATAGAGTAGAGTAGAGTAGAGTAGAGTAGAGTAGAGTAGAATAGAATAGAATAGAATAGAATAGAATAGAACAGAAGAGAAGAGAAGAGAACAGAATAGAATAATAGAATAGAACAGAATAAAACGGAACAGAATGGAACAGAAGAGAACAGAACAGCAAAGAACAGAACAGAATAATAGAATAAAACAGAACAGAACAGAACAATAGAATAGAACAGAACAGAACAGAACAGAATAATAGAATAGAACAGAATAGAACAAACAGAATAGAATAATAGAACAGAACAGAACAGAACACAACAGAACAGAACAGAAGTTGGAATGGACCTTGGTGGTCTTCTAGTCCAGCCCCCTGCTTAGGCAGGAAACCTATACTAGTGATGGCTAACCTTTTTGCCGTCCCGTGCCAAAAGCGGAGATAGCGCCGGGGTGGTGGTGGTGTTTGCGTGCCCTGCTTTTCGGCACCCTGCCCCCCCGTGCATGATCCCTCAGTGCTCCCCCGTGCATGCGCGCACGGCCCCCTGTGCCCCGTTCTGGGCCCTCCCCAGGCTTTCTTGGAGCCTGGGGAGGGTGAAAACAGCCTCCATCACCCCGCCGGAGGCTAAAAACACCCTCTCAGGCGAGCCCTGTACTTACCTGGCATACAAAACGGGCTGCGTGGAGACTCCTGGGAGGGGAGGGCGGTGTGGGTGGGGCCAGCGGAAAATGAGTTGGTCGGCGCGCGGATGCGTGCTGGAACTGAACTAGGGCAACAGCTCATGTGCCTGCAGATATGGCTCCGCGTGCAGTGGTGGCTTGCCCCCAGTTCGGACCGGATCTATAGAACCGGTAGTAAAACCGGCGGGAGGCTCTGCCCACTGACCCTGACATCATCAGAAGCGTTCTGCGCATATTTCCATGTGGTTCCCATCTACAAAAACCCAGAACTAAGGAGAGCGGTGAGAGCAATCAAGCAATGGAACAGCTTGCTTTCAGAAGCTGTGGGGGCTCCATCACGGGAGGTTTTGAAAAAGACACGGGACAGCGATTTATCTCAAATGGTATAGCGCCGTGATGGCGAACCTATGGCACGGCTGCCATGGGTGGCACAGAGAGCCGTATCAGTGGGCACGCGAGCGTTGCTGTAGCTCAGCTCCAGCGCGCATGCATGCGCCGGCCAGCTGATTTTTGGGCCTTCCGGTCCCACCGGAAGTTGGGAAATTGGCTGTTTCCGGCCTCTGGAGGGCCTCCGGGAGGGTGGTGAAGGTGGTTTTTGCCCATCCCAGGCTTCCCCCTGCTTTTGTCACGTGATGGCAAAAAGGTTAGCCATCACTGGTATAGCATCTCCTGCTCAAGCAGAGGGTTGGATTAGGACAGTGGTCACCAACGGGTGGTCCACGAGAAAATTTTGGTGGCCCACAGAAAAACTATTTGCCTTTTTTATATTGCACTAAATCAGGAGGTCCTCAAACTACGGCCAACTATGGTTGAAGGGGGGCAGGAATTCCGACTGGGGGTCTGCTTCAGCCTCCTGGTGTAGGGCTTTGGGCGAAGGATGGACGGAAGCGCTGCTGGTGGCGAAGAGCCGGAGGACCTTGTTCCAGTGGGTCTGCATCATGGCCTGGAACTGCCTGACCATCTCAGCCTGCTCAGCTTCCAGGCGCCGGTACCTGGCCTTGCACTCCCGCGGGTCTTCCCTCTGCTTGGAAAGCCTATGCTCGTAGTCCTCAGTGAGGTGCTTCTGCTAAGCCTCCTTCTCGGCCAGATCCAATTTGAACTGAGCCAGCTGTTTGGCCAACTCTTTCTCCTAGTGGCTGCTTAGCTCCAACAACTGTTTCCTGTTGGGGCCCTAAGGAGCCTGGGAGGGGAGACGAGGAGTGGCTGGGAGGGGAGGGGTGAGCAGAGGCCGTTGAGGCGCCCCTCGACATGAGTGACATCGAGTTGGCCACGCCCACCCAGTCACATGACCATCTAGCCATGCTCACCCAGCCAGTCATTAGGCAGATCATATTAGTGGTCCGCGGGATTTAAAATTATGAATTTAGTGGTCCTTGAGATCCAAAAGGTTGGTGACCCCTAGATAGAAGACCTCCAAGGCCCCTTCCAACTGCAATATTCTATGTTTTAAACACCTTTTCTGTTTTCATAGTCCCTGCAGGAAGGTTATAGAGCAGCCAGCTGGTTTCATTTGAAACTCTTGATAATCTAACTCAGTTTTTGCTGGTGGATTCCACATGCAGAAATATGACTGTCAGTTTCACAGGTGTCAAAACGATAATATCTCTGATGCCAGAGTGGCATACACACACACACACACACACACACACACACACACACACACGGCATCCTTTTACCTTGGTAACAGTTAACATATAAAAATTAGTCACGCTGTTCTCATGGGCACGCTTAATTCGCAATCTGCACTCTTCCTCGTCAATTAATTCACCAACGTATTCATTGACAAATTCACCCTAAAAGGAAAAAAAAAAAATTAAAAGAGAAATGGACTTATAAACGGGGGCATTATACTATAGAGCTGTATTTCTCAAGGTGGGGTACTTTAGGATGTGTGGACTTCAACTACCAGAATTCTCCAACCAGCCATGACTAGGAAATTCTAGGAATTGAAGTCTGCCCATCTTAAAGTGGCCCAGATGGAGAAACACTATTATAGAACAGAGTTCCCCAACATTTTTGGCTTTGCGGATCCAATGTGGGGGAGAGGAGATGGGTCTATGCATCCATCGGTCATTGTTCTGCCCCAGCTATGGACCCCAAAGAATGCAGCACACACAAAGTCCGTTCAAATCTTAGTTTACTGAATAAACCAGTCTTCTACAACAACAGCTGTTAATTAATTGCATTAACAGCCACCAAGAATTCAAAGAATAATAACTGAAAGCTTATTATGGTTGGCAGAATGCCCAGAAGCAATTTGCAGAAAGCTGATAAGACAAGCAAGACAAGACACAAAGGTATGTGAATGAAGTTGTTCCCTGCAAATTGCTTCAGTTGGCGTTCCTCCTTAAATAGACTAAGGGAGTGGCCAATTAGTCCCAAGCCTTACTCTCGAGAAGACCTCCTCCTGAGGAGCCACTCCTGCCTTTTGGCAGCTCTGTGCGCCCGTGCATCGAGAAGATGCTCCTCCTCTTTGTCCTCTTCACTTATGGGAGCTTCTGGAGGTTCTGAAGGCCCCGGCTGAATCCCTGCCTCTGGCACCACATCATCTCCAGCCTCCTCATTGTCCGACTTGAGTGCCAGCTGCACAGGCAGCTGGCACAGCACCACACCAGCCTCCTCACTGTCTGAATCAGCTACTAGCTGCACAGGCTGCATACGGGGCACAACAGTCATGCATATGGAGCACACACATGCACTCATCCGCTGCTCGTGGGAGTGCTGATGCACATGTGCTCATGTGTGCTTGCCCATCACTTCCACGGCCCAGTTCCAAAAGGCTCAAGGCCCGGTAGCATAAGACACTGGGACCCCCAAATTTGAAAGAACTTGTACTGAAAGCTTGAATGGACATGAGCTGAATTCCATCCTCCCCCACAACATTACAGCTTTCCTCTGACCCTCGGACCAAAGAAAATATGAAATATGCAATAGTACTAAAAATATGCAATTAGATAACAGAGGAATTTTGAGGGAAACTAACTTCGAAACAAAAATTGTGCACGAATTGGTAAACAATCGCTTCCTTCCAGAAACCAAATTAAGTGAATTTTGTCATGGAAATATTTTAAGTAGTTAAAATGTATACATTAGTAAATGAAATGACTGGAATTCCTTTGTTTCGGTTAGTCATCAGCCTTAACGTTAGAAAACAAGAGTCTGCTGTTAAAAGAATATGAAAAGAAGGAATTTCATAAGATTTCATTTTGTGTTGATAGTTCAAGCATCTTTTGTGGGGTGGCTTGACTGTTTTTAACAACAAAAATTTTGGTGAAATAAGTCACCTCCTTACTAGAATATAGGGGGGAAGAAATTAAAGAGTACATATACCTTCAGGCTTTTTTTAGTTTTATTGTCATTTATTTTACTTGAATCATTATTTCTAAAAAATAACCTAATAATCATTGGTCATCATCCTAATGCCCCACAAAGAATTGATTGCATATAGATCTTTTAAGTTAATAATAAAAGAATTCCAGATTCTAAGAACCTATCACATTTTTCGGAGTATAAGATGCACCTACCTTTTTTGGTTGAGGAAAACAAGAAAAAGAAATCTGCCTCTGCCTCCCAGCAATTTTGCCTCGTTGCAGCAAACAGCCAACAGCCTGCTTTACTTTCATTTTCATTTTCAGCATAGCTTGATTAGCACAAGAAAAAAAGAATCTGCTCCCAGCAATTTACCTCTTTGCAGCAAGCAGCAGAGGTCCATGCAAAAATAGGCAATGGTAATCCCTGCAGCCTGAAACAGCTGAGAGTCAGGAGGCTGATCCAAGGGACAATCAACTTGTGCTAATTAGGCTGTTCTGAAGCTGAAATAGGCTGTTTCTTCTTGCTGTTTGCTGCAAGAAGGTAAATTGCTGGGAGGAAGAGGCCAAAAGGTGGGGGCCAGTGGATGGGAGGGGCTACATTCGGTTTATAAGACGCACCCAAATTTTCACCCCCTTTTGGGGGGGGGGGGAAGGTGCATCTTATACTCCGAAAAATATGGTAGCTAAACTTTATAAGTGACCCTTAGCTGTACATTTCTATTATTTTACATTCGTGTAGAAAATGAGAACTGTCATAAGGCAGTATTTTTTTTTTTCCTTTCGTTCTGGCTTCGTTTTTAATCTTCCTCCCTTCATCTGATTTTTAAAGAATAAAAAAGAATAGGTAACCCATTCAAAAACCAAGCCAGCCTCTGGCTACCTTTTTAATGTTCCGTTTGGTCCGCAGACCCCAGCCGCGTCGATCCGTTTTGATAATTTCTGCTTCCGGATAGAGTCTTTTGGTAAAGCACTGATTTTGGCAGCGTTCTCCCGCGGGACAAACTTGAGGGTGACATTCGTACTGCAGCATTCGATTCAAGCACTCTGACTCCAGGCCACAGGGATTCTCGTCCGCTGGCTTACAGTTACACCGAGGGATTTCGGACAGGTCCGCAACTTGGATCTGGACTTTTCCTACCACTTTGTTGGACTGTGGGATGCAGAATGAAGGGCACAGGCAGCGCATTAGTTCACAATAAAGGAGAATCTCTGTGGCTCAGTGTTGAAAGGATGAAGTGCTAGGAGGGAGTGGGATTAGCGGAGAGGAGGAGGAGGAGGAGGAGGAGGAGGAGGAGGAGGAGGAGGAGGAGGAGGAGGAGGAGGAGGAAGAAGACAATGATGTGGAGTCCTTGGTGCTCTCTGGGCTTGCTTGTTTCTTTTTTTAAATTTGATTTATATTCCGCCCTTCTCCTGAGACTCAGGGCGGCTTACAATGTGTTAAGCAATAGCCTTCATACTTTTGTATATATATATACAAAGTCAGCTTATTGCCCCCACAAACTGGGTCCTCAATTTACCTCCCTTAGAAAGGATGGAAGGCTGAGTCAACCTTGAGCCTGTGAGATTCGAACTTACAGTAATTGCAGGCAGCTGGTGTTAATCACAATGCTTTTTTTAGTCTGCTGAGCTATCCAGGCTCTTGCAGACGTGCTCTTGGAGACGTTTCATTACCCAAACTAGGTAATCACTAGCCCTCTCATATTTATTTATTTATTTATTTGTTTGTTTGTTTGTCAGATTTATATGCCGCCCTTCTCTCGTAGGACTCGGGCCGGCTCACAATAAAAACAACCCCACAACAGATAATATTTAAATAATATTAAAACCAAATTTAAAATCCCCAGATCCCCAAAATTAAAATCCACAACAGATCAGGGAAGCTGCTGAAAGAACCATGTCTTTAGGTCGGTGCGGAAGGCGTGGAGGTCGGGGGCCGTCCAGAGCTCAGTGGGCAGCCCATTTCAGAGGGTTGGTGCGAACACAGAGAACGCCCTCATCCTGGAGACCGCCAGCTGACACCGTCTGGCCGAGGGGACCTGGAGGAGGGCAGCCCTATGTGAGCGCACAGGGTGGTGGGAGGCTGGTAGGAGGTGATCCTGCAAAAAAGGGCCTGGTGGCTCAGCAGACTAAAAGCATTGTGATTAGCACCAGCAGTCTGCAATTACTATAAGTTCGAATCTCACCAGGCTCAAGGTTGACTCAGCCTTCCATCCTTTCTAAGGGAGGTAAATTGAGGACCCAGTTTGTGGGGGCAATAAGCTGACTTTGTATAAATATACGAAAGTATGAAGGCTATTGCTTAACGCATTGTAAGCCGCCCTGAGTCTCCGGAGAAGGGCGGCATATAAATCATTTTTTTTAAAAAAAAACCCGGGCCCATGCCATGCAGGGCTTTATAGGTGAGTACCAGCACCTTGAAGTGGATCCGGAGGACAACCGGCAACCAGTGCAGCTCGCGCAAAAGTGGTGTTACATGGGAGTAGTGGGACGCACCCATAACTACTCGTGCAACGACATTCTGGAGCAGTTGGAGCCTCCGGGTGCACCCCAAGGGCAGCTCCATGTAGAGGGCATTGCAGTAATCTAGCCAAGAGATGATGAGAGTATGAGTGACTGTACAGAGGGCGTCCCTATCTAGGAATTTACCATTTGATGACAACTTTTGTGAGCAGAATCAGAGATCTTACGAGGACTCTGTGATGAGTCATAAGCTGAGAAAAAGGAAGCTCAAGACACTAATTTCCAGTTTCAAAGGGGATCTAGATTTTCCCAAAACAAACAGACCAAAAATTCTATCGATACATATAGGAAAATAAAATATCCTCACATTTAAGAAGTAAACGCACTTAAAACCCACCTATATGCTTTTGCACACATACATGCACACAACTGAACAGTACAAGGGACTCACTTTAATGTGTTTATAGGGAGGCGGTTTTCTGGAATTCCTCTCGATCTCAAGTGCTTCTTTACTTTCTCTTTGTGCTTTTAGTTCCTGGAAGCGTTTTGCTGCTTCTTCAAGTGCTGGATGAGTTTCCCACAAAGCACCAAAAAAAAAAAGAAAAGAAAAGAAAAGAAAAGAAAAGAAAAGAAAAGAAAAGAAAAGAAAAGAAAAGAAAGAAAAGGCTAGCATTAGCAACTATATTCAGAAATCCGCAAAGAACTAAAACTCATTTAAACAATTAGGTAAGTACCTAGGCCTGGCCTCTACTTAAAGGCAATGAGTTTAGTGACACATTTGTAATGGAATGTATGGATGAACCTGGAATTAAAACAGGAGGAAATGCTGCCTAGGAAACAGTCAGATAAGAGAGGCTGTAGCCTACAGTCGCTTAATGGCCAGAAGAAGAAATTTAGAGAAGATCCACCCTAATGGACCAAGTACTTAAAAGTGGAGGTGGGAAATTTCTGCCTTCAGGCTTGCAAGATTTAGAATAGGATAACAGAGTTGGAAGGGACCTTGGAGGTCTTCTAGTCCAACCCCCTGCTCAGGGGGTTCGCCAACCTATATGTGTTGGCGAACACGTATACAGGTTCGCCAACCTATACGTGTTGGCGAACCTTTTCGGCACTGAGTGCCAAAACGGGAGCGTGTGCGCACGGGGGAGCACCGGAAGAGCAATTGAGCTTCTGGTTTCCGGTGTACGCACGCATACCGGTCACCTGGTCTTCTGGCGCGTATGCGTGTGCAAAGATCAGCTGGCCAGTGCACATGCACTGGAAACCGGAAGCTCAGCTTCCTGGGGTGCGCATGCACGCCAGGGCGCTGGTCTTCCGGTTTCTGGTGCTCCCGTGCACACAAAGACCAGCTGGCTGGTGCCCATGTGCGCGCCAGAACTCGGAAGAGCAACAGGCGTGCCTGGAGATGGCTCCGCATGCCACTTCTGGCACTTTCAGGCAAATGATGGCTAATCTCTTCTTAATAACCTCCAGTGGTGAAGCATTCACAACTTCTGGAGGCAAGTTGTTCCATCAATTACCGTATTTTTCGGAGTATAAAATGCACCTTTCCCCCTCAAAAGGGGATGAAAATTTAGGTGCGTCTTAATACACCGAATGTAGCCCCGCCCACCCACTGGCCCCCACCTTTGGCCTCTGCCTCCCAGCAGTTACCTCCTTGCAGCAAAAAGAAACAGCTCGTTTCAGCTTCAGCACAGCCTAATTAGCACACGTTGACTGGATCGGCCTCCCGACTCTCAGCTGTTTTGCAGGGGCCTCTGCTGCTTGCTGCAAGGAGGTAAATTGCTGGGAGCAGATTCTTTTTTTCTTGTGCTAATCAAGCTATGCTGAAAACGAAAATGCAAATAAAGCAGGCTGCTTGCTGTTTGCTGCAAGGAGGTAAAATTGCTGGGAGGCAGAGGCAGGTTTCTTTTTCTTGTTTTCCTCACGAAAAAAGGTGTCTTATAGTCCGAAAAACACGGCAATTGTTCTAACTGACAGGAAATTTCTCCTTAGTTCTAAGTTGCTTCTCTCCAAGATGAGTTTCCACCCATTGCTTCTTGTCCTGCCCTCAGGGGCTTTGGGGAATAGCTTGACTCCCTCTTCTTTGGGGCAGCCCCTGAGATATCGGAAGACTGCTACCATGTCACCCCTAATCCTTCTTTTCATTTGATGTCTGTTCTTCCAGGTACAGCAGTCAGGAAGCACAACTAGATGAACTCATTCACAGGGTGGATTCTATATGTATAATGTTAAATTTATTTGATACTTGAGCCATTCCACACACACACACACCCTTTTTATACACCAATCTTTTGTTGTTGTTGTTGTTAGTGCCGGATGTATGTTTTTTTCTGTTTTGCATTTTATTTTTGTTGATAAAACAAAATCAATATATGTTGTTTAAAAAGATGAACTAATTCTACTTTGTTCTAAGACGGAGGGGGTCCTTGGTGCTCTCTGAGCTTGGCTGTTTCCTTACAGACGTTTCATTACCAAACTAGGTAACATCATCAGGGCAATTGTGAGGCTACATTGGCAGAATCCTCTCAGTCTGAAGGCACAAACTTCCCTTTCCACTTTCAACTACTTGATTCATGTGGGTGGGTCTTTCCTTACTTTTTTTTCTCTGCTTATTAAGTGACTGTGACTCTCTTGTCTGATTGTTTCTTAGGCAGCATCTCTGTCACTGCGTTATTTGTATTTGCCAGCTGAGCTTCCATTCTAAGACATACGGTAGCTTGCCAGAGAACTTTATCACAGAGATAAGACTGTCTTGTGATTTTTGAACTACTGCGCATGTCTACATTTCTTTTTTTTCTAACTTCCTGTTTTACTTCTTCCTTTGTCCGTCTGTGTGATAAGACTGCCGGTAAGATGTAGTTAGCTAATTTTTACTTTTATAATAAATTGTTTCTTAGAATATATACTTCGGGTTTTCTTTTTTTGAGAGTATGCACCATGGAAAACAAGATCCATTCACCTCTAATTAATTACAGTTTCCCCAGGTGAGGAACAGGGCTGATTCACACTCCGACAATCTCTTTCTTTCCCCTCCCACCCCCCCAAGATCATTCATACATTCCATTACAAAACTTAAGCCTTGTGTCAGCTTGATTCCTGCATTATCTTTTGTGAGATCGGATTATTCATTTGTAAGGCATTAAAATTTTCCCTAAAAAATTCTGGGCCCATCAGAGATCCTGAGACTCTTCTTCTTTTAGTTTGCAACAGACTAAATGTGGCTCAGTGGAAAATGTCTAGGCCTGAGTATTTGTTCTCAATCTAATATCAGATTTAGGTTTTAATTAAATTCAATAGTTTGACATAACACTGTGCTCATAAACTTGTTTTAAAAGGAAAGGATATTTGTCTTTCATATAGAACAGCATGGAGATAAAAGAAGGATGAATGGTTTTTCTACAAATTATCAAATGTATCACACACATTTTCCTCTGTCCTGACTTTTGGAAAAAAAACCACTTTTTTTCTTAAAATATTTGTATCATCATTGTGTTTCTTTCAAATGAAGTAAAAAATCCTTCCAGGAATGATATTATTTACAGCCAGAAATGATATCATTTACAGCCCGACATGGGGAATAGAAGCATTTTAAATGGAATTAAATGGAGTTTAATTAACTAGAACGGTCTCTTAATTTCAAGACACCACTTCCCTATTCAGGGACGATGGAGACCCAAAAATGTGGAGCACTAGTCAGTAGAAATAATTTAAATTTACCTTTTTTGAAAGTCTTGTTAATATTAGTTTGCCCTTCAGCAAAGCTTTTATCTCCTTCAACGTAGGGGAATACTCTCCCCTGATGCACCCAGTAGTAATCATGTGAACCAAAGAAAAATACTGGGAAGTCCCCAACATCATGTTTGAGGCCCTGGATGTTGAGAGGAACAGATCTGGGATTGCATATCTCAGCTGGCCACCACCTAGGAGAAAGAAGGGTGGGTAGAGGTAAGGGTGGAAGGAGAGAACAATTGGTGAAGTAAGCAGTTTGTTTAGTTTTCAGTTCTCAAGCCAATTCCCATAGATTAGTTAATTTCAATACAGTCTTGCACAGCAAAGTGGTGTGGTGGCCTAGAGGCGGAGCTCTCGCCTTACAATCAGGAGGCTGTGAGTTCGATCCTAGGCAAAGGCAGATATTTCTCTCTCTGGGCACACTGAGAATATATCTGCTGAACTGAACTCCGCATTGGCGACAGGAAGGACATCCGGCCAGTAAACGCTCAGCTCCATTTAGTTGCCCAGACTCCACCCCGCAAGGGATTATGGGGTTGTTAAATGATGATGATGATGTCTTACACAATTAATTATTCCCCCATTAGTTATCAATTTGAATATATGAAACTCTGTGTCAAGTTAGCTCTACTGATATCCTCATTCAAATGATGGGACCTAAAATAAGCGACCTCCGTAAATACAAATATTATTGCTCAACTTTACCAATAAGTTAAACGAAGCAACCCACCTCAAGACCCTTTTTTACCTCAATCTCAAAGGCTGTACATTCCACGGTGCCATTTATGTGGTAAAAGTTAAATGATCAAAATTAAGGTCAGAAGTGAACTTCTGAAAAATAAATACTGTATTTTTTGGAGTATAAGATGCACTCCCCCCCCCCCCAAAGAGGATGAAAATTTGGGTGCATCGTATACACTGAATATAGCCCCTCCTATCCGCTGGCCTCTGCCTCCCAGCAATTAGCCTCCTTGCAGCAAACAGCAAACAGCCTGTTTCAGTTTCAGTACGGCCTGATTAGCACAAGCAGCTGATGGTCGGTTGGATCGGCCTCCCGACCATCAGCTGTTTCAGGTGGCAGGGATTGCCATTGCCACCTCTGCACGCCCGCCGTTTGCTGCAAGGAGGCAAATTGTTGGGAGGCAGAGGCAGATTTTTTTTCTTGTTTTCCTCCCCATATTTTTACCATATTTTTCAGACTATAAGACGCACTGGTGTATAAGACGCACCAAGATTTTGAAGATGTAAGTAGGAAAAAAAAAAGGTTTTTGCCCTCCCTGGCCCCCAGGAGCACTTTGCAGGCCTCCCAAACCCTTTGCGCACCCCGTTTTTGTGAAAAACGGGCCCATTTTTAACAAAAATGGGACGAGCGGGGTGGGGCTTCGGGAGGCCAAAAATGGCTGTATTCGGTGTATAAGACGCACCAACATTTCCAGCCTCTTTTGGGGGGGGGAGGAGTGCTTCTTATATTCCGAAAAATACAGTAAGTGCGTCTTATAGTCCGGAGCCTCTTATACTCCAAAAAATACGGTTAATAAGTCTAAAGGCAAGGTCTCTGAAATCAAGGATCCGGGGTCACTGCACTTTGTAACACTGCTATGATGAGTTCATTGGCTTTTAAGGTACCTGTAATTTCCGAGCTTGACCCAAACGATCTGCTTGTATCGCAACTTCTTGCCGGATTTGCAATCGTTGCAGTTCCAGGAGCCGCCTGGCATCTCTATGTTAAGACATTCCGGGTGGAAGGATGCGGGACAAGATTCACAGCACAACAGCTTCCCACCTTTAAGGCAACAACAGAGCTCACTTTATAGTTAAAGGAAACAAGTAGTGCACACAGCTCGGGATTTCTTTTTGCAACCGCATTATACATTGGAGTTCGCCATGTCATACAATACGAATGGCAAAATGAAAGGATCAGGTCAGAATTACAATGCCGGATTTAAAGCACTTATTTTGGTTGGTAGAAAATCAGTCAGACCAACTTCCTAGATGAGGGACATAAATGGATAGATCTCATTCTGTTTTGTTTGTTTGGGTGATACGGTTAGACGAGTGCGTTTTTTCAGAACATTGGCATTTAAATATAAATGGTAAATTATTTTGATAAATAAATAAATAAATAAATAAATAAATGATAAATAAAATTAAATGATAAACTGTTCAGGGGGTTAATTTTCCCCAACAGTCTAGATGTAAATTTTGTTTTAAATCTGCATTGTCATGACCCGATCCCTTAGCAATCAGTTAGTGCATGTAAAATCAGCCTATAGGTTGATCAATATTGTTCTGTTTTAAAAGTAGCGTTATTAGTAAAACAAATCCAAAAATTTTAGAATTCCAAATCATTCTTGTCCCTTCAAAATGAAGCATTATAATATTATTATCTATATACAGTAGTGGCCAAAATTGTGGAAACCTTTTGGGAAAAATGTATTTTCTAAAACTAGCTAATAACATTACTTTTTTTTTTTTTGACTTTCAAGGTAATCCTATTTTACTGCTGGAATGGTCTGGGAATAGCCAAGACCTTATCCCAATTGAAAATCGATGGAGCCGACTAAAGAAACTTGTCAGTCGGAAGCGGCCCAGCAATAAAACCCAGTTAATAGAAGCAATCGTTCAATTTTGGTTTCACATTATTTAGTTCAGCTGCAGAACTAAAAGACTTGGTTCACTCCATGGGAAGAGGTTGTAAGGCCGTAAGTCATGCTAAAGGTTACCCAATTAAGTAGTAACTGACGTGGTGATAATTTTTGTATATCTCGTTTTTTCCTACGGTGTTTCATTTTTCTTCTTTATACTGTAACTGCTATTCTAATAGCAAATCCTTCATATAAGTTATTGCATTATATTCTTGGTCAAATTATCTTTCCATTGATATATAATTTTATGGTACTACTCCAAAAAAAGTGATGTTATTAGCTAGTTTTAGAAAATACACTTTCCCCAAAAGATTTCCACAATTTTGGCCACTACTGTAGCCTGAGCTGATAAAAACATTATCAATCTTTTAAACTATGTTATGTTATGTATTTCCTTCCTGGCATACACAATACTCCTTTTTTATTTTATTTTATTTTATTTTTGCCAGATCTCAGCATAGTATACTGGTGTAACTGTATCAATTTGAACATTTAAGTATTTTAGGTATTTTATTTCTGTGCTAAGTTCAAAAAACTTTTGAAGCAAGAAGGGAATTTCACTTATTAAAAGGCTGAAAACTAAGCAATTGTTTCTTAGGCTATTTATTGATTTTCTTTCAGTCGATAACAAGCATCTTTAACTTCATTAAATCTAAAAATGTAGATGATTTAACACTTGAAGGGAATCCTCCCAATAATTTAGAAGACAGCATTTAAACTTTTTTTTTTTAAGTATCGGAGAAATTTAGATTATTTTCTACAAATCTGCCAGAAAATTTTGTCCACCTATAGACTTTAAAATCTGTAATTTGCACTGATTGTTACAAAGCTTTATAGGTTGCTTAAAACAACGAAACCATTGCTATATTTCCTCTGCCATGAAAAGCAACGAAGCCCAAATGTTTGGATCGCCATGATCGTTCCAAAAATATCCCAAAATCAAATTTTAATAAGTGTACAAAAGTTATTTCAGAGGAAATACAGCCCTAGTCATCGAAACGATACCCAAACAGTAGAATGCCAAAAGATATGAAAACCAAGCAAAACAAATAAAACCACACAGATTTTTTTTTCAACGCTAAGCAAGGAAACGTGGCTTTTTCAATGCATTAGTAAGATTTTCTGCAGCTATGAAAGGGGGCTCAAAATAATTGATCGTCTCTTGCCTCTTGCTGAGGGAGACTCTTCGAAATAGGCCAGCACGGTAAATCACATGCTTTATAAAACATTCAAGAGTCAAATAAAATCTTCCCAAACTTGGCAGACCGAAAAACCCTTAAGTTTGGACAAGGCTCCCAGTGTAGGCAGTCAATATGGAGCTGCAGGAGCTGGCCACTACCTGTTTTCACAGGAGATGTCATTTTATGCATACTATCTACATGCATGAAGGGAAGACAAATATGTCAAATGGATACAAGAAGCACATTCCCACTAGCCATAGGTTTGGCATACATGCTGAAGAACTTGTCTAAGCAGTTCCAAAACTAAGCTATCCCTGTTGTGTGATCATTTTATGAAAAAGAAATCCTGACTTTGGCCAGAATCAGGTAGCTTGTTACTTTGGTGGAACCTGAAATATTAGGCATCCCCTTCCCAACTGTGAATTTCTACAGATTAATATGAAGATTTACGGTAAGTAACAGTCAATCCCTCACACACACAATTCTATAGTATTAGCCAATGACACTATGGGACCTGATTTATTTAAGCCTTCTTCCTATTAATAGCTATCGCTCGATATTTAAAGCATTTCTTAAAGGCTTCCAAAGAATTGCAAATGAAAACCATGGCTCTTCTATCTCTCTCTGGGTGGTGGTGCAGCTACTCAGCTCTATGTAATTGTGATTATTTTGCCGGTTGTGTTTTCACTGAGTTTAATTCAGTGGTGGGATTCAGCCGGTTCGTACCACTTTGGGAGAACCGGTTGTTAACTTGCTGAGCAGTTTGGTGAACTGGTTATTGGAAGAAATCATTAAGGCAGAGAACCGGTTGTTAAATTACTTGAATCCCACCACTGCTTTTAATTCTATGTTTTTCTACCTGTTCTAAGATGCTCAGAGCCTTTGGGCAGCTGAGGGGCAGAGAAACAAAAATAAGTTACATAAGTAAGCGGTTTAGGAATACTTTGTAGGAAGTACAATTCCAGGAAGTGATGGAAGAGGGGAAATAGTTTGCGTCTACATTATTCCATTAGATGAAAATGTAGGAGGCTGTAACTACTAGCTAAAAGCAAACCAGCTAGTTAAATTACAATAAAACAAGGGTCTCCAAACCTGGCCACTTTTAAGACTTGTGGGTTTCACCTCCCAGAATTCTCCAGCCACCAAGAAGTCTTAAAAGTGGCCAAGTTGGGAGACCCCTACATTTTTAAAGGCCTTTTATACCTAGAAGTGGCAGAATATGTTACGTACTGCAGGACCTAAGGTCAATCTTCCCTCTGCAATGAAAGCCCATCGATAAATGAGAAAGCTATCCAGTCAACAGCTAGCTATAAACTGGCATGCCAAGGCTGGACAATTAGTCTGGGGTCATTGATTCACACATCTGGATGTTCCAGGCAGTCTACTCTAAGCTGTAAAAGAATCTGAATAAGATCCCCAAAATGGACAATAGCTCCTTTAGTGTGGTTAATAGACATGGATAGATCTGAACAACAGAAAGACCCTACAGCATCCCTCCAGGTTTACAGTTTTTGCCTCAGGATTTAGGAAAGTTGCTGGGTTGGCTAATCATGCACAAATCTATGCCTGAGTGGAATTCGGTAATTATTTTAAGCCCCTTTGGAAGATTTCGGCCAACATGAATACACGTTCAAAATAAGCAATGAGTGAAGTTTACAAAGCACAAAGAGGAAGTGCCAGATGAGCATACAAAGCTTTGGTTTAGTTTAAAAGGAAAAAAAAAAGCAAAAGCAAACAAAAAGCAGGAAAGGCGAAAGAAAATTAAAAGAGAGAGAGACAGAGAGAGGAAAAAAAAGCTATTTTGGTTACCTTTCTCACATTTCTTTTTGGAAGCTGACGAAGAAGGAGGAATCATAGGTAATTTCATCAACTCAGCACGATTTGATTCATTCAGTAGATAGTGAGATTTATTGGCATATGAACTGAACAGGGGGTCTGAATGATCCTGCACTATCAGCCCTATACAAAACAAACAGAAATAAATGAGTTGCAATGAAAGTACCCATGATTCCATAAGGAGAAAAAACGAAATAAAAAAAAAAAAACCAAATGAATAATCTATTATGCATATTTCACCGGTGCTTTTAAAGTAAGGAAAAGAAAAGGTGATGCGATGAAGGAAAAGAAAAAGTGAAAGAATTTTTTTTTCCCTATCTCTAAGAGGTTGTCACACTGAAGGAGGTAGCGTCCATGCCCAAGTACCAAAGAGCGAAAATAAGCGCAGGTGGTTCTCAACTTATGACCACAACTGAGGCCAACATTGATACTGTTAAGTGAGAAATGTGTTAAGCGAGTCTTGCTCCGTTTTACGACTTGGGTGAATCACTGCAGCGGTTAAATTAGCACAGGGTTATTAAGTGAATCTGGCTTCCCCCATTGTCAGAAGGTCGCAGGAAGGGATCCCTCAACCCCGGGACATTGCAACCGTCATAAATGTGAATCCACTGCCAGCCATCCAAACCTAAGCTGCGTGAACATGGGGATGCTGCAACCGTTACGTGAAAAATGGTCGTAAGTCACTTTTTTTCAGTGCCGTTGTTAACTTTGAACGGTCACTACGCGACCTGTTGTAAGTCGAGGACTACCTGTACTAGATCTGAAATTGAATTTTACCTGTGCTCCTTTTACTTTTTTCTCTATCCCCACCCCACCCCAAATATTAAAGGTGTGAAACTGGTGGTTAAGACCTGCACTAGAGACTAGAGCAGTGATGGCTCACCTGTTCAGCACTGAGTGCCGAAACTGGAGGTGGGCTCTAATTTTTTTTACTACCTGTTCTGTGGGCGTGGCTTATTTTGTGGGCGTGGCTTGCTGGTCATGTGACAATTCTTTAGGATTTAGCAGAGGTACTGGTCTACCAGGCTTTTAACTGCTTGCAGAGCTGTACCGGTCTACCCATTTATTTTTGCAGGCACTGATCTACCCATGTATTTTTGCATGATCTACTCATGTATTTTTGCAGGCACTGATCTACTCATGTATTTTTGCAGGCACTGATCTACTCATGTATTTTTGCATGATCTACTCATGTATTTTTGCATGATCTACTCATGTATTTTTGCAGGCACTGATCTACTCGTGTATTTTTGCAGGCACTGATCTACCCATGTATTTTTGCATGATCTACTCATGTATTTTTGCAGGCACTGATCTACTCATGTATTTTTGCATGATCTACTCATGTATTTTTGCAGGCACTGATCTACTCGTGTATTTTTGCATGATCTACTCATGTATTTTTGCAGGCACTGATCTACTCATGTATTTTTGCATGATCTACTCATGTATTTTTGCAGGCACTGATCTACTCGTGTATTTTTGCATGATCTACTCATGTATTTTTGCAGGCACTGATCTACTCCTGTATTTTTGCATGATCTACTCATGTATTTTTGCAGGCACTGATCTACTCGTGTATTTTTGCAGGCACTGATCTACTCATGTATTTTTGCATGATCTACTCATGTATTTTTGCAGGCACTTGTCTACCCAATTATTTCCTTTTAACACTGATCAGCTGTAGGGCGGCCCTTTGAAGCCCCTCTGCAAGAGTTTAAACAGTTTTTTCCCCTCTAGCCATCAGCTGGGATTCAGGAGGCAGCAATAGATTAGGGGTGGGACCAAATAAAAGGTAAGAATAATGCTGGAGGTGGGAGGAGTGCGGGTGGGGGGCACAACCGGTTCGGTGACGTCATATCGTCACAGCTACCAGCTCAGGAGAACTGGGCCGAACCGGGAGGAACTCACCATTGGTGTGTGTGCACTCCAGAGTGCCGGAACCCAAAAAAGAGCATCTGGCCGGTGCACATGTGCGCGCACCGGTCAACTGCTCTCTTCTGGGTTCCAGCGTACACATGCACGGCAGCCTGCCGATCTGGCAGCAGAGTCGGACAGTGAGGAGGCTGGGGAGGACCATGGGCCAGTCCTGGAGTGTGGGGAAGGCTCGGACGAGGGCTCTGTATCGGAGGCAGAGAAAGGGCCATCTGGGAGGTACGTGTTGCCTCCAGAGCCTCCAGTGTCGGACCTCAGCGAGGCAGAGGAACAAGGGGAGCCTGTTCCCAGTGCGCGCATGCGCAGAGCTGCCAGAAGGCAAGAACATTTAAAACAAAAGGGACGACTCAGGAGTAAGGCTGGGAGATGATTGGCCCCTCCCATAAGACTTAAAAGAGGAGCAAAGGCACGTGGGCCTTTGCAGGAAGCAACGTTAATTCTGTTCAGTTTAAAGCCTGAAGCTCTGTTTGATTCTGGACTCCGTGTGGCTTTGCCAATTAGGTCTTTGGCAGCGGGTCAAGGGAGAGAAAGGTGACTGATATCAGCCTCATCCTGAAGGACTCTTGACAACTATTTGGGACTCATCTGTGAATGAACAGAATTCACATCCGTTGAAATTAAAGAGGTTTTTGGGACTATTCGTGTGTGTTTTACTGACTCAGGAAGCTTAAGTCAGAACACCCCGGACAGCAGCTGGTAACTGCACACGTGCCCTCAGAGAGGGCTCTGTGTGCCGTGTCTGGCACATGTGCTATCTCTGGCACGCGTGCCATAAATTTTCCATCGCGGGACTAGAAACTTTTTTTAAAAATCACATGCCGGCTGTTGGTTGAGCTACAGAAATGTTAAAACATTACTTAAGCAAGGTTTGCCAGTGGATACTATTACCTGCAGCTTATTTATCCCTTTTGATGCATGAAATATTGATCTACCCGTATATTATATACTTTGGAGAAATATCAGTTTGGTGAGATTCAGGGATTTTCTCGCACTCCTCCTTTAGAGGGGAAGGAACACCTACTGAGGTATTGTAAGCTTTATTGGAACATATTGGAAAGGGTGATAGTGCAGGATTGGCTGGTTGTAACATTAGGGAGATAAGAAGATCTGATAAATACAGTAGATATGAAATCAGAAATTTTCTCCCCATGTTGCATCCAAAACGACCTTACCTTAGGAGTGTCGTCAGGATAAGAATTCTCTCCCATAAATTAATGCTAGAATGTCACTGGTTCTCTTACACTCAATTTCTATTAATTTCTGGGACCATAAGTTATTGTTAGGTGTGAAAACAAGAGATGTGTTGGAAAAAAAGACAAGTCCCTTCCGTGTTTTGAGGGAAGACCCTCAAAACACGGAAGGGACTTGTCTTTTTTTCCAACACATCTCTTGTTTTCACACCTAACAATAACTTATGGTCAACTTGAGTTATCTTAACATCCTGTTTCTCCAAAACTTTTCCTTCCTTCCTTCCTTCCTTCCTTCCTTCCTTCCTTCCTTCCTTCCTTCCTTCCTCTTTTCTTCCTTCCTTTCTTTTTCTTCCTTCCTTCCGAAAAAAAATCAAAATATAGTAAATAAAAAGGTCCAGATGCCAGGCCCAGCAAAGAATCATGATGCCTGAGAGCATTGTTTTGCATTTTTAAAAAACAATCTACTTGCTGAAATATGAAGTTTCCGAAAATCCAAAAATTCTGAACAGAAGAACTTGGATAGAAGCTTGCACTGATTGGGCACTAATACTGATACAACCTTCAGCCCGAGTAGGGTGATGCTCAATCAGGTTATGATTGTCCCAAATGTGCTTTTTCAAGAGGAAACTGGACTTTCTGGTTTTTCTTTGAAGATGTTTCACTTCTGAGAACTTCTTGGATGAAAAGTAAAATGTCTTCAAAGAAAAAACCAGCTGCCTCTTGAAAAAGCACCTCTGGGACAACCTTCAGCATATTCTTCTAACAATATCTGCCAACCACCACTAACACAATCCTTTCCCCCTAGTCCTCTACGGTTTCCCAATGGAAATGAAATGTAAAATTGAATTCCTTTATAAAAAACCAAACAAACCTGCATTCCCCTTATAATTGCAGAGTAGAAATGACAACCCTAAATCTAATCTATACTATTTTTGAGCAATGTCAAACTTTTTTTGGGGGGGTGGGTGGGAAACTATAGATAGGAAACAAATAAATTGGCCAGAGAAGAATTAAAATCAAATGTAGTACACTTTAGAACATTTCTTCCCTGCTGCTTTTCCATAAACATAGTAAGTATCGGCCTTCTTCAGCTCAATGCCTTTCAAACAAGCTGGGATTTTTATCTTCCCAATCAGCCAACCTAAATGAGAAATTTGGAAAAAGAAAGGTGCCAAAGTATCCAGAGGGTGGCAGGATAGGAAAGGCAGATACAAACCATGCAGTCCAATTGACTCAAAGGAATCCACCTAGTGATTGCTAGCTCATTTGTATAAGCTTATAACTCGGTCGGCTCTGTTTGTGTCTGTGCATTGAGAAAGGGAGAGGGAGAGAGAGGGAGTGTATATGAATGTGGATCAGGAAGGGGGTTTATGTGCACACATGTATGTGAATGAGAAAAGAGTACAACATGGAGGAAAGGGGAAGAGGTCATTAGTACACAGAATTAACACCCCAATCTTGCTTCCATCAGTCGCTTGAAGCCTTGGTTCATTTGTCCACCGCTATAATGCTGTAGGGCTTTGTCCAGAAAGCTTCTCATGATAGTATTGAGTTTTGCAGTAGGAATTCTTGGCTGTTGAGTTCAAAACTTTAATTGATTTAATTGGATTTTAATACTGTTTTAAATTTTGTATTTCTGTATTTTATTTGCTGGCTGTCCACCGCCCTGAGTCCTTCGGGAGAGGGGCGGTATATAAATATAATAAACATAAACATAAAAGTCATATATTGTTGTAGACCAGGGCCTCCAACCTTGGCAACTTTAAGCATGGGGGAATTCTGGGAGTTGAAGTCCCCCAGGCAGGGGCCTCCAACCGTAGCAACTTTAAGATTTATGGACTTCCAATTCCCAGAATTCTGGGAGCTGAAGTCCCCAAGTCTTAAAGTTGTTACAGTTGGAGACCCCTGCCCCAGGCTTAAAGTTGCCAAGGTTGGAGGCCCCTGGCCTGGGGGACTTCAACTCCCAGAATTCCCCCATGCTTAAAGTTGCCAAGGTTGGAGACCCCCATTGCAGACTTTTAAAGGATCTTTAATTTAAAGAAATCTGAAATGTATGATCTTTAGACTTGGTGTTTTTTTTTAAGCTATCTATGTGTGAATGTAAACTCCAAGTCCACAAGCAGCTGGGAACACCTTGCTCCATGAGAGAATTTCATCGGTGTCCCAAGTAGGGACACAGAGCAAAAAAAATTCTATATCCTGTTTTGGGTGGCCTTTGGAGGTTTAGTTTTAGGTTGTCAAACTTCCAACTCCGTTATTCTATCTTCTACCTAGTCCTCAAAAATGCAGAACTACATTGGTGAGATCAAGTTACAAGGAAGTACCATTTCCACTGTAACACCTATATCCACGATGGCGAACCTGTGGCACACGTAGCCATATCAGTCCCACCGGAAGTTGGCAAAGAGGCCATTTCCGGCCCCTGGAGGACCTCTGGGGTGGGGAAGGGGAAGGCTGTTTTCGCCCTCCCCAGACTCCTAGAGAGGCTCTGGAGGCTGGGGACAGCAAAAAACGGGACTTCCGGTCCCACTGGAAGTTGGCAAACGGGCCATTTCTGGCCTCTGGAGGGCCTTGGGGGGGGGGGGGAGGCCGTTTTCGACCTCCCCAGACTCCTAGAGAGGCTCCGGAGCCAGGCGCGCGAGAAAAAAGAGCCTACTGAGTGCCAAGAGTGGGGGGAGCGGGGTGGTGGTGGTGTCGTGCACGCATGCGTGGGGGCGGGGCATATAGAGTTATGGGTGTGGGCAAGCATGCTCCCCCGGTCCCCCTCCTGGCACGCGATGGCAAAAAGGTTAGCCATCACTGACCTATATCAAGACATAGTACCATTCTTTGACCAATTTTTTTTTTTGAAAAAAAATCCCGTTTTACTTTGTCTTCCTCTTCCTCCATGTATTTTATTTTTTTAAAGATGACTTATTTTAATATTTTTAACCAATTTGGAAAAATACCTTTAACGTCCAAAACAAAAACAACAACAAAAAAGAAAATGGTATGCACCATTATATATGGTACTTGCCCTCCTGTGCATTTTACAGAACATCTTAAACAAAATGTCTGGCAAAATGCTCCTCTGTAAAGAAAAAAAAAATATTTTACTGTGCAATTTAAGAAGCAAATTATAGACCCTGAGCATGTCATGATACCCATTTTGAAGGAATCCATCTTTCTGACCAGACTGACATTCCATGTTGCTGTAGCAACCAGAGTTCCTGCTGCTGAGCAGATTCATCCTTTTCCATCCCCAACTAAACTTTTCAAAAGTAGCTGGTGAGCATCATGACAATTGCAAAATGTTTTCAAGCAACAGGTGGAAATCAACAAGCTGTATCTTTCTGGCACCAGTAGAGCAGCAAAACTAATTTTAAAAACTTGGCGCTATTCATTTTAAATAAAAAAGAGGAGAATATTTCAGTGTGGATTGTTTTATGAAACTACCCCCAGAAAGAGAAAGGGCCAAAAAATCCTTGTGTACAGCAAAGATTGTATGCATTGGAAGACCGCTTATGCAATAATGGCAAATATTTGTAGCTCAGGTGTAAGATGAGGGTGGAGGTTTGTTCTCCAAGCTTGTGGATTGGTTTACCAAACGTTTCATTACCAGGCTAGGTAACATCTTCAGGGGAATTTAGGGGATATCAGTGTCAGTGTTCTGTTTATAAGGGCTTCAGGTATGGGTGTCCTTATAAACCAGAGGTGTCAAAATCTATTTCACTGAGGGCCAATTCAGGTTTGTGTTTGACCTCGGGGGGCTGGGGTGGGTCATGACCACTTCATTCTTTTCTTCTTCCTTCCCTTCTTTCTTTCTTTTCCCTTCCTTGCTCTCTTCCCATATTTTTCTTTTTTTTCCTCTTTCCCTTTCAAACCTGCGAGCCTTGAGTTTGACACCTCTGTTATAAACAGAACAAGGTTGACTTAGCCTTCCATCCTTCCGAGGACCCGGATTGTGGGGGTAATAAGCTGACTTTGTATAAAAAAGAACACCACTTGGGGGCCCCCGAAAGCCCTACTAAGCAGGTATATACAAAAAATATGAAGGTTATTGCTTAACGCATTGTAAGCCGCCCTGAGTCTCCGGAGAAGGGCGGCATATAAATTAAATTTTAAAAAAAAGAACACCTGAATTCCTTATAAACAGAACACTGATGCTGACATCCTCTAAACTCCGCTTAGTTAGTTACTTAGCCCGAAACATTCGGAAACTAACCCACAAACTCAGAGAACAAGCCTTTAACCTCAAGAGAGATTATTTTGGGGCGGGGGGAGGGTGGCTAGGGGGTGTTAGCTTGCTGTCTCCACACCAAAGGCCAATGGGCATGCAGGAATCTCTCCATGCAGGGTTGATCGATTATTGCTACAGAATGGCATTAAGAAAAAAAACAGAAACGTGTATACAAGTAGTCCTTGATTTATGACCACAATCTGGACCGGAACGTCTATCATTAAACAGTGAGAGTTGCTAAGTGAATTTCACCTGATTTCATGACCTTGCTTGGCAGGGTTAATTCCAGGATTATTCAGCAAACCTAATTTACTGTATTAACTTTGCTTGTTGGTAGTTCATAAATGGCTACCATGTGACTCAGAGGTATTGCGACCATCATGAAGACATGCCGCTTGTCAAATACCTGAATTTTAATCATTTGACCATAGGAATGCTGTGATGGTTGTAAGTTTGAGGACTGGTTGTTAAGTCACTTGTTCCAGCACTGTTATAATTTGATAATAGCATTAGCAATTAAGACTTATACACCACTTCACAGTGTTTCACAGCCTTTTCTAAGCGATTTGCAGAGTCAGCCTATTGCCTCCAACAATCTGGGTCCTCCTTTTACCCACCTTGGAAGGATGGATAGCCGAGTCAACCTTGAGCCGGTGAGAATCGAACTGCCGAATTGCTGGCAGTCGGCAGTCAGCAGAATTAGACTGCAGTACTGCACTCTAACCACTGTGCCATCATGGCGGCTAAACAAATGGTCATAAATCAAGGACTAACTGTTTTGGCCTTTAACTAATGAAGGTTGCGGAAATCTATTCTAAGGTGTGCATAATCTTGAATAGATTTCAGGATTTTTATTCTCTGTGATCAAAAGCATCAGAACCATCTGGCCTAAGCATGAAAAAAAAAAACTTAAAAATATAATCTAAAGCACTTTAACAAGATAGTAGCTTTCTCTGGATTTCAAGAATAATTACCAAGCCAAGGCTACAGCAATAATTCCATTGTACTTCAATACAGAATGTTGGGGAATCCAAATTTCACTGACTTTAATGGAAACTAAAGTTCCAAACAGTAAAATAACTGCAAGTAGAACATTACTGAAAACTTAAAACCAGTGTAGTAACTTTTTAAAAGCTTTAATTTATGTTTATTTATTTTCCTTCCTAAATTTAATCTTAGTGGGTCTGGCCCATTATTCTGTAATCTCTAAAATTTTTTTAAAAATCTACTTTCAAATATAAAACCAAAATTATTATTAACGTGGGAAGGGAAAGCACCTAAAAACAATCTAAATTTTGAATAATTTGTGGTTGTTAGGTTCAACCCATTGAGACCCCATTGACAATGTTCCTCCAGGCCTTCCTGTCCTCTACCATCCTCTGGAGTCCATTTAAGCTCACGCCAACTGCTTCAGTGACTCCATCCAGCCACCTCATTCTCTGCCGTCCCCTTCTTCTTTTACCCTCAATCTTTCCCAGCATTAGGCTCTTCTCCAGTGAGTCCTTCCTTCTCATTAGGTGGCCAAAGTATTTGACTTTCATCTTCAGGATCTGGCTTTCTAAAGAGCAGCCAGGGTTGATAAGCACTAAAAGCACATCATCCCCAGATTTCTACCTACGTATGTGAAGGATTTGAATGACAATAATATTGGTTTAAAAAAACCTATGTCAAAGTCCTGAAAGAGATATAAACCGATTGATTGATTGATTGATTGATTGCATGCCATCAAGTCAGTCATCCCTTAAAGACTACATACAGTTTCTCCTTGAGACATAAAAAAAAAAAAATCAACAGACTATCCTCTCTAAATGTTGCTTTCATATAATTCAGATTCAGCATTTCTTTCTCTAACCTTTTAGACATCATTCTTCTGCAAAGCATTTATTTAATACAACAAGAACTCTGTCTGCTGGCTTCTCCCTGGAACTGCAGGTGCTTTATTTCTTCCCATGTATTTGGTAGTAACCCACTCACCCACCCCGCTCCAATATATTTTTATCTGCCCATACATTTTCTTTTTAAACTATCTTTCCTGTGCTGCACACATGATGGTCCAAAGTAGTTTTAATGTACCTGTTGCTTTTACTGATGATGATCGAATATAACACATGCAAATCCCCTGAAACCCTATAGTTGCCTACAATTTTATTTCAATAGGATAAACAGGTCTGTCTTGAATTAAATGTACAGAGTGTAATTTCTATTATATTTTAATACCAAACTGATTCCCTCTAAGTGAAAATAACTAGGGGTTTTATCACTCAATTATCATCCTTCTTTAGCTATGTTTTCTCAAAACATCCATGTGAAGTTTGCAGTCACATTATCGTTACACGAGAATGAATTCAACCTAAATATCTTTTATACTTGTGCTACTCATAGGTGAATTTCTGTAATGGAGGTGAGCTTTGGTTCACTAAAGCTACTAACTTAAAAAAAAAGAAACTCTTATATCTTCAAATTAGCAGGGTTAGAAGGTGAGGCAGATAACAGGGAATTAGAGGACATAATTCTAACGAAGGGTGATAATTTTTAGAGTCATGCAGATAATTGCTTCATATAAAACATTTTAATTGAAACTATGGGGAAAAGAGTTCCTTCCTGACCTAGAAGTCACACATCCATCCATCTTCAAAATGACTCGTCAATTTACAAGAGTTATTCATGCTTTTTTAAAAAAAAATAATGATTATGGAAGTCAATTAACTTTCTCGGAATTTGAGTCACTGTTGTCAGCCTATTTCCCCTCATCCATCCCCTGAACTAGCAAAAGGAGATAGTTCCTCATTGTCTTATTTTAAGAAGGGGGAACAGAGAACAAGAAGGTTAAGAGAAAACTCAGCAATGGTCATTAGAAGCTGTTCTTCCCAACAGCCAACGAGGAATTCTTGATCAACAGTAATTCCTTGGATTAATGTCTGTGTCTGTCTATGGCAGAGGTCTTCAAACTTGGCAGCTTTAAGACTCGTGGACTTCAACTCCCACACGTCTTAAAGCTGCCAAGTTTGAAGAACTTTGGTCTACGGGAATGCACAGGATATCTGTGTCCATCTATGGGGATGCACATTGGAAGTACATGTGAGGGTGTGCGATTTTGGAAGGGGGGGGAGGTATAACAGTTCATTATTTTCAACAAAAAAAATAAAAATCAAAAATCAAAGACTCAACATCAAAGAGATTGACAAAAGGAAGGCAAAAAAAACAGAGCTCACCTCTTGCACAAACGAAACAAAAGCCTACATTTACAGCTGATGAGGAGTGATTGCTTCTTTTGGAATGGTTACTACAGATGAGGATGTGGGATGACACAAACAAGCTTCCTGCAGCAATACAGCCATCTCCTGAGTGATAGGCAATGGGGCATCTCAAACATCTCACCATACGACCTGTTTAATATAAAATGCACCAGATAACAGTCTGTTTAGAACACACTTCCAAACCTCAATCAAGTTTGGCTTTAGCTTAATTTTATTATATTTTTTTCTTTTTACGGCCCAGTAATCCCTGGAGTTGGGGGTGAATGAATGGAGCTGAACGTTTACTGGCCAGATGCCCTTCCTGACGCCTACGTAGAGTTCACAGCAGATATTTTCTCTTTGCAGCCTGATAAGAGAAACATCTGTCGTTGCCTAGGATTGAACTTTCAACCTTCTGAGTGGGAGACTAGCGTCTTTACCCCTAGGCCACTGCACCGCTCTGGCTTTAGCTTAATATATTCAATAAAAGTTTCCTGTATCCAATCAAAGATGTTACAGTTTTTCACAAAGCAAGGACAGTTTTGCATTCTTAACGGTGCAATTCTCCTGGTTTCCAGAGCGAGCACACTTAGATAGCAAGGTCATTGTGTATATATTGGGATTATTCCACTGAATGGCAGAGAAGGTTCAAAAGATGCTAACCAGCATAAAAGCCAGTTTTCAATTGTTTTTAAAGAAAGAGAGAGAAAAAATAAACAATGAGAAAGAAAGAAAAACCCCTTAGAGCCAGCCATGCTCAAATCATATTGGTAATGTCTAATTGGTACTCAAATAATATTAGCTCCCCTTCCCCCAGGTGGAGAAAATTAGTTGTCTTGCATTCCATCCCTTTAATCTCCCTGATGGTTGGGGAAACCCCAATGAATTATGCAAAAGTGCTTTGAAAACGAAATATGGCAAGTTTTACGCAGATTTAAAATGCAGGGCAGAAATGCCCCAATATCTCCCAAAAGACAAGGCAATGAAGCACAAGCCAAACTTTTCAAAAAAGAGGTAAGCCAGTTTGTACTTGGCTAAAGAAGGAAGAGGCAGCCTAGGCTGTAAGACACCCAAGGTATTATCACTGATAATACCTCCAGTAATTCTCCACAGAATTGCTTAAATAGCCATCGTGAAAGCAAATTTTCCTACTTCCTCCATTGCAAGAAAACCCACCATCACCCTTTACTAGACCGGCTAGCTTAACGCATATGATATCGATATTTGTTTGCTCCCTCACAATTTAAGAGAATGCAACGCGACCAAAAATATGAGAGCCTAATTTCATTTCTGAGAATTCTAAGCACACAATTCCCTGGTTGTTTATATCCACAGCGTTCTGGTCATGGTGAACTTCATTCAAGAATTGTGTCTAGGAAGCTTCAATAAATGTTTTTTAAAGCAAACCCTCTGTTTATGTGCTTTAGGAAGCCACTAGCTTTCGATCAGTGAAATACCCACATTTCTCCATATTTCAAGGCAGCAACTTTTTTTCCTTTTCTTTTTCAGATATAGTATCTGTAAGAAGCATAGTCTTGCAAGATGCATGGTCTGATGTTATGCATATTTTCTTTCCCTTTCTATTACAGAATTTTTTTTACAAGAGCTGTCAGAATGATATATACATGCCATCTTCCTTTAAACACAGATCAGAGACCTACAAATGTTATATCTAGTCCTTCCCTTGCCCTTCCATCCATCCATCCATCCATCCATCCATCCATCCATCCATCCATCTATCTATCTATCTATCATCTACCTACCTACCAAACAACCATGTTTCCCCGAAAGTAAGACTGGGCCTTATATTAATTTTTGCTCCAAAAGATGCATTAGGGTTTATTTTCTGGTTAAGTTTTATTTTTGGGGAAATGCAGTACTAAATGCATCCATCTGGCTGACAATCTGAACTGGGTCTTATTTTTGGTGAAACAGGGTATCTAATGTATTTTTCGGAGTATAAGACACACCCTTTTCCCTCCTAAAAGAGGCTGAAAATTTGGGGGTCTCTTGTACTCCGAATATAGCTTTTTCGAAGCTTTTTTTCAGCCCTAATGAGGTGCTAGCGAGGCGCTGGCGAGTGAAGCGATCTCCCTGCTTTGCTCCGACTCTCAGCTGTTCTTCAGAAGCTTTTTTTCAGCCCTAACTAGGCGCTAGCCGAGTGAAGCGATCTCCCTGTGCTTTGCCTGCTTTTCTCATTGCTGCTTCCTCTCAGCTGTGCCTTAGAAACAAGCAGGGGATAAAAAACCAGCAAACTAATGTGCTGAAGCTGACCAGACTAAGGACGCTAGCCAGATGAATACCTGGTAGGCAGAGGTTTTTTCCTATTTTCCTCCCCCAAAACTAAGCTGTGTCTTATACTCCAAAAATAGGGTATCTGTCTGTCTGTCCGAAAATTATCTAACTTGCAAAGGCCTGCGACCCACATCTGATGAAAACAGGATGAAATCAATCATACATTATCTCTTTCAAAGGATGGAAGAAATTTGGTTTTGTTTTTGGCTTGTCTTGATTTTTTTCATAGCAAACAGTAGCAAAAAACCCCCCACAAAATTTAGGGTTAGGGTTAGGGTTAGGTTCCATTCTTTGCAGTGTGCAAATCAAGTAGATGTATTTTTACATACATGGGCACACGTGTATGCTGCTGCAAATCTTGCCATGTACTGAAGAATTAAGACTGGGTGTTTAATACGCAGCCCATTCCCTAACTAATTCAGAATGGATGCTCATTTAGGTGGATATTAAGGCTTCCATTCTCTCTTCTCCTGCACAGAAGGTAAATTTCATATAAACCAACAGCCCAAAGAAATTTTGTTTTGTCAAGGTTTGTTGGTTCCTGGCAAATAATTCTCCCAACACAAAACAATTGCAGGAATGTGAAGACTTTTTTTGTCCATAGAAACAGTGGGAAAATAGCAATCACATTCAACCTGTGTGTTGTTTCCATCTGTCCAGGCTGATCTGGAATGTCCCCCTTTTAAAGAATCTTGAGAACAAACTACATTGAAATAATAGAAAATACTTGTAGCTTGTGTTTTAAATTTTGGCAGTTGTTTCTTCTCCAAGTTTCTTTCAATTTCATTTCTGAATGTTTCGTTCCCAGGCTAGGTAACATCTTCAGCAGGGTTTTCTTGTCCTAATCCTCTTTAAAGGTAAATGCAAAGGTTCCCCTCGCACATATGTGCTAGTCGTTCCCGACTCTAGGGGGCGATACTCATCTCCGTTTCAAAGCCAAAGAGCCAGCGCTGTCCGAAGACATCTCCGTGGTCATGTGGCCGGCATGACTCAACACCAAAGGCGCACGGAACGCTGTTACCTTCCCACCAAAGGTGGTCCCTATTTTTCTACTTGCATTTTTTACGTGCTTTCAAACTGCTAGGTTGGCAGAAGCTGGGACAAGTAACGGGAGCTCATCCCATTACGCGGCACTAGGGATTCGAACCGCTGAACTGCCAACCTTTCGATTGACAAGCTCAGTGTCTTAGCCACTCAGCCACCGTGTCCCTTTTATCCACTTTAGCTTATTATAAATGTCTTGGGTGTAATCACACAAACAACTAATCACATACCACACAAGGCAAGACAAAATCCTGCTGATGATGTGACCAAGTCTGGTAACAAAACGTTCAGAAACTAAAGTGAGACAAGCTTGGAGAGCAAACCATTTGCCAAAAACAAGCTACGTTTTCCCACCTAGACTGCCGCTGATTCTGGATTTTCCTTTAGCAAGAATTCCACTGTGAAGGTAAGCAAAACACACAGAACTTATTTGGAGCTTTCACGACGATGCCTCGCAGCAGGAATTATTACCCTCCTCTTTCCTTACCTTTGCTTGCTTTATGAATATCCTTGTCCATAGAACACGCGGTGCAGCAATGCTGAGGGCAACGGAATCCTCGGGATTCAAAAACGGCTGTAGTGAACTTGCGGACGCAGGCCTCGTGGTAGAATTTGCCACATGCGTTGACCGAGCAACGCTTCACGTCTTTGCCGGAAAGTTTGCAGGAAAAGCATATATGCTGCCCTTTGAAGAGGAGAAACGTAAAAAGGGTTTAGCTGGAATGCAGAGGCATTCTTTCAGCCTGGGAACCCGAGGGACCATTTGCAAAATATTAGAATGCAGTACTGCAGGCTACTTCTGCTGACTGCCAGCTGTGGGCAGTTCAATTCCCATCTGCTCAAGGTTGACTCAGCCTTCCATCCTTCTGAGGTCGGTAAAATGAGGAGCCAGATTGTTGGGGGACACTGTAAACCGCTTAGAGGGGCCTGTAAAGCACTGTTAAGTGGGATATAAGTCTAAGTGTTATTGCTATCAATGTCTTATCTCTCTCTCTGTCTATCTCTGTCTCTCACTGTTTCTGTCTGTCTGTCTGTCTATCTCATCCAAGAAGCTTCTTCAAAAAAGTCTTCAAAGAAAAATCAGAAGGTCCAGTTGCCTCTTGAAAAAGCACCTTTGGGATGTACTGTAAAGGCTAAAGAAAATCCCACTTCCAATATTCTGCCATTTAATCTTTCTTTGCTATCTATCTAAAAAGAATGTGAAAATCCAGTTTTCCTAATGGATGATAGGGGTTGGACGCTGAACTTAGAACTGTGACAGTATCTCACGGGAGACATTTTCAGACGTGGGTGATAGTGAGAGGATGCAACATTATATTCCCCTCAGCTTTCCAGAGGCTAAAAAAACTCAGACTATTATGCCATTTTCTTTAGCTATCCAAAGTGAAGGAAAACGAAGAGGACCGTTATCCTAAATGGAGATCAACGGCAAAAACAGGTATCAAGTTAATGCTTAAACTCAGTGCTAAAATACAAATGACTTCAACTGTCACACTGAAGAATGTGGGTTAGGCTTGAAATTTTAAATCGCAATCCATTTTGAAAGAGAAAGCAAGCAAGAATTCGATGAGCAGACGTTGAAAAGCCCGAACTGATCCTTGTTTAGCAGCGTTCAGAGCTTTTTGGTGTTCCAGTCACTTTCTCGAAGCCAAAAAAAAAAAAGAATTCCACTCATTTACCATTTTTGCACTCCAGGCAGATAAATTTCCCATCAGGCTGCGAGCTCAATCCTAGGCATTCTGTATGGAAGACCCTGTAGCATTCGCCTTCGCACGAGACTAGAGATTCACCGGTGCTTTCACAAATCTTAAAAAGAAAAAGGAGAAGAAGAAGAAAAAAAAAAAGAGAATCCAAATAAAGTCATCGAGTTTCTAATTCAACCTAGTCAAAAAGCTAAATGTTTTAAGATACAGAAGGATCTTGACAGACTTGAACATTGGGCACTATCTAACAAAATGAAGTTTAATAGTGAAAAAAAGTAAAGTTCTACATTTAGGGAAGAAAAACAAAATGCACAGGTAAGTATATGTGATACCTTGCTAAATAGTAGTAACTGTGAGAGGGATCTTGGAGTCCTAGTGGACAACCATTTAAATATGAGCCAGCAGGGTGCAGCAACTGCCAAAAAAGCCAACAGAGTTGCATAAACAGAGGGATAGAATCAATATCACGGGGAAGTGTTATAATGCCTTGGTAAGGCCACACTTGGAATATTGCATTCAGTTTTAGTCGCCACGATGTAAAAAAGATGTGGAGACTATAGAAAGAGTGCAGAGAAGAGCAACCAAGAGGATTAGGGGACTGAAGGCTAAAACATATGAAGAAAAGTTGCAGGAACTGGGTATATCTTTTGTATTTGTATTGGTTTTAAATTGGCTGTTCACCGCCCTGAGTCCAGAAGGAGAAGGGCGGTATAGAAATTTAATAAATAAATAAATAAATAAATATCTAGTTTAATGAAAAGAAGGACCAGGGGAGACATGATAGCAATGTTCCAATATCTCAGGGGCTGCCACAAAGAAGAGGGAGTCAAGCTATTTTCCAAAGCACCTGAGGGTAGAACAAGAAGCAATGGGGGGAAACTCATCAAGGAGAGAAGCAATTTAGAACTAAGGAGAAATTTCTTGACAGTTAGAACAATTAATCATGGAACAACTTGCCTCTAGAAGTTGTAAATGTTCCAACACGGGAAGTTTTTAAGAAGATGTTGGATAATCATTTATCTGAAGTGATGTAGGATTTCCTGCTTAATCAGAGGGTTGGACTAGAAGACCTCCAAGGTCCCTTCCAACTGTTTCGTTTCTTTTCTTTTCTTTTCTTTTCTTTTCTTTTCTTTTCTTTTCTTTTCTTTTTTTCTTTTCTTTTCCTTTCCTTTCCTTTCCTTTCCTTCCCTTCCCTTTCCTCCATTTTCAAGGTTCCTTTACTATAGAAATATTTTTCAGAGACCAGCAAATCCCACAGGGACAAGATACACTGAGGGAAAGACATCATTAATGGAACAAAAACAGGGTTAGACTCCTTATTGTGACCCAGGGATGTTGGTGTGTATTTTCTAATCACTATTTCCCATTAGATGGCATACAAATTTTGATCATGTGAGCATGAGGATGCTGCAACAGTCATAAGTGTGAAAGATGGCCATAAATTACTTTTTTCAGTACTGTTATAACTTCAAACTGTGACTAAATGAACTGTTATAAGTTGAGGACTACCTCTATAGTCCTGGCTCATACAGATGTGGATCATTAGGAAGGAAATAAACAGTTATTGCAGTTATGTTCACCTTGCAAAAGGGTTTCAGATATAGAAATTTGATGACTTCACTGCCCGTTATGTGAAAAATGAAACTGGAAGGAGGAACTGATAATCTGCACCGTATTTTTCTTTTGTTCACCCCATTTATGTTGAAACTCAGCTGAATGAGAAGACTCTGAAAATCTTTTTCTGTTTGCAAACACTTTTTTTAGAAAAAAAATGTAGTTCTGTAGTACTGATTAACTTGCAAAAGTAATACTTTAACAAAAGAATTGATCCTTTGAGTGGGTAAACGAAGAAGCTCTAATATGGCGGGGAACGAATACCTGTCACTAGATGGCAGCAGATAATTCAGAGAGAGAGAGAGAGAGAGAGAGAGAGAGAGGGAGAGGGAGGGAGGGAGGAGAGAGAGGAAGAGGAAGAGAAAGGGGAAGGGAGAGAGAGAGACAGAAAGGGGGAGAGAGAAAGAAGAAGAGAAAGGGGGGAGCGGGAGAGAGGGGGAGAGTGAGGAAGAGGAAGAGAAGGGATAGCGAGAGGGAGAGAGAGAAAGGAAGAGAAAGACAGAGAGGGAGAGAGAAAGGAAGAAAGAGAGAAGAGGGAGGGAGAGAGAGAAAGAGAGAAAGAGAGGGAGAGAGAGGAAGAGAAAGAGGGGTAGGGAGAGAGTTAAAGAGAGAGAAAGGAAGAGAAAGAGAGGAAGAAAGAGGGAAGGAGGGAGAGAGAGAAAGGGAGGGAATGATTCTCTGAACAGTGTGGATGTGGTTGATGACTGCTGAGTGAAACAATGTATGGAATCTGCTCTCCATCCATCCATCCATCCATCCATCCATCCATCCATCTTCCCACTCTTCTAAATCCATAAGGACTTCCAAGGGATGCCCTCGGTTGTTACGAAGGGTGAAGGATGGTTTTAGTCAGAACCAACATGAGGGAGAAACTCAAGGAAAATCAATGGATATTCCCTGTGGGGAAGCAGCATCCTAAACATCCTGAAAACATCTGAGGAACATTTGGTGAGGAGCTTTTCGAAAGAGCTGGGGGTTAGGACTAACAAGCAGAGAGTCAAAATGGATGTTAGTATTTGCTGTTATGGTCAACTTCCCTCTCTGAACTTAAGGGAGCAATTACTCTTCACGATCGTGCCAACTAAGACATTTCCCTTATTTGTGGGTCAGTTTAATTAAGGTGATGGAATCTGTTTTCTTGCAGAAGGCATCTTAAAACTAACAAGTGAAAAAAAAAAACACCTAATTTTCTTTTCCACTGAAGCAAGCAAGCAAGAAGAAATAAATGTGAAATATGGACACAGGGAAAGGAGCTGTACAAATCAGGTGGAGCCGCATCCCGACTGAAGGCAAGAAGAAAATAAACAAGATATAACTATCAAACGGATCTCTGAGAAGACCTGGATGTGATTAGACTGTAAAATAACGAAGGACCCTTAAAATGACAAAAATTATATGGGTAACCTGTAAATGCACTTTAAACTAAGGTTGTTAAGGAGACGGATGCAAATTAAATCAACCTACAAGTACAGGTAGAGCTCCACTTGCAACAGTTCGCTTAGTGAACGCCCAAAGTTACGACGGCACCGAAAAAAGTGACATCACCATTTTTCACTTACGACCATGGTACCATTGCCATGGTCATGTGGTTTGCATTTGGATGCTTGTAAACCGACTCACATTTATGACGGTTGGCAGTGTCCTGGGGTCATGCGATCTCCTTTTGCGACTTTTTGAGAAGCAGAGTCAGATTCACTTAACGACCGGGTTACCGCTTTGACAACTGCAGCGCTTCAACTTAACAAAGGTGGCAAGAAAAATCGTAAAGCGGGGAAAAACTCACCTAGCAAATTTCTCACTTAAAATTTTGGGCTCGTTTGTGGTCGTACGTTGAGGGTTATTTTGTTTTTATTTGTTTGTTTGTTCTTTTGTTCTTTGTTTGTTATTTCTTATTATTTGACCTTTTGGTATTTGTTAGCGGAAGTGGGTTTCAGCAGGTTCTGACCAGTCCTGGCAAACCGGTAGCGGAAATTTTGAGTAGTTGCATCCCTTTCTGGATCGGGATTCGTTACGCACGGTCACTCATGCCCTCGTCACCTCACGCCTGGACTACTGTAATGCTCTCTACATGGGGCTCCCCTTGAGGAGCACCCAGAGGCTCCAACTGGTCCAGAATGCATCCGTGCGGGTAATTACGGGAGCGACGTGGTGCTCCCATGTGACCCCCCTTCCTGTGCGAGCTGCACTGGCTTCCGGTGGTCTTCTGGGTGCACTTCAAGGTTTTAGTTACCATCTTCAAAGCGCTCCATGGCTTAGGACCAGGGTATCTTCGGGACCGCCTTCTGCCACAAACAGCCTCTCACTGACCAGTCCGCTCCCATAGAGAGCAAACAAACAGTGTTGACTGGCAGCCCCCAGGGGGAGAGCCTTCTCTGTGGGGGCACCTACCATCTGGAACGAGCTCCCCCCTGAGATAAGGAGGTTACAGGACCTACGTACTTTTCACCGCGCCTTAAAAACATTTTTATTTGAACAAGCTGGTCTGGCTTAACCTCCTTTTATACTGGGTTTTAAATTTTTTACAATTGGATTTTTAAACTGTTTGAGCCAAATTATTTAATTTGTTTTAAATGATTTTTAACTTTTGTATTTATTGTATCTTATTTTGGCTGTTCACTGCCCTGAGTCCCGTCTGGGAGTAGGGCGGTATATAAATTAAATAAATAAATAAATAAATAAATAAATAAATAAATAAATAAATAAATAAATAAATAAATAAATAAATAAATAAATAGTTCAGAGAACCTGTAGTAAAAAATCTGACTGGCCCCGCCCCCATCTATTCTCTGCCTCCCAAATCCCAACTGATCGGGAGGGAATGGGGATTTTGCAGTAACCTTCCCCTGGAGTGGGGTGGGAATGGAGATTTTACAGTATCCTTCCCTTGCCACGCCCACCAAGCCACACCCACAGAACCGGTAGTAAAAAATTTTTGAAACCCACCACCGTTCGTTAGTATTTGACCTTTTGGTAAAGGTGATTCAACAGAAATGAAATAGCATATTTGTCCATCCATAAGACACTCCCATGTATAAGACACTCCCCCCCCCATGTTTCATGTAGTTCCTTGTAATAAGCACACTACGAACCATTGCTTTGCAGAAGCTATCTTGTTAAGAGTGAGCAATACAACAAGAAGAGGAGATGCATCATAGGAACAACAGAGATGAAATCTAGAGTGGCAATGTGATATAAGAAACAACTACAATAGAGAGGAATGATAGAGCTGCATATTAGAGCAGGGGTCTCCAACCTTGGCAACTTTAAGACTTGTGGACTTCAACTCCCAAAATTCCTCATATTAGAGGCTCATCCGGCATGTGTGGCCTTCTCCTCTCGGCCTCCTGTGTATAAGACGCCTCTCCATTTTCAAGTACTGTATTTTCCGGCGTATAAGACGACTGGGCGTATAAGACGACCTTCCTCAGAGCCATTTAAAGCTCGTCAGAGCCTTATGGGCTGGTCTGCCTGGTTACAGGAGAATGAGACCCGGCGTATAAGACGACCCCCGACTTTTGAGAAGATTTTTGTGTGTTAGAAAGTAGTCTTATACGCAGGAAAATACAGTAAATATTTTAAAGAAAAAGTAGCGTCTTATACACGGAAAAATACAGGTAACTGACCAGGTGTCATGCCTGGAAGCCATATTACCTGTGTGTCTTGAGGATCCAGGCCTACCACTATCATACTTATATAATTTATATTTATTTATTATATTTATATAACTATAAAATGTTTATATATTATATGTATATGAAATCTTAATCTGTTCACCGCCCTGAGTCCTTTGGGAGAAGGGCGGTATAGAAATTCAATAAATAAATAAATAAAATACCGTGGGAACTTGGGAGGGGGGATTGCATGCGTGAAGTAGAGATAGCCATAACAAACTTCTCTCAGAGAAGTTCAAGGGCATGGTGTCCGGCAGCTGTGCAAAGAAGAAATGGGAGGATGTCTTCAGTTCGGGAAAGAACTGATTGGACCTGTGGTGGTGATGTCCGAGATGTGAACTTTCTCGTGGGTGAGGAAAACCCAGAAGCTTTCAGATTCGGGTTTTCCCAGATGTGCCAATATGACATCTCTAATAAAAGTTAGCTTTGAGGAACGTCAAACCTCTGAGTTGGATTTCGTTGGGGGTATTACTTGGAACCCTGACACCAGGATTACAGCCATAACGTATTCCCAGATTTGCATTTTTCATTTACCTGACAAACGGTGTCTCTCTTACTTGTCCCTGAACCTCTTCTCGACAAACTCGAATCCACCGACTGGACGTCAGAAACATCAGCATCTGCTGAAGCCAATGGGCTGTCTGACTGTTTTCCGAAACTACCCTAAAATAAAGCAGGCACAGTTGTTTTTATTTATTTTTTTCTTAAAGAAGAGCTCTATAAATAAGGATCCGTGTAAATCCAGTTCATTAAAGGGAAAACAAAACAAAACAGCTAACTATTTCCATAACTTCTTTGAACTCTGACTTGAGGTCAATTAAAACGCCGTCCTTGGTATATAATCTCATCTACCCCAGGGACGAAATTTGCAGAAGGATGAATACATTGCCTGGATGAGGAAACTTAATTCTGTTTAAACAAACGTTATCTCTTTGCAAAATCCGTCCTACCAAATTTGGAAGGGGGACGCATAGGGGAAAATATTAAGTATAGCTCCCCATATCAAAACAATTTACCTTACGTGCGGCAAGAATCTGAAAATAACATTTAACACAGCATAGTACTTAAGCAAAATGTTTCGGTTGAGATTGGCATAGGTGGGACTGATTGGAGTAGATTGTAGGGATGATACCAAAATATACCATATTTTTTGGAGTATAAGACACACCTTTTCCTCCCCTAAAAAGGGAGTAAAATTTTTAGGTGTGTCTTATATACCGAACGTAGCCCTGCCCACCCACTGGCTCCCACCCTTTAGCCTCTGCCTCCCAGCAATTTACCTCCTTGCAGCAAACAGCAAGAAAAAAACAGCTCCTTTCAGCTTTAGCACAGCCTAATTAGCACAAGTTGATTGGATTGGCCTCCCGACTCTCAGCTGATTTGCTCTCAGATGGTTTGCACAGGGCTCTGCTGCTTGCTGCAAGGAAGAAAATTGCTGGAGCAGATTTTTTTTCCCTTGTGCTAATCAAGCTATGCTGAAAACAAAAATGAAAGTAAAGCAGGCTATTTGCTGCAACGAGGCAAAATTGTGCAGAAGCAGAGGGAGATTTCTTTTTCTTCTTTTCCTCACCAGAAAAAGCAGGTGCGTCTTATAATCCGGTACGTCTTATACTCCGAAAAAATACGGTAATTTTTTCGTATTTTATTTTTCTATGTATTAAACTACTGTATTTTATTCCAATTTTATTCATATATTTATTCATATTTTAATTCAATTCCATTTTAAATTGTTTTTATCAGACTTTGGTAATGATTTCTGTCTGGAATTCTGCACTTTGACATGGCCCACGGGCTACTCAATAAAGCAAAGTAAGTAAACTATAGCGTAATCACAAGGGCCATTTTCCAAAAAGAAGCCGTGAACCGAACATTAAAAAAATAATAATGCTGTATTTTTCTACCCTCTTGAAAAACTATCAAACAAGTGATTTTAAGTTCAAAGCATTGACTTGTGTTTGGCCTTCTTCACAGGGAGCTTCTCATCCCTGTGTGATGGTGGTTGCACTTGGAAAGTTGATTAGTATCATTACAGATGTCTACAGAGAGAAGCAGGGAAATTAATCATAAAATGCCTCTTTCATTGGAAAACAAATAAATGAGAACTAAAAGAGAAACCAAACAGCCCAGAACTCCGAAAATCTAACAGTAGAAAAATCTGGCCCCTAAAATGCAGATTCCAACTACAAACCTTCAGTTTTATAATCCAACAGAAGAAATCAGAAAATATAATGTGCCCAGTTACAATGACTACCAGGAGGGACCACATGGCCAGTTTTGCCTTATTGGGACTCATCAGATGTGGGTAGCTACCCTGTTTCCCTGAAAATAAGAGCTATCCAGAAAATAAGACCTAGCATGTTTTGTGAGTGTGCCTAAAATAAGCCCTCCTTAAGAGCCTGCCCAGCCGCCTGGCTGCTTGAGGTGCCATGACCATGAGGTGAGGCAGGGTGGTGGTGGAACTTCCCCATGCGCCCCACACCGGCTTATCTTAGGGCCCCTGCAGCCAGACCATCCACGCCCCAACACCAGCTTCGTGGCAGCAACACCGGCAGCCATGTGAAGCAGGAGCACAGATGGCTACCGGCCAGCTTCTTCTGCTTGCTCGCTGCCACAACGGAGCAGGAGGATGAGCGGTATGTTGGCGCTGCAGCCATGAGGCAAGGCAGATGTTGGGACATAGATGGCCTGGCTAGGGGAGCTCTGAGGTAAGCTGGTGCAGGGCACATTGGGCAGTTCTAGCCCACCTCGCGGCAGCAGCACCTCCTGCCCACACGAACAAGCAGAAAAAGTGGGCCTTCTCTAGATGGGGAAAAAATAAGACCCCCTCCGAAAATAAGCCCTAGTGCTTATTTTGGGGCCCAAAAGAAAATAAGACCCGGTCTTATTTTGGGGGAAACACAGGTAGATGTTATTCTATGGGGGTCCAATCCTCTACTGGGAATTGAATATGCCCCCCATGTGTGGGATTCACGGACATAACTTTTGTAATGTGGTCAGGAATCTTTTCCCCTCCCCAGAATTATTCACCACTCCTTGGCAAATAAATCTAACCCACTAGTTGTCCTCTCTGTGTCTTATCATCCTTTCTAGAGCTCTTTCTAACATACCTACTGTTTTCTGTAGCATCCTCATAATAGCTTCATGGGTAACAATGCTAATTGGGACCAGAAAGTCCTTTTTCTTAAGTGACATGGCTAAAAAGCGCAATAGCACGCGATTATGCTGACTGACGACAGCGGTTCTAATGCTCCCAGTTATGTTCGTTTAGCAAATCCTGAGTGATCATTAAGCAGGATGTCCCGTGATCATGCTTAATGATGTCATGGAAGTCACGCCATTTGTGACTTCCTCCCAGCTTCCCCAGTGCTGGCAGTGGAGGTCACAAATGGCAATCATGTGACTGGAGGATGCTGCGACCATCATAATTGCAAGCCAGTTGCCAAGTGTCTGAATTGTGATGCTGGTTGCAACTATGAGGATGCGTATTAAGCCCCCTTCCTTTAGTGCCATCATTACTTCAAACGAGGGGTCATTTAATGAGGACTATTTGTATTCTCCCTACTTTTCCCGTTACCCCACTGAGTATCCCCCGGTATTATTAATTTCCTTATAGTACTTCCCTGGGTTATTCTCAATCCTCTCTTAAATCATTCTCTAGCTCAAATTGCTTTGCTGCTATTCCTGATCAGGACTGATTATGAATCACTTCCTTCTCTTCCTTTTTGGTGGCAGGTTACGTGACAAACAATGTCTCTCTAACAATCCCACCGTGTATCTTTTCTCAGGTACCTTGGCTTCACGTGAGACCTAGCAGAATTTTGGGAATACTGCCAACGTTTTATTTTCTCGCACTTCTGCAATTAATGATGGAATTTTGAATATTAAGAAATAATAATCATGTTATCATTAAGGTACGGGAAAGTAAGGATAGAGACATTGTTGCTCGCGGGCCTCACCAAACTATCTTCTGTCTTTTCCAACCTGAAAATAAAATACTCTTTAAGGTTTCTCTGATTTGAATCTTTCTTGACTATTTCCTGTCATGTAAAAATCAAAAATTGGTAAGTAGAACAGAATTTTAAACAATGCAGAGAAAAGCAATGTTTCAGCCCTAACCTAACCACCATCATCAAGCTAGTGCTCACAGTGATAGGTTAACTCTTCTACTTAGTGTTTTGGGCCAACTCTTTCCATTTTGTTTCTTTAAAAGCTATAATTTTCATGTTTGTTCCCAGCCCTGACTGCAGCAGCATTTTATGTAATTCCACTTTTTTCGGCATTTTCCTTTTTCAATGCAGAGAAAAAAAGGCTACCAAACAATAACACTCGGAATACAGAATTCAACTCGATCTTAAGGAAGGAGCAGAAATGTAACCAAACTGCATTTGTCAACATTGTTTATGTTTGCCTGATGTCAAAAATCTGTTTTGTTGTCAAAATGGGATGTTTTGTACACTGTTTACAATTGTGTTTGCAAATAAAACATATTCAAAGATTAATATCTCACTCCCAAGGTTTTAAACATAAAGTGATCTGTGAAACGGATTTATCAAATTATTTGTCATTTGCAAAGCTGGGGCCAAATAAATACCTGTATATCGTTAAGTCCTCTTGAATCAGAATCCGAGGTATCTCTGTAAGCTGAGTTAGCCAATTCTACATCTGTGGAGGCACGACTTCTTTTCTTTAGAGGTTTACAAGAATCGGAAATCTCACTGGCACCTTAACGCAACACACTGGAATTAATCCTAAAAGACCTCTCAAATATGTAAGCTACTGAAAGAGAAATTAAGAACAATGCCAAGAGAACTAGCCAAATTGCACACTTGATTTAAAAGCTTTTGTAACAGTAAACTAATCTAGGATTTTAAAAGCAGGGCTTTCCCAATGCAACAACGCTATTAACTGTTGGATAGGGGATACACGGTGTATCTTCTGTTCATTTATACCTTATCTTCCAAATTAAAATCCTCCCAAGGCAGCTCACAATGTAAGAAACTAAAAGCAATCACACAATGAAGAACATGTTGGGATGAACTGTTTCAAAAGTGGAAAGTCAGAATCGGAACAATATTGCTTAATGATAAAGTCGTTTTTATAGCATTTTTTTTTTCAAAGGCTGAAAAGTCAGGAATGCACTGATTTGTGGTTGGTTTGGGTATTTTATTTTGACAACACTTAAGGCTCCTTATTTCTTCCCGTATGTGAAATGCAATCTCAGAAGCAATTTACACTGAATACACATGATCAAACTAACATGAAATCAAACATCCTTATATAACTAGATCTGAATGGTATTCATTAGATTACAGTGCCTTGGACGAAGGAAGCAGAAATGCTTGGTGTCACTGGGGACAGAAATTTGGAGGAAGGAGGCAGAAGTGAAAGATTTCTCCTTCCCACCCTAAAACAGGAAGCATGGCAAATGCAGGACTTCAAAGAACTACCTGAAGCAGTCCTAAATCCCAGCCATTCTAACCTTTAACCCCGGGGTGCTATTCAGCAGGTTCTGACAGGTTCTGGAGAACCGGTAGCGGAATTTTGAGTAGTTTGGAGAACTGGCAAATACCACCTCTGGCTGGCCCCAGAGTGAGGTGGGAATGGAGATTTTGCAATATCCTTACCCCAGGAGTGGGGAGGGAATGGGGATTTTGCAGTATCCTTCCCCCAGAGTGGAGTGGAAATGGAGTTTTTGCAGTATCCTTCCCGTGCCACGCCCACCAAGCCACACCACGTCCACCAAGCCACGCCCACAGAACCGGTAGTAAAAAATTTTTGAATTCCACCATTGCTTTAACCTGACGTTTGTAGGGGAAGGACAGTCAGAGCCTGGGGATGGAATAAACAGAGTAATCAGCCTAGAGTTGTTATGTTTGCGTAAACCAGGCTGGATAAAAAAAAAATCAGATTTTTAAAAATTTAAATCTGTTTTTTTATTTAAATCAAATTTTTTAAAAATTTTTTATCAAATTTATTTTAATAAAATGCTTTTGGAACAAAAATCTATTTAAAGGCAGTTTTCTATTTAAAGTGTACTAATAATTTAGTTTATTCAGCATGAATCGGAGCTTAGTTATGTAGCATGAGGCTGTGTATTCTGCAATATTTACATTTTTGGAAAACCCATTTAATGAATCCAGACTCTGCAAGCTGAGGTAACATGCGCTGCATTGACACATTCACACAATTTCACAGCAGAGATTGACAGTTGCTCTTTAAAAATTACGATTTTAATTGAGTTGATTTAAATCAAGACGTTTTACCAGTCATTTAAATCGTGATTTAAATCGTGATTTAAACCTACTTGGATTTAAATCAAACCCACCTTGCCATAAACAGTCTAGGTCCAACCCCTCTTGAATTCCATTGATTTCAGGTGCAAATAACCAGAAGCATTCATGGAATTCAAAGCAGAGAAGAGTTTATTACTGTTACCCAGGGGTGAAATGCTCCCGGTTCGGACCGGATCACTCGATGGAGGTGGGTGGTTCGGAGAACTGGTAGCAAAAATCCCTGCCCACCCCCCCAATGCCCAGCTGAGCCACACAATCATCAGAGGCTTTTTTTTTTTACTTTTAAAAGCATTTTTTCCACAACCTCTTCGGACAAAAAATGCTTTTAAAAGTTAAAAAAAAAAGCCTCTGATGATCGCGTGGCTCAGCTGGGATCATCAAAGACTTTTAAAAGAAAAAATGCCTTTTTTTCCTTTTAAATGCCTCTGATGATCCAAGCTGAGTTGCCTGATCATCAGATCAGGCAACTCAGCATTTAAAAGAAAAAAAAAGTCTCTGCCGATCAGGTAACTCAGCTGGGATCGTCAGAACCTTTTGAAAGCATTTTTTTACAACCTCTTCACCAAAGAGGTTGTAGAAAAAATGCTTTTAAAAGTAAAAAAAAAAAAGGCCACGCCCACCCAACCACATTACACACCTCCTCACCAAGCCATGCCCACAGAACCGGAAGTAACAAATTTTAGATTTCACCACTGCTGCTACTTCTACACAAGAATATAATCAACTAACAGTAAATTTTGGTGCTAGACACGGATCAATGGAATTCATGGGGGGGGGGCTGGGTTTGGGCGTCTTGTGACGACAATACAATGATGCCAAACTGATGACACGTTTAACCCTGCCTTCCAGTTTGCCTGCTCTTCTATAGTTGATTCTTATCTAGCCCAATTTAGTATTGGTCTTTGGTTGGCTAGATTCTTGCGTGTAAGTATGAGCAATAAATTAAATAACTGGAGCTTAATGTGTGCTCCTGACCTCCCAGCCTGATAAAGCTTCACACGATATAATAAATTGGAGAACCATACGCCTAAAGACTTTCTGAAGAAATGAACTCTGATATACAACAAAACCACTTGTTGCACACCCAAGGCTAGTACTCACTCCAGTAATTTATTCTTGTTGGAGATTTAAAAGAGAGGGTGTTTGTGCTTCCATTTTGCACATTTTCAAGCCTGCTTGGTCAGAGATTCTGCTACACTGCCTTTTCACTCGACCTGGTTACGGAGGGGTTAGCGTGACAATAAACTACATTTACTCGGCAGTATATACGAAGAACGTTAATTCACAAGTCCGTCAAAAACCTTTAGAGACCGAGAAACAAAGGCAAACCACAAGAAATAAAAGCCACACTAACCTTTTTGTAATCCAGTCTTCACTGCTGCCTGTGGGGCTGTTTCTACCTGTTTAGACAGGAAAATGAGTGGTTAATAAAGACATTTCTTGTTCCCTAGTACAAAGGAGGAAATGTAAATTCAATGCAAGCAGTTAGTATATAAGGAATCACACTTAAGGGTGTTTTTTCCCCCCTCCACCCATAACCCAAATATATATTATGTTTCCCCCCAAATAAGATCCGGTCTTGTATTATTTTTTGCTCCAAAAGGTGTATTAGGGCTTATTTTTCTGGTTAGGTCTTATTTTTGGGGAAATATGGTACTAATCACGTCCGTCTGGCTGATGATCTTAACTGGGGCTTATTTTTGGGATAGCATCGTTTTTGGGGATTTTTCAAGCATCTTGAAAAATCATGCTAGGGCTTATTTTCCAGTTGGGTCTTATTTTCGGGGAAACAGGGTATATATTTCTCTTTTTGTGGATTTGATTAAGACTGCCCTCCCTAAACAACATAAAACGGGCCTCTTCAAAACCATTTGATGTGTGCGTGAAGTGTCAGGAAGGCTTTTATTTTTGTCCAAGAACCAATTAAGGGGTTAGGGGATAGGGCGAGCTACAAGCCTTGAGCTAGAGGAAAGGGAAAAAAATAAAATAAAAATTACGATAGCTGTGAAAGGAGAGAAAAGCAGGACGCTCAAGTTCCAAATGACGTTTTAACTTACGGCCCCGTTTTGAAGCCAGAGCTTCTGAGGACATGGGCTTCTCCTCTGTATAGAGTTCTGCAGAAGGCAGAAGGGGGAAGGAAGCCGTGCAAACACAGCGCAGGCCTCTATACAGCTGGAAGCAATGTCGACACAGCGCATGGATATAGGAGGTTGGTGACCTTGTGAAATCCCTTCTGGGCGTTTTGTATTTCTGTGCCTTGGATCCTACATAGAGAGGTTGGTTTTCGGCAGGGGAACAGCCAAGTTGTGAATTTGGTAGTGGCAAGCAGGTTCTTGGCTAAAGGTCTCGCTTTTCTTTCTTTTTTTTTTTTTTAAGGCTAAAAATCGTAATTTGAAAACAAAAAGAAAATAAAAGTTCTCCGTAAGGTGATTTACATAGGCAGGTTAAGAAACACATCTCGAAATATTTATTAAGGATTGTCCTATAATGTTTGAAAAATATTTTATTTCGTTGTACAATGGATAAAAACATACAATAGAAGGATTTGTATAGGATACAATTGATAATACAAATATAAAATCTAGACAATCACTTGTATTCTGCTATCACTCACTTGCAACAGAATTAACATTTGTCTTTCTCAGTTGAAATTAATATTCCAGTTGTCATCTTAAAATTTGAAAGGATGCAGAATTAATTTGGAAAGTCACTGATATGAACAAATATGGTTGCTGAATCCTAAAATATCAGTCTGCCTTTCTGAACATATTACATATTCAAGCTTATGCAATACAATTCTTCTCTGATCATTAAGCTTTCCTATATGCTTTTCCTGAAAACACCAGTACAATATACTATGTCAATTTAATTAGTTCCATAGTATAAAGCAAGCAAAGATTACTTGGGGAATGAGGGTTTTTTTTAATTAAAAAAAACACACACCAAAACCTGCGTGGAAATTTTCTTCCTTTAAAGTCACTACTTTGGAAATCCAACCCAGGAAAAGTATTGCTGGGACAGCAAAGCCAAAGTTAAAAGCCGGAATAATGAACTGATATTTTAAACAGAACATATTTAGCTTCAGAGCGAGCAAAAATAATAAGGATAAAAAGGGGAAAAAAAATACCATATGTAACATTTATTAGAAGTTGCTGTCTTGAGCTTTTTCAAATGTTTGAGGCTGTTAGGGAACGTCTGTTATGCTTGATATTCCAAAATAAATTTCCTTTGAATTTAAAAAAAAAAATGGAGCATACCCAAATGGTTGAGAAAACCCTAAATGTAATAACCTTCTTGAAACATGCAGAGAATCCACAGACAGCACAAGTGGCACAATGAAGCAACTTACACACACCCCTCTGGACTTGCAACTGGCTATTTCCAAAAGCAATATACACCAGCAATACCCCAGTGTGCATGTTGGTTCTTCTTACATGAAAAAAAAAAAGGCAACTTCGAATTATCCCAAAGGTGCTTTTTTTCCCCCCAAGAGGCAACTGGACTTTCTTGTTATTCTTGGAAGACGTTTTCGCTTCTCCTCCAAGAAGCTTCTTCGAGCTCTGACTGGATGGTGGGGAATGGAAGGATTTATACTCCTTGCAGACAGCTGGACACTTGCATTCTTTTAGCCAGTCGTTAAGGTCTCCTGGAGGTTTATCTGTGTCCTCAGGGTCATCTGAGTGGTGCAGATGGGTGTGGCGCCTTCTTGGAACCGTTGAAAGGACTGTGTTGTAGACTGGAGAGAGATGACATCGTATCAGATATCTCTGTTGAGAGAGGGCTGTTCCATTTTGACATAGATGGCCTCTTTCAAACCAGCAATCCTCTCTGTCCAAGCTTCTCGGATGAGAAGCGAAACGTCTTCCAAGAAAAAAACAAAAAACCAGAAAGTCCACTTGCCTCTTGAAAAGAAAAAATAAAGCACCTTTGGGACAACCATGACCTAGATGGAGGAGAATCTCCATAGAAACCCAGAATTATGTCCCTTCCTGCTTGCTGTCAGCATTTGGCCTTCAAGCAAAGACCATGCTTAGAATGCCACCCCCCCCCCCTTTCAAGAGGGTCTAATATCCATCCTACTTTCTTGGAAAGGGGAAAAAAAAGACAACAACAAAAAAACCCCACAAGTATCGGCCTCAATATACTCCCAGCGGCTATGCTAAGATGCGAACAAAGCCGAGCGCGATCCAGAAAACTCACGGAAACATAAAAAATAATAATAATAATAATCACACAGCTCGTAACAAGAAACAAATAATCGCGTTCTATTTTCTCAGGTTCTCCAAAAGTACAAATGATGCTGTCAGCAGAAACTTAGTTGACCAGCAGAGTTTATTAAGGGTTTGGATGTCAAGGAGGAGAGTCCAAAAAAAAAGTGGGGGGAGGGGGAGTTAAAAAAAATAGAGAGAGAAAGGGTAGGTGGGGTTTAAATAAAAAAAGGCATCAATATAAAAAGTGACAACGGGTATGACTACGATATATTTTTTTTAACTCTCTACATCGAGGAAGCCAACCTGCTCCTTTTTGATCTTCTTCTTTGGCACAACCTCGGTGGATTTCTCAGACTCTGAGCGAGTTCGAATTGATCTTCGCTGTTGCTTCTTTTCTACAGAACCTGAGGGAAGAGAATGGTTTCCATTACAGGAGTCTCTGTCTCTCTCTCCTCTCTCACTGTCTCTGTCTCCTCTCTCTGTCCTCTCTCACTGTCTCTCTCTCTCCGTCTCTGTCTCCTCTCTCTGTCTCTCTCTTTCCTCTGCCTCTCTCTGTTTCTCTCTCTCTCCTCTGTCTCTCTCTCTCCCTGTCTCTCTCCTCTGTCTCTCTCTCTCTCTCTGTCTCCTCTCTGTCTCTCTCTCCTCTCTCTGTCTCTTTCTGTTTCTCTCTCTCTGTCTTTTTCCTCAATGAGGGATGGCGTTCCATAACAAAGTGCTGATTTCTCTATATTCTCCTGGAGGGCGTAGATTTTAATCTGCTAGCTGACGTTTTGGCTGCAGGCAATGCATCTCAGCGCTTCTTCAGGCAGAGTGCTGAGTTCGGGAAAAGACCAGCTTTTAATATGAAGGTAAAGGGGAGTTTTCTAGAATTCAAATTATTGGGGGGGGGGGGGCTAGCTTTCCAAACCAACTACTATACCATCAGGGGTGTTAATATGTTTCTTAATTTCATTTGAAAATGAATGAAATTTGTTTCATTATGAAATTTGCCTATCCAGGAGGCATACCTTCAGGTTATCTCAACAGCCAGTTCACTTTCTAAGAGATCTTACACGGTTCTTAGCATCTAACTTACCGTATTTTTCGGGCTATAAGATGCACTTTTTTGTTTCCAAGAGGGGCTGAAAATGTCTGTGCGTCTTATAAACCGAATATTGCCAATGCCCTGCCCACCCGCCAGCTGGGGGTTTTTTTTTTGCCTCTGCACGCCCCCATTTTCAGGCCTTTTTTCGGCCCGTTTTCGAGGCCTTTTTGGGGGGGGGGCAATTTTTTTGGGAAAAAAGCCAAAAAAAGCCTAGAAAATGGGCAGAAAAAAGCCTTGAAAATGGGCTGCAAAAAAGGCTGGAAAAGACCCGAAAATGGGGCTCACGGAGGCCAAAAACTTTTTTTTGTTAATTTCCTCTTCTAAATTTTGGTGCGTCTTATAGTCTGAAAAATACAGTATATTAAAAACTTCTGTGGGAAATAAGAGGGTGTGCTATATGCTATATTCACTGACAATGCTTCATTTCCAGCGTCAGGAAAATAGAGTTCAATAGAGTTCAAACTCCCTAAAATGTATGCCTCTATGTACTTCAGGCCAAATATCTACTTTACACAATGCAGGGTGCAGATTTCTTAGCGAAAATGTGGATCTTTTAGGGCAGGGGTGTGTGCACTGGCCCTGGGCCGCGGCATGCCATAAACTGGACCACGCAAGCAAGCGAAGCCCCATCTGTGGGATGTAGGCAGCATGTGAAACCACGCCCTCTCCGGTCCACGGAAAAAATCTCTCTCCATGGCACTGGTCCCCGGTGTTCAAAAGATTGGGGGCCGCTGCTTGAGGGGATTCTTATCAATTGGAGAATTTTCTTACCTGCAAATTCTCCTTAAACTTATTCCTCAGATAGTGGTCCATTCCATCTATTATGAAGGCAGGGGGGAAAAAAAATCTGGAATGGATCTAGGAAGGAACCTGGAGGGTGCTACTTAATGCAGCCATGGTTCTTCTAAAGGAATATGCCTCCTACACCACATTAAATGTGCGGACCACATGATGGTGACAAGTTGTGAAAAACTATTACCTTGCAAATTGATTAATTAGGTATTTCATTCCAAACACCTCGACAATAGAATGTTGTCAACACTCCTAACCCACTCCTGGTACATCAAAGGTTTCTTCCTCCCACCCTCCAAAAATCAGTGTCACAAAAGAGACACCCAGTTAATTGGGCCTCTCTCTCCCCCCTCTCCTTACATTACTCAACCATGAATGACTAGAAGTATCTTCAGAATGCATCTGAGTTCCCTTGAGCACCTCCTGTTCAATCTAAGAAAATGGAATCTAAGAAAATGGAACATGGGACTTTGAGGAAGTTCTTCCCTTGGTAAGACCACATTTGCTTCTTCCATTAGTCCATTTGTTATTTCAGGAACAGGCAATGTCCACTTCCTCTGGATGGATGGATGGATGGATATGCAGCAGCTATCAGAAACACTGCTGATACAGATAATCCTCGATTTACAGCCACAATTGACCCCAACATTTCCACTGCTAAAATTCAGGGAGTTTTGCCTCACTTTACGAACTTGTTGCCTCAGTTGTGAATCACCGCAGTTCTTAAGTTAGTACCCCAATTGTTAAGCGAATCTGGCTTCCCCCCATTGATTTTACTTGTCAGAAGGTCACAAAATGGGATCACATGACCCTGGGACACAGCAACCATCATAAATATGAGTCGGTTGCCAAGCGCACAACCATGGGGATGCTGTTAATGGTCACAAGTGAGAAAAAAAAAGGGTCATAAGTCACTTCAACTTCAAACTGTCATTAAACGAATGGTTGCAAGTCAAGGACTAACTGTAGCTTTCCCTGGTTAGGAGAGGGTCGGATACAATGAATTGCAGTTTTCCTGTGTATTTAAGGACTGACTTTACATTCTTAGCATTTTCAGTTCAAAAATGGGGGCCAATTATCAATAAATAATCAAAATACAGGAGACAATCGCCATCAGGCTATTTTAGTATGGATTTTTCTAATTACTGCTTTCCTTGATGTTTCTACAGCTGCAGTTCTAAATGAAGAGGTACTAAAAAAAATAAAGAACTGGAGTCTCTCGACATCTCAAAGCTGCCCTACCTCAAAAGGAAGGAGGAAATCTATTATTGTGCAAGGTGTTTGGTTTTGGTTTTTGTTTTTGTTTTTTGTCAGCGTGGAAACCATTCATCGAACTGCAACGTGGAACAAAAGCTCGCAGTGTAATAAAGGCGATCGTTTAAGGTGTCGCCCGACATTTCATAATTTTCCTTGTAATGCAGTCACGGTTATTAGCAGCATTCCTGGAAACTCGCTACTTCGCAGGACTATTTGTTCTCACGTCCTCTGAAGGAAGCCTAAATGATATAATCCTGCAAACTTTAAAATGTGCGTTCCGTCTATTCAAAGATTTGAAGCTAACACGAACACCCCGGTTCTTTAAACTGTGGGCCACAGAGTAAATTGGAAAGTCTACTGCACCTTCACTCTGCTGTTGGCATGAGCAAAGGCTCTACTGCAGTTCAGCTAGGCTTCCAATGCAGTGGTGAAATTCAATTTTTTTTTACTATTGGTTCTGTGGCCGTGGCGTGGCTTGGTGGATGTGGCTTGGTGGTGTGGCAGGGGAAGGAAACTGCAAATTCTCCATTCCCTCCCCACTCCAGGGGAAGAATACTGCAAAATCCCCATTCCCTCCCCACTTTGGGGCCAGCCAGAGATTGTATTTGCCGGTTCTCCGAACTACTCAAAATTTCCACTACTGGCTCTCTGAACTACTCAAAATTTCCACTACTGGTTTTTCAGAATTTGTTGAATTTCACCTCTTTTCCAGTGTGGTGCTCTCAAAAATCAAAGCTCATTCTAGTCCAGCTCAACTATCAGTAACTACATGAACTACATAGCCTTCTTCAGCTTATCCTTTGCCTCTGGGTTCTCTGATGGCCTTCTAGCTTATAGCAACCAGCTTAGCAATCACTGAAGGTCAGTTGGAGCCCCTTTTCTTTGGTTTCCACCTAATGCTTTCCATCCTTGGATAAAACATCTGATTCATTTAGTCTTAAACCAGGAGCCACAAACTTTACCTACTTGCCAACCCAGAAGATGTTTCTGGAGAGGGTGCACTTTGTGACGAGACTCTCTCCATTCGCGGGATGGAGACGGAGGTGACTTTGTCATGCCCTTTGATGATAATCTCTGGTTTGTTTCCTATGCCCTATTACGAATGAAAAAAAGGAGCTTTTGAGTACTTCTAAATTAGGGTCTCTGTAAGAAATACATTTTTTTTCAAATATTTAGCACAACAATACAGACACACTCACATTCAGAAGAGTGTGCTTAAAACATAAAACAAGGACATCCACAACAAGGACATCCACAAAATGTGAGAGAACTCCCACCTACCCAAACACACACACATCAGGGGTGGGCTCCAGATCCTTTAGCAACAGGTTCGCTGCCCTGTTGCTGGGTGGGCGTGGCCATGGTGGGCGTGGCCTAGTCGGCCGCCTGCACCACAACAGGGGAAGGGTATTTTTCACCCTCTCCAGGCTCTGGAGGCTTTTTTCAAGCCTGCGGGAGGGCAAAAATAGCTTCCCCTGAGGTCCGGAGGCCAGAAACAGGGCTGTTTTCGGACTTCTGGAACCTCCGGTAGGCCTGTTTTTTGCCCTCCCAGACTTTCCACATAGCATCTGCACTTACCTGGAATGATGAATGGGCTGCATGGGGACTCCTGGGAGGGGAGGGGAGGGGTGGACGTGGCCAGCCAGGAGTGGCATTTAGGGGTTCGCCAAACCCTGGCAATCCTTGGCTAGAGGATCGCATGAACCCTGCCGAACCCCTAGGAGCCCACTCCTGACACACATTCAGAAGGGTGTGCATAAAATAAGGACATCCACAAAATGTGAGAGAATTCCTGACTAGCTCGAAGAGAGGAGATTCTTGAGGTAGAGAACAACGTTGAAAAGGAAATGGTCAAGACCTTCCCCTTAAATTTCTGGGCAGGTGGTTGCAAGCAGTCCCACCCCTCCCCATTCCAAGCAGTGCTGTTACAGTGCTACTACATTATGAGCTATTCCCTTGCCCAGCTTCCTGGTCTGAACTTTCACAACTGTTGTAGAAGTACCCTGGAATTTGGAATACCGAGATTAAAAAAATAAGTAATAGAAACAAGGACATAAAACAAAGATGGTGACAAGGAGGATGAAAAATACCGTATTTTTCGGAGTATACGACACACTTTTTCCCCCCTACAAGAGGATGAAAATTTGGTTGTGTTTTATACACCAAATGTAGCCCCGCCCACCTGCCGGCCCCCACCCTTTGGCCTCTGCCTTCCAGTAATTTGCCTCCTTGCAGCAAACAGCCCATTTTCAGTTTCAGCACAGCCTGATTAGCACAAGCAGCTGATGGTTGGTTGGATCGGCCTCCCGACCATCAGCTGTTTCAGGCTGTAGGGATTGCCTTGCCTATTGCCGCCATTTTCAGCCTCCGCTGTTTGCTGCAAGGAGGCAAATTGCTGGGAGGCAAAGGCAGATTTTTTTTTCTTGTGCTAACCAGGCTGTGCTGAAAATAAAACTGAAACTTAAACAGGCTGTTTGCTGCAAGGAGGCAAATTGCTGGGAGGCAGAGACAGATTTTTTTTTCTTGTTTTCCTCCCTCGAAAAGGGTTATAGTCCGGGGCGTCTTACACTCCGAAAAATACGGTAAATAAAGATTGTTGAGTGCAAATCCCAAAGGTGCTTTTTTTCAAAAGGTGACTGGCCTTTGTTTTTCCTTGAAGACGTTTCGCTTCTCATCCAAGAAGCTTCTTCGGTTCTGACTAAAGACTGGTGGAGAATGCTAACGACAAGATGGACTGCAAGGAATATAAATCCTTCCATTCTCCACCGTTCAGTCAGAACTGAAGAAGCTTCCTGGATTGAGAAGGGAAATGTCTTCAAGGAAAAACAAATCCCAGTCGCCTTTTGAAAAAAAGCGCCTTTGGGCCAACCATGACTTGGATGACATAGATGTTAAGTGCAAATGAACAAAGGGATTCAAGCCTGGGCACAGCGTGAATGAACTCATAAACCTGAAACTGAATAAGAGGAAGAGACACTCCACCCACTGCAAAAGTACAAGCCCAGTCATTACAGGAAATGGTGTGGGGTTTTTTTGTTTGTTGGCTGAAAAGCCAGCAGCGATGGTAGCTAGAATAGCTCCACAACTGTGCATGTATGCAACAGGGACCATCTGGGAAAACGTATATTTACGATCTTACAAAAACAGCAGAACAGGTGAATTTAAGCACAATGGTTGCTATTTAATATTGAAGAAACAAATTTAAATGCTCCCGCTTTTGCAAATTACTCTTTTGAAATTGGAATGCGTTAGCGGAGTTGTCAAAGATAGCAGGTAGACAATTCCACTCTAATTATCACTCCCTCCCCCTGTGAATAGCTGTCTGCACACATTTACTCAAAAGTAGAGAATTATAGTATCTGGAAAACAATTAAAGAGGGTCCAGGGACATCTCTGGATGCAATCTAATAACTTCACACCAAACACTGACCAATTTCACATGACATATTACTCCTGGAAGTAAGCGCCCTAAATATAGGACGAGTGACTTGTTATTCTTGACATTTTAAGGTCAAACCAATTCACACCAATATTTTATACTGCTTGCAATCTGAAAGCACATAAGGAAGCCCTTCACCTCACACTTAATTCTTCTGAACTCATCAGTGGGACTTAACTTCCAAGTAGTTCTTAGGAGGACTGCAAGGCAAGATCTTTTTAATATTAGCTTGCACAAATATTCCTTATCAGAGAGAGTGGTGTTTCTTTACCTTTGCAGAGTAAACAAACTGATCAATGAACTTTCCGTTCCCAGCTGCATTCTGAAGAGCAAAAACTTGTTCGATTTTAACAACCGGAGACATATTACATTTCTGAAGGTCCAAGGTTCCCTTGTGCATGGTGATTGATGCTGGGAGGGATTTTCTGGCCGCAGCAGTTTTCCACTGGATTTTCACAGGAGGGGATTCTTCATCTGCACTGGACTGTCTCCTCTGGCTATACCTCCGGATCTCCGTTTTGGGTGGTGGAGAAGGCGTGGCCAAAACATCATTGGTCTGTTCCGGCGGAGAGCTTGGCGGTGATTTGATTTTGCGGATCTTTTTAGCCTCGATCTTAGGCATGACAATCCGTTTGGCTTTTGAGGACACCTCTTCTGGCTCTTTATCTACGTAGATGAAAGTGTACTGCTCTATCCTCTCTTCCAGACTCATTTTTAGCGCTTTCTCAGCATGGGCAATGCCAATATCCCACTGGGCCCGTTCTCTTTGCGGCCTCGGTTTGCGAATCTTAGGAGAGAAGAAAAGAAAAGATGTGGCATTCATTCAGCCCCCACTTAACTTACAAAATGTGCCCAAATGAAAACAAGTTTGGCTTCAGGTGCCATATCAAAGTATTTCGAAGAGACGGCCCTGTCAGATGCCGTCTGTGGCAAAATGAATGAGTTAGTAATCTGTCATCTTAAAGCCAATTTTTATTTAAAGCACCCCTCTCGTCTTAAGATCTGACCATGGGACATATTCTGAAGTTCTCCTGACTGTCAACACGGTGGGACTACTTCGTGGAGGAAAAAAAAAGATGCAAGACGTTAACAAAAAAAAAAAAAGAGGATTGGCAGAGTTCAAAATGTTTTGCAAGCTAACCCTAGCTGGCATGAGGTGCTAAGGCAGGGGTGTCAAACTCAAGGCCCGTGGGTCGCATCTGGCCCGCAGGATGCTTAAATATCAAAGGACTGGCCCGCATACCAAAGACATCAAAGGTTGATGATAAGGCTGATGGACTGGTTATTAAGAATTTTGTTTTGGACTAAGCTGAGAATGAATGAATTCTCAGCTGTTTTAATAAAATAAGTTTGTTGAGGACTGAATTGTGTTTGGTAATCACTACTTGGGCCATAGTCACAACATCATGGAAGGAAAAAAAGAAGTGCATGGGGGCCGCACATGTCCACACCCCCCCCAGCTGGCCCGTGGAGTACTATAATGCTGATCTGGCCCTCGAAGAAATTCAGTTTGACACCCCTGTGCTAAGGCTACCCAAAGTTTATTGTCCTTCCTTATAGTACTTCACAATTCAAATGATCTGAACGCTTACATAATTCATCTTTGATATAACTACACATTATTTAAAAGAAGTATAATCAGCAATGTTGATGAATAAATAAGTAGCCTAAATTTTCAAACAAAATTTTTTTTTGGCTTTCAGCATTTTCCTCGGTGCTATTGAACAAGATATATTGTATTTTTTAAAATATTAAGCCTATCAAAATCTGACTATAATTTCCCCTTAGATGATACGCCATCATTGTTCAATAGGCGGCTTTCAAATTATAGCAGCATGATTGTACGTGTTCTACAGAAGCTATGAGGTGCTCACTTCTGCTCCAGACTCAAGCATGTACTTTTCAACGAGCTCATTATGAAAGCAGATCAGGCCAGTTGTACATCTAATCTAGCATTCTACATAACACACAGACATCTTCCAACATCAAGAAATGTGGACAATCAGCAGCACAGATCTGCCTAAACCTCATTGGTGGCCTTCACCACTTCTGATGGCTAAAGTCCACATTTTAACTATGAATTACCATATTTTTCAGAGTATAAGATGCACCTTTCCTCTCCCCCAAAAAGAGGGTGAAAATCTGGGTGCGTCTTATACTCTGAATGTAGCCCCACCCAGCCTTGCAAAAGGAGATTTCAGAGGCTGAAAAAAGCCTCTGAAGGAAGCTTCAGAAAAAAAGCCTCCAAACAGAACTTCAGAAAAAAAAAGCTTCTGAAAGAAGCTTCTGAAAAAAAGCCTCCGAAACAGAGCTTTAGGGAAAAAGCCTTTTTTTCTGAAGCTCTGTTTCGGAGGCTTTCAGAGCCAGGAAAAAAAGTTTTTTCTGAAATGGATTTTCAGAAGTTTCAGAAGCAAAAGGCTGAAAAAAAAAAACAAGGCACAGAGCTTACAACCAATGAACCTGTTGCTAAAATTCACCTCTAGGAACAGCTGATTGGGAGTATTCCAGAGGCCGATACACTTGCCAATCAGCTTTTTTATTTTCCTCCCCAAAAACTAAGGTGTGTCTTATACTCCGGGGCGTCTTATACTCTGAAAAATATGGTAAGTAAAGGCTTCTCTCAGCTCTGAATCTTGTTGTGTTCAAAGCCAATGGATGGCATATTTTTCCAGCACCAGCCATGATGTTATACATCTATATCACATCATCCTTTATTCATCTCTGCTGTAAGAAGGGGCAAACTGAAATAATAACATGTCATATTTCTATTTCTACAACATTGATTTGGAACAATGGTGGAACAACGGCTGATGACTTCTTTCTATTGGTCCATCTTTCTATTGGTGCAGAAAATTTTATGTGTTTATGCAGAAGTTTTGCAAGGCTAGGACCATTATCACACGAGGTTCCCTGTTTCTTTTACCTTAAGAGCTGATGGCACTACCTGTCTGTTTTCAAATCCAAACAGTAATTTGCTACCTTGACTGATAAGTTTCTATATAAATACACAAACCCACCTATAACTCTGACATATAACCTGTATTTTTAATTGTGATTTTACTATGATTTTAAACATGTATGTATGTATATATGTATAAAATAATAAAATCACCATAAAAATACAGGTTATAACTCAAAGACTTATAGGTGGGTTTGTTTAATCATGTTATGTATATAGTTTTATTTGATGTTGTAAGCTGCCCAGAATCGCAGTGCATCAAGATGGGTGGCAAACAAATTTAATAATAAAATTTAAAAATATCTGGGTTTGTGGTCACAGCTGTTCTCTTACTTGCTGCTAAAATAAGCTATCATTTCAGACTGTACATACCTTTTGTTTCTCAGAATGGTTGGCCTGCTTAGCAGCCTCTGCCACCAGCTGATCATACTGTTTACGCCCTTTATATTCTCGTACTCGCTTTTCATGTACCCAGGCCCTTTCAGGCTGGTTGCTAAAGAATTGAACATGATATTCTCGTGCACCTGGAAAGAAATGGGGGGGGGATGGGGACGACATGTTAAGGAAACATTTGGCTAAGAAATTCCACCACACAATTTTTTCATACTCACACACCTGCGTGAAGTACACAGGCAAACTTAAAACATTACCCTTTTAACAAAAAAACCTCAAAACAAAACAAAAGCAAAATTATTAACCATCACCTTCAATTGTGACCTTTAAAATTTCATCAGGTGTAAGTACCCTGTTTCCCCGAAAATAAGACATCCCCTGATAATAAGCCCAATCGGGCTTTTGAGCGCATGAGCTAAAATAAGCCTCCCCCCAAGAAATAAGCCCTCCCTGAAAATATTTAAACACAGAGCTGGAAATCAGGTAAGACAGCAAGAGGAGCCCCATCTTGCTCCATGCCCCCCAAAATAAGACCTCCCTGAAAATAAGGCCAAGCGCTTATTTTGGGGTTAAAAAAATATAAGACAGGGTCTTATTTTAGGGGAAACATGGTATGCAGATGTATGCTGGTGTGTGAAAAAAGAATGTAAGGGACCCCAAATGCAATTGTTTTAGACTGTCTGTATAATCTCTTGGTTTTAATTTAATCAGATTCTTGATCTAATCTGCTCATTTTGATTTATGAACTAGTTAATAAAATAATGAATTAAATTAGCTATTCAGAAAGTTTCTGAAATAACAGCTCAGACATTTTTCTTTACTGACCTCTCGTGTTAATTTTAGTATGAACTTCGAGTTGAGGATCTCTTGAAACCATACAGGGCCACCAAGGATATGTCCCCACTTTGGACCAGACAAGATCTCCCACCTCAAACTTGCAATCACTTGCCTCTTGCATGGAAAGTGAAGAAGCAACCTGCTGTGCCTATATGAGAATCACACACACACACACACACAAAATTACATCACATGAAAGTGAAAAGCTGTTATTACAAATCAGATATTCTGATGCAGAGCATAAATGTGGCATAGGTTATTGAATGTATGGATGAACGCATAGATGAATTAGTCCATATCCTGTGCATGGCATATTATATAAAAATAGATAAGAGTTTTTGTCTCTTGTAATTTTTTGCTTGTCTTCCATCTGTCAAGGCAGCTAGGATGCTTCTTACAAGAGTCTCTTCCTAAAAATTTTGGTCCAACAGTCTCCCAATAATTCTGATCATAAAGTTCTTTGTTTTGAAGGCATACCTGTTTTAATACCATGTACAATTAAAAAGACAAGAGTACTAACCGGTGTTTCATCCAATGCTGCCATTTCTTCCCTTGGTTTTTCAGACTGGAGGGTAAGCCTTTCATTTGGTCTCTGTAAGTTAAAACAAAAAAAGTAAAAAAAAACTGAATGAAAGAAGTGCAGGAATGAATGATTACCAGAGAAAACATTCCCAGTGTAAGGCCTTGCCTTCTCCAAAGCAGCAAGAGTCCTGCTTTCTTCTTAACAAGAAAGCAAGACTCTTGAAACTGAAGTTGTTCCAAAAGAAGATTTTATTGAAAGGCTTGTGGATAGCAGAAGGTCTAGGCGGGAACTAAATCTTCTCACTTAAAAAAACAGCAATTTAAAGCAGTGCAAACAAAACCCCTACCACAGAACAGCAGTGCAGGAAACAGAAACCTCTACCACAGCATAGCAATGCAGGAAACAGAAACTTCATAAGGAGATCCCTCCAATCCTCCCCCTTTCCACCAGAATGCCAGCATCCCAACAGAAATATATGGGACCTGACATGCCCCCCGCCCCCAGTAAAATGAGAAATCCACCTGAAAGGAAAAAAAAAAGGGGGGGGGAAGACAGAGACAAAGAAAACATAAAATTAGCGAGGTTTGTCAGGGTACAATTGGTGAAATATGTGTATTAATTGAGGGGCACGCACATGTTTTTTGTGAACCCATTCATTGTGTGAGAAGGGGAGGTGTTTCCAAGCCTCCAGAAACTGAGTGGCTCCGCAGAATTTCCTATAGAATTTCTTGAACTTCAAAATGTTGTTCGCCCTCTAACATAATAGGGAGTGGAACAGAGGTAGTAGCCGGACAAAGGTCAGAGGTGACTGGAGGCTTCAGCAAGCTACAATGGAAAACAGGGTGGGCTTGCCGTAATGACTTAGGGCAGTGATGGCTAACCTTTTTGCCATCAAGTGCCAGGAGAGGGGGGGGGGGCGAGGGAGGTCGTGCATGCACGTGCCCACGCGCACACACGTGCAATCCCCCCCCCCCCACTGCTCCTGGCACACGATGGCCTGGTAGGCCCATTTTTCTTTCTTACCTGGTTCCGGATCCTCTCTATTTATCTGGGAAGGGCAAAAACAGCCTTTCCCACTCCCTCCAAAGGCCTGAAACGGCGCATTTCTCAACTCCTGGTGGGACAGGAAGTGACATTTTTTGCTGTCCCCTAGCCTCCAGAGCCTCTCTAGGAATCTCTAGGAGCCTCTCTAGGGAGTGAGAAAGGCTGTTTTTGCTCTTCCCAGATAAATAGAGAGGATCTGGAGCCAGGTAAGAAAGAAAAACGGGCCTTCCCCACTCCCCCAGGCCCTCCAGAGGCAGGAAACAGCTTGTTTCCCTACTTCTGGTGGGCCCAGAAGGCCCGAAAATAAGCTGGCCGGCACGCGCATGAGCCCCAGAGCTGAGCTGGCGTGCCTACTAATATGGCTCTGCATGCCACCTGTGGCAAGCGTGCCATAGGTTCGCCATCCGGGACTTAGGGAGTTGCAATTTCACTGTGACAGGTTTAATAATATGAACGATGAGGAAAGGCCCAATGTATTTAGGGCCCAGCTTTTTAGACCGCTGCAAAGATTTTAGAAACTTAGTGGAAAGGTAAACTTTGTCCCCCACTTTGTAAGGTCTAGGTTCTATTCGTTTCTTGTCTGCTTGTGCTTTTTAGGCAGCCTTGGCTTCATCCAAGGCTTTGCAGACCACTGGCCAAATGGTTTGCAAATGACTGATCCACTGTTTCAATGAGGGGATTTCTGGTTCATGTGAGGGTAACTCAGGCATAGCCTTAAATTCTTGCCCTGTGGCCACTCTGAATGAGGTAAAACCTGTGCTAGTGTGAACTGCGTTATTATAGGCCACTTCTGCAAAAGGTAATAGCTCGGTCCAGTTGTCCTGCTGATTGTTAATATAACAACACAGGTACTATTCCAGAACTGACTTGGTTCATTCCGTGGCCCCGTTTGTTTGCAAATGATGACCAGAATTAAGTCCCTGTTTGGTTCCGAGTACATCCAAAAAGGCTTTCCAGAATTTGGATCTGAATTGGACCCCTCTGTCCGAAATAATATGTCGTGGGGCCCCATGCAAGCAGTATATGTGGACCGAAAACAGCTTAGCCATGGCTTTGGCCACAGGGATCTTTTGGCATAGGACGAAGTGAACCTGCCTTAAGAAAGAGTCTGCGACAACCCAGATCACTGTATTTCCAGAACTCTCAGGCAATTCTACAATGAAATCCATGGAGACCTCTCTCCATGGTCCTGAAGGGTCAGCCACTGGCTGCAATAGATCAGGGTATTTCCCTTGTGCTGATTGAATGGGGGGGGGGGGGGTTGGCTGTGCTCTGAACCCCCCAACCAATCAGAACACACCTCCAACCAATCAGAACACAACCAAGCTCCCACCCAATCAGTTCACACCCCCACTAGCAGTTAAAAGGAAGAAACAGCTGCGATCACACATTGCTCCTAGAAGCACGAAGCCGAAAACACCAGCCTGAAGATGATGAATGAGACTTCATTGAAACATCGCCAAGATACTTCCAATTTTATGCAGGAGAAAACCCGAATAACCAAAGACCTATATACAAACACCCACGAAAACCTCAGAAAGCACACACACACATACACGCTTTATATCCAGGCACATAATGTATTATTATTCTGGATATTAAATCCAATATGCGCAGAAGCTATTTCTAGGGAGAAAAAATTGACTTAAGGGCTATTGTTTCCCAACATAGTTTTCTAAACAAGGCTATTAATTTTATTCAGTAATATACTAAGTGTTAGTATAGTTAGTTAGCACTAAAAAGTTAATATAGTTAGCATAGATAGTACTAAATACTAAATCAATATTTTATCTAGCAGTGTCATTACAGCAGTGTCAAGTGACAGCAGTGTCGTTACAGCAGTGTCAAGTGATATACTGGGATTCCCCCCCCCCCCTTCGCTAAACCAGGAGTGGCCAGTGCATGATGCATCCGGCCCGCAGGCCGGGAGTTTGACAGCTCTGATCTAACGCTATCTTTATAAATCCAGTTCAGTTTGGCCACTCTTGAAGCTCTTTCTACAACTTTAGGAAGTACAAGAAGATTGATCCAGAATTTTTAGTGCTGAGGTCCATTAAAACCGTAATGGCAAACCTAGATGGAAGCAGCATGCAGTGCCATCTCTCCAGGCATGCGAGCTATCTCCCATTGCTCTTCCTGGTTCCGGTACACTGGACAGCTGGTCTTCACGCACATGGGAGTGCCAGAAACTGGAAGAGCAGCCACCTGGAGTACATGTGTGCACCGGAAAGATAATTTTCTGGTTTCCAGCGCACACATGTGCACTGGCCAGCTGGTCTCCACTCACACATGCATGCTAGAAACCAGAAAACCAGGTGGCCAATGCGCATGTGCACACCAGAAACTGGAATATCATCTTCCCGCCGTGCGCATGAGCACTGAGTGGCTGCTCTTCTGGTTTCCAGCATGCATGCGCTCCCGTTCGGCGCTCGGTGCTGAAAAGGTTCACCAACACTGCATTAGAACCACAGGACCAAAAATGCTGATCTTCAAGAAAGTCAAACAAGGTCAGGTCTGATTAATTGTTTAGTTGGAAGACCATCAAAACTGTGGATCACACTGGGATACCCCCCCCCCCCCGGCCCAAAAACCCATTACAGTATAGGAGAAGGCAATGCTTCTATCTAGCTGCCATAAAAGCTGGGTGGACGTGACTATGAAATGATCTACAGCAGTGGTCCACAATGTTTACAGCTTGGCACACAGTGAGTGGGGGGGGGAGAGGGGAACCGGCCTGTTATTCACACAAGTTCACACTGGCCTGTTGTTCACACCAGCACAATTCAAGCTGTTCATGCACATGCACCAGCCAGCCATTTGTGTGACCCAGTTCCGAACAGGCCAAAGCCCAGTAATGGGCCGCAGTCTGGGGGTTGGGGACCCCTGATCTCAAGTCAAAATCAATTTGAGATTATTTTTAAACCTTTCATTCAGAATACAGTCATAGTCAATCTAGAGCTTCATTGGGCTATGTGTGATATAGTGTGTTACAGGAGCCCCTCGTTACTCCCATATAACACCCCTCCTGCGTCAGCTGCACTGGTTACCAGTGGTTCTCCGGGTCCGCTTCAAGGTACTAGTTCTCACCTATAAGGCCCTACATGATTTAGATCCAGGATATTTACAGGACCTTCTCCTGCCTGCTTCCCACTATCCTGTTTGCTCACATAGGGCCGCTCTCCTCAGGGTCCCGACGGCGAGCCAATGTCATCTAGCGGTGCCCAGGGGTAGGGCATTCTCTGTGGGTGCTCCCACCCTCTGGAATGAATTACCTACTGAGCTCCGGACGGCTCCTGATCTCTGCTCCTTCCGTTGGGAGCTGAAGACTTGGCTGTTCAAGCAAATAGGCTGATTCTGATTCTGGGTTTATTATTTATCATTAATTAGTTATTTGATTTAAAGTGCGATTTTATTGTACATGTTTCTTAACTTGTGTTCGCCGCCCTGAGTCCTTCGGGAGAAGGGCGGCATATAAATACATGTAATAAATAAATAAATATAGGTTGGTTAGAAAAACTTTGGATCAACCTAAACCAGTGATGGCTAACCTTTTTGCCATTGTGTGCCAGGAGGGGGGCGGGCGGGGGAGGTTCGCACACGCATGTGCCCACACCCATAATTCTATGCGCCCTGCCCTGCACTCACAACCTCCCCTCTCCCCCGCTCCTGGCACGCGATGGCCCGGTAGACCCGTTTTTCTTTCTCACCTGGCTCCAAATCTGCTCTATGCGTCTGTGGAGGGCAAAAACAGTCTTCCCCACCCACTCGGAGGCCCTCCGGAGGCCTGAAACAGCCCATTTTCCAACTCCTGGTTGGACAGGAAGTGACATGTTTTGCTGTCCCCAGCCTCCAGAGCTTCTCGTTTCAGGCCTCTGGAGGGCCTCCGAGGGGGTGGGGAAGGCTGTTTTCGCCCTCCCCAGATACATAGAGAGGATCTGGAACCAGGTGATAAAGAAAAATGGGCCTTACCCAGCCACCCCCCCCCCCAGGCCCTCCGGAGGCAGGAAACAGCCTGTTTCCCTACTTCTGGTGGGGCCAGAGGGCCTGAAAATCAGCTGGCCGGTGTGCACATGTGCGCCAGAGCTAAACTGGCATGCCCACTGATATAGTTACGCATGCCAGCTGTGGCATGCATGCCATAGGTTCGCCATCACAGACCTAAACCATTTAGTGTTTAGGAGATTTGAAAGTATACCAGTGATTTCACTACCACCAATACATCCCACTGCCATGGACATACATTCATTAATAAATGGACAACTCTGCACTTTTAATGAAAAGGATATTATGAGGGAATCATCATATTTCTGAAATAGTGGTGCGGTAGCCTAGAGGTGGAGCTCTCGCCTCACAGTCAGGAGGCTGTGAGTTCGATCTTAGGTAGATGCAGTTATTTCTCTCTCTGGGCACCATAAGAATGTATCTGCTGAATATAATTCCGCATTGGCGACAGGAAGGGCATCTGGCCAGTAAACACTCAGTTCCATTCAGATGCCCAGACTCCACCCTGCAAGGGATTATGGGGTCGTTAAAAGAAGATGATCATATTTCTGAAATAATTTTTCAATTTCAGCAGCATTTAACATGGCTGCACAGGTTAGCCATTGCCATTTTCCAGAATTCACCACAAGTTACACTTTGAAGTTTTCTGAGAACTGTTACTATTATTGTAGGAATCCTCTTGCAATCTCTCTCCTTCCTAATATGATAGGCAAGCTGATTCATGTCTTCAACCCTTTTCTTCCCAATAAAGAAACAGAATGCATAACCCAGTGAATTACAACCTTCATCACTGATTCTAAACATATGAGCAGAATCCAGGCAGACAGCCAATTGTGATTGAATTAGAACAGGACCATTTTAAAATGTTTGTTGCATTTTTAGTGTAGAATGAAGGCAGAAGTAGATAAGAATTATTTAACTGTAACAGCAAAGGAGGATATAAATTTAGAACCTATGAATAAGTAATTTAAATGTACAAATCATTCCGGGGACTGCAAGGCACTTTGCCAGCTTTTAAATTTATCTCATTTATGGACAGATACTTTGTGGAAATGTTCTGTCGCTTTCTTTCTGAAGGGCTGTCCCATAGCGGGCCAGTTTTGTTCAGGGGACATTTGTCTCCTTCCTTCCATTTACTGGTGAAGTTGAGTTACCCATATCATAAACTCATTTGAGAGGGTGGGCATTTCTCAACGTCTTCTTCATTAGCCTTATAAAATAGGTCCCAATTACGATCTTCAGAGAGACAAAAGCAGCTTGTTAAGGTCATTTTTGGAAAATAAAGGTACTTCTAGACCAGGGGTCAGCAACCCACATGTGGCTCTTTCATCCTCTGTTGCAACACTCTTTTGAGAGGACCTTCCTGTTTGGTGGGGGGATGGAGGGAAGCACGGCATACCAGGAGGAGAAACTATGGCAAGGGGCGGGTTTTCTAATCAGCTCCACAATTGATAGGGCTTTCAGTTAGGACAGGTAGAGGGAAAAGGACGTTGTGCTATGAGAAGACTCTATGGTAGGGAAACTGGACTTCCGGTCAGCTCTAGAATTGAACGGCGGGCTTCCGGTTGGGAACTTTGTGGCTCCCGGTGTTTTCTTTTCTGTGGGAAATGGGTCCAAATGGCTCTTTGAGTGTTTACAATTGCCAACCCCTGTCCTAGACCAGGGGTGGGGAACGATGGCTCCTCGGGGTGCCGTCGGTCAAAGTACGTCGACTGGCGACCCCCAGGGGGAGACCCTTCTCTATGGGGGGTCCTGCCCTTTGGAATAAATTGCCCCAGGAGATACGTTTGATCCCTGACTTACAAACCTTCCGCCGTGCCCTAAACACCCTATTATTTCAACAGGCCAGGCTGACAAGAGACTGAATTGTAATTGGGTATTTTAATTTTGGGGTTTTTATAAAAAAAATAAGGGCCAAATTATTTAATCTGTTTTAACTGTTTTTAAATTTTGTGGTGTATATTGGTTTTTATTATGGCTGTGCACCGCCCTGAGTCCTTCGGGAGAAGGGCGGTATAGAAATTTAATTAATTAATTATTTAATTAAATAAATAAATAAATTTATGACTTGTGGATTTCAGCTCCCAGAATTCTTGAGCATACAAATGTCACCTCATCCCCATGGTCATGTGATCAAAATTCAGGCACTCCGCAACCGCTACAATGGTTTGTTGTGTCCTGGTTCTTAGGAACACCATTTGCAACCTTCTGAGTTGATTTCTAACAAGCAAAGTGATCAGGGGCAGTCAGATTTGTGTAACGACCAATTGATTCACTTCACTTAACAATTATTACAAAATCGGGCGCAACTTACTTTACAATCACCTTGCTTGGCAACAGGGATGGTAACCCTAATTGTAGTCACCGCTCAAGGACTACCTGTATTGTCGCTTGAGCTGATGCCCTGTTTCTCCGAAAATAAGACATCCCCTGATAAGAAGCCCAATCGGGTTTTTGAGCACATGAGCTAAAATAAGCCTCCCCCTGAAAATAAGTCCTCCCCGAAAATATTTAAACACAGAGCTGGAAATCAGGTAAGATGCCAAGAAGAGACCCATCTTGCTCCACGTGCCCCAAAATAATAAAACTTCCCCAAAAATAAGGCCAAGCACTTATTTCGGGGTTCAAAAAAATAGAAGACAGGGTCGTATTTTCGGTATACGGTATCTAGGTATTTCATGCCAATAATTCCCTTTTTAAAAAATATTTTTAATGTTTTAAGTAAGGAACTTATACAGTATTTTAAAAAAGGCCTTTTACTAATCTCTTTTTGTTTAATTGTAACGATGGATGAAGAGACATCTTCCTCACAAGTTGCCACAACTTTGCTAACTGGAAGTGAGTTTTGTTTCGCTACACTATCTGGTTTTCACAGAAGCTTTAGAAGTGACCATATATGAAGGGAAGAAATTTCACAAATCAAGTTTCCTACTAAAAACAAAACCCTGGTAAGTTACATCTCCATTTTGTTTGTGAAAACATGAAGGCCAAATCTATGACTTCTTTCCTGTTAATAAATTATGTGAGTTCATTAAAAGGTTGTCTTATAAGCCGGTTACAACGGTGGTTTGCAAGATGCTTAGTTGAAATACAGCAAGGTAGTGGAGAATATTGACATACTGCCGTTGCCCTGTTTTGTTCTAAGAGTGATTTTTATGGACAAATCTCTACTTTAATGTAACTATTTTTTTAAAATTTAGTTATTAATATAGATAAAAAGAGCAACATGTTCAAAATCCATATAAGCAGTGTGTTGTCTGGTTACAATTTTTTTGAATAACATTCATCATAGTAACAATGATAGCAATCTCCAATAGTAATCTCATAATAACAGTGCTTTTCCTCATAATATTAATACATATTAATTATTAATACTAATCAAAATTAATAAGTTACAGTAAACAACCCTAATAATAAAATTAATCTTTCTCTTCTAATTTTCTAAGTTCCAACTCCTGTTTCTCTCATCCAACCAATAGAACAGATCCCATACCTCAAAATATTCAGTGTCTTCCTTTTCTTTAATTTCGATTGTTAGTTTATTTATTTCTGCATATTCTAAAATTTTTGTTATTATCTTTTCTTCTGTGGGGATCTCCTCGCCCTTCCAATGTTGTGTGAACACGATTTTGGCTGCTGTTAACACATGTATTATTAAGTATACATTTCTTCTACTGTATTTATCTGATATGATGCCCAACAGAAATGTTTCCGGGTGTGTATCTTAGTCCAGTATATTTTTGCATTTGGACATGTCCACTACATGTGATAATACGAGCCCGGGATTTGGTTGCACTTTCAACACTTGGCAGACATATTCTTAAACATTCTTAGCATCAGAGAGCTGTTTAGAAAGTGAAACAGTATTTGCTGTGTGAGCAAGGAGACAGGAAGGAGCCTGGCCGTGGCTTAGCTCAAATGTTCTGTATGAAAGCTGCTTCCTGCTGTGAAAGTAAAACTGAAAGTGAAACTCTTCTCCTCTGCTTGTGTTTTGCATTTGGAACAGATTTCTTTTCAGATGGGGAGGGGGAGTAGAGCTCCTTAGCATCAGAGCATGTTAGTCATAATATAGGAAATATTAATGCTCTGATGGTCATTTTGAAAAATCCTTTCTTAGTGAACACCTAGAAGCCAAGAGGAACATATGTGGCAAATTTCAAGTTTGTAAGCTTTACAGTTCTGTAGATTTTGTGATTACAGAGTGACTAGTTTTCGCTTTTATATATAGAGAAAATTTTGAAGCTGATTTGTCTCCTAGATGATTCTGGACACCTTACATCTCAAAAACAAGAATTTGGTGCATTAATAAAGTTTCAAGATTAGCAAACAGAAGACAAAGGTGTATTACTTAATATCTGACATACATGTGGCAAAGCAAAGAAATATTGGAGTAGGATTCATATCTTAATACAGAAGATTCTCAAAGTGAATATAAAGATAAAACCAGAAACTTTTCTTTTGGGAAAAAGAAAAAGACTTTTTTTGGAACTTTGATATTATATATGTTGACAGCAGCAAGATTATTTTATGCACAAAAACTGGAAGGATGCTTTGATTCCCACAATGGACAAAGTGGTAGCAAAAGCTGATGGACTTAGCAGAGATGGCTAAATTACCTTTTTTGATTAAAGAAAAAACACAACTATTTTTTGTTTCTTCTTGGAAACTACTTCTGGGCTTTGTGCTCGAGGTGGGGGAAAATGAAACTTTGATTTTGGGTTTTACCGATTAAATAGATTTGTTGTTATAGAAATGTCTAGTTTATAATATTATGTAAAAGTTAAAAAGTTGAGGTTTGATGTTATTATCTTATTCTACTGCACCAAAGGGAGTCGGAAGTCAACACCTTTTCTTTCTTTCCCCCCCTTTTTTCCCTTCTCTATCTTTCCTACTATTTTCTTTTGTATTTTTGTATCTTATAGTATTAATATATAAACTACGTACACACACGGACACATACACAACATCTATCAGTCTTTTAGAGTTTTCTTTCAACACTAACATTCAAATGAAATTACTTTTCAAATGGAGTGAAAATTTAATTTGGGAGATGGCATGGGGCTGTGAGGTCACACAGCATTACTTGTAAAGGCTGTTTTTTAATAACTTGCTTAACTCTATTAACAGAAATGTTGGGTGGCCACCAACATTATGCCATATTTCTTCATAGTTTAACCGCGCCTTCTAAGACCGTTTACAGTGAATTCTGTTGTCGCATTAGGCAATCTTTCAGCTAGTCTACTGAAATCTGGACCAATAAAGAGCATTTTTTTGTTTTGTTTTGCAGAAAGCAAAAAGCAAATGCTTGTGCATCATTGTTTCATGAGTATGCCTATTAATGTTTATAGAATTACTACCCTGTTTCCCTGAAAATAAGACATCCCCTGATAATAAGCCCATTGTGGCTTTTGAGCACATGTGTTAAAATAAGCCTCCCCCCCGAGAGTAAGCCCTCCCCAAAAATATTTAAACACAGAGCTGGAAATCAGGTAAGACGGCAAGAGGAGTCCCATCTTGCTTCACGCGCCCCAAAATAATAAGGCCTCCCTGAAAATAAGGCCAAGCGCTCATTTCGGGGTTAAAAAAAATATAAGACGGTCTTATTTTCAGGGAAACATGGAATGGAATGGAATGGAATGGAATGGAATGGAATGGAATGGAATGGAATAGAATAGAATAGAATAGAATAGAATAGAATAGAATAGAATAGAATAGAATAGAATAGAATAGAATAGAATAGAATAGAATAACAGAGTTGGAAGGGACCTTGGAGGTCTTCTAGTCCAACCCTCTGCCTAGGCAGGAAACTCTACACAACTTCAGACAAATGGTTGTCCAACAACTTCTTAAAAACTTCCAGTATTGGAGCATTCACAACTTCTGCAGGCAAGTTGTTCCACTGATTCATTGTTCTCACTGTCAGGAAATTTCGCCTTAGTTCTAAGTTGCTTCTCTCCTTGATTATAGAATCAGCTACCACTGATTGAAAGGGTCAACTTTGTGTACCAAAAGCAAAGGTCTAAAGACAGAACTGTGAGACCAATTCCACAAAACAAGTAGTTTATAGTCAATGGAATCATAACAAATGAAATGATGCCAAAATATGATCCGCGTGTACACACGACAACATAATCAGACAAAACAATATGGTCTGGTGGTTAAGGTGCTGGTTTAGAAACCAGGAGACTGGGAGTTCTAGTCCCGCTTTAGGCATGAAAACCAGCTGGGAGCTTTTGGGCCGGTCACTTTCTCTTAGCCCATCTCACAGGGCTGTTATTGTGGGGAAAATAGGAGGAGGAAGTACATGCTGCCTGGAGTTACTTATAAATAAAGTGGTTAAAGTCCAATAAACAAACCAATAAATAAATGTTGCAATTACATACTTATGGTGAACATCAGCTACAGGTACTAAGTCAGTGTGTTTGTGTAAAGTCATCACACACACTTCCTCTTTGCCCTTCTATAGATGTCCATGCATTTAGTGGTTACGGCTTCAGTCTGAGAATAATCCCCATTGAATTTAATGAACATTATGAATAGCTATGGATACTACTGGATTACACTGAAGATAACATTTGAAACTTCTAAATTATTCTTTTATCTAAAATACCGTGTTTCCCTGAAAATAAGACCCTGTCTTATATTTTTTTGAACCCTGAAATAAGGGCCTGGCCTTATTGCCATGCACTCAAAAGCCCGATTGGGCTTATTATCAGGGAATGTCTTATTTTGGGGGAAACAGGGTGGTATTTTAACACCTTCAGGCAGATGATTCGATTAGCAAATTATTGCTTGAAAATTAGAAATTAGCACATGCAACTAAATAAAGTGTAGCCTGTTTTATATGAATTGTTCTCGGTGTTAAGAGATTTCTGATGAAACAGTTACCCCATTCACACAGGGAGGCTTATAATTTAATACAGAAAAAAAAAAAGAAAAAAAAGAGAGAGAGAAAATGCAAAAAGACCAGGAATTGTTAGCAGAAAATGTACTGCATATGATTTTCACTCTCTCTCCCTAATTATACCCCAAAATGAAGCACCGTATAACTTTAATAGCTGTCATGTCACTCAGTTGTAATAAAATTACTGAGATAATATTCACCCATCAATAGTATTGTACATTTTGACTCTATAAGAATCTAAAGTTCTTTATTCTGACTATTTGCATAGTTGGTTGCAAAAGATGGTTTAGGATTTTTTTCCCCTTTGGTAGAGAAAAATCTACAATTTGTTTAATTTTTTTTTTAATAAAATGTATTTATACAAACAAACAAACAGTCCAGGACGGAATGCTACTAAGCAATCTTTGGGCACTGATTGGCAATATTCCATAAAAGCTAAGCTGACAAGCGGATGAAAAAAATATTAAGAAAAAGATTCAGAAAAGCAATACTTTGCAGCAACATTAAAAAAAAAAAGGAAGAGGAAGAGGAAGAGGAGGAGGAGGAGGAGGAGGAGGAGGAGAAGGAGAAGGAGAAGAAGAAGAAGAAGAAGAAGAAGAAGAAGAAGAAGAAGAAGAAGAAGAAGAAGAAGAAGAAGAAGAAGGAGAAACAAGTGAATTATTATTATTTTTTACTCCCATTTTACTTACATTTTGCTCCTCCGGCTCGAGTTTGGGAATCTTACGTGACTTGCGCTCTTCTGAATGGGCAGCGTCATGCTTGCTACTTTTTTTCCGTTTCTCCTTCCTCCCTTCGTGTTTGGACTTCGCAAACTCGCTTGCTTGCACTTCGTTTAAAAGATCCCCACACAGCGAGGACTCAAACAATTCCCTGCCGTTCTGGATAGTTTTGGTTATTTTTAGTTTAATTTCTGGTGAGCCTGTCTTCTTTGGAATCACCGTCTGGGAGGCTGAGGGAGGTGGGGGCTGGGGAGGAGAGGGTTTTTCCAGAAGGTCATGTGGCCTTAGGTTAGAGTTCTCCATTTGATAATACTCCGGTGGGCTAAAGTTTCTAACGGTGCCAAAGCCGTTGGCAGAGCCATTGGGATATTGGCTGAAGGGCTGGAATTTGGTCTGGGGCTCGTACATGCCAATTTGGGGAAATCCATTAATGAGGGGCGGAAGGTCCTCGGCTGTTGGCGTGGGATACTGAAAACCTTGCTGCAAGGCAAGGGCAGCTTCATAGGGTGTCTGTCGACCATCTTCCGTGATGTCGCTGTGGGCATCGAAAGCATCCTCTTGGCGGTTGTTCGCCGAATCAATGAGTTGAGGTGGTTGCTGAATTGTGTTTCCCATGATCCCTTGCATGAAAGAGAAGGAGAAATCCATTGTTCTGCTCCAGCATCCTTAGCTTTCCCTTTTTCTCATAGGGCCTAAAATGAGAGAAGGAAAGAGAGAGAGAGAAAAAGATGTGATTCTATGGCTTCTCTAGCAAACTTTAGAAAAATCAAGGCGATCGCTAAGATTGAACAGGAATTTCCCCCTTTCTGCTAACAAGGTTTCAAAGCAGTGGTGAAATTCTTTTTTTTTTTAACTACTTGTTCTGTGGGCGTGGCTTGGTGGGTGTGGTGTGGCAGGATACTGCAAAATCTCCATTTCCACCTGACTCTGGGGCCAGCTAGAAGTGGTATTTGCTGGTTCTCTGAACTACTCAAAATTTCCACTACTGGTTCTCCAGAACCTGTCAAAACCTGCTGGATTTCACCTTTGTTTCAAAGGCTAGTAACTTTACTACAGCATAAACTCTAATTGTCGAGCAAATGTTTTTTACTTGGTACACAAAAGACTTTCCAGCGTTATTGTAAGGCAACGAAGATCAGGTCCATGTGAAGGTCTAATTAAACTGATTTATTGCTAATCATGCCTATGCACAGGAATCTTCTCAACTAATGGTTAACACCTGCTTGGAGTTAGATGAGCGTTAATGGAATTCAAGGGTAGCTGGATTACTTAGCTTGTGGCTATGTAGGGATTCTAAGGCTGATGTCTTTTTTAAATCCACCCCTGGGCTGGGCCACTCCTTCTCCTGCATCAGGTGAGTCAGTGGACTATGCGAAGGATGCAAACATGGAGCACAAAAGTATGCTGGGACACACTTTTCTAAAAGTTGAACAGTACACCATCCAACGACACTTGTTTATGACATGGGCAGTTATATAACTTTGACATATAAATAAAATTAGAGTATTTCTATATGCCCCCTCTATCTATCTATCTATCTATCTATCTATCTATCTATCTATCTATCTATCTATCTATCTATCATCTATCTATCTATCTATCTATCTATCTATCTATCTATCTATCTATCTATCTATCTATCATCTATCTATCTATCTTCCTTCCTACCTGTATCTACCTACCTACCTTCCTATCGGTATCTATCTATCTATCTATCTATCTATCTATCTATCTATCTATCTATCTATCTATCTATCTATCTATCTATCTATCTATCCATTTACCTACCTACCTACCTTGTTTCCCTGAAAATAAGACCCTGTCTTATATTTTTTTGAATTCTGAAATAAGTGCTTGGCCTTATTTTTGGGGAGGTCTTATTATTTTGGAGCACGTGGAGCAAGATGGCACTCAAAAGGCCCGATTGGGCTTATTATCAGGGGATGTCTTATTTTCAGGGAAACAAGGTACCTATCTACCTACCTACCCACCTACCTACTGGTATCTATCTATCTATCTATCTATCTATCTATCTATCTATCTATCTATCTATCCACCCACCCACCCACCCACCCACCGGTATCTATCTATCTATCTATCTATCTATCTATCTATCTATCTATCTATCTATCTATCTATCTATCTATCATCTATCTATTCATCCATCCACCCACCCACCCACCCACCTACCTACCTACCGGTATCTATCTATCTATCTATCTATCTATCTATCTATCTATCTATCTATCTATCTATCTATCTTCTTTCTCTCTCCCTCTCCCTTTTTTCTTTCTTTCTTTTTTCTCCTTCCTTCCTTCCCTTCCTTATACATACATATACATACATACATACATACATACACACACACACACACACACACATACTTCTTAACCACCTCAGGGAGGGGCTATGGGCTTTTTTTCCTTTTGTTTTGGCATGCATATGTATATTTGAAGGACCGGTCTGTAGGTCTTTAAAGATTCCGGATGCCACTATTTGTTGCAACAGATTCACCATCATTATTTACACAGTATACTCCAACTTACTCTCTCATGATTAACAGCGTAAGAACGTATTAGTTGTGATATTCAACATAGGGCGGAGCAATTAAAAGGCCAATATGAAAGCTCGAGATCTGTTCCAAAAAGCAATTTGGAGTTAAAACAAAATAAAAAGCAACGAAACAAGCACATTGTTTCATAGAACTTGATTTTCAACTCCAAGAGGCCACGTACAATAGGTATTTTCCATGATAATTTGTCTCTAGTCTGATCTTCCACCATTGCACTCATTGCCACTGAAACTAAGTCCTTGCTACAAATAATACACATTTTACCTGGTGGAAGTTTGCATTTTCAGCGTTTTGGTGATTACAGTATTAAAAAGTTACCAAGTATTTTCTTAACAAGAGACGCTGAAGCACAAAAAGGGAACAGCCTTTCCAGGGAGGACCTGTTCCTCTTCAAAAATTCCATTACTCACAAACTAGAGGTTATCAGGAGAGGTGAAAATCAGATTAAAAGATTTGTGGCAGTATGGGAAAGCAAAGAGGAAATTATAATATGGAAGGAAGTTTTGCAGATGTTAACAAGACTTTGGGTGATTTTTTTCCCTTCAGTAGTCGCATCCTTCTCTAACCAAACAAAGCCAAGTTCTATAAATGAGAAAGCATCACAGGCCATCATTTTGCCCAGTGATATACTGTATTTTTCGGAGTATAAAACACACCTTTTTCCCCCTAAAAGGGGGTGAAAATTTAGGTGCGTTTTATATACCAAATAAATACCCCGCCCACCCACTGGCCCCCAACCTTTGGCCTCTGCCTCCCAGCAATTTACTTTGCTGCAGCAAGCAGCAAGAAGAAACAACTCATTTCAGCTTCAACACAGCCTAATTAGCACATGTTGATTGGATTGGCCTCCCGACCCTCAGCTGTTTTGCTCTCAACTGTTTTGCGGGGGCCTCTGCTGCTTGCTGCAAGGAGGTAAATTGCTGGAGCAGATTTTTTTTTCCTTGTGCTAATCAAGCTATGCTGAAAACGAAAATGAAAGTAAAGCAGGCTGTTTGCTGCAACGAAGCAAAATTGCTAAGAGGGAGATTTCTTTTTCTTGTTTTCCTCACCAAAAAAGATAGGTGCATCTTATACTCTGGTGCGTCTTATACTCCGAAAAATATGGTACTTTTAAAAAACCACCAACTTTACGGGATGATGGTGGTGTTCACAGTATCCATACATTTAACCTCAGCTTTCTCAATGGTTTGCCACCATAAATTGCCTTTGAACCCAAACTTCAAAGTATTTGTGGAATATAAACTGCCCAAAGATACTATAGTATAATCTTTATTGTCATTGCACATCATGCAATGCTGGCTAACCTTTTTGCCATCATGTGCCAAAAGCATGGGGAGCATTGGGGGGGGGGCTCACATGCAGGTGCCCACACCCATAATTCAATGCACCCTATACTCTCCCCGCTTTTGGCTCGCGATGGCACAGTGGGACCGGAATGCCCATTAGAGCTGAGGTGGCACAGTGGTTAGAGTGCTGTACTGCATTTACTTCAGCTGACTGCTAGTTCAGCAGATCAACAGATCAAATCACACCGGCTCAAGGTTGACTCAACCTTCCATCCTTCCGAGGTGGTTAAAATGAGGACCCAGATTGTTGGGGGCAATATGCTATTTACTATACTGTTTTTGGTGTAAGCCGCCCAGAGTCCTCAGAGAGTGGGTGGCATAGAAATATGATTAATAAAATAAAAATAAATAAATTTTCATCCTTTCACCAAGGAGCCTTGGTGGCGGCAGCGGACTAAAGCGCTGTTAAGTAGCACTTAAGTAGCACTTAGCTGCCAGCTGCCTGCAATTACTGTGAGTTCAAATCTCACCGGGCTCAAGGTTGACTCGGCCTTCCATCCTTCCGAGGTAGGTAAAATGAGGACCCGGATTGTGGGGGCAATAAGCTGACTTTGTATAAAAAAGAACCCCGCTTGGGGGGGGGGGGCGAAAGCCCTACTAAGCAGGTATCTACAAAAGTATGAACGCTATTGCTTAACGCATTGTAAGCTGTCCTGAGTCTCCGGACAAGGGTGACATATAAATCGAACCAATACAATACAATACAATACAATACCCTTCCCAAACTCCAGAGGCTTTCTAGGAGCCTGAGGAGGGTGAAAATGGCCTCCCCACTCCAGGCCCTCCAAAGGCCGGAAAAAGCCCGTTTCCTGACCTGTGGTGGGCCCGAAAGGTCTGAAAATCAGCTGGCCGGCACACACATGTGCACTGGAACTGAGATATGGCTCCGCGTGCCACCTTTGGCACACGTGCCATAGGTTCGCCATCACGGATATAGCGCACACGTCTAGATTGGTAAGACTGAAAGTGTTACCAAGTTGTAATATTCACAAGAAGAATTAAAAGAAATTTCAGGCAAATTTATTTATTTATTTATTTATTTGTTTAGATTTGTATACCGCCCTTCTCCTTGCGGACTCAGGGCGGTGAACAGCCAAATAAAAATAGTACACAAAAGTTAAACAATTTCTTAAAAAAGCATATAACTTTGGCTAAAAATTAAAACCATTAACCATTAAATATTTAAAATACCCAACCCTATAATACAGATCTTAAAAATTCAGCGGGGTCAGGCTAGACCAGCAAGCTGAAAGAGATGAGTTTTCAGGGCCCGACGAAAAGTCCGGAGGTCAGCAATTGTTCTCAGTTTTGGAGGAAGATCGTTCCAGAGGGTAGGGGCTGCCACAGAGAAGGCCCTCCCCCTGGGGGTCGCCAGCCAGCATTGTCTGGCTGACGGCACCCTGAGGAGACCCTCTCTGTGGGAACGCACCGGCCGGTGGGAGGCTATTGGCGGCAGAAGGCGGTCCCGTAAGTACCATGGTCCTAAGCCATGGAGCGCTTTAAAGGTGGTCACCAACACCTTGAAACGCACCCGGAAGTCCACCGGTAGCCAATGCAGCTCGCGCAGGAGAGGTATCACATGGGAGCGTCCCGTCGCTCCCATAATCCCCCGCGCGGCCGCATTCTGCACTAGTTGGAGCCTCCGGGTGCACCCCAAGGGGAGCCCCATGTAGAGAGCATTGCAGTAGTCCAGGCGAGAGGTGACCTAAATACCCTAAACACATTCCTGAAAGAGGTACTTCTGAAGGATTCAATCTAGTTGCAATTTGTTATGTTCGTGAGAATGGGCAGACTCAGTTAATTCATGGCTTATGTCTTTGTCTCCTACATTTTATATTGTTTGCATAGCCTCCCTGACAATACAGGTAGTCCTCAACTTACAACAGTTCGCTTAGTGTCCATTCAATATGGCTTCATACCCTGTTTCCCCCAAAATAAGACATCCCCTGATAATAAGCCCAATCGGGCTTCTGAGCGCATGGCAATAAGGCCAAGCGCTGATTTCAGGGTTCAAAAAAAATATAAGACAGGGTCTTATTTTCGAGAAAACACGGTATTTATGACGGTTGCAGTGTCCCAGAGTCATGTGATCTCCTTTTGTGACCTTCTGACAAGCAAAGTCAATGGGGAAAGCAGACTCACTTAACAACCGGGTTGCTAACTTAAAAGTTGCAGTGATTTACTTAACAACTGCAGCAAGGAAGGTTGTAAAATTATGACCACAATTGAGTCCAAAGTTTCTGTTGAGAAGTGAGACAGTTAAGTGTTTTGCTTAGCAACATAAACTTTGGACTCAATTGTGATCATAAGTTGAGGACTACCTGTATGTAATAATAAAAAAAACTACCTATAATGGATTTTTCTGTAGAGAAATGTTCACATGGGGGCTACATCCCTCTCTCTATTTCTATTCTAAATGGGGAAAAGAGGCTGAAATTGTCTACAGGGCCAATTCTTAATTTGGGGAAACTAAAACTTTTCAAAGAGAATCTAATGAACTCTCCCTTAGACTACGTTTTACACTGCAGTAGCCACAAAACATCCTAATTCAAAGGTTATATTCTCAATAAGGAGGAAAACTACATTGACTGGATGCTGCATACAAATTTAAACTACTACTTCTTTTTTTTCCTCTTGTAAAAATCCTCTCAACAGCCGGTACTCAAACCTGGTATTTAAACATTTTTCTGGAAATATGTAAAGAAATGAAAAAGCCATTTTATTATAGTTTCCAAACCAAAATATTTTTCTTATTAACTACATGGTGATGTGGTTAATAAGAAAAAGCCTTGGTGGCGCAGCAGACTAAAGTGCTGTTAAGTAATACCAGCTGCCTGCAATTACTGCAAATTCGAATGTCACCAGGCTCAAGGTTGACTCAGCCTTCCATCCTTTCGAGGTAGATAAAATGAGGACCCGGATTGTGCGGGAAATAAGCTGACTTTGTATAAAAAAGAACACCGCTTGGGGGCGGAGGGGGCGAAAGCCCTACTAAGCAGGTATATACAAAAGTATGAAGACTATTGCATAATGCATTGTAAGCCGCCCTGAGTCTCCGAAGAAGGGTGGCATATAAATTGAACCAATAAATAAATAAATACATAAATATTTGGCTCTCTTCATTTTCAATTATCAGCACAATGCAGGGGTTCATCTTTCTAAAAAAATATAGTTATAGCCCTTTAATCCTGTATAATATTTTAAATATATGAATCTGCAATAACAAATTACCTGTCTTAACTGTATATTAAATATGGAGTGGAATCAAGGTAATATTGTACTTAAAAATGCATGGTTTTGAACTCATAATTACCGCTGATGGGACTGTTCAACATGCAGTTCATAGCCTTATGATCTATTTGGGCTTCTGATTGACATTTTATCTTTTTTCCCCCCCAGGAGCTCAGGGCTGCAACCTTAGCACTTTCCCCTTCAATTCCCCCCCCCCCCTCAACCAATAACTCCCTTGTCATAGGTTAGGCCTGTGCGATTGTAACAGACCCAGAGGTACATTTGAAAATCGGCATAGGGATGGGCACCTTGTTGGTAGCTTCCCACCGAGTTAATTAATCTTTAAAAAACCAAGTTAGTCACAGCAAAGATAATAATGGGAGACCATAATGTGCAGTTTCAAAGCAGAAAGATTTGAACTATTCCAAGACCACCTCGACACGGAAAAGAGCATTTTGCAATCAGAATAACAACCAATGACAGGGTTAGCGTTTGTTAAGAATAAAAGGAGTGAAAAATGTTTATTTCATCTTCAAATCTGTTCTATACTAGGAGAAGAAAAAAAAAAGAAAAGAAAAGCCATAGCCATCGACCACTTACTTTCCCTCTACAAAAACAGAACACAAAAGCAGAAACAAGAGAGTTGGCCATTGTGGGTCTCATATTCCTGTGTATTAAATGAAAAAAAGAGGAAGGAGAAAAATCCTGATTACCATTGAAAAAAGACATTAAAGTCTGGGCAGGCTTGTGCAACTTGAAGTGAGCCAGTATTCGGAGGAACGGAATGGACTTTCTGAGATATTTTAATCGCAAAATATACTTCAGAATGCAACCACAATCCCATCATGCCTTACAACACTTGAGGAATACAAATGAGGTTATTGAAGAGGCTCTGCTGTTAAACCTTCTATCTAATGAGGCCATTTCTTTCTAACACTTATTGTTATGAGTTGAGCCGAAAGAAAAGGACTCGGCCTTACTGGAATGTAACAGGGCTCCCCAGTTCGAGAACTAATTATGCAAAACACGAATAAACAGCTTAGTTTAGCAATTAGTCACGGGATTGTAGCTGTGCTGGACATGCTAATTCACATCGTGGTTTGACTTCATCTAACATGTGAAGATAAAACATAAGTCACTTACTGGTTTGGGTGCAAGAATACTAACTGTAGCCTGACCTGTTCAAGCAGCCCGAAGAATAGTCTTTGTATGCTGCTGAGCCCAGTCTCTTAGCTGTTAACACTTCAAAGCAATGACACAGGATGCACAATATTATTTTTTTTTAAAAAGGAGCAATATGTAAGCAGGATTTCCATAGCTTAAATTTTTTGTTTTTCATCTTCTGTAGGTGTGGCTTCATGGCTGGTTAGAAAAAAAAATCTTTCCTTTTCCTACATACATTTATCAACTGGGGCAATGCCAGGTTTTTTTTCCCCCTGGTTGGCTTAAATCAGAGATGAATAATTTGCAAAGGCCCCCCTGAACCAGGAAGTCCTGTCACTGAAATTCAGAGTCACGATAACCCATCTTTATGATACAGTTTTTCCTACGACCTTAAGGCTGGGGACGGGAGCAAGAGGCTTCAAGAAGGCAAATTGTTCTTATTTCTAGCTTTAAAATCCCCAAACTCCAGGATAACAACTTCAAATATATTGTTGTTGTTGTTAGTTGCGAAGTTGTGTCCAACCCATCGAGACGCTATGGGCAACGTTGCTCCAGGCCTTCCTGTCCTCTACCATCCTCTGGAGTCCATTTAAGCTCACGCCGACTGCTTTAGGGACTCCATCTAGCCACCTCGTTCTCTGTCGTCCCCTTCTTCTTTTGCCCTCCATCTTTCCCAGCTCTTCTCCAGGGAGTCCTTCCTTCTCATTAGGTGGCCAAAGTATTTGAGTTTAATCTCCAGGATCTGGCCTTCTAAAGAGCAATCAGGGTTGATTTCCTCTAGGACTGACCGCTTGGATCGCCTTGCAGTCCAAGGGACTCGCAGGAGCCTTCTCCAGCACCAGAGTTCCAAGGCCTCCATTCTTTGATGCTCAGCCTTTCTTATGGTCCAACTTTCACAGCCATCCATTGCAACTGGAAAAATCATAGCCTTGACTACACACACTTTTGTTGGCAGGGTGATGTCTCTGCTTCTTAGTATGTTGTCTAGATTTGTTATAGCTTTCCTCCCCAGGAGCAAGCGTTTTTTTAATTTCTTGGCTGCACTCCCCATCTGTGGTTTCTAAAATCCCCCAACTCCAGCATAATAACTTAAAATATGTATCTTGTTTCAAAATTCAGCAACAGATTCAAATATTTGGGACATTTCAAAAGATGAAAATGGGGCCATCTATCTACCGAAGTCACTAACACCCATTCCCACTCTCAATAGAAAAAAAAGCAAAATTTTGACTTAATTCTTTTTGGGGTGCCATTGTGTTTCAGACAATATCACCTTTATTCTGCACAAACCTTTTCTTTACAAACCTTTGATACAACAACGGTATCTATATATAGAGAGAGAGATAGGGGAACCTTTCTCACTGGCCAGGAGGAAAGAGACTGCTGGGTTCCTGTTGCCATTAATGGCAGGAAGCAAAATAATCCAATTCTACCAGCCAACCAACCAACCAACAAGACAGACAGACAGCCAACCAGATCACTTAATTAGTAGGCACAGATTGCTTAATTTCCCATTGCTAATGGCAGCAAGAAGCCAGTGATCTGCACTAGGTCCCTTGGGAGGGCAGGGGGCAAGAGAAAGGTAGTATGGATCAGAGTGGATCAACTTGATTTAAATCACGATTTAAATCATCATTTCAATCACTAGTAAAAAGGCTGGATTTAAATCAACTTGATTTAAATCGTAATCTTTAAAGAGCAACTGTCATCTCTGTCCCGCAGTGACTCCTCCTAACTCACCACTGTTGACTCACCGACAGTCCCAATATTGCAGAATATACAGTCTCATGCTGCATAACTAAGCTCCATTTCATGCTGAATAAACTAAATTATTAATGTATCTTAAATAGAGAACTATCTTTAGATTTTTACTCCAAAAGCATTTTATTAAAATAAATTTGATAAAAAATTTAAAAAATCCAATTTAATTTTTTTTAAAAAATCCAATTTTTTTTAATCATCAATTTTTATTCACCCTGGTATGTATGCATGCATGAATGTTTATTTTTATGAATGCAAAGAGAAAGTTATAGGGATATGAATGAAAAACTTGTCATTTTATCCTTCTCATCTTTCCTACTACGCTTTTCCTATTGGTATCTTACAATTATGATTACATTACTTTGTTTTTGTATGTACATTGGGAGCGTCTGCATTGGAGACAAATTCCTTTTGTGGCCAATAAAGAACTATTCCATTCTGTATTGTATTGTATTGTATTGTACTGTACTGTATATTCTCTATTTGTTCTGTATTCTCTATTCTATTCTGTATTCTGTATTCTATTTTCTATTCCATTCCATTCTGTATTCTATTCTATTTTCTATATTTGATCTGTATTCTCTATTATATTATGTATTATTATGTATTATTATTATTTGTATTATGTATCTATTCTATTATGTATTATGTATCTATTATGTATTATTCTATTATGTATATGTATACCACCCGTCTTCTGAATAGTTTTTATCCCAGAGCTATAATTGCACTCAACAATGAACTAAAGGGCCACCATCAGTGAGCTGTTGGACAGCATTACTTGTTCTGCTCTGAGGAAGCTTGGGTGGTTTAGGGGTGGGGAATTTTTGGTGGGTGGGGATGTGTCTCGGGATTGTCATGTGTGTTGGACCTGGTCTCTGGGTGCTATGTGAATTTCGTTGTATGGGTATACTGTGTATATACGTACAATGACAATGAACTTTATATATATTCTGTTCTCCATTCCATTCCACTCTAACCTTTCCCCTGTAATGGAAAACTGTGACCTTAGAGATGAAACACTTGCCAACTTTAGTTTAAGGCATATTCCAGATAAATGCAGTTTCGACTTTTGCATACCACTTTTAGAATAACTCAAAAAAAAAATTGGGGCTGAAAACAAACACCAATCTCCCCGAAATTAACAGACAAAGAATGCTAGTCTTCCTGAAGATGGCCTTCTACTTCTGCAGCTTTTAACCTCCTTGACACATGTGCAATTCATTGCTTAAAAAAGCAGAACAAGACGTATGCCGAGAGTTTTCTTTTTGGTAACGCCTTTTCTAAACGTTCAGTAAAATGACAGCGTACTTCTGCTTTACTCTTTTGATAACAGGAATGCGTAAGTGAGTTATGTCAATGTGTGAGGAAACGAAAGACTGGCATCAGCAAAAATGCAGTCATAAGGGAAATCTTGAGTAAGTTTGCTTTCCCCCACCTCCCTAGGTTTTTCTCTGTATTTATTAATTTTCTGGCCCAAAACAACCTTAGGCATTTTTAACAGTTCACTATATATCGGGGCCCAATGAAACTCTGACATTACTAAATTCCAACACATCTTTTCAATATCACCTTCTGCAAGCAAACATCCTATTAAACAATCCAAAAATGACCTCAATTACAGAATCCGGACCAATCAATGAGAGAACGTTATAAAACGGAAATTATTTGCAAAGGTTATCTGTCGCAGGAATGGAATGGAATGGAATGGAATGGAATGGAATGGAATGGAATGGAATGGAATGGAATAGAATAGAATAGAATAGAATAGAATAGAATAGAATAGAATAGAATAGAATAGAATAGAATAGAATAGAATAGAATAGAATAGAATAGAATTCTTTGTTGGCCAAGTGTGATTGGACACACAAGGTATTTGTCTTTGGTGCATACGGTCTCACTGTACATAAAAAGATAAGATACATTCGTCAAGAATCATAAGGTACAACACTTAATGATAGTCCTAGGGAAACAGTCAATATAAATCTTAAGGATACCAGCAACAGAGTTACAGTCATACAGTCATAAGTGGGAGGAGATGGGTGATAGGAATTATGATAAGATTAATAGTAATGCAGACTTAGTGAATAGTTTGACACTGTTGAGGGAATTATTTGTTTAGCAGAATGATGGCGTTCAGGAAAAACCTGTTCTTGTGTCTAGTTGTTCTGGTGCGCAGTGCTCTATAGCCTCGTTTTGAGGGTAGGGGTTGAAACAATTTATGTCCAAGATGTGAGGGGTCTGTAAATATTTTCACAGCCCTCTTTTTGACTTGTGCAGTATACAGGTCCTCCATGGAAGGCAGGTTGGTAGCCATTGTTTTTTCTGCAGTTCTAATTACCCTCTGAAGTCTGTGTCTGTCTTTTTGGATTGCAGAACCAAACCAGATAGTTATGGAAGTGCAGATGACAGATTCAATAATTCCTCTGTAGAACTGGATCAGCAGCTCTTTGGGCAGTTGGAGATTTCTGAGTTGGCGCAGAAAGAATATTATTTGTTGTGCTTTTTTTATGATGTTTTTGATATTGGGTGTCCATTTTAGGTCGTGAGATATGGAATGTAGATTAGAGGTCTCCAAAGTTGGCAGCTTTAAGACTTGTGGACTTCAGCTCCCAGAACTCCTCAGACAGCAAAGCTGGCTGAGGATCTCTGGGAACTGAAATTCACAAGTCTTAAAGCTGCCAACGTTGGATTAGACCATGGCAACAGCAATGCCATTTCAAGTTTCATTATTGTGGAATGCTCTGACAAAGTGAAACACCAATAGATAGCTACCCCTCCAGTTAATTCTTGAATAAGTACAAGTGCAAGTGCAAAACAGGGTGGATAAAAATTGATGATCATTTTTTAAAAAATGATCGGATTTTTAAAAATTTAAATCTGACTTTTTTGATTTTTATCCAATTTATTTTAATAAAATACTTTTGGGGTAAAATCTATCCAAAGAGCGTTTTCTATTTAAGATACATTAATAATTTAGTTCATTCAGCATGAAATGGAGCTTAGTTATGTAGCATGAGGCTGAATATTCTGCAATATTTACATTTTTGGTAAACTCAATTCAATGAACCCAAGATCTGCAAGCTGAGATAACATGCACGGCCATCAATGCATTCCACACAATTTCACAGTAACCATGAGATAAATCATCAAACGAAGTTCAGGAATATTCCTTTATCCCACTGTTTTGCAAATCTATGTACACTACAAACTGCATGATTCTTTGAAGAGAAATGCATCTGTACCACCAGGCTCTAAGTGTGAGGAGGAAGGGCAAGCAGTAAAAATGAAAGTGAAACCTTCTAAACAGATTATAAATATAGTATTAAAGAGCACCTGTCATTTCAGATCCATCCTGGCAAAGCCTGTTAGTAGGCATCCATTCACCTGCTTCCCACCACATCCCTCACCTTGCTGTATCACTACCGCATCACCAGCCGTTCCATTAAAGTGAATGGGACGGTTGGTGAGTCAACAGCGGGTCAGAGGAGGAGTCGCTGTGGGACAGAGATGACAGTTGCTCTTTAAAAATTATGATTTAAATCAAGTTGATTTACTAGTTTTTACTAGTGATTTAAATCACTTTTACTAGTCTACTTGATTTAAAATCTACTTGATTTAAATCTACTTGATTTAAATCAAATCCACCCTGTTTACAAGTGTCAGGATATATAACTATGGGGCTCAATTAGTCAGAACTTGAGGGCTACACTGTACAGCTAAAACACTGAATCCATGTCCCAACAACTTAAACCAAGGATAGTCAGGATAGTCACATGAGGCAACCCAAATTCTTGACAGCTCTTCCTGAACTCTTTCACGGGTGAAATCGTGAGGCTGCAATCCAGAACTGAACCTCATCAGAGCTCCAGAAATCACCACTCACTGAAGTGGAACAAAATACAATTATTGTGTCGCTACATCCGTTATCTGTGCCTCCAAATCTGTTCTTGTGGAGTGCAATGCATTTTGCTCTTCCACACGCATATATTTCATACATATAATTATCCCAACTATTTCATTCATTTAGCAGCACATGAAGTAGCGTTCTTTGAATTTTGCCATCATTTGAGATCATCGTGTGCTACTACCTCAGTAAAATGAAATTATAGGAAACAAATCAACTTTACCTCTGTTTAAAGTTATATCCTATCTAGTCTTTTCCCCCCTCCTGTTCAACCAATTTCAATTCTTGGAGACTATCTGGACAAGTCCCTGCAGTTTCTTGGCAAAGTTTTTCAGAAGTGGTTCACCACTGCCTCCAACTTAAGGCTGAAAGAAAGCGACTGGCCCAGGGATCTGCAACCTTAAACAGTCGAAGAGCCATTTGGACCTGTTTCCCACAGAAAAGAAAACACTGGGAGCCACAAAACCCTTCCCCGTGCCTGACTATTTCTTGAGCGGCCACAAAACTAGCATATGTAGTTGAATTAAACGTTTGTTTTCTTCTGAAAGTTTTCTTTTCTTGGATTTATCCATGGTTGGCCTACCGGGGGTTGAAAAGCTCAATAAATTGCGTGCTGGTGGGTGTCGCAAATTGGTGGTTGTGATGCATATTTTGAGTGACAGGGAGCTGCAGCAGAGGGGTTAAAGAGCCAGATGTGGCTCCAGAGCCGCAGGTTGCTGACCCCTGGACTGGCCCAAGATCACCCAGCTGGTGTTGTGCCTAAGGCAAGAACTCATGGCCTCCTGGTTTCTAGCCTGATGCCTTAACCACTACACAAAACTATTCTCCAGAAGCTAACAATCATCCACAGCAACCATGTTAAGAAGGCCAAGTTGTGCCATAAAGTATGTGGGAACTGAAACTGGATCTCCAAAACCATCCACTATATCAGGGGTGTCAAACTCAAGGCCCACGAGGTGCTTAGATCTGGCCAGTGGGGCCAGCCTGGAAACAGCAGAGGACTGGCCCTCAATGACTCTGCCAGCGAAAATGTAGCTCTGTTTTTGCTGACAGAGGGCTAGCAAAACAAACTAAAAACAAAACAAAAGGAGAAATGTTTCCCGTTTTGCATTTGAGCATGCAAGAAGGGGCAGGAAAGGAGAAAGGGAAAGAGGAAAGACAAAAAAAAAAAAAAAGAAAGAAAAGAAGGGAAGATGGGAAGACAGCAAGGAAGGAAAAAGAAGGAAAGAGGAGAAGGAAGAAGAAAGGAGATTGAAAAAGGAGAAGGAAGGAAGGAAGGAAGGAAGGAAGATTATGAGAGTGAGGGAGGGTCTCAGTGAAGTCTTGCCTTAGCGCTTGGCAACCACAGGTGCCCCCGACACGAGTCCTGTGTCATGCCTATCATGCCCACGCCCAGCCCAGCCCATGCCTCCACCCCACCCCTGGCACTCCGAGATCAAACACAGCCCTAAGGCAGCCCTGCACTATATGCTAATTATTCTTTTAGCAAATTGCACTTTATACTCCTGTTCGTAAACAGACCCAATCATTTCTATGCATCTTTTCTTTCTGCGCCAATTCATTCAACTTCCAGTTTTACCAGCAATTGGAGGGGAAATAACACATGAGAAAATGTAAGCAGAAGAAAAATTATTCCAGGTAAAATGTGAGCATTACATTTTAGGAGGCAATTATGGCAGGGAGGATTTAATCCTCGCTGCTTTTTCAGTAACATCCAGCAAAAATATACCAAGTTAAGCATAATCTTCTTGAGTCTCACCAATGGGTTGATGTTGGTGGACTACCAGAAGCATTCATTAGTCCTATTTATTCACTAAGTACTAATGTCAGACTGCTCCTTACTTTTATTCCTTTCAATTTACATTATCTGTAACCCATTAATCCAGAGGTCTTCAAACATGGCAGCTTTAAGACTTGTGGACTTCAACTCCCAGAATTCTCCAGCCAGCCAGGATTCTGGGAGTTGAAGTCCACAAGTCTTAAAGCAGCCAAGTTTGAAGACCTCTGCATTAATGAATTGCCGAGAGCAACTTGCGTTATGGGAAAGTGTTTAGTTTTGAGGCCTGAAGACATTTGCGACCTGCTCAAAATGCTATAAAAAGCAATAATGGCAATTCTGTATTTTTCCATGGTTTACTCACATGCTGGAATTCATTATCAGAGTGGTTCATTCCTGAAAATTAATATTCTACGAGATGACCAGCAGAAAGCAAATTATGATGCACTCAATGTGCAGTCCTCACTGGAACTGCATCTACATGGATGCAGTGGGATAAGTATGCAGTGGGGTACCACAAGGTTCTGTTTTAGGCCCAGTGCTCTTCAACATCTTCATCAGTGATTTGGATGAGGGGATACATGGGGAAATCATCAAATTTGCAGATGACACCAAGCTGGCAGGAATAGCCAACACTACAGAAGTTAGGCTTCAGATACAGAAGGATCTTGAGAGACTGAAACATGGGGCGCTATCTAACAAAATGACGTTCAATGGTGAAAAAAAGTAAGGTTCTACATTTAGGCAAGAAAAACCAAATGCACAGGTATAGTATAGGTCAGGGATGGCTAACCTTTTCACCGTTGCGTGCCAAAAGTGGGAGGAGCACATGGAGGTGTCATGCTCACGCTTTCTAGGAGCCTGGGGAGGGCAAAAACAGCCTTCCCCACCCCCGGAGGCCCTTTGGAGATCGGAAACGGGTTGTTTCCCGACTTCTGGTGGGCCCGGAAGGTGTGTTTTTCACTCTCCCCCCAGGCTCCAGAAGCTTTCACTTGAAGTGTTAATACTACTTTGTAATGTCTTGGTAAGGCCACACTTGGAATACTGCATCTAATTTTGGTCGCCATGATGTAAAAAAGAGGTTGAGACTATAGAAAGAGTGCAGAGAAGAGCAACAAAGATGATTAGGGGACTGGAGGCTAAAACATATGAAGAATGGTTGCTGGAATTCGGTACGTCTAGTAATTTAATGAAAAAGAGGACTAGGGGTGACACGATAGCAGCCTTCCAATATCTCAGGGGCTGCCACAAAGAAGAGGAGTCAAGCTATTCTCCAAAGCACCTGAAGGCAGGACAAGCAATCGATGGAAACTAATCAAGGAGAGAAGCAACCTAGAACAAAGGACAAATTTCCTGACAGTTAGAAAAATTAACCAGTGGAACAACTTGCCTCCAGAAGTTGTGAATGCTCCAACTGAAAGTTTTTAAGAAGAAATTGGACAAAACATTTGTCTGAAATGGTATAGGGTTTCCTGACTGAGCAGGGGGTTGGACTAGAAGACCTCCAAGGTCCCTTCTAACTCTGTAATTCTGTTCTGTTCTATGTTCATTTCTAGGCAATTTTTTTTTTATTTTTTAAACTTTTAATATTTACTTTTACTGGAGGAATATCAGTAACAAAATAAGATGATGAATTTTTAATCCTGTAACTATGGCCCATTATGTAGCTAAACATAAGTATGTTTACTTTCCTTGCTGTCTTAACTCTTCTCTAAACAGTGTGGTTTGGGAAGTGGTTAGGTTCTAGTTCGGCCTTCGTTCTAACAACAACATGCTTCAAATAAAGTACAACAACAGTAACAAAAACAATACTTATCTTCTAATGTAAACTGTAAGCACTACAGATTTGGAAATAGAAAGAAAAGGTTCCTGAACCTCAGAAATGCGGAAGAGGGAGGAGTTTCTTATCTTTACCCATTTACCTTTTGTGAAATGGGTGCTTCGCTAGGCTGCCTATAATATAATTCTGTATCTGAAGATGGAAAGTCAGCCTCTGCCCTCTTCACAGCTTCCTGAGGAAGGTCTGTGGTTTTTTTCTGTAACAGGCCAAATAGAGCAGACATTTTGTGGTGATCAGTGTGACATTTTCTCAGGTTTCCAAATTTGCCTTCAGGGCTGAAAAGATCAGGCAGCCCAGATGTTCTCTGTGAGCCAGCCATGAGCACGTAGGAAGAGCTCAGTTGGATCAAGCCAAAAGTCCAAGATAGCTCAGGATTTTTCTTCCCAGAGAACAGAACATTTCCAAGGCCACACCATCCAGCAATTAGTTGGAGGATTACTGTTACCCAGACGGAAAGTAACAATGAGCAATCTTTGTGGGGTTTATTTAAAAATTCCGTTTTTAACACCTACAAATAAAAGGATGTTGTTGGGTTGGATGCCAGGAAAATTGCTTCATTTTTTAAAGGAACTGTGATATTTCAATGCAGAATAGTTCTACTGTGTTTTCCCGAAAATAAGACATCCCCTGATAATAAGCCCAATCGGGCTTTTGAATGTATGCGCTAAAATAAGCTCTCCGTGAAAATATTTAACTGCATGCGCAGCGGGTCCCTGCCATTTCCTCTGATTGGGGTTAGGGAGACAGAGCTGGAAATCAGGTAAGACGGCAAGAGGAGTCTCGTCTTGCTCCATGCACCCCAAAATAATAAGACCTCCCCGAAAATAAGGCCAAGCGCTTATTTGGGGGTTCAGAAAATATAAAACAGGGTCTTATTTTCGGGGAAACACAGTAGCTATATAATTCTTCTTAACTGAATGTGAGGGTGCACACAATAGACAGGCAAATGTGTCCAATACCACTCTTATAATTCTTTTTTTCTGACAAACAATTTTTTTTTTTAACTAGGCGGCCTTCAAACGATTTGTGAACTATTAATTTAAGAGATCTGTACGACATAGGAACTTTCACTTTCCCCACTCAGTTTATGAATTTGGTGGTTATAGCCTTACTTTGCCCATATTTATCCAAATAAGACAATCCCATCCCCAGATGCAGTATTAAAGGGGCATAAACTTTCTCTGGCAATGTCCAGGCTTGGCCATTCAGTGGTTAAGTTGAAGGCAGTGAAAATATTGAATCTGATGTAGCTCATTTTCAACTATTTCTGTAACAGCCATGATTACTCCCACATATTTATTTCCATGTGCTGTTACTTAAATAATAAAATTCAGCGGGAACTCAAAATGATAGGGGGAGACTACATCCTAAGATTTGGGGAACCTCAGCTGGGCCTCCAAAATTTGCACACCTGTTTTAAGACTGTTTTTTGGCATTGTCCTAGGCAGAGAATACACCTAGATCGAACACTTTCACAAGGCAGTGAAAAGATTCTTACATATATATGCATTTTTACATGAATGAGATCATTATCATCAGTAATATTCATTTGTATATCTCAACTCCTGGCTGATTAAGGATGCTGCCAAGGTGTATGTCTCTGCTTGAGGTATAATGAGACCTGGATGAGATAGAAGAGATCTAAGCTCAACCTTAGTGAGACCTAATGACAATGCCTAGTTGGACCATTTGAACATAAGGCCTCTATACCTAATTCCAAAAGGGGCTGTACTTCCTAGGATCGTGATGGCGAACCTATGGCACGCGTGCCAGAGGGGGCACACAGAGCCCTCTCTGTGGGCACGCGCACGATCACCAGCTGCTCTTCCGGGTTTCATCACTGGCCAGCTGATCCAGCCCGCATGCGCACCGGCCAGCTGCTCTGTTCTGGGTTCTGGCACATACATGCTTGCCGGCCAGCTGGTATTCGAAGTCCAGTTGTGCGGCACACATGTGCACGCTGGAACTCAGAATGGATGTTGTCTTACCTGAATGTCCCTTTTCTGGGCGCTGCGTACACTATCCAGGAATGGGTTAACCTTCAGCCCTTGGGTATATCCCATTCCTGGATAGTGGGATATGCGCACCGGCCAGCTGTTCTCTTTTGGGTTCTAGCACGCCATCCTATGTGCATGCTCCAGTTTTGGCACTCGATGCCGAAAAGGTTTGCCATCACTGTCCTAGGAAGTCTTCCTGGAGCCTCAGCTTCTGCTTGAAGAGCAGTTGACAGCTATAGCCAGGAAGGCCTTTGCATGATTTTCTCTCCTGTGTATGCTCTTGGACTGAGAGGCCCTACACATTATTACTCAGGCCCTGATAGCACTTAGACTTATATACCGCTTCACAGTGCTTTTATAGCCCTCTCTAAGCAGTTTACAATCTGGGTCCTCTTTTTACCAACTTTGGAATGATGAAAGGCTGAGTCAACCTGGAGCCAGTCAGGATCGAACTTCCTGGCTGTGGGAAGAGTTAGCCTGCAATACAGCACTTTAACCACTGCACCAACACTCCTTCCTTCCTTCCTTCTCGTTTTCCTTCTTTCTCCTTCCCTCCCTCCCTCCCTCCTTCCTTAGCAATAGCACTTAGACTTATATGCCACTTCACAGTGCTTTACTCTAAGCAGTTTACAGAGTCAGCCTCTTGCCCCCAACAATTTGGGTCCTCATTTTACTCACCTCGGAAGGATGGAAGGCTGAGTCAACCTTGAGCCTGGTGAGATTCGAACTGCCAAACTGCAGGCAGCCGGCAGGCAGTAGAAGTGGCCTGCAGTACTGCACTCTAACCACTGCGCCACCGCGGCTCTTGAATCACCTTGAATGTAGACTACTGCTATGATTTCTACATGGGCTACCCTTGAAGTCCAATTGGAAGCTTCAACTGAATCAGATGCAGTTATGGGCATGTACCAATAGGCTTTGTGGGGCAATTCAAGAGCTGATTATTACCTACAAAGGTCCATATGGCACAGTAATTTGAGAATCTCTCTCTCTCCCGTTGCTTTTGCCAATCCTATAAAACAAGACTACAAATCTCAACTATTAAGCAATGTCATTTGATGGGACCTAGGAGATATGTCTTCTTCATGACAACTGACCTCTGGGACAACATTTCTTCTGAGATTTGGATGACTCTGATTCTGCTGTTGTACCTTGGACATTTGGCTCTTTCCTTAGACTTTATTCTAGGGTAGGAGGGGAGTTCCATCTGGGAAGGGTTTTGCAGGTTTTTAGTGGATCCCCCCACCCCGAATGACCATTTCTCTTTTCTGTCCTATTTGATAGTTGTAACTTTGGCTCTATTTCTGTACTTTGTCTAGACCCTTGATGGTGAACGCGTGCCAGAGGTGGCATGCAGCCCCTTCTCTGTAGGCACGCGAGCCATCACCTCCGCTCAGCTCTGCCGTGCATGTGCGCACGTCTCCCACTGGCAAGCTGGTCTTCTGGTCTCTGCTGTGCATGCACAGGGGGCGGGGCTCACATGGGGGGCTGTGAACGCATGCACAGGGGTGTGGGGAGCATGCACACAGTGCATTTTTGGGGTTCACATGCTTTGGACACTTGGTCCAAAAAAGGTTAACCATCATTAGTCTAGACTAATTGAGAAGATAGGCAACCTTCTAAATGTGAAATATAAATGGGAAGGAAGGAAGGAAAGAGGGAAGATCAGGTGATTTATTATGTTTTGATTGTCCCATTGCTACCTATAGCCTTCTATGATTTTGTTTTCACAATATTACTTGATCATTTATATACTGGTTGGGAGCACTCGTATACAGTAGGACAAGAACTAACAACGTATAGATAGCAATAATCAGCAGCGGCTATGGGAGGAGATCTTACCGCTGAGCCTTCAATAATAAGCAACAGTGTTTAAATTCTGTTGAAATTTAATGGCATCCCCTTCCAAAGGAGGTATGCCTTGCTACAATGTTTGCTTCCTATCCTAACCCCACTTCCACATACACAACTGGGATTCCAACTACTTTTCTCATATACATGCATTTATTTTTCATTCAACAAAGCCTGGGCAAATTTCCTCTTTCCAGACTAAACTATGTAAATAAAAACTTAGCATGCATATATGCATATATATGCATGTACATATACATATACATACATACATATATATACATATACACATACACATATATACATATACATATACATACACACATACATATACATATATATACATACATATACATACATACAGCTCAGACTGCTTTGATATTGGCTTTTAAAATATCAGAAAACGCTTATTTCTTGAACCGATTTTAGCCTTTTAAAGCTAAATACAAAATAATATATAATCTCACTTGGCTGATATTTCTTGTTCCAACACAACGAATCTGTCCATGTTCTTTAATCATACAGAAATCATACAGAAATCTAAATAGTGTTTGCCTTGAACTGTATAACTGTCCTCCAGCTTTTTACCATCATACAACGTGATGAGTCATTTCCAGCTTTTACATACATGTAGCACTTAAGTCGCAACAAATAATTCATGGGGGGGGGGGGAAATGCCTTATTCCTGGAAAGCATTTTGCGATATAAATTTCCCTTTCCTCAGCTTATATTTATATGTTCATTACCATTTTATTCTGTCACAGAAACCAAATATTATCACTGTAAGCTGTTCAGGCACACCTTCTGTCACCCATTGATCATCTTTTACTATGACCCACTTAAAGAAAAATAGAAACCAGAAAGAATGAGTCCATCGCTAGACACACTGCTGAGACCAACATGAGGATATTCTGAAATATTAATGAAATACTACTATGATAACTACATCCTTGAAGCAATCACAACAATAAATTGTATTTTATCAGCTGTTAAGTTTTTAAAAGACAAAAACAGAAGCACTGAGAAGTCTCTGAATAAGTGCATAAAAAAAGGAACAATCATAAATATTTCTATTTGGATTCAAAAACAGAACAATGCAGGGTCGAACAATATAAAGTACATCCAAACACACAATTGTGCCTTATTTAAAAGATATTCACACATAATGAATGCTCCAGTTGTCCAAACATCATATTAATACACGAGAAACAGAATTAGCATATCTAATATAGTAAAGATATATTCAGTGTATGGAGCTTTTCTCTACTGCACTATGAAACTGAAAAACACTTTCAAAAATTCTACAAATATACCTACTTCTCACTAATTAAGATACCTGAACAGCAATTTGTCTCACATCCCTGTTGTCTGCTGTACAGGAAATTCAAACAGCACCATTTGCCCAATTCAGTGATGGATTAAAATAGAGAATTGCCTCACTATAATATACCATAAAACAGACAAGGAAAAAAAAATAATTAAGAAATTCCTTAGAGAAAATCCTTGTCTGGTATTTAAATTTAATATATAAATAAGTTTGAGCTAGCTGTGCACAAACAAGTGTGCCTTTTGTCAGCAGCTGGGGATGCAATTTCCTTGTTTACTTAAGAGAAATCGTAGAAGACATTTCAGCTCCTTTTTGCCACGCACGAGAGAGGCAGCCCTTCTACCTATTTCTGTTTAATTCTTCATGAAAATGGAGGGGGGGGGGGAATCGGAATAACCCTGCTGCAGATTTGTACTGAAAAGGGTTAATTTCTGCACCGCAGTCCCTAGCAGTCCTGGCTGCAGAAAAGAAGGCAGGGAGAAAAGATGCCGCTTCTCTCGTTTGTTTATGATAAATCGAAAACAGTGTAATGATAAAAGCAGGGAGTAAGGATCCCAGAGAAAGAACTAAAGCTCCATTTGTTAACCCAAAACAGGGCTGGTTTCTTTTTGGAAGGAAGGCTGGGGGTGGAGTAGGAAAGAGATTTACACTGCAGTATCTGGCAGCCAACATGGCTGCCTCTGCCCCTTTAAATCTAAGTGGCCCTCCTCTTCCTCCTCCATCACACAAAACTATTATCTGGTCTGTCCATAATTATCCTTCTCCCCGTTTTCGACAGAACCAGAGATGCTGCCCCCCTCCCTCCCCTGAAGAGAATATTTCAAATTCTAAGTTCAAACCCCGAGATGTTTGTGCACATTTATATATTGTAGACACTGCAAGCACACATACACAAAAGGCTGTTTCATTACCAGGTCAGCCTCAGACTTCCCAGCTCCCAAGAATGTCGCTGTCTCATGACTCTTCTTCATGCCTTCCCACGCAAAATGTCACGCAACAGCAATTAACACCGGGCTGTATAATCCATTCAAAATCCACAGTTCAGACTTCACACCTCTTCGGCACAGATCTCTCTCTCTCCTCTCACACACGCTTCTTCTATGACGGTTACCAATGTACAGATCACACATCATCACGATTCCTTCATAATGTCACTCATTCCATTACAAACACACACACACACACATTTACACACTTTTCCATAAACCATCTCTTTCATTTCCTTAAACTATCAGGGTTGAAGTTTAAAATGGAGTAACCATTTACCATTATTTCAGCAGCTCTGCTTTCATCAAGTTCATATAACACATACTGGATTCTCACTATAACCCTCCACTGCTAATTGATCCGAACCTTGATCATTGATACGAAGTCTTCAGAGGCTGGGTGGTCCTCTCAGAAAGGTTCTAGTAGTAGATCCTGCCCTGTGTTTGGAGTAGATGACTGCTATACAGTGCCTTCCATCACAATGATCAATGGAGCCGGCTCTTTCCTTCAGAATTCTTAGCAATTTCGCTTAATCTTGCCCTGCATATCTTCAGAACTCTTCAGAGAGTCTGAAAAAGTTTGGTGCCCATTTCTGCACACTAATCTCTTCCTCTTTATTGGGCCTCATTTCTGATGCATTTTGATCTCTCTCTCTCTCTCTCTCTGTGTTTTTCTTTAAGTCAGGTTTTTCCTACATAACCAAGATTTTTCTGCAACCCTAGTTGCAGAAAAATCTTGGTTGTGTAGGAAAAACCTGGTTTAAAGAAAAACACACATAAAACCTACGAAAAGTAAGAATACACACACACACAAACACACATGTACGTGCGTGCACACACACACAGACACAGTTTCCTCCAAAATAAAAGACATCCCCTAATAATAAGCCCAGTCAGGCTTTTGAGTGCATGGCAATAAGGCCAAGCGCTTATTTCAGGGTTCAAAAAAATATAAGACAGGGTCTCATTTTCAGGGAAACATGGTGTGCGTGTATATATATACACACACACACACACCATATTCCTCTTCCCACCACAATTTAAGCAGGTATTCGCAGGGATTGAGCTGTAGTGGAATAATTAAACCTTAGCATTTTAATACCTGAATATTTTTAATTGCTTATTACAGGCGAGTGCTTTTGCTCACTAGCAACCAAACGTGCCAATAACTGTTTCTCAAAATTCAAAATCTGTCTCAAAAAGCCCACCTTCCACCATAACTACCAGCTCGCCCTTTCTACGAATTAATCCTTCAGGATGTGGAGTTGGATTACATCCCTTCACATTCTAGCACACAGCTATTCTTCCGATCATAATGGGGCTGTAATTTAATGCATCTGAAAGGCAGCAGGTTGGAGAAGGGCTGAACTCAAGAAACCCAACCTCAAATTTAAAATCATAATTGATTTCAGGTCATTTACCCCCTTTCATACAGCATGAATGTAATACGTATAGGGATCATATGTATTACATTCGTGTCATATATATTAACAACATTGTGTGTTAGGTAAAGGTTCCCCTCGCACATACGGGTTTCGTTCCCGACTCTAGGGGGCGGTTTTCATCTCCGTTTCAAAGCCCAAGAACCAGCGCTGTCCGAAGATGTCTCCGTGGTCATGTGGCCGGCATGACTCAACGCCAAAGGCTCACGAAACGCTGTTACCTTCCTACCAAAGGTGGTCCCTATTTTTCTACTTGCATTTTTTACGTGCTTTCGAACTGCTAGGTTGGCAGAAGCTGGGATAAGTCACGGGAGCTCACCCTGTTATGCGGCACTAGGGATTCGAACCGTTGAACTGCTGACCTTTCGATCAACAAGCTCAGTGTCTTAGCCACTGAGCTACCGCGTGTTACCTTGCCTCTAAAACAAAGGAGCTCAAAATATCATAGATCTCTTTCTTTCCATTTAATTTTTACCCAGTTGCCAAGAAGATAAGATTTAGACAAGCTGAGATTACTAGATAAAGTAGAATTTGGGAGTTGATGTTTCCCAGGACTCTTGACTTCACACCACCGTCCATTACCAAAGGTTACTTACTTACTAGGCGTTGTTGACATACATGGATACACACTTTGAAACACTGTAATGGATACAACACTGAAACATTGATTCAATGCCACATAAACACACCACCTATAAATATAAATGGCACCTGTAACATAGGACAGTTATAACAGGGTAGCAAGTTGCACAAGCTGCCTCCCTTTTCAGCAACCAAGTTATTAGTTTTTTTTTGTTGCTGTTGCTGTTGCAAAGGAGAAGAGGGAGAAAAGGAAAAGACGTCAATGCAAAGGAGGGGGAGGGGGGAATAAAATGGAAGAAAGGGGAGAGGGAAAAAAACCCCCAAATTTTCCCCACCAGATTTTGCAATTCCAAAAAAATAAAATCCCAGCAGAAACTTGTAATTTATTGTATCCAAGAAAAAACACGGGCTGTTTCTTCTTTCCCCCCCGCCCCATCCCCAAACTCAGCATCCGTCCAGCCAATAAAACAACAACAAAAAAATGGGCAAAGTTCAGCCCTGGCAACCTGGAGAAGCCAAGAAGCACCCTTGAGGACTAGCAACTTGAGCGGCATTGTTTAAAGCTGCAGCTCCTGCCGCCCGAGAGGCTGCTAGGCTAGCCAGGGTTCTGGCCCCGCCCCCTCCTCCCCAAGCCCCGCCCCCTCCTCCCCCCTCCCTCCCTCCCTCTCGCCTCACCTTCAGTCAGTTCCATTCTAACTCCCCCCGCCGTGTCGGACCGATCACCGCCGAGAGTCCCGCCGGGGAAGCCCCGAGCCAAGCCGGCCCGGCAACGGGGGTTGGTTGGTTGGCGGGCGGGCCGAGCCCCTCGATAGGCCGCGTTCGATCCCCGGCCTCAATTTCTGCAAGCTTCCCGCTTCTCCGGCTTCGGTCCCCGCCTCTTTTTTTTTTTTTTTTTGGCCTCCCTTCCGCCGCACCCCCCTCCCCCCCCGCTTCAACGCCGCTTCCCCGCCGGGTGCCGCCGTCCCCGGGCGGCCGAGGAGCCGCTGGGTCTCGAGAGAGAGCGAGGGAGAGGCGAGAGAGAGCCGCCGAGGGCAGCGGGAAGGGGGGCGGCACCGAGTCGGGGGGAAAGGAAGGGGGCGCTGGCGCTCCGCTCGTCCTCGAACGTCCCGGTCTCGGCCTTGGCTCGTTCCCGCTCCCTCCGCCTCCTCTTCTTTCCTCACGCACACACAAAAGCTCCACACACAGGCGGCGCCGGGGAAGGGAAAAAAGACGCGCTCCCATTGGCCGGCGTGAAATTACGCGCCGCGGGGCTTCTTGGGAATTGTAGTTTCTCTGCTTTCCCCTCCCTCTCTCCCCTCCTGAGGAGAATCTTGAGGCCTGGTTCAAAACATGGGGGGGGGGAGGGGGTGTTATCTGCGCTGCTGGCTTTGCTTCTTACTGGCCAGTCGTTTGGGGGGGGGGGCTTGGCAGGGAGGGGGTATGAGGAAATGGGGGGGTGGGAAGAGATTTTTTTTTTATTAATAATTTTAATTTTTCCTCTCCCAGATGCGGTGGTCAGAGTTGCACACAAGCATCACCATCCAGTTTGTCCAGCATAATGCAAATTTTATTCGATGCAAAAAAGATTTTTATGTAAAAAAAGAATGCAGCTTTTTTAAAAAAAAAATGCAGCTTTTTTTTTAAAAAAAATGCAGCTTTTTTTTTAAAAATGCAGCTTTTTTTAAAAAAATGCAGCTTTTTTTTAAAAAAAGTTTTTTATTTTTGAATTACAAAGACAAAACATTCCATCTTCCTCAAGCAGTGTATCGCCTGGGTACAAACATCTCTGTGCTTCTTATGATTCTTGACAAATGTATCTTTTCTTTTGTGTATTCCGAGATAGTGTAGGCACCTAAGACAAATTCTTTGTGTGTCCAATTAGGCAATAAAAATTCTATTCTATTCTATTCTATTCTATTCTATTCTATTCTATTCTATTCTATTCTATTCTATTCTATTCTATTCTATTCTATTCTATTCTACTCTACTCTACTCTACTCTACTCTACTCTACTCCACTCCACTCCACTCCACTCCACTCCACTCCACTCCACTCCACTCCACTCCACTCCACTCCACTCCACTCCACTCCACTCCACTCCACTCCATTCCATTCCATTCCAATCTACTCTGTTCTATTCTATTCTACCCTACCCTACTCTAATTCTATTATTCATCATTCCTCTTTTGTCACATCTTTCACATTCACCTTAACATTGTTATATTAAACATTTTTTTAAAATTTATTTTTATTGATTTTACAACAACCCAACATACAAACCACAAACGGATGATATGTGTTTCTTTTTAAATATATTAAACATTTAAATATTGTAAATATATGTAAGCTTTTTTTTTTTAATGCATATAGCTTACCTTGAATCTTATTATTATTGCAGGATAGCTTATTGGTCCTGCAGAGACTGGATCTCTCTTACTGTAGTAAAATGAAGCAAGTAACAGGAATGCCTTAGAGGGGTTGATTAGATACCGGTAGAATTTAGCATTTCTGGAGAAGACAAGTTGAAGGCAATAGGATTTCTGTGGAACTGTCTATCACTCTAGAATAGATCACAGTTGTCCAACCTTTTGACTTGCCTGGACTGCATTGAATGAAGAGGGATTTGTCTTGGGCCACATATCAAATATATACTATAGTTAATGTATATTACCATGTTTCCCTGAAAATAAGACTGGGTCTTATATTAAAGTTTGCTCCAAAAGATGCATTAGGGCTTATTTTCTGGTTAGGTCTAATTTGGGGGGAAATACAGTACTAAATGCATCCATCTGGCTGACAATCTTACCTGGGGCTTATTTTGGGGGTAGGGCTTGTATTATGAGCATCCTGAAAAATCATGCTAGGACTTATTTTCTGGTTGGGTCCTATTTTTGGGGAAACAGGGTAACAAACTTCCTTTATTTAATATTTTTAATTAACTTATGGGGCCTCATTACTAGATGTCCAGGGCTGCATGTGGCCTATTATATCATGAGTTGGACAAACCTGCTTTTGATGGTTCGCTTGCCCTTGGAAAATTTGGGACTGCAAAATAATAGCTTTGTTTTAACTGAGTCAGCAACCGAATGCACATATATTTCCGAAGAAGTTCCGAAGGAATGAGACCTTTTAAGGAGATGTACATTCCTACTTTTGCTTTTGACTTTATTTATTCCTGAATTCAGTTGAATATTATTGATCCTACACCCTTTTTCTGACAACAGATCTGCTCCTATGGACCCTGAGTAAATATGAGGTATCAAACAACTAAGAGCTCTACAAAGCTTTCCAAACAGCATCCATTACACCTTAAAAGTACCCCCAAAATAAAGCATCCACTGATAATAAGCCCAATTGGGCTTTTGAGCGCATGGCAATAAGGCCAAGCGCTTATTTCAGGGATCAAAAAAATATAAGACAGAGTCTTATTTTCGGGAAAACATGGTATTTCATGCAGGGAAGATGCAAAAGACTGCTGATTTTGTATAAATATACAAAAGTATGAAGGCTATTGCTTAATGCATTTTAAGCCACCTTGAGTCTCCGGAGAAGGGCAGCATATAAATCAAATTTTTTAAAAAAATGAACAAAGAGAAGCCACTGCGTGTGTGATTTTAGGGCAGTACAGAAATTGGATAAAAGGAAATTTGGACATCACAGCTGAATTTTGAAACATAGGAGTAAGTTATAGCAATATACTTCCAGCTTAATTCTTGAGTAATTTAAATATGTTCCCTAAAAGAACAAACCAGGGATTTAGAAATACCTTAGAAGTTTATAGCTTCTTAATATAACAACAACTAGTTGTAAATTATTGAGTATATTGCTTTCTGGGGTTTTGAGATTCACACTTTAGCAAGACCAATGCAATTTAAAGAATGCTGTGCAGTCTTACTCCACTCTTCTTCCAGCTAGATTGATTCAATTCCTTCAAAGTTTTTTCAGAGCGCTCATTTTCCATATTTTGACTGATTCTACTGCCTTCCCTGCAACCCATTTATCTTGTTGAAAAGAATAGCATTAGGGTTTGACAACTGTATTCCTGGCTGGAAGGAATACAAGGAAACAATTATTTGTACTGGCTTGGAAGGACATTCTGGTATGTACCATGTTTCCCCGAAAATAAGACCCTGTCTTATATATTTTTTTTGAACCCTGAAATAAGTGCTTGGCCTTATTGCCATGCGTTCAAAAGCCCAATTGGGCTTATTATCAGGGGATGTCTTATTTTGAGGGAAACAGGGTACCTTGGCATGCATTCCCTTTTACCGAATCAAGCTGCAGATTTCATATAAATACGGAATTTAACGGACCATCTTAAAACCTCAATTGTCCTGTGTGGTTCTGACTTGCAAATTTTGATAGATGGTTTGAAAGCATCTGGCCTGTTTGTGGCATTCCCTACTGAGTGCTGGCAATGGAATAAAAGACAGGAAATTCAAGCAGGTGCCAACTTCAAATGTGTATCTCTGTGCATGCATCTCTGAATGTAGGCAGCTGATACTTTGGGCAAAAATATTTAGCACTGCTCTCATGTGGTTATTTATTACTGGCAGGGAGATTTTTTTTACATATGGCATAGGAAAGAATAATGCTGTAATTTTTCCCACCATATCCTGGAATCACTTTAAGAAGCTCTTTGTTATCAGCTATGAGGCTTTACAAGGAGGCCACATCTGAATTTAAACCAAGGAGAGATAAAATACAAAAAGCAAAAAAAAAGGGTTTTATAGCCGAGATAAAGGCTGGATTGGAAGAAATAACAACAAAATCTGTTGCCTTCTCATAACATAAGGTGTCTTAAATATTGCCTTTATGCTAACTTCCTTAACGCCCCTTACTTAAAGCCCTGGATCTGAGAAATGCAAAATTCTTAAACGAGCTGAACAAAACATTCATGAGTAATGCTCAATGCATATTATTTTGAAACAGAGATTCAAATGGCTGAAGGTATGAATCAGAGTTTTTAATCGTTTCTTTTGTAAGTTAAAAAAAACACCCGCCTACTATAAGATAGAGAAGGACAGGACACAGATAGTCTATCTGTTTACATTCAGTTTAATTTCCAACACATAGAGTACACATAACAGTAAGATATAAAAAAAGATACCTTTAATTACAAATTAGTTGACATTCATTGCCTTTACATTGCCCAAAAAAACAAGTATAAAAAGTCTAGTATTTGTCTCAGTTTCTGCTTTTACCTGCTGTGGCTTGGCATTTGGACAAGCCACAGCATGGAGAAAAATACAGGAAATTATCTGCAATTCGGTCTAGCGTAAGTACCGTAAATGTTTGGGGGATTCAAATCGTTCGCATCAGAGCCAAAAAGAAAAAAATAATAATAATAAAGCCAGAAACAGCAATAGATTAGTAAATAAATAAATAAGTGTGATATGGGTTTGGAGGAGATGTGAAAGCAATCATAATCAGCTAATGATGCAAAATTAGCAGGAAGACAGATATGTTCTGATGAAAGTGAAATAATCTTATCTGTTTTCAACAGTAGCTGAAAGTGGATATTTCATTCCCCCCCCCCCTTTTTTTTTCTACTGGTCAGCCACTAGGATATTTCTTTTATCTCTCTAAAATTTGTGGTGAAACCAAACTCTGCCGAAATGCATCTTGAAGCAGTACTTCTATTTAAATTAACTATTTAGCTATGGAGAAGGATAAGTTACGATGTTCTGGAGGGGGGGGGGGGAACTTTGCTTGATCTCTCTACTTTTTTGGAATTGTCAAAATGTTTTTGTGGTGGGGCCAGTGAGAATTTTCTCCGAACTACTCAAAATTTCCGCTACCAGTTCTCCAGAACTGATCAGAACCTGCTGAAGTGCACCTCTGCATATCTGTCTTGAAAGTAGTCCACGTTGAACTGTATAGCTCGGTCAAACATCAAGAACTGATCACTGGGACTGTTTTATAACATATTTTGCATTATGTCATAAAACGTTTTTAGGAAAAATTTCAGGTCCCAAAACGTTTTATAAAATTGGCCAAATTTCAATCACAAGCAATCCTCGACTTACAACAGTTCATTTAATGTCCTTTCAAAGTTACAACGGCAGTGGAAACAGTGACTTACAACTGTTTTTCACACTTACGACCATTTGCCGCATCCCCATGGTCACATGATCAAAATTCCTACCGCTTGGCAAACCGACTCATATTTATGATGGTCGCCGTATCCCGGAGTCATCTGACTTCCTTTTGCGACCTCCTGACAAGTAAAGTCAATGGCGAAGCCAAATTCAATTAATAACATGTTGCTAACTGAGTCTTCGGAGAGACTCAGCATACAAATTGAATTAATTTGTATGCTGAGGCGGCATACAAATTGAATTAATACATTAATAATAAATAAATACACTTAACCATTGCAGCCATTCACTTAATAACACTGGCAAAAAAAAGGTCATAACGTGGAGCAAAACTGACATTACCAAAACTGACATTACCATGTCTCACTTAGCAACATAAATTTTGGGCTCAATTATGGTCGTAATTCGAGGACTACCAGTACAAAGGAGTCCTGGATCCCAGATTTTGGATGCATTCTGGAAGTTAGCTCATTTGAGATACCTTGGTTGAAAAAATTTCGGTCTAGGATGCATTGTTTTGCAATTTAGAGGTTGCAGGCACGAGCGTTTTAGCAGTATATAGATGATACTATAAATGCGCGGATGTATGCAGGTGTGAATATATTCATCAGAGTAATTTTATAGCGCGTTTCACTTTTCTTCCCAGATGACTAGGAAGCTGTTATTTAAAATACAGATCATATTCAAATAGTATGTAAATTTATATATGCATTATCTACAATATAAACTACAGTTATGTAAAGCATGCACAATAAAATAGTAATGATTTATCCCATAGCTTTTAGAATGTTTATTTTAGATACATATATATTAGTTTGATAATAGTTTTTCGGTGCCTGCACTGTGATCTTAAACACTTCAACTACGGTTAGAAAAATCTATCCCATTTGTTTTAAACCATTTAGAATCATTTCCAAGCAAAGGGCTGTCATTGCATTCCAGCACATCAGCTGTGATTGACAAGATTCTACCCTCCCCATCATATGCTTCGGTTCACACTTATCAATGGCAGGAGGGAACAGAGGGTGACTGGTTTTAAGAGATGTAGGAATTCATAAAAATTAAAAAGCTTATAAAACCTCCTTTGTAAAAAGGTTAACCTCATAATGGCGATCCAGTTCAATGTTTCATCCGTTGAATGAAGAATTTACAGTTCTGCACTCCGAGCAATTTGTAAATAGAGGTTATCCTTGACTTATGACCACAATTGAGCCCAAATTTTCTGTTGTGACGTGAGACCTTTCTAAAAGTGAGTTTTGCCCCCTTTTATGACCGTTCTTGCCACAGTTGTTAAGTGAATCACTGCAGCTGATAAATTATTAACCTGGTTGTTAAGTGAATCTGGCTTCCCAGCTTGTCAGAAGTTCGCAAAAGGGAATCACATATTCCCGGGACACTGCAACCGTCATAAATATGAGTCATTTGCTAAGCGTCTGAATTTTGATCACGTGACTACAACGGTTGTAAGTGTGAAAACTGGTCATTAGTCCCCTTTTTCAGTGCTGTCATAACTTTGAACGATCACTAAACAGACTGTTGTGAGTCAAGAACTTACCTGTATAGCATTTAGTAGGAATCAATAAAAGCTAAACTGTATTTACGTAGCCCCTGCTGATCATTTTTAAAATAAACATGACTTAATGGTCATCCTGTTCTCCCTTCCTAGAATTTCGATTACCATTCTAAAAAAAGATACCAAGAAATGCACAATTCCTACATTTATCCCTCTTCCTATTTATGTGTAATCAACCCCTCAGCAAAAGGTAAAAAGCAAGTTAATTGTAAGCCAAGAGAGAGAGAAAAAAAATGGGAACAGTCATCACCAGAAGGTTTATCAATTCATACGTCTTTTATCGGCATGACTGGTCAAAATGTATAATTACATCCTTGCTGCCTTTCAAATGAGCATTTGCGATTCTTTTAACGTTTTCAATTCAAAATGTTTCAATATTACATATTTTTAAAAATCAAAACAGTAAAACATACACCATACACTGCACTGAAGATTTTGCATATCATTTATACAGTACTGAAAACTCACTGTACGGTAGCATATATGCTAATGGGGAAAAAATCAGAAGAAAAATTAGTGCATGATTATAATTAATTATGGAGGATATATTATTAGCTAGGTCGGGTGTCAGCAACCCACAGCTCTGAAGACACATGTGGCTCCCTGTCCCATCACTGGCTGGCCCCACCCTTCGCCCTCCCCTCCCAGTCACTCCTCACCTGGTCTTGGAAATCTGAGAGATACAGAGAGGGCGGGAGAGTGGGAGAGAAAGACATAGATACAGAGAGAGAGACAGAGAAAGTGGGGGGAAAGAGAGAGAGAGACATAGAGAGATACAGAGAGGGGAGAGAGAGAGAGAGAGAGAGAGAGAGAACAACCAGTTCTCTGCCCTAATAACCGGCTGGGTAGGCGTGGCTAGGGAAGTCATGTGACTGGGTGGGAGTGAGTGACGTGGAGTTGGCCACGCCCACCCAGGTTTTGTGGCTCCCGGTGGTTTTTTTTCCCTTTGGGAAATGGGTCCAAATGGCTCTTTGAGTGCTTAAGGTTGCAGACCCCTGAGCTAGGTGTACACGTTTTCCTGAGCAACGTTTTCAGGGTACCAGAGTGGATTAGAGTGTTTGGGGGTGGGGGGGGGGAAGGGAGATTATTTCGACGTTAGACAAGTAGAAGTGAAACTCTGTTTTCAGTTCCCAGAAGTGCTAAGCAAGCATCACGATTCCTAGAAACAGTTTCTCAGTTTCTCCGTTACTTCACAACTGCAAACAGCCAACTTGGGTTTGTTTGGTTTTGCATATTAGCTGAAGAGTATCACTTTCCCAAGCTTTGATGTGTACTACGTCACGGAAGCTATGAAAAGATTTTCAGAGAGGGGGGGAAAAAAGTTGATTTTAAAGATCTTAGTCACTGGTTGCTTGATTTCATATGGCAATCGGTATACAAAACACCACCAGTCAATGGATGGAAACCTAATGGATGGATTGGAAACAGTGGATGGGAACTAATGAAGGAGAGAAGTAACCGGGAATTAAGGAGAAACTTCCTAACTGTGAGGACATTTAACCAATGGAACAACTTCCTTTCAGAAGTTGTGGATGCTTCTTCACTGGAGGTTTATAAGAAGAGACTGGACAGCCATTTGTCTGAAATGGTGTAGGGCTGTGATGGGGAACCTATGGCACATGTGCCGGAAGTGGCACGCAGAGCCATCTCTCCAGGCATACGAGCCGTCGCTCATTTCTCTTCCAGGTTCAACCGCGCCGGCCAGCTGATCCATGCATGCGAGAGCACTGGAAATTGGAAGAGCAGCTGCCTGGTGAGCATGCGCGCGCTGGGAAAATGATCTTCCGGTTTCCAGCACGCATGGTCTTCTCACGCGCATGTGCTCCAGAAATTGGGAGATCAGGTGGCCGGTGCGCATGCGCGTATCAGAAACCGGACAATCATCTTCCCGGCGGGTTGTTTATTTATTAGCCATATTTAAAAAGAAGTGTACACTTTTGGGGTACACTTACATGAAGTAACATGTAAACATTCTACCTGTTTACCCCTGGAAACATTCTACCATAATCTAAAAATATGAAAAGACATTTCCAGCAAAGGTGGTAGAACAGGGATGGCTCGCAGAGAGGGCTCCGCATGCCACCTATGGCACAGGTGCCACAGGTTCGCCATCACGATGGTAGGAGATCTTAAGAGGTCTGTAACCCTTTCCAAGATGGCCCTTATTTTATTCCCATCTTGATTCCTTGCCATACATATTGAGACAAACTTGCATGAACTTGCTTTCAAAATTCCTATCCAGGTTTTATGTAACGAGGACAAAGGTGGTCCTTGACCTATGACCACAACTGAGCCCAGAATTGTGACAAATTCGTTAAGTGACTTTTGTCCCGTTTTACAATTTTCCTTGCCACATTTGTTAAGTGAATCACTACAGTTGTTAAATCAGGGTCGTTAAGTGAATCCCCATTGACTTAAGAAGTCTGCAAAAAATGGTCACATGACCTCGGGATACTGCAACCGTCATAAATACGATTCACTTGCCAAAAGTCCAAATTTTGATCACGTGACCATGGGGAATCAGTGGTGGGTTCCTCCTGATTCGGCCCAGTTCTGCCGAGCTGGTAGCAGTGACGATATGATGTTACCAAACTGGTTCTGCCCCCCCCGCCCCCCACGTTAATCTTACCTTTTATTTGGCCCCACCCCCAATCTATTGCTGCCTCCTGAGTCCCAGCTGATGACTAGAGGGAAAAAAACTATTTCAACTCTTGCCATGGGGCTTCAAAGAGCCGCCCTACAGCTGATCAGTGTTAAAAGAAAACAAATGAGTAGACCAGTGCCTGCAAAAAATAAATGGGTAGATCAGTGCCTGCAAAAATACATGGGTAGATCAGTGCCTGCAAAAATACAGGGGTAGATCAGTGCCTGCAAAAATACACGGGTAGATCAGTGCCTGCAAAAATACACGAGTAGATCAGTGCCTGCAAAAATACATGAGTAGATCAGTGCCTGCAAAAATACATGAGTAGATCAGTGCCTGCAAAAATACACGAGTAGACCAGTGCCTGAAAAAATACACGGGTAGATCAGTGCCTGAAAAAATACACGGGTAGACCAGTGCTTGAAAAAATACACGGGTAGATCAGTGCCTGCAAAAATACATGAGTAGATCAGTGCCTGCAAAAATACATGAGTAGATCAATGCCTGAAAAAATACATGGGTAGATCAGTGCCTGCAAAAATACATGGGTAGATCAGTGCCTGCAAAAATACAGGGGTAGATCAGTGCCTGCAAAAATACACGGGTAGATCAGTGCCTGCAAAAATACACGGGTAGATCAGTGCCTGCAAAAATACATGAGTAGATCAGTGCCTGCAAAAATACATGAGTAGATCAGTGCCTGAAAAAATACACAGGTAGATCAGTGCCTGAAAAAATACACGGGTAGATCAGTGCCTGAAAAAATACACGAGTAGACCAGTGCCTGAAAAAATACACGAGTAGACCAGTGCCTGAAAAAATACACGGGTAGACCAGTGCTTGAAAAAATACACGGGTAGATCAGTGCCTGCAAAAATACATGAGTAGATCAGTGCCTGCAAAAATACATGAGTAGATCAGTGCCTGAAAAAATAAATGGGTAGACTGGTACAGCTCTGCAAGCAGTTAAAAGCCTGATAGACCAGTACCTCTGTTAAATCCTAAATAATTGTCACATGATCATCAAGCCACACCCACAAAATAAGCCACGCCTCTTGAGCCGGTAGTAACAAATTTTAGAACCCATCCCTGATGGGGATGCTACAACAGTCGTAAGAGTGAAAAATGGTAATGAGACATTTTTTTCAGTGCCATTGTAACTTTGAATGGTCACTAAATGAACTGTTCTAAGTCGAGGACCGCCTGTATAGTCTCACCACCGTGAGATGCTAAATAAAGAGAAATTCAATAAATATTGCATATGTGCTAGACATAATTTTCCAATTACTTATGCATGCACAATTTCACAGGCTCAGATTTTGTGAATAGCATCCTACACTTCACTGATTTAAAAAGAAAATACAAAAGACACCACTGGAATATTTTTTAAATAGGCTTCTTATTTTATTTCCACAAAAGAAAACATCGTAGAGAGGCAAGAGTGTGTTGACAAATTAAAAAGAAATGGCTACTGGACGCTGGAGGGACAGTTGTAAGTTGGATGCATTAAATTACTGGAGCTCCTCAACCTACGACCATTCATCTTACAACTCTTTATGGCAAGACTAACTCACACTTTCACCTACATTTTTGCTTCATTCACAGCTCAACAATAACAGGGATTGTAAACTTATAGTAAAGAGAACGCGTATTTAATTATACATGTATTAACTGCAGCTAGAATTGTATTCGCGCAAAATTGGAAAAGTGAAGAAATCCCCACAGATGAGAAGGTGATTAGGAAAATATTAGAATATGCAGAAATGAACAGATTAACGCTGGCAATTAAGGAGAAAGAACAAACTGAATATTATATGATATGGGAATTATTTTAGCCATGATTAGAGAATAAAAATGGAAGTTGGAAATAAAAGGAGATTAGAGTAGAAAATATGTTAAGACAGAGATGTAAACAACATAATAATTGTTAGTATTATGATTAGGATTATTATGCTCAATATTATTATTATTATATCCTTATTAGAAGACACAGCTTTAAGACTTGTGGAATTGAAGTCCACAAGTCTTAAAGCTGCCAAGTTTGAAGACCTCTGATTTACACCTTAAACTTCTGAAAATGGGTTAAGCAGCGCCCTGCCTCTTAACTGCGACTGGAATCCTTATGATCCATCCCATAGATAAGGAGTTCCCAAGCTTGACAAGTTTAAGACATGAGGGCTTCAACTCCCAGAATCCCCCTGCCATAGACAAGTCAACTGCATTTTAGCCTGATGTGAACCCAGCCCGTGTGGTTAGACTAATCTTTTCAAACTTTTCAAAACTGAATTAACTGAGTAAACCCCATTTTGATTAATCTCTCCTTCTGTCGCAGCCTTTCTCAGTTATCACTGCAATTATATTCTGATGTCAGAACCCAACTCTTCGCTCACATGCGTATTTTTGCACGAATGGCAAAACTTGGGAGACTGCATCAGTCGTGGGTTTCACATTTTTTTACTACCGGTTCTGTGGGCATGGCTTGGTGGGCGTGGCAGGGGAAGGATACTGTAAAATCTCCATTCCCACCCCACTCCAGGGGAAGGATACTGCAAAATTCCCATTTCCTCCCGATCAGCTGGGACTCGTGAGGCAGAGAATAGATGGGGGAGGGGGCCAGTCAGAATTTTTACAACTGGTTCTCCGAACTACTCAAAATTTCCGCTACCGGTTCTCCAGAACTGGTCCGAACCTGCTGAAACCCACTTCTAGATTGCATGGTACAATGGTGGCGAAACTTTTACTCACCGAGGGCCAAACAGATATGTGCTTCTCTTATACACAGCTCTTCTCCCACGCACTGCGCATGCAACTGCCCTATTTGTGCATGCGGGTGGCTTTTGCATGGCTCCCCCCATGTGCTGCATGCATGGCTTTTGCATGCGCAATGCATGTGTGAAAACACCATCTGTACATGCATGCACTGCACGCAGGTACTCACGCATGCATGCACAGATACGTGAGCATGCAAGGAGAGCTCCGAAGATCAGCTGAGTCTCTGGAATTGCACGCTGGAGGCCTGAACAACAGGTAGGGAGTGCATATACATGTGCAACTGCAGATGAATTGGGCAACAGCTCGTGTGGCTGGAAAGATGGCTCTGCGTGCCACCTCGGGCATGCGTGTCATAGGTTCGCCATCACGGACATAGTGGAATACCTGATTGAGTCTATAGGTTGCAATCTGTAGGCTGCAATCTGATGCTGCCAACAAATCCAGAATTTTACTGACCTAGCTGGAATGCTCGCTGCACACTCTAATTTCTTTCTAAGATCTCCAAGGCAACCCACATTGTACCCACAGCAAACAAATGGGAGCATAACCAAGTGGAAGGACATTACTTCCCTCCAGAGACTGCCTTCCCTATAAATGTCAAACATTGTTTCAAGGCAAATTGCAAAATTGTGTTAACCACTTGCAGCAAAAGGAAATTAATAAAAGAGAGCAAGACAGAAGGGGGAGGAAAAAAAACCCTGATTCCCACAACATCTAGTCAGAGCTCTAATTCTGGCCAAAACTCCATTCCTGGGTCAAAAATAGCCCTTTAGGAATGGAGCGTCTCCACCCACTTTCTTCAGGAAATGATTGACAGGGCTTCTTTATATCATTATTTCCTTCTTACATTTTTATCACTGCCACAGTCAAAAGACTCTCAGCAGCGTGCAAGGCAACACAACTGACAAAAATTCAGAGCGCAAGATCAAGGCAGAAGAAACTTATGGAAGAAGAAGAAAAAGAATTTTGGAAGATAACACCAAGATGTCACAGGGAAGGGATGACTGATGTATTAAATGTTTGTTTATCTTAAAAAATTAAAAATAAAATTTAAAAAAAAACCCAATTCAGAGCACACATGGAAATTAGTAAAATCAACCACAGCCAGGAAAAATAGCCTCTTGAGCCACATATAAAGGAATCACTCTAACGGGAGCACCAATCTGCTAATTAAAGGAACTTTCCAAAAGAGCTTTTTTCATTAGCCTCTGGAAGGTAATTTGGGGCAAACTTTGCCTCTGCAGATCACAGGGGACAGAAAGACAACGATTTCTCAGAAGCAACAACTACAACAACTTTTTATATCCATGTGAGCCAGAATAATTCTAGTCCGGGAAGGCAAGTCTGGAAAATATCTCAGCTCCAAGACCTCCTTGCCCTGTTCCTATTAGCTAAACTGGCAACACCAACTGCTCCAGACAGTTTTTGGTTAGCTGAGTTCTTCTATCTCCAGAAGTTGTGAATGCTTCAGCACTGGAGGTTTTTAAGAAGAGATTGGACAGCCAATTTCATCTGAAATGGTAAAAAGGATCTTGTCCTTGAGCAAGGGGGTTGGATTAGAAGACCTCCAAGGTCCCTCCGTTATTCTGGTAAGGCCAATATGGATTAAAATCCAGGAGCTGTCCATTAGCCAAACAGAAGAAAAGATACTGAGGGACAAAGTTGAGTTGTGTTGGCACTGCTGCTAGTAAATAGAAAATTAAAGAATAAAATAGGGACGCTCCATATTCTTCAGTTTTATCTTCTATCAACCTTGGCTCTGGTTCCCCTAAAGAAGGGGTCACCAACCTTTCGGACCTCAGGGACCACTAAATTCATAATTTTAAATCCCACGGACTACTAATTCGAATCCAGTGCACAGCTCACTGAAGTGCCTGGACTCCCAGTGACGGGATGGGGCCCTTCAGGCACTCAGTTTGGCTGCCTGTTTCTGCAACCTTAAACACTCAAAGAGGTATTTGGACTTGTTTCCCACACAAAACAAAACACCTCATCTCATCTCTCTCTCTCTCCCCTCTCTCTGTCTCTTTCTCTGTCTGTCTGTCTCTCTCTCTCTCTCTTATCTCTCTTTCTTTCTTTCTCCCTCTCTCTCCCTCTCTTTGTCTGTCTGTCTCTCTCATCTCTTTCTCTCTCTCTCTCTCATCTCTCTCTCTGTAGCTCTCATTTTTTCTCTTTCCCCTCTCTCTCTCTCTCTCCCTCTGTCTCTCTCATCTTTCTTTCTCTCTCTCTCATCTCTCTCTGTAGCTCTCATTTTCTCTCTCTCCCCTCTCCCTCTCTCTCTGCCTCTGTCTCTCATCTCTCTCTCTCTCATCTACACTGACAGCATATGCACCAAAGACAAATTCCTTGTGTGTCCAATCACACCTGGCCAATAAAGAATTCTGTTCTGTTCTGTTCTGTTCTGTTCTGTTCTGTTCTGTTCTGTTCTGTTCTGTTCTGTTCTATTCTATTCTATTCTATTCTATTCTATTCTATTCTATTCTATTCTATTCTATTCTATTCTATTCTATTCTATTCTCTCACCCGCGTCTCTCTCTCTCTTTCAGCTCTCTCTCCCTCATCTCTCTGGCCGGTCCCATATTCCAGTCACAGGACTGGCCATTGGTCATCCTGGAGCAGCTCCTCAACCAGGGCGAGCTGCGGACCACCAAAATTTTCTCGTGGACTACCAGTGGTCCGTGGGCCACCGATTGGTGACCTCTGCCCTCAAAGCATGACTCAAAAACACTGTTGAACCTCTGTATCCCCTTGTTAGTTAGCCATTCTCTCTCAAGTACATCATACAAGGATTTTTTAAAAAAATTTAAACCTTTTGAGCATATAGGAACAAGCGTAAACATACTGCATTTATCCAAAAGCCAGTCAAAGGCAAATAAAATAAAAAAAGTGTGCCCTTCAGCTTAAATGAGCACCCACAACAGGTTGAACGGATGCAATCACCCTAACCTCAGTATGGTCCAAGGGAGAAGAAACTTCTGCATTTTAACGTGATGGGTTGACTTGGGAGCTCAGCCTAAACTGAATCCCCATCCCTGGATCTGCAGTATTAACATTGCAAAGCCGTTACTCACCTCTCTGTCGTCAGAACAGCCTCCAATCGGAAGGTGAAAACAAGAGTTTGACTTGGCAAAAGTAATTCTCTTCTCAAAGCTGTGTGTATTCTAGGAGAGAGACATCCCCCTGCCTGCAACCCAAGCCTCTTAAATTAAGACTAGTGCATTTAGCTGATGCTAGTAGTGCAGGCTTCAAAGCCCAAGGCATAATAAAAGCTTATGTCTTAAAGGTGCACATATGCTTCCTTTAAAATAATATATATATATTTTACTTCTGCTTTGGAACAAAAAAAAACAAAAACAACCCACCCCCAAAAAATAAAAGTCCTGCAAAAGAGCCCCTTCTCTATTATCAATTTACCTTTCATTTAATAAAGCATTCCAGGTCCGCCCCGCCCCTCTCCTGTCGCTCCAACTCGAATCCCCGCCCCTGCGCGTTTATTGGCTACCAGCAAAAAGCAAGGGCCGCCCAATCGGCGCGTACACACACAGAGCGAGAGAGAGGCGGGGTGGGGGGAAAGCGCCTCGCCGGCTAGAGCGGCTTTCCGGTTGCACTTCCGGAGAGCCGCAGGGGCTGACGGGAATCCTCCCGGCTATCCCGGAAGAAGGTGGAGCCGCAGCCGCCCCGGTTTGCGGGGGTGGTGGGGGAGGGGAAGGGAGGGGCGGGGGAAGCCGAACTCAGGGCAGCAGGTGAGGAACCAAAACAATAATAATAAATTTGCCATGTTTACCCACCTGCATCTAAAGAAGTGTGACGTAAATGCTGGGGTGCGTGGATGTACCTGGTGGGCAGACAGAGGTACACCTGGGCACAGGTTGCCTATAGACATAGGGGTGCAAAATGGACGCCCATTTTGTTTTTGGGGGGGGGGGCAAAGGAGGAGGGCCCAGGAGAGACTGGCCAGGGGTGAAGGGGGACCCTGGGGGGGGGACTGGGGAAGACCCTTGGGGGAGAGAAGAGAGGGGTGGGGGAGGGTCCTCAGGATGAGATAGAGGGGAGGGGGCTGTGATTTGACAGGGGGGGGGGAGGTTATGCAATCCATAGGTGCCCTGCAAGCTGCCTAGCTCCAAGCTCACCACCTTGGCTGAAAACTGAAGGATGACCCTGGGTCAATATTGGGATGGGATGTTCTGGGGATTTGATTTTGATTTTATGACATTTCTATACCGCCCTTCTCCCGAAGGACTCGGCCGTATTAAAACAGATCCAACACAAAAATTAAAAAACCGTTTAAAATCATTTAGAACAATTGGCCGTTCTTAAAACCAATTAAAACCCATTTAAAATTGATTTAGAGTGGAAATTGGGTGGGTGGGAAGGAACCCACCCTAGAAGCCGTCGAAGGCGCATGAGTACTACAGGGTAGCTAAAAACAACAACAACAACAATACGGTGTGTAGGGTTTTTTCTTTGGCAATCGGAGCTTGACAACTGGCAGTGGGGTAACCGAGTGTTGTGGGGGGTGGGAGGTGGGGTGGGGTGTTACTCTCGGTGCCAAGGCAGAGTGGGCATGAGGGGTGGTTTTGTTTTGATGATGATGATGATGATGATCAACTCTTTTATTCATTAAACATGAAATTCAGTCAACCGGACATTTAAAAATGTGTCACAAATACGATTGACTGGTGCTAATGGTTGATACGGGTTGCTGCCAGTTTCCTAGGGATCAACCAAGTACCTTCTTAAGATGTACGATATTATTATTGTTCTCTTTTATTCATTAAAAATGACACTCGATCAACTGGACATTTAAAAATGAGTCACAGATATGATTGACTGGTGCTAATGGTTGATACGGGTTGCTGCCAATTTCCTAGGGATCAACCAAATACCTTCTTAAGATGTACAATATTATTATTGTTCTCTTTTATTCATTAAAAATGAAACTCGATCAACTGGACATTTAAAAATGAGTTGCAAATACAATTGTCTGGTGCTAATGGCTGATATCGGTTGCTGCCAGCGTCCTAGGTATCAACCAAGTATCTTCTTAAGATGTACGATGTTTCAAGCAGCACAGCTTTTTGCAGTTCTGCTGGTTTTTGCAGGAAGCAAATAATATTCTTCTTCCTCCTCCTCCTCCTCCTCCTCATTATTATTATTATTATTATTATTATTATTATTATCTCTTTTATTCATTAAACATGAAATTCAGTCAACTGAACATTTAAAAATGTATCACAAATACCATTGACTGGTGCTAATAGATGATCCAGGTTGCTGCCAGCATCCTATGTCAGCCTCTCAAGTTGCATTTCATTCAGGGCTGACATCCTAGATATCAACCAAGTATCTTCTTAAAATATATGATGTTCCAAGTAGCACAGTTTTTTACAGTTTTGCTGGTGTTATTGCAGGAAGCTGCAATTTCTGGATGGATTTTATAAAATTCTTGGACATGGTACCAAGTGCCCCAATGATGATGGGTGTCACTGTTACATGTTTCATCCATAGCGTTATTTCGTGATTTTTTTTCCAGTTCTTTTTCTTTAACTGGCATCTCCTGGTACAGCGATATCAATAAACGGTACGCTTTGTCCTCGACAGCCATGATATCTGGCGTGTTATGTTCCAACAACACTGTTGTTGTTGTTGTCATTATTTTATACCTTTCAGGCAGTGTTTGCTCCTGGAAACTTGCCTGGACAGGTTCCTGTAGGGTTTTTTTAGCAAGATGTCTGAAGTAGTTTGCCATTGCTGGTTCTTCCCAGGCTAAGGGAGAGAGCCTGGCCCCAGTTCATCACCCAGCTGGCTTTGTGTCTTAAGGTGAGGAATAAAACTCACAGTCTCTCAGTTTCTAGCCTAACTGCTACACCAAACCGACTCTCCTTATATTATTTTGCGAATAAATAAATAATAAATATTTTTGTAACAGCTTTGTCCCCTATGCTATCCGTCTGGAAAACTTGCAAGATTCATTTTTCTCGCCATGTACATGTATACATCTGAACTAGACAGTGTTGCTTCTCTGTGTCATATAATATATGTGGGTATATGATTTATTTATTTATTTATTTTATTTTATTTATCTGTCATGTTTATGTAGTGTATATTTGAGAACTGTATGCAACGAAATTTCATTTTAATGTTTGTCGATTTGTTTACATTTGAAGTGACAATAAAGTTATTCTAAGTTCTAAGTCTAAGTAAATAAGTGGTTACTTTACTTGCATTCCAGTTCTATATATTTTGTTAATGAAGACTTGATCCATATAAGGGGGACTCCATCGCTTGGAATCCAATTCTTCATGAGTCTAATTCTGTTATTAAAAATTTCCCCTTATAGGGTCTGAGCTAATAGAAAGGATAGCCAAACTTTTCAATATTGTAGCTAGATTTGTATTCCATTAATTACAGCATGTTGAATAAATTATCATTGGTTAAGTTTTTTTTACTAATCCAAAATTCAATATTCTGGCTTAGTATGAGGTAAAAAAAATTGTCTATTTACTTAAGGATTCTTAGAATCACACTGCTCATCCCATACTAATATCTTTTGAATGATATTTTAATTGGTAATGTAGAAAAGGTTTTATAGAATTTTATGCTGAAAAAAAAATCAATTGTCCACTTCCTTATCTAGTGACAAGGGAAAATGGTGGTAATAAGAATATTAAAACTATATGCTTAGAGTAATTACTTAAACAGCTTTTGGCTCATGTGCAAAACATCCATATTTCATTTTCTTTGGGGGTACTTCATTATTTACAAGAAATTACTGAATGTTTACATAAGATATTTAGTAGTATGTAATTTTTGGCACACAAATTTCAATAATCAGGACTGGGAGTTTATCGTGATATTATTATATTAATTTATTCTTTTTTATTAGTTTTATTGTTTTAAATGAGGTTTTATATTCTGTAAGCCACCTTGAGTATCCATGTGCGAATAGGCGGCAATATAAATTAATTAATTAAATAAATAAATAAATAAGACTGAGATAAAGAATGGACAATTTTGTTATATAATACATCTGAAATGAACCTTAATCCCATGTGTATGACTAAAGATTTATAATGGATAGAAGTTATATTTATTAATACTTCCTAGATAACTATCCATAGTTAAACATTACAAAATCATTTCTTTATTTAACTGACATATGTTTAAATTTTTTTACTGGTATATTAGATTTCATCCGACCACAGATGAAATAAACAGATTCCAGGCAAAGCATGGCCATCTACAGCTGTAACATATTCCTTGCAGTAGCTAGGACCAGGTAAGGAATGAAATCTTGATATCTGTGAAATATATATTAGATCTTTGACTGTCATCCAAAAAACAGTACTGATGTTGCTAATACAAATTTTCTATCATGAAGGAAGTTCATTGGTTTTTATTTGATTATCAGCTTCAGTCAAAATGATCTAACATTGTGTTAAACATTCTGTAGACAGTGTAAAACAGTTGTATTGATTTCAGTTTAATACCGTGTTTCCCTGAAAATAAGAGCGGGTCTTATATTAATTTTTGCTCCAAAAGACGCCTTAGGGCTTATTTTCTAGTTAGATCTTATTTTGGGGGAAATACGGTACTAAATGCATCCATCTTAAGTAGGGCTTATTTTAGGGTAGGGCTTATATTACGAGCATCCTGAAAAATCATGCTAGGATTTATTTTTCTGTTGGGTCTTATTTTCGGGGAAACGGTAGAAAAAAAGCAATATCAGGATTGTTTTTGTTCACCATTGGGCACACCGATAGCATTCACCTGTGTAGTTTTTTTCTTTTTGTGAAATATAAAAAATGAGATCTGGACTAAATAAAACACAAGAGCTACATTACATTGTCTGGTTTGAATAATATAAAAAATCTGTAATTTCCTCCGTCATCCAGAGCTGACAAATTACAACCTGTGTCCAGTTGTAAATACAGTAGTTATGACTGGGTTTTTTTAAAAAAAATTTTTTTATTTTATTTTTTTAATTTTGATTTATATGCTGCCCTTCTCCGGAGACTCAGGGCGGCTTACAATGCGTTAAGCAATAGCCTTCATACTTTTGTATATTTATACAAAGTCAGCTTATTGCCCCCATAAACTGGGCCTCAATTTACCCACCTTAGAAAGGATGGAAGGCTGAGTCGACCTTGAGCCTGGGGAGGATTGAACTCATAGAAATTACAGGCAGCTGGATGTTAATGCTGCCTTAGTAGGGGGCATTAGCCTCCTACGCCACTCAGGCTCCTCAGAACTGTGATTTTCAGAACCTTTTTTTAATTTTCTAAAGCATTTTTTTTACTACCGGTTCTCCCTGCAACCCTCTGCCAGCGAAAATGGAGCTCGGGAGGGCCACACGCCTCATTGGCAGAGGGTTGCAGAAGGCCGTCCCAGCCAAAAATGGAGCTCGAGAGCCCGTTTTTGCTGGCAGAGACACTGCCGGCTGCCACAGGCACCCCTGACTCTAGTGACGTCAAGCTGGCCAGGCCCACCCCGGCCCCTTGCGGTCAAACTCAACCCTGATGCGGCCCTCCATGAAATCAAGTTTGACACCCCTGATTAAGACTCTTTTCTCTTCCAGAGGGTCATCATGCCTGCTTGTACACTCCTGTTGTTCCCTGTTCTCCTCGTCAGCTGCCCTTGCTCAACTGTTGGATTTCCACCATAACGGAACATTCCTGAAGGACTCCGAAAGCCAGCAGCTCCTCTCCAGTTCACCCCAGGGCAATGGTTGGCCTCACTTGCTCATTAGACCGATGCGAATGTTTCACACGTCAGCTTCTTGGCATCAGGACAAACCTCGCCCTGAGCCAAGTACTGTAAAAACAGACCCTACTCCGGCCGGTCTTCCCGACAAAGCCACAGAGACTGTCAGGAGATCTCTCTGGCAGAGGATCGTAGATGAACTGAGACATTATTACAACGGATTCCACTTGCTTTGGATCGACACGAAAGTAGCCGTCCGGATGGTCTGGAGACTGTTACACGGCCAAATCCTCACCAGGCGGGAGAGACGAAGGGTGAGCATTGGCTGAGTTTGGGGAGCAGCCAGCTTTCTCCTCTTGAATGGACAGCATTCAGCAGCCGATTCTTATTCGCTGGACGAAAGCAAAACAAATCTGAAATGAGGTGACTTGATCACTCAGCCGATCGACAGGCTGAATAAGGGAGAGCCAAAACATTTTGCTTTGACTTATATACCGCTTCATACCACTATGAAGCGGTATATAAGTCTTAAGGTGCTTTGCTATATGAGCAAAGCACCTGCTTTTCTGGATGAGAGCATCAGCATGACTGATTCTACATTCTTTTTTTTTTTTTAATTTGATTTACTGTATTTTCCTGCGTATAAGACTACTTTCTAACACACAAAAATCTTCTCAAAAGTCAGGGGTCATCTTATACGCCGGGTCTCATTCTCCTGTAACCAGGCAGACCAGCCTGAAAGGCTCTGACGAGCCTTAAATGGCTCTGAGGAGGGTCGTCTTATACGCCCAGTCGTCTTATACGCCCAGTCGTCTTATACGCCGGAAAATACGGTATATGCCGCCCTTCTCCGGAGACTCAGGGCGGCTTACAATGCATTAAGCAGTAGCCTTCATACTTTTGTATATTTATACAAAATCAACTTATTGCCCCCACAAACCGGGTCCTCAATTGACCTACCTTAGAAAGGATGGAAGGCTGAGTCAACCTTGAGCCTGGTGAGATTCGAACTTACAGTAATTGCAGACAGCTGGATGTTAATAACAGGCTTTTAGTCTGTTGAGCTATCCAGGCTCTGTTCATTCTCCCCCCCCCCCCCCCAAGAGCCACGGTGACACAGTGGTTAGAATGCGGTACTGCAGGCTGCTTCTTCTGCCTGCCTGCCTGCCTACCAGCTGCCTGCAGTTCGGCAGTTCAAATCTCGCCAGGCTCGAGGTTGACTCAGCGTTCCGTCCTTCCGAGGTGGGTAAAATGAGGACCCAGATTGTCGGGGGACGATGTGCTGACTCTGTAAACCTCTTAGAGAGGGGCTGTAAAACACTGTGAAGCTGTATATAAGTCTTAAGGGCTATTGGTATAAGAACATAAGGCCCAGCAGTCGGTTTGCTAAGTAATTTCCCCTGGGATTCTGGAGCAGAGTTTCAGCTTGCTTCTCAACCTGAATGCTCATTCATTGGTGCCTCAACAGGCAGTCCTCAAATTATGGTTGAAGTTATGGTGAAACGCCTCCCCCACCCCCAAAGCTACTGAGAAGCTGGTTTTGAAGTTCTGATAGCACCCTCTCTGTCGGTCACGCAACCACATTTGAGGCATTTGGCAACTGGCTCACATTTACAATTCTTTCCATTGGCCTATAGACATGTCACTGCAATTTAGGATGGTTTTTGCTGGAAATTGACATTTATGCCTGGTTTCAGGCAAAACCCACCCCATAGAGGACAGGGAGTTCACTTACCGACTATATTAAGGTGTTTGCTTAATGACCGCTGCGAAAAAAGATCATCAAATCAGGTCCAGTTCTATGGCATCCCGCTTTATAACTTTCACAGCTTAACGACCGTAGTTGCCAAGCTCAATTATGGTCGTAACTCAAGGACTACCAATATTTGCTTCCAACTGTGAATTTGGAATCCTTACTTGCCGATAACTCCTGTCCTCTTCGTATGTGACTTGCTGCATAGTATAAGAGAGTGCGTGCCTCTGTGATAAGCTCCCAAATGTTTCTCAAGAACTAATCTGGGTCGATCATCGGAACCAGAGGTTCAGTTTTCCGAGCTTTCGGACTCATGCTGGAGCCCACCCTCAGGGAACACCTCTCTACCAGAATGTGTCCTTTGGGCTATTCTATGCATAATATTGATGATATGCCTAGTTGCATGTAGTTATGTGATGTCAGTCAACAGGAGTGTTGATTTACCACCAGTTTATGTGGTACTTAGGATCTGAGGACTTAGAAGCTGAGGACTTGGCAGCAAAGAACAGCCAGCAATTTAATAGCTGGTCATCAACACCCCTATCAACAAATAAAAAGCTACACACAACTGGCCACCACATAAATACCGTATTTTTCGGAGTATAAGACGCACCTACCTTTTTTGGTGAGGAAAAGAAGAAAAAGAAATCTCCCTCTGCCTCTGAGCAATTTTGCCTCAAACAACAAACAGCCTGCTTTACTTTCATTTTTGTTTTCAGCATAGCTTGATTAGCACAAGGAAAAAAAATCTGCTCCAGCAATTTACCTCTTTGCAGCAGAGCCCTGCACAACACAGCTGAGAGCAGTCCAATCAACTTGTGCTAATTAGGCTGTGTTGAAGCTGAAAGGAGCTGTTTTTTTCTTGCTGTTTGCTTGCAAGGAGGCAACTGCTGCGAGGCAGAGGCCAAAGGGTGGGGGGCAGTGGGTGGGCGGGGCTACATTCGGTATATAAGACGCACCTAAATTTTCACTCCCTTTTAGGGGGGAAAAAGGTGCATCTTATACTCCAAAAAATATGGTACTATGCATAAGATAAATGCAAAGGTTCCCCTCGCACATATGTGCTAGTCGTTCCCGACTCTAGGGGGCGGTGCTCATCTCGGTTTCAAAACCAAAGAGCCAGCGCTGTCCGAAGACGTCTCCGTGGTCATGTGGCCAGCATGACAACGCCAAAGGCGCACGGAACGCTGTTACCTTCCCACCAAAGGTGGTCCCTATTTTTCTACTTACATTTTTTACGTGCTTTCGAACTGCTAGGTTGGCAGAAGCTGGGACAAGTAACAGGAGCTCTCCCCATTACGTGGCACTAGGGATTCGAACCACTGAACTGCCGACCTTTCGATTGACAAGCTCAATGTCTTAGCCACCGAGCCGCCGTGTCCCTCTATACTCTGCATAGAATAACCCAAAGCAGTCTGTTAGAGAGAAGTTCCCTGAGGATGGGCTCCAGCACGAGTCCAAAAGCTCGGAAGATTAAACCTCTGGTGCCCATAACGGACCGAGATTGGATCCTGCAACATTCTCCTAGGACACACATATAATTTGCTTGCACCCAAATGTTTGATTGCCCATAACAGTGAGACCTGAACTCTGAACCCACCTTCTCATACAAAGCACAGAACAGTTGTTGAATAAAATCGTTTTGACTTATTTCTTAAAGCAAGCAGGAATGCAGCCAGCATTTCTGCAGATGAAATGTTGGCACCCTGAAATTAATTTGACAAAGTGCTTGCTTGGAGCAAGGCTTCTTTCTCCCTGGTCTTTTGAGTGGAAAGGAGAGAGATTCATGGCAGGGTTATAAGCCATTATTTGGTTTACTCGGTTTTGGTTTGAGTAATGTTACATGATTCCAGTATCGTGGCTTATTGAAACACGTTTACAATTAACCGTGCCTTAGGGCAATGTATGAACAGCGTTATATTTTGGCTTGTGTTTCTTTTTCTGCAGCTAATGAGAACATCGGCAGATCTTTTTCGGTTGGTTCCTTTCTTGGTGTTCATCATAGTACCTTTCATGGAATTCCTGTTACCTGTATTTCTTAAACTCTTTCCCGAGATGTTGCCTTCAACTTTTGAAACGGAGTCGAAAAAGGTCAGTTTTTCCAATTTTGAACAAAGCTCAATCTTTGTGTTGAACTGTGACACGACGCCTATATCTCAAGGATTCTTTGCTGATATAAATCTACCTGTCTAGAAAAATTAATCTCCGCAAGATGTGGAGGAGGACAAGAACCTAGGATGACCTATGTTCAAACCCTCACCGAGATACAAAGCTCTTGAATAATTTTGATGAAATGTATCTCCTGCTCAGACAGAGACGATACAAGGCACATAATAATGCAACAGGGAGGAAGGGTGAAACAAAAGGATTAACAAAATAGGCATTCTGGGCTAGCATGATCAAGAAAGTTGCATATACCGTATTTTTCGAAGTATAAGGCACACCGGAGTATAAAACACACCTTAATTTTTGGGCAGGAAAATAAGAAAAAAGCTGATTGGTGGGTGGATCAGCCTCCCGGAATACCCCCAATCAGCTATTCCCAGAGGTGAATTTTAGCAACAGGTTCCTTGGTTGTGATCTCTGTGCCTTGCTCTTTTTTTTGCTTTGTTTTCTGAAACTTCTGAAACTCCATTTCAGAAAAAAACTTCTTTTCTTGCTTCTGAAAGCCTCCGAAACAGAGCTTCAGAAAAAAAAGCCTCTGAAGCTCTGTTTGGGGGCTTTTTTTCTGAAGCTTCATTTCTGATTGGCCGGCATGACTCAACGCCAAAGGTGCACGGAAAGCTGTTCCCTTCCCACCAAAGGTGGTCCCTAGTTTTCTCCTTGCATTTTTTACGTGCTTTCGAACTGCTAGGTTGGCAGAAGCTGAGGGAAGTAACGGGAGCTCACCCTGTTACGCGGCACTAGGGATTCAAACCGCTGACCTGCCGACCTTTCGATTGACAAGCTCAGCGTCTTAGCCACTGAGCCACCGCATCCCTGTTGAAGTGCAGAATTGGTAGCAGTATATTTTTTTAAAAAAACATTGTTCGCTCTTTGCCTCTTCCTTTTATCTCTTTCAATATTTTTTCTCTCTCCCTTTAGAATGTATATTTTTTTCATTCCCAGCAAGTGGTGCAATGAAAAGAAAATGAAGCTCTGCTTTTTGCCAAGAACGGCAAGCAGCTCGTTGCTCTGTGAGATAATTCCTTACCTTTCTCATTATTCTTTGCACCAAGGAAGAAAAGCAGAGGAAGAAACTGAGTGCGAAGTTGGAGCTAGCCAAATTCTTACAGGAGACGATTGCAGAGCTGGCGAGAAGAAACAAAGCCAGCACAGGAGCAGCTACGCAGTTGTTCTCTTCCTATGTTCAGAAGGTAAGCGCCCCTTCAGTGAATAGAAAAGCTGGAGTCCCGGAGCTTTATTGCTTCATTTAAAAATTGTTGATAAGCTTCAGACGTCTCCCATAAAATGGAACTGTTTAAATCAAGACCATGCAACCTTGGAAACTTTCAGTCTTTTTGGACTTCAACTCCCAGAACTCCCCAGCCAACATGAAGTCCATGGGTCTTAAAGCAGTGATGAAATCCAAATTTTTTTACTACCAGTTCTGTGGGGATGACCTGGTGGCCGTGGTATGGCTTGATGGGCATGGCAGGGGAAGGATACTGCAAAATCTCCATTCCCTCCCATTCCAGGGGGAAGGATACTGCAAAATCTCCATTCCCTTCCCACTCCAGGGGAAGGATATTGCAAAATCCCCCTTCCCTCCCCACTCTGGGACCAGCTAGAGGTGGTATTTGCTAGTTCTCCGGCATTGTAACCGAGATGAGCACTGCCCTAGAGTCGGGAATGACTAGCACATATGTGCTAGGAGAACCTTTACCTTTACCTATTATTATAAAAAAAGGCTAGCAATTCTGGTGCCCTCATTTATTGTTGTGTGTAGGTTCGACATAGTGGCCAACAACCCAGCACCCAGGAAATTGTGCAGTTTTCCAAACTGTTTGAGGATGAGCTGACGCTGGAACACTTGGAGCGGTCCCAGCTGGTCATCCTTTGCAAACTGCTGGAGTTACAGCCCATTGGCACCAACAACCTCCTCCGCTTCCAGCTTTTGATGAAGCTCAGATCCATCAAGGCTGACGACGAGGTAAGGAGATGCATTCCACCTTTCGCCAAAAGCTTGGAAAAAAATCGCTCCTTCAATCTAGTTATTGAATGTGCTTGCAACTGTACTCAGCAAGTTTAAGGATCTTTCCTCGTGTTAACCCACAATAACAGTGGTGTTGTGGCCCACCAGCAGTTAGCAGAGTTAGCGGCAGACTCGGACAGTGAAGAGGTTGGGGAGGAACATAAGCCAATCCTGGAGTCTGGGGAAGGCTCTGATAAGGGCTCTGTGTTGGAGGCAGAGAGGGGGCAGGGCCTTCTGACAGTTATCAGCTACATTCGGAGTTGGAGATAAGTGGGGCAGAAGAACAGCTGGAGCTGTTCCCGGTGTGCGCATGCACAGAGCTGTCAGGAGAAGGGAACAATTAAGGAACAGGAGTCGACTTGGGAATGAAGCTACAAGGGGATGCTGAATGGTCCCTCCCATAGGGAATAAATAGGAGGAAAAGGGGAGTGGTGTTTGCAGGAGACAATTAGTTCGTTTATTAGTATGAAGATTTGCTTATCTCAGCACCTCATTAGGGCTGAAAACAAGTTTCTAAAACACAAGCTGATTGTCAGAGGGAGAAGCAGTGAGAAAAGCAGGCAAAGCACAGGCTTCACTCGCTAGCTCCTTGTTAGGGCTGAAAACAAGCTTCTAAAACAGCTGATTGTCGGAGGGAGAAGCAGTGAGAAAAGCAGGCAAAGCATGGGCTTCACTCGCTAGCTCTTCGTTAGGGCTGAAAACAAGCTTCTAAAACACAGCTGATTGTCGGAGGGAGAAGCAGTGAGAAAAGCAGGCAAAGCATGGGCTTCACTTGCTAGTTCATTAGGGCTGAAAACAAGCTTCTAAAACAGCTGATTGTCGGAGGGAGAAGCAGTGAGAAAAGCAGGCAAAGCACGGGCTTCACTCGCTAGCTCTTCGTGAAAAAAAGCTTCTAAAGCACAGCTGATAGTCAGAGGGAGAAGCAGTGAGAAAAGCAGGCAAAGCGCCTGCTTCACTCACTAGTGCCTCGTTAGAGATGAAAAAAAGCTTTGAAAAAGCTACATTAGGAGTATAAGATGCACCCAAATTTTCAGCCTCTTTTGTGGGGGGGAATGGTGTGTCTTATACTCTGAAAAATACGGTATTTGCGACAAGGGGAATCATGAAAAGTACTAGCTAGGAAATTTGCTTAACGATATAAAGAAATAAGGTAGGAGAAAGCAGTTTAATATCAAGGCAGATATAGCAAGAGGGAAAATAAAGGCTTTTAAGCTAATTAATTAGCCTGTATAAGGATTCTCTGAGATTGATTTAGTACTGTTAGGCTGAGTCAACCAGTGAATTTTGATTGCGTTTCCTCCCTTGTCATCTATGACCATAAATGCAGTTTATAAGTTTTCATTAATTCATTTGATGTGCTTATCTTGAGATGACTGAAACTAGGCTCATAACCAAGCAGGATATTGTTAATCTGTCATCTGCCTTTTAACCAGTTGATTGCTTACAACATGTACAGGACCAAAATATCAGCATATGTGTCTTCTGAGTGTGACTGCAAATGTGCAAATTTAATGAAGCAAAGCTATGTTTTGCAATTTAAAATCTTTGTTGTTCAAAAGAAAGCTATCTTTAAATTCTGGGCAAGCTAGCCAAGAAAATGATGTTGGCTAAATTTTGCATGTTATTGGCAAGAACAGGTTTATTTAGATCCCTTTTAAAATGGCAGTAGACTGAATGAGATGGGAGCCTTGATTTTGTTAAATGATCTACATGATAGCAATAGTGATAGTACTTAGACTTATATACCACTTCACAGTGCTTTACACTCTCTCTAAGAGTGTAAAGCACTGTTTACAGAGTCAGCGTGTTGCCCCCAACAATCTGGGGGCAATTTTATTGACCTTGGAAGGATGGAAGGCTGAGTCAACCTTGAGTCAGTCAGGATCGAACTGCTGGCAGTGGGGAGAGTTAGCCTGCAATACTGCATTCTAATCACTGTGCCACCATAAAGAAGAAAGAGAAAGGGAATAAGGAAGGAAGGAAGGAAAGGAAGGAAAGCAATAGCACTTAGACTTATATACCTCTTCACAGTGGTTTTTCAGCCCTCTCTAAGCAGTTTACAGAGTCAGCAAATTGTCCCCCAACAATCTGGGCCCTCATTTTACCCACCTCGGAAGGACAGAAGACTGAGTCAACCTTGAACCTGGTGAGATTCGAACTGCCAAATTGTAGGTAGCCAGCAGTCAGCAGGAGTAGCCTGCAGTACTGCACTCTAACCACTGTACCACCGTGGATATGATGTTGATTTTTGCTCTTTCTTGCCTGTAGATGATAGCCAAGGAAGGCGTTAATGGCTTGAGCGTGTCTGAGCTCCAGAGTGCATGCAGAGCAAGAGGAATGAGGTCACTGGGCCTTACGGAGGACCAGCTCAAAGAGCAACTGAACCAGGTATGTTAGGGATGAGGGAGGGAAGGGAATTGAGTCAGAGGAGAATATCCAAAGGTATCTGGCTGCTTCATTGTCCTGAATGGATGGGAACCACAAGTCACATGTCGTTGTGGTCCGTCAGCAGCCTGTGGAGCTGACAGCAGAGTTGGACTGTGAGGAGGCTGGGGAGGAACATGGCCAATTCTGGAGTCTGGGGAAGGCCCGGACGAGGGCTCTGCGTCGGAGGCAGAGATGGGGCCAGGGCCATCTGGGAGTTATGCGCGGACTCCGGAGTCTCCAGAGTCAGACATCAGAGAGGCAAAGGAACAGGAGGAGCCTGTTCCTAGTACACACATGCACAGAGCTGCCAGAAGGCACGAACAATTAAAACAAAAGGGACGACTTGGGAGTAAGACCTGGAGATGATTGGCCCCTCCCATAAGGCTTAAAAGAGGAGCAAAGGCATGAAAGGAAAGCAACGTTGTTAATTCTGTTCCCAGTCGGCATCTCGGTTTGATTCTGGACTCCGTGTGGCTTTGCCAAGTAGGTCTTTGGTAGAGTGTCAAGGGAGATAAAGGTTGGTGTTTATCCCGAAGGACTTTTTGCAACTAATTGGGACTCAGCTGTGAATGAACGTAATTCACAGCTGTTGCAATAAAAGAGATTTTTGGGACTGCTCGTGTGTTTTGATGACTCAAGAAGCCAAGGTCACAACACATATGATGTCTCCCTCTGAGCATCAGTTCAGGTCAGGCCAGTCTTTAAAAAATTTTTTTTTTACAAAAGGCCCATATGGGGGTATTTTAACACCGCCTGTGCTGACCTCTGTTGCTTCATCAATAGGCAATCACTTCTTATTCCAAACCAACATCTCCAAAAATGGGAGATGTTCACTGATTCTGAAGAACATCCCATTGGAAAAGGTTGCTGTAAGAGATGGCCGGTCTAATTTTGAGGCTAGATTTTTTAGTGTGTGTGTGTCGGCCGACTGATTCGGAACAAGATTTGAAAGTATTCCAATTTTAATTTTACAGACATAAGCAGTTGTTCCAGCTGAGCTAAGGACACAAATGGGGCAGATAGAATGAGAGACCTCTTAAGTAGGCATCATTAGTGGCTTCTCAGCAGGTTCTGAATGCAGCTCCTTAGAATGGAGGGTGGAGTGCTGGGCTGCAGGAAGCTCACTTCACATTCTGTGCCGTTAAATCTCAAGAGTGCAGCACAGGTTTGGCATTCAGCGGCTTTAGAGTCAGATATGGTCTTACCATATCTGGGAAAGATTGAGGGCAAAAGAAGGGGACAACATAGAACGAGATGGCTGGATGGATTCACTGAAGCAGTCGGCGTGAGCTTAAGTGGACTCAAAAGGATGGTATAGGACAGGAAGGCCTGGAGGAACATTGTCTATGGGGTCGCGATGGGTCGGACACAACTTCGCAGCTAACAACAACAAATGGTCCCACCACACATGCAGCCAGTTCAAACTTTCAGCAAGAGTGTGTGGCTTTCTACGGGGCTTTAACTCCTCTAGCATACCTTGTGGTTGGAGTTCTTGCAACCTAAAAGGTAAAGGTAAAAGTTTTCCCTGTCCAGTCGTATCCGTGTCTAGGGGGTGGTACTCATTTCCGAATCCTAGCTGAGGGAGACAGTGTTATCTGAAGACATTTCCGTGGCCATGTAGCCAACATGACTCTACACGCAGATGCACAGAACACTGTTATTTTCCCACCAGTGGTACCTATTTATCTACTTGCATGCTTTCAAATGTCTAAGTGGTCAGGAGTTGGGGCAAGTGATGGGAACTCAGCCCATTGCATAGCACTCGGGTCTTGAACCCGAGCTGTCAACTTTCCAGCTGGCAAGCTCAGCATCTTTAACCACTGAGCCATCGCACCTCCTTGCAATTTAAAGGTAAAGGTAAAGGTTTCCCTTGCACATATGTGCTATTCGTTCCTGACTCTAGAGGGCGGTGCTTATCTCTGTTTCAAAGCCAAAGAGCCAGCGCTGTCCAAAGATGTCTCCGTGGTCATGTGGCCGGCATGATTCAACGCCAAAGGCGCACAAAACACTGTTCCCTTCCCACCAAAGGTGGTCCCTATTTTTCTTCTTGCATTTTTTACCTGCTTTCGAACTGCTAGGTTGGCAGAAGCTGGGACAAGTAATGGGAGCTCAGTCCATTATGCGGCGCTAGGGATTAGAACCGCTGAACTGCCAACCTTCTGATTGATGAGCTCGGCGTCTTAGCCACTGAGCCGCCGTGTCCCCTTACATATCTCTTGCAATTTACATCCTGCCAATTTCAATCTGGGAAAGACTCCATTCACCTCAATTGTTTTTTTCCAAAGCACCTTTCGGAAGGACCATGAGAACAAAGCATAATCTGCTCTCCCAATGTCAGTGTGTCAGGAATTTTCTGGTCTCACAGGGTGGGTCAGAGCGCCAATTTGGTGCAAAATACAAAGGCATGTTCTTGCTAGAGCAGACTGAGGTTTTTTTTCTTTGCAATCCTCACCTGTGGAAGTTTCAGATTTGGCGAAAGTTTTTAATTTCCCGGAAAATTGTTCTGAACGATCTTTCTCCCCGTCTGTGCTGTACAGTGGCTGGATTTGAACCTGAAAGAAAAAGTCCCTCCTTCTTTGCTGCTGCTTTCCCGTGCCTTGTACCTGACAGATGTGAGTCCCAAACCAATGGTGGTGAACGCAACTAAGGTGAGCAGGTTTTGTAGCCATGACTGTCAAACCAGCTGGGTCTGTTTTCCTGAAGGGAGAGCAAGACTAGGAAGGAAGGATTATTAGCAGCTTCTCCTTGCTTGGCCTTGGAGAAGCTGTGGTGGCACGGTGGTTAGAATGCAGTATTGCAGGCTGACTCTACCCACTGCCAGCAGTTCGATCCTAACCAATTCAAGGTTGACTCAGCCTTCTATCCTTCCGAGGTGGGTAAAATGAGGACCCAGATTGTTGGGGGCAATAGGCTGACTCTGTAAACCGCTTAGAGAGGGCTGGAAAGCACTGAGAAGCGGTATATAAGTCTAAGTACTATTGCTTTTGTCCTTCCTTCCTTCCTTCCTTCCTTCCTTCCTTCCTTCCTTCCTTCCTTCCTTCCTTCCTTTCCTTCCCTCTGCTGACTGCCAGCAGTTCAATCCTGACTGGCTCAAGGTTGACTCAGCCTTCCATCCTTCCAAGGTCGGTAAAATGAGGACCCAGATTGATGGGGGCAATGTGCTGACTCTGTAAACTGCTTAGAGAGGGGTTGTAAAGCACGGTAAAGCGGTATATAAGTTTTAAGTGCTATTGCTTGGCATCTTCCCGATATGCTTCTTGCAGTCAGTTGTCCCTGCAGTGGGTTTGAGAAGAACAAAAGAAAAATCTGTTACAATAACAGATTTCCTTCCTTTACTTTAAACCAGCAGTATATTTCAACCAATTTACACACAGTACACCGGAGTACAACAAATTCCATGAGGCTTTTATGTTTACCATCAGCATGGCAGAAAGTAAATCCAGAAATTTATCCCACTCCTCCCCCATAAAAGGCTTTGCCCTCGGGGGGAAAAGTGGGGACATGGAATCCTAGGCTCAGGTTTTGCTGCATTGTAACTTTAACTGAGATAATAGTAGTAAATTACGGATAGCTTTTTAAAAAACCCTTTTCTTGAATGAACACATTAACTGTAGGCACAGTAAAGCTTCTGGGAGCTCTTGTTCTTGCTAAATGTTTAATTACAGCATGTATAGTTTGAGCTTTGTTGATAACTCAAGTAGACTAAAGAAAATAATGCTTTCTAACCACATATGTGTTACAATGGAATGGAATGGAATGGAATGGAATGGAATGGAATGGAATGGAATGGAATAGAATAGAATAGAATAGAATAGAATAGAATAGAATAGAATAGAATAGAATAGAATAGAATAGAATAGAATAGAATTTTTTATTGGCCAAGTGTGATTGGACACACAAGCAATTTGTCTTTGGTGCATACACTCTGTGTATATAAAAAGAAAAGATACATTTGTCAAGTATCATAAGGTACAACACTTAATGATAGTCATAGAGTACAAATAAGCAATCAAATCATACTAGGAAACGGTCAATATGAATCGTAAGGATACAAGCGGCAAAGTTACAGTCATGCAGTCATAAATGGGAGGAGATGGGTGATAGGAACAGTGAGAAGACTAATAGTAATAGTACCCCATTTTCCCCAAAATAAGACCTCCCCTGATAATAAGCCCAATCGGGCTTTTGAGCGCATGACAATAAGGCCAAGCGCTTATTTTAGGGTTCAAAAAAATATAAGACAGGGTCTTATTTTCAGGGAAACATGGTAATGCAGACTGAGTGAATAGTTTGACAGTGCTGAGGGAATTAATTGTTTCACAAAACGATGGCGTTCGGGAAAAAGCTCTTCTTGTGTCTAGTTGTGTTAGTGTGCAGTGCTCATATAGCTTCATTTTGAGGGTAGAAATTGAAACAATTTCTGTCCAGGATGCGAGGAGTCCGTAAATATTTTCCCAGCCCTCTTTTTGATTCATGCAGTTGACAGGCCCTCAAAGGAAGGCAAGTTGGTAGCCATCGTTTTTTTGCAGTTCTAATTATCCTCTGAAGTTTGTGTCTGTCTTATTGGGTTGCAGAACCAAACCAGGCAGACAGTTACATTGTGCTTTTGTGTCATCTAGGTTTGTCTTAACCCAGGCATTTCATTTGTTCTTTAGCCTCTGAAGAGTGAGGATGCCGAAATGGATGATGATGATGAAGAAGAAGAACAGGAGACCTTGTTGGATTCTGCCCCCGACGTGCAGGAAAGGAAGGTGAGAATTGGGGTGTATGTTTTCCAGCTGTGCCTATTTTGAAGTCCTTGGTGTTCTCTGAGCTTGGTTGTTTGCTTGGAAACATTTCATTACCCATCTAGATAGCATCATCAGTGCTAGAGAATGTGATGTTTGTTCCCTAATTATAATAGCTTACCCTGCCAGCGTTGGTGGGAGTATGATTTTTTTTCCCTAGTAGTTCCTTGATTGTCAGGGCCTAAGAACCAAGAAAGACACATCATGTTGCTTCTGAGCAGTTTCTTTGTTCCTCAGCTGTAGACAGAAATCTTGCCAAACTAAAATGAACTATCTACATCACTCTAGATAGACTCTGGGAACAGTTAGGGAGCAGCCTTCATAACTGTCTTTTTCCCAACCCTACTTTCCATGTTTCATTGATTCTTCGCCCTTCTGAATGCAGCCTCTCCCTCCAGGGAATCCAGACTACATTCCACTTCGATTATGGTATTGTTTTCTGCTTGATAGTTTGCCTCCTTCGTAGTTTCCTTAAGATATTGTTTTCTGCTTGTTTGTTTGTCTGGTGTTATTCCCTGCTTATCTAGGGGTTGGCAGATATAGAGGATGTGTTCTCGTCTGTTGGTTTCCTCCTTAGCTTTTGCCTCTTTTGCAGGATGTATAAATATAGTTTATCTCTATGTGTCTGCTATGGAAGAACGTGGTCCACCAAGAATTAGCTCATACCCCATAATTCTTCTACCAAATACTCAATAGTAGTAAATGTGAGAGGGATCTTGGAGTCCTAGTGGACAACCATTTAGATATGAGCCAGCCGTGTGCAGCAGCTGCCAAAACCAACACAGTTCTAGGCTGCATAAACAGACGGATAGAATCAAGATCACGGGAAGTGTTTATAATGCCTTGGTAAGGCCACACTTGGAATCCTGCATCCAGTTTTGGTCGCCACGATGTAAAAAAGATGTGGAGACTCTAGAAAGAGTGCAAAGAAGAGCAGCAAAGAGGATTAGGTGACTGGAGGCTAAGACATATGAAGAACGGTTCTTCATATGTCTAGTTTAATGAAGAGAAGGACTAGGGGAGACATGATAGCAGTCTTCCAATATCTCAGGTGCTGCCACAAAGAAGAGGGAATCAAGCTATTCTCCAAAGCACCTGAGGGGAGGAGAAGAAGCAATGGGTGGAAACTAATCCAGGAGAGAAACAACTTAGAACTAAGGAGAAATTTTCTGACAGTGAGAACAATTAATCAGTGGAACAACTTGCCTGCAGAAGTTGTAAACGCTCCAACACTGGAAGTTTTTAAGATGATGTTGGATAACCATTTGTCTGAAGTGGTGTAGGGTTTCCTGCCTGGGCAGGGGGTTAGACTAGAAGACCTCCAAGGTCCCTTCCAACTCTGTTATTCCATTCTATTCTAAATCCAGATTGTAATAGAAATGAATAGCCAAGCTCTGAGGGGTCCTTGCTGCCCTCTTTTGTCTTAGAAGCCATTTCATTACCCAAATCAATGCTATTGGTACCACGCTACAGCCAAGCTCTTTCTGATAGCAGAGGAAAGTTGATATCCTCCTTAATCATAAGAATGTGGGAATTTGGAATAGTTCAGTCAGTTGGTTCTGATTCTGATTCTGGAATAGCAGTCTATAGAGTTTGGTTTGACGTCGTTTCTTCTTTCCCTCTGCTTTGAAGAATGAAGAATTTATATTGCCTCCAAAAGACAAATTATCAGTTCCTGAAATGTCAGTCAAGCCTCCTGTGGGAGAGGTGAGTTTTATGTTTGGTCCCCTAAAACAAAAACCTGCCAGAAGGTCCGTGGGTGGGGAGAACCTACATCCCTTTCTACCTACTCGAATGCCTTTTGGTCTGGAGAGCAAGCAAATGCCGCTGTGTTACATTCTATAATAGAACCTTCATTTAGTGACCGTGAAAGTGACGGTTTTCACACATCCATGGCAGCATCCCCCATGGTCACGTGACCAAAATCCGGTGCTTGGCAACTGGCATGTATTTATGACAGTTGCGTTGTCCCGGGGTCATGTCATCCCCATTTATGACCTTCCCACTTGCTTTCCGACCAGCAAAATCAGTGGGGAGAGCCAGATTTCTTTTAACAACTGAATGATTCGCTTAACAACTGTGGCAACGAAGGTGGTACAGTGGGACACAACTCACTTAACTGTCTTGCTTAGCCACGGAAATGTTGGGCTTAGTTGTGGCCGTAAATCGAGGATTACCTGTACAGTGGCCTTGTCAAGTGAGGTGCCATAGCTCAAGAAAGTGAAGCTCTCTTGCCCCATAAACATGTGTGAATCTTCAAAATTCGTAACCTCTTTTCTTTTTATAGCAAGAGACAAATCTGAACTCTGCTGCTAGAAATGTGGAAATGGTTCTAGTGCAGTAGTGCTGAGTGCGAATCATTTTCTGCTCCTATTATAAAGTTCTTCTCTGATTAGAAGAACATAAAGATCCCACTCGATCCGAAGCCTATCTTGTCCAGATCCTGCTTTCAATTTAGGTTCTAGTAAAAAGTCTACAAAAAAGGGGGCAGGATGGCTCAGTGATTAAAGATGCTGGAGAGCTGACAGCCTGGGTTCGAGACCCAAGCTCCACGCAATTGGGTGAGCTCCCGTTACTTGCCTCAGCTCCCACCCATCCAGCAGTTCAAAAGCATGCAAATGCAAGTAGATTAATAGGTACCACTTCGGTGGGAAGGTTCCATGCGCCTTCGGCGTATATAACCATGTTGGCCACAGAAGTCTCTTCAGACAATGGTGGCTCCCTCGGCCAAGAAACAGAGATGAGCCCCATGCCCTTCCATTCCCCACCATCCACTCAGAGCTGAAGAAGCTTCTTGGATGAGAAGCGAAACGTCTTCAAAAGAAAAGAAACAAGAAAGTCCACTTGCCTCCAGAAAAAGCACCCTTGGGACAATGGCACTTAGACTTATATACACCGCTTCACAGTGCTTTACAGCCGTCTCGAAGCATTTACGGAGAAGAAGGACCAGTCAGGATGAGGTTCTAAGAACATTTTTGGTGTTTTGTTTTTAAATCAAGCTCTGACCTTGGTCTGTAGTTTATATGGTCATTAAGCAGAACTCATCATTAGCTGCAGATGAAACAGAATAAAACAATGCCGTTTAGATGTAGATTATCTGTGCAATCAAAGGATATCTGGTTTTATAAACAGCCCAGCAAAATTTGGCCACGTTCGCAGAAATGGAATCACACCACTTTGATAAGGAACATCTGCCCTAGGATAGCTTGGATACTGCATTAAATAAGATGTGATAAGACAGAGCCTTGCGTTCTTTTTCCAGAAATGCAATATAATAGAATATAGACTATTATTTCAATAGATCTGTTGTGACCCAGGGTCAAGCAGGTATTATCAGACGCAAACAGTTCGAAACAAACAGACTTTACTCCTGGGGGAAGGATACTGCAAAATCTCCATTCCCACCCCACTCCTGGGGGAAGGATACTGCAAAATCCCCATTCCCTCCCCACTCCTGGGGGAAGGATACTGCAAAATCTCCATTCCCACCCCACTCCTGGGGGAAGGATACTGCAAAATCTCCATTCCCACCCCACTCCTGGGGGAAGGATACTGCAAAATCCCCATTCCCTCCCCACTCCTGGGGGAAGGATACTGCAAAATCTCCATTCCCACCCCACTCCTGGGGGAAGGATACTGCAAAATCCCCATTCCCTCTCCACTCCTGGGGGAAGGATACTGCAAAATCTCCATTCCCACCCCACTCCTGGGGGAAGGATACTGCAAAATCCCCATTCCCTCCCCACTCCTGGGGGAAGGATACTGCAAAATCTCCATTCCCACCCCACTCCTGGGGGAAGGATACTGCAAAATCCCCATTCCCTCTCCACTCCTGGGGGAAGGATACTGCAAAATCCCCATTCCCTCCACTCCTGGGGGAAGGATACTGCAAAATCTCCATTCCCTCCCTACTCCTGGGGGAAGGATACTGCAAAATCTCCATTCCCACCCCACTCCTGGGAGAAGGATACTGCAAAATCCTCATTCCCTCTCCACTCCTGGGGGAAGGATACTGCAAAATCTCCATTCCCTCCACTCCTGGGGGAAGGATACTGCAAAATCTCCATTCCCTCCCCATTCCTGGGGGAAGGATACTGCAAAATCTCCATTCCCACCCCACTCCTGGGGGAAGGATACTGCAAAATCTCCATTCCCACCCCACTCTGGGACCAGACAGAGGTTGTATTTGCCGGTGCTCCGAAGTACTCAAAATTTCCGCTACCGATTCTCCAGAACCTGCTGAATTTCACCCCTGGGCGCGACAGGTGTCAGGGCGTGGAAGACGTGGCTGCAGTGGTCCTAAATTTAGCGGGTAAGACATCCCCTGAAAATAAGACCTGGTGCTTATTTTGGTGCCCAAAAGAAAATAAAACCAGGTCTTATTTTCGGGGAAAAACGGGGACATATGAAAAAATAAAAACGCAATAATTTGTCTCCTTTTACCTTCGTTAACTCATATTTTCCGATTTTTCCTTCTTTTTAAAAGACGAAAATAGAAGCTCCCCGGAGCAGCAAAGCCAGTGCCAATGGAGTCTAACCGGTTTCCCCCAAAAAAGAGCTGGACCCTCAGGGAGGGGGGAAAAAAAACCCGGAAGCACTCCCTTTGCAACGTGAAAAATATCGGCAGCTTTCATCGCTCATCTCCTTCGCAGACCCAGCCCTGCGAAAATCTGGCTCTCCGGATGCAGTGACCTGTCAGCCAGGTGAAAAACTCACTTTAGCATCCCAGGGCGAAGATTTGCATCCGTGAGACATCTGTGTAACTTATTTTGTTTTGTAAATATGTACATAATCCGCAGACTAGACCAGGGGTGTCCAACTTTAGCAATTTTAAGACTTGTGGACTGCAACTCCCAGAATTCCTCAGCCAGCACAAGTCTTAAAGTTGCCAAGGTTGGAGACCCCTGAACTAAACCAGTTGTAACTTAATGCAAAACAGTTCCTGTGTAGGTGTACAATTCCTTAAAACTTCTTTTGCCATTAATTTAAATTTTATAAGAAGGGGCGTCCTTACCACCTTGAGCCTTTTTTCCATGAGAAATTGTAGGAAATTGGTCTCCCCTTCCCCTCAGTAGACAAGACTTGAATTGATTGACGGCCCCAGTTCTTAAAGAAGACTTACTTAAAAGTAGGTCGCGGAGAAGGCCCACATAATGGTCTTGGCATAAAATTGCACTCCCGCTTCTCAAAGTCAAAACGAGAAGAATGGAAGATGGACAGCATTTTCTTCTTAGTAGGCAAATAAAATGGAAACCATCCGTGATCCAGATGGTTTCCTCCTCTCACACTCATTTTTACCCATTGGTGAAAAGACCGCACCACTCCAGTGAGTTTTCCTGTTGTTTCAAAAGGAGCAAATGTTACACAAAACACAAACAGAATGAGACCATCAACCTATTTAAATAGAGTAAAGATCAATTGAATGGATTAAGTTATCTATAACTCGCTCAGGCAGACCCTGTCAGCAATCTGATTATTTGTAATTTTATTGTCTTTGTTAATTAAATTGTGGGCGTTGAATTAACCTGTAACCAGTGTCTGTCTGAATTGGGGTTCTAAAAAGAAGATGGCGAGAGATCTTTGTGTCGGGCCTACAAAAACATTGGTAGTTTTTCTGCCAGGTTTGCCTATCATCAGGAGGGCTTCAAAAATGTTAGCCAGGTTCTCTGCCTGGTTGCTGGGTGGGCGTGGCCTAATTGGCCTCCTGCACCGCAGTGGGAGGGGCATTTTTGCCCTCCCCAGGCTTTGGAGGCTTTCCTTGGGCCTCCGGAATGCAAAAATGGCCTCCCCAGGCACCGGAGGCCCTCTGGAGGCCAGAAACAGACCTGAACTTCCAAACTTCTGATAGGCCCATTTTCCACCCTTCCCAAACCTCTGTGCATACCCTGCACTTACCTGCATCCAAAAACGGGCTGTGTGGGGACTCCGGGGGGGGGGAGGAGTGGGCGGAGCCAGCCAGGAGTGGGATTTAGGGGTTCTCCGAACGGCACAGACTCTTAGCTAGAGGTTCTCCCAAACCCCCGTGAACCCCCAACAGCCCACCCCTGCCTATCCTTAAACACAAGTTTAACATACTAGGACAAAAAAATGATCATTTTACCGTGCTTTACTAATGCTCTGCATAATATTAGAGTCTGGATAGCTCAGCAGACTAAAAGCATTGTGAGTAACACCAGCTGTCTGCAATTACTGCAAGTTCGAATCTCGCCAGGCTCAAGGTTGACTCAGCCTTCCATCCTTTCTAAGGTAGGTAAATTGAGGACCCAGTTTGTGGGGGCAATAAGCTGACTTTGTATAAATATACAAAAGTATGAAGGCTATTGCTTAACGCATTGTAAGCCGCCCTGCGTCTCCGGAGAAGGGCGGCATATAAATCAAATTAAATATATATATTAGCAGTGAGGCAGCTTCTAGCTAAGAAATAAGTGACTTGAGGATTGCAGTCATAACACAAGACAAACTGTCAGATATATCCCAACAGAGAATCATTTGAATCTTTAACTTCATACATTTGTCCCTGAAATATACTGTGTTTCCCCGAAAATAAGACCTTGTCTTATATTTTTTTAACCCTGAAATAAGCGCTTGGCCTTATTTTTGGGGAGGTCTTATTTTGGGGTGCGTGGAGCAAGATGGGGCTCCTCATGCCATCTTATCTGATTTCCAGCTCTGCATTTAAATATTTTCAGGGAGGGCTTATTTTTGGGGGGGGGGAGCTGATTTTAGCACATGCGCTCAAAAGCCCGATTGGGCTTATTATCAGGGTATGTCTTATTTTTGGGGAAACGGGATACATTTCTAATAGATTTACACCTTACAACAGATCATTTACAACAGGATTGAAAAAAAAGTGATTTATGACCATTTTTCACACTTACGTCCATTGCACACCATCCCATGGTCACAGGATCAAAATTCAAATGGGTAGCTGACTCAATTTTATGACGGTTGCAGTTGCAGTGTCCTAGGGGGGTGGATGTGTGTCACAGGATCCCCTTTTTGTGACCTTCTGAGAAGCAAAAGTCAATGGGGAAGCAAGATTCACTTAACAAGTGAGGACCCAGTTTGTTGGGGGCAATAAGCTGACTTTGTATAAATATAAATATACAAAAGTATGAAGGCTATTGCTTAACGCCCTGAGTCTCCAGAGAAGGGCAGCATATAAATCAAATTTAAAAAAAACCTTGTTACTGGCTTAATAACTACAGTGATCCACTTAACGACTATGGCAAGGAAGGTCGTAAAACGAGACAAAATTCATTTAACAACTGTCTCGTTTAGGAATAGAAAATTCGGGCTGAGTTGTGTTCGTACGTCAAGGACTACCTGTCTAAACATCGTTGGGAAAAATCAGAGCTAACTTTTTGCTCTTTTCCCAGCCTCTAAAAGCTTTGCTGTTCGCACTGACAGTACCAGAATTTCTAAAAACAAAAAAAACTTTGAAGAATTTAGTGCAAGATCTGTTTCAAACGTGGGGAGCCTGATACGTGAGCTATATATTCACCCAGCGCACACACATACATAAACATTACTGAAATGAATGCTGGGATAAAGGAGCCACCGGAGATAGCTTTGAGGAACGAAGTTTTAAGGCTTGCACAGAGCTAAGCTTCTGTCTTAACGTTAACTCGTGGTTTATTTAAATTGCGTAAAAATCCCAACGGTGGAATTCCTACCACAGGCTGAGCCAAAACAAACAGATGTCGTTTAGTACAAAATAAGAGCCCGGACGTCAGCTAATGGGAGAAAAAAAGATCTGCAAACGAGGGAAATCTACAGTGTAAAGAAATAAACGTTAACAGAAAAGCACAGATTCAATATTAAAAAGCCTAGAGATAAACAGAACAGGAGTGATGGGAATGGAACGATGTACCATTTCCTTCAAAGTTCCTGGTTTATTTATTTTTATTTCATATTTCTTAATCGCCCACTTCCGTCAGAGAGGGGCTCTGGGTGATGTACGACATAATAAATGGTTGCTTATCTAATGTTAAGATAAAGGTAAAGGTTCCCCTAGCACATATGTGTTAGCCGTTCCCGACTCTAGGGGGCGGTGCTCATCTCCGTTTCAAAGTCGAAGAGCCAGCGCTGTCCGAAGACATTCTCCATGGTCATGACTCAATGCCAAAGGCGCACGGAACGCCGTTCCCTTCCCACCAAAGGTGGTCCCTATTTTTTCTACTTGCATTTTTTACCTGCTTCGAACTGCTAGGTTGGCAGAAGCTGGGACAATTAACGGGAGATCACCCCATTATGTGGCACTAGCGATTTGAACCGCTGAACTGCTGACCTTTCGATTGACAAGCTCAGCATCTTAGCCACTGAGCCATCCCTCAGCGTATGTATATATATTATATATACCTACATTAGATATGTTAATATATCTAATATATCTAATTATATTATATTATATTATATTATATTATATTATATTATATTATATTATATTATATTATATTATATTAATTATATTATATTATTATATATAATACTATATATTCGATATATATTCGATATATTAGCCTATATCTAATGTTACAGACTTTCTAAACTAGACCCAGCATCCTAGTCCCTCCCAAAACGATGCTTCGTAGCCCCCACTGCATTCGTGGCAGCTGGGCCTTTTGGGGTTCTCTTCAGGATCCGCCAAGGAAGTCCCATTTATTTATTTATTTATTTATTTTATTTATTGGTTCGATTTATATGCCGCCCTTCTCCGGAGACTCAGGGTGGCTTACAATGCGTTCAGCAATAGCCTTCATACTTTTGTATATACCTGCTTAGTAGGGCTTTCGGCCCCCCTAAGCAGTGTTCTTTTTTTCTATATACAAAGTCAGCTTATTGCCCCCACAACCCGGGTCCTCATTTTACCTACCTCTGAAGGATGGAAGGCTGAGTCAACCTTGAGCCTGGTGAGATTTGAACTTGCAGTAATTGCAGGCAGCTGGCAACTAAGTGCTATTTAACAGCGCTTTAGTCCGCTGCTCCACCAAGGCTCTATTGATGGAGCTGTCAGATGCCGTACTTGGCTTTTGATAAACAAGCCCAGCTCTTCCCCGACTCTCCAGCGATCAATAGCTGACGTAACTATTATTGTGGAACAAGTGTTTTCCTGCACTAGTGTACAATATGTGTGCATGTCAGTTAAGCCCAGTCTGTGCAGCTTTGATCACTGTTAATTCTTTTGGGAATTTCTGTCAAAAAAACCTACTTCATCAAGCTTTCCGATTACAACAACAGAATCCTTGGCAGTATTATTATTATTTTTACATCTATTGAAAAGAAGAGCCTGCTTTTTTTTTTTTAAGTGTACAAATTTTTCTAACATGGAACAATTGAATGCTTCTTAACCATTGCCTGGAGGGACACTTGCTGGAAAGTGAAGGTAAATTTCTAGACCAGTGTTTTTCAACCTTGGAAGCTTGAAGATGGGTGGACTTCAACTCCCAGAATCCCCCAGCCAGCGCTGAAAACACTGGTCTAGAAACATCCCTACCCCCCCACCTCTGATCAATGCTTTGGTACTGATCTGAAGCCTGGAGAACCCAACTGCTAAGTGTACATTTTAACAACGACAACAAAACTCATCCAAATGGAGAGGCAAACTTTCCATTCCCTGTTGTTAAAAGGCTGTTCATCAGAAACATTTGCTGATTCACTGAATCCTGCAGAGATCCTTCAGTGGGGTTAAAGGGTCCGTAGAGATTCCCAGGTCACGGTTCTTTTTCAGGGGGCAACTGGACTTTTCATGTTTTTTTTCTTCTGAAGACGTTTCACTTCTCATCCAAGAAGCTTCTTCGGCTCTGACAGAATAGTGGGGAATGGAAGGATTTACATTCCTTGCAGACAGCTGGACATTTGAGTACCACTCAGATGACACCCTGAGGACACAGATAAACCTCCAAGGGCTTCAAGGACCCTCTAAACGGACGCAAATGACCAGCTGTCTGCAAGGGATATCAATCCTTCCATTCCCCACCATCCAGTCAGAGTTGAAGAAGCTTCTTGGATGAGAAGCGAAATGTCTTCAGGAGAAAAAAAGCAGACAGTCCAGTTGCTTCTTGAAAAAAGCAAATTTGGGACTTCCGTGGGGCTCAACTTAGCTTCTACCTGCCCTCACAGGGATGCAGCCATGAAGAAGATGACCTCATTGATGCTCGCCAGTGGTAAGGATTCCCCTGTCCAGTCATGTCAGGGAGTGGTGCTCATCTCCATTTCCTAACGGAGGAAGCCGTTACTGTCAACACGTCAAGATGCATTTACCCTAGTGCTGACATTAGAAGGAGAATGCAGAAGTCTGCAACGGGATGGTGGCCTACTTATTTTTCGCTGGAGATCATGTCCCCTAGGAGATGGATGGGAGGGGGGAAATTCTTTAAATCGGAGCAGTAGATTAGGGGTGAATGATTGGGAAGATGGCCAATGAATGCAGAGGAGTGGGGGAAGGAAGAGGAGGGTGTTTGGGTCAGCACGTCAGTGCTGGCTGCATGGAGTCAGTGTAAAAGTTGCCGTGCTAAATAAAATGGAAGTTTGTTTCATAAAAAAGACTTTGTTTGAAACGCAATTATTTTGAAGACGGCCTGAAAACCTGACGGTTAGTAGTTGTTCTTCCGTGAACAGCGTAACAATATACTGAGGCACGTGAAACGAGATTACCTTCCCATTGAAGTGGTACCTATTTATCTACTTACGTGCTTTCGAACTGCTAATGGAGTGGCGCGGTGGCCTAGTGGTGGAGCTCTCGCCTCACAATCAGGAGGCTGTGAGTTCGATCCTAGGTAGAGATATTTCTCTCTCTTAGCACAATGAAGACTACATATCTGCTGGAGGGAAAAACTCCGCATTGGTGACAGGAAGGGCATCCAGCCAGGAAACACTCAGCTCCATTCAATTGCCCAGACTCCACCCCACAAGGGATTATGGGGTCATTAAAAGAAGATGATGCTTTTGAACTGCTAGGTTGGAGTTGGAGCAAGGACGGGAGCTCATCCTGTCATGCGGTACCTGGGTCTCGATCTGCCAACCTTCTCGGTTGGCAAAACCCAACACCTTAACCACTAGGTACACTGTAGTACACTAATTTTTCTCTGCAAAAACATCCTCCAGAGCTCTTAAACAATAGAGGTGGACTCATCTAGGGAAGGAAAGCTTCAGAAGATTAGAAACTTGTCTTTTTCAAGCTAATCTATTCCAGATGTGTTGGACTGCGCTTCATGTCACCAGGCTTCTTGGCTGGGCTTGGATGTCACATTCCAACGAGTCCAATGAAAAAGAAGATAAACACATTTTGTGTGTGTATGTATAAATATGCGCTGTCTCCGACGAATTCTTGGCATCACCTGGCAGGACAAAGTTCCAAATAGCGGAGTCTTGGAACGTGCTGGAATTTCTAGCATGTATACACTATTGAGACAGCGACGTCTACGGTGGCTTGGGCATGTCGTGAGAATGGCTGATGGTTGGATTCCGAAAGATCTCCTGTGTGGAGAATTAGTGCAGGGAAAGCGCCTCAGAGGGAGACCACAGCTGCAGTGGTGGGATTCAGCCAGTTCGCACCTATTCTGGAGAACCGGTTGTTGGAAGAAATCTTATTTTGTTTTTTTTCCACTTTACAGGGCTAATCCTGTAAGGAAGGCAGGAAGGAAACATTCTGGTGGTGTTTCTAGCCTAATCTTTATTGCCCTGCTTACAGAAACTGCCTCTCTGGTTAACTCTTAGTACATTGTAACAGCTAAGGTGAAGCGTCCATCGACATGAATGATGTTGAGTTGGGCACGTCCACACGATCACATGACCACCGAGCCATGCCTACCTATCTGGTCATTAGGGCAGAGAACCAGTTGTTAAATTATTTGAATCCCACACTGCATAGCTGTGATATAAGGATATCTGCAAGAGGGACCCAAAGGCCCTGGGAATGGACATTAACAACTGGGAAACCTTGACCTCTAATCATTCAGCTTGGAGGCTAAAGACGCAGCATGGCCTTCTCCAGTTCGAAGAGACACTTGTTCGGCAGGCTGAGGCAAAGAGGCAGTCCCGGAACCAGCGAAATCTGGGGGCTGGGCAGGGGACAGAATGTATCTGCCCTCAGTGTGGAAGGGATGGCCACTCTCGAATTGGCCTTTTTAGTCACACCAGATGCTGTGTTAGGACCTCTTTCCAGAGCACGAGACCATAGTCTCTTGAGACTAAAGGATGCCAACAATGTATAAAGACAAACAACAGTGCCAGAATGTCAGGAAAACAAAATACCACACGCATACACGCACACACAGACGAATTTGTAAAACAACTTAATTAATTGAACTCCATGCATCCGTGGCACTGCCTTGTTTATTGGTTTATAACAGAATCTAATGATTGCAGTTCAAAAAGCAGTTTCAACTGCTGTTCCTATAAATTCCACCAGGGGGCAGCAGAAGCCCAGCAGCCAATTCTTTAAAAAAATGGAAAAAGATGCTATTTATTATTTATTTATTTATTTATTTATTTATTTATTTATTTATTTATTTATTTATTTATTTATTTATCTTGATGTAAAGATTTGCAACGTGTCACTGGTAGAAAGCAAGGGAGGGGTATTTGGTCCAAAACAAGACAAGATTATTAAAATACTTTGTAGCTCATAGCCTCAGTTTGTGGATGATGCACATCGTACTAGTGTACTTAGACGATTTTCATGCACTTGTACATTATCGAGATTGCCGGTGTGACTTTTTTTTTTTTTGAAAATGTTCTGCTTTCTCTCAAACATCTTCATTTGGACTCTTATTAGAAACATCTGGCTTGATTTTACTTGGCTCTTAGCAGTTCAGCTGGGCCACTTTTCTGCCCGAAACAGCTGTGATGCAAATGTAAAATACACTTCAAATTTGCAATCCAATTGCAAAATGTTTTGATGCAAGTCGACATAAAAATGGCTGGTTTTGCACAGTGCTCAACCAGAAATAAAACCAGACACATTTTTAACTTTGCTGTCAGACTAATCCAGTCTGTGTGAGCAATTTATGATGCATCTCCCAACAACCCAAGAAAGTTAAATAAAATACAGTTCTTAACCATAGGCAAGCTGTCTGCAAACGCAGCTAATATCTAAAAATATTTGTTAAGTTTACCCCTATTTCATCAGTATATTTTAACTTCTGTGCTTAGTCTGCAAAGGATTTAAAGCTCAGTTGAACTGATCATTACTTAATGGTTTGTTCACACTGTATTATATAGCACTGTTGATATAGTACTGTGGTGGCATGCAGAGCCATATCGGTGGACACGCGAGCTCAACTCCAGCTGTTTCCTGCCTCTGGAGGGCCTGTTTTTCACTCTCCCCAGGCTCCGGAGCCTTTGTAGGAGCCCGGGGAGGACGAAAATGGTGGGACTGGAAGTCGGCAAAAAGGCTGTTTTCAGCCTCCGGAGGGCCTCCGGGGAGGTGGGGAAGGCTGTTTTTGCCCTCCCCAGACTCCTAGAAAGCCCCTGGAGCCTGGGGAGGGTGAAAAATGGACCTATTGAGCCCACATGCCATCACATGCCAAAAACGGAGGGAGTGGGGGGGGGGTCACGCACATGCATGGGGGGGCAGGGCACATAGAATTATGCGCGACCCACCCTGCACTCCCCCCGCTTTTGGCAAGCGATGGCAAAAAGGTTAGCCATCACTGATATAGCATCTTACTTGATTCAGCCTGTTGCAAATGAAGACTCTAAGAATAATACGACACCTACTGAAAAGCAAATAGAATATTTTGCATAAATGAAGAGCAAACCCAAAATAACTTGCCAGTCTACCTTGATGAACCAGATTCTCATTCCGGCGGGTAACCTCTGTCTCAGGATCATAAACTCCTTCATGGAGTCATCCTCAAACATGGGTAGCTACAATAGTGCCCAAAATTGTGCAAACAATTCTGCAATTGTGCAAAAGAGACTGGGTGGCGCAGCAGCTTAAAGTGGTGTTAAGTGACACCAGCTGCCTGCAATTACTGCAAGTTCGAATCTCACCAGGCTCAAGGTTGACTCAGCCTTCCATCCTTCCGAGGTAGGTAAAATGAGGACCCAGATTGTGGGGGCAATAAGCTGACTTTGTATAAAAAAGAACACCACTTGGGGAGGGGGGCGAAAGCCCTATTAAGCAGATATATACAAAAGTATGAAGGCTATTGCTTAATGCATTGTAAGCCGCCCTGAGTCTCCAGAGAAGGGCGGCATATAAATTAAATTTTTTTTAAAAGGTGTTTTTTCTAAAACTAGCTAATAACACTACTTTTTTTGGGATTAGTACCATAAAATTATGTATCAATGGAAAGATAATTTAATCAAGAATGTAATGCAATAACTTTTATAAAGGATTTGCTATTAGAATAGCTGTTACAGTATAAAGAAGAAAAGTGAAATACGTAGAAAAAATGAGATATACAAAAATGATCATCATGGAAAAACGAGATATACAAAAATGATCCCCAGGTCAGTTAATCCTTAGTTGGGTAACCATTAGCATGAATTACGGCCTTACAATGTCTTCCCGTGGAGTGAACCAGGGGTGGGTTCTACTTACCTTTACTACCGGTTCGCAACGGGATTGCAAAGCTGGCTGAGGAATTCTGGGAATTGAGGTCCACAAATCTTAAAGTTGCCAAGGTTGGAGACCCTTGATCTAGTCCAACTTCCCACACAATTTAGGGAGCTGTAGTGGGATAGTTTCAAGGTCATGAGAAGTGATAGTACCACTTTATGTTGCACTGTTGAGACCATGCCTGGAATATCATGTTCAGTTCTGGTTACCACGAGACAAAAAAGATGTTGACATCCTAGAAAGAGTGCAGGGAAGAGCAACGAAGATGATCAAAGTGTCTGGAGGCTAAAACTGTTGTAGTCCGCCAGCATCCTGAGGAGCTGGCAGCGGAGTCGGACAGTGAGGAGGCTGGGGAGGAACATGGGGAAGGCCCGGATGAGGGCTCTGCGTCGGAGGCAGAGATGGGGCCTGGGCCATCTGGGAATGATGCATGGACTCCGGAGCCTCCAGAGTCAGACAGCAGAGAGGCAGTGGAACAGGAGAAGCCTGTTCCCAATGCGTGCATGCGAAAAGCTGCCAGAAGGCAAGAGCAGCTAAAGCAAAAAGGACGACTCAGGAGTAAGGCCTAGAGATGATTGGTCCTTCCCATAAGGCTTAAAAGAGGAGCAAAGGCACGAAAGGAAAGCAACGTTGTTAATTCAGTTCCCAGTCGGCATCTCTGTTTGATTCTGGACTCCATGTGGCTTTGCCAAGTAGGTCTTTGGCAGAGTGTCAAGGGAGATAAAGGTTGGTGTTTATTCCGAAGGACTTTTTGCAACTAATTGGGACTCAGCTGTGAATGAGCGTAATTCACAGCTGTTGCAATAAAAGAGGTTTTTGGGACGACTCGTGTGTTTTAATGACTCAGGAAGCCTAGGTCACAACAAAAAACTGTATGATGAATGATTGAGGGAACTATATAAGTCTAGCCTAAAGAAGAGAGGGTGACATGATAGCTGTCTTCTAATACTGGAGGAGCTGTCCCAGAGAAGAAAAGATTTATCTGTCCTCCAGAGCACCTGAGGGTAGGACAGGAAGAGGGCAGCATGGAAGATCATCAAAGAGATGATCCACCCTAGAAATAAGGAGACATTTCCTGATAGCGAGAACAATTAATCAGTGGAACAAATGATCTGTCCCCCTCTACACACACCCACAAAAACACAGCCAGTCGAGGGTTAAAGAAGCACTTGGCACACACCACAGTACTTATCTCCAACTTGGCAGCGATATTCACACCGTCTGCCAAGTGCTTTAATTGTTCACAGAAAGAAAATCACATACGTAGCTTTGCCAAAATCCGTTCTTTTAGCAGCTTCAGGCTACAATGACTACCAGATTGAGGTTTGTTCGTCACAGGGATCATTGACCACCACCCTCTCTTATATAGTCTCTGAGATGTGGTCCAGTGACTCATTGGTCCTGTGACTCAAGTCCAGTGACTCAGGTCTATTCCCTCGCACGCCTCCTCAGCTGCTGCAAGCGCTTATCTCGCCTTTGTTGACGTGCGTCCAGGAATGACGTCACTCCCTCACTCTCATCTGAGACACCTGTTTCTCCACTACTTTGCTCTCTTTCAGCTGGCACCTGAGACGGTGCCAGAGGGGGGGGGGGCTGGGAGATCTGGCTGGCTCCTCTTCCTCATGCTCAGAGCTTCCTTCCTCCAATGGGATAGGCTCAGAGGACGGGGCCACAACAACAAGTTGCCTCCAGAAGTTGTGGGCACTCTATCACTGGAGGCTTTCAAGAAGAGATTGGAGAGCCATTTGTCCACAATGATATAGGCTCTCCTGCTTGATTCAGAGGTTGGAGTAGAAGACCTGTTATGTTCAGGGGTTGGAGTAACCCCCCCCCCCCTGTTATCCTTCGTTATTCTACAAATATATCTGAAAGACACTACTTTGGAGATGAGGTCAATAGACGAGATTCAAGGATAATCTTAGGGAACCGGCTAGCCTTAAAAAAAAATATCCAAATCCCTAATTATAATCAACAACTCTTTTAAGTATAAACAAGGGAAAAACTGTTCTCAATTAAAAGGAAAAAAGAACACATTGCATTGAGCAACCATTTAAAAGCGACATCCAGAATTTTATCCACCCACCTCCTGAGCTTTTTTTCTTTTTTTAAATTTTCCTGGAACGGAATCACACTCAAGGATTCAAATCTGCAAAACTAAGCTGATCATTAGTGGGCACTGTAATGAAATGTTTTCTGTCCCAGCAAAACTTCAAACGTTTTCTTCTCCTCTGTATCAGCAGCCTAAGCCGAAAGCTTCAAAGCTTGGGACCATGAGCCTGCCTCGTTCCAGACATGGCCAGGCCAAATAGAAATTAACAGAGCCTGAACAACAAATCCCCTACTTATCTGCCAGCAAGACTTTTTCAGAAAAAAAACAAAACACCACACAATTCTGGCAGGAGAAAGGTTGCGGAGATGCACATTTCAATGTGCTGCTTGTGCGAAATGCACCCTTGGGTGTAGGAATTTAACAGGCCAGGATTTAGTCTCGTCTTCCTGATTGCCTGGCTGAGTGAAATGGAAGAGGCAACCTGGCGTTCAGAGCTGGGAAAGATCCGGTGTCTCAATCTCATCCAACTGGATTGTCATGATGACATAGGCCATGTTGACCTGTTCATTCAGAATCAATTCTTGGTTTTTTTCCCCATTCATAAAACCTGTCTTTCAACATCTCTCCTTCCGACCCCAATAAGACCAATTCTTGGATACCAAACAAGGAGAATATTCCAGCAAAAAAGATAAAGGAGAGAGGAGTAGAGGAGTAGAGAGTAAGAAGAGGAGAGGGAGGGAGAGGAATGGAAGAAAGGAAAAAGGAGAGGAAGGAAGGGTAGGGAACAGGATTAGCAGAGAACGTGAGAAGGGGGAAAAGAAGAGAGGAGTTGAGGGGAAAGGAAGGGGAAGTTGGATGAGGTAGGAGAGGAGGAAGGAGAAAGGAGGAGAGGAGAGGACAGAGGGAAGAGAAAGAGAAGAAGAAGGTAGTTTGTTACGAAATGAGAGAAGAAAGGGTAGAAGTGCAACTCCGAACGTAATTAAAATGCTTTATTTTAATGCTTTCTTTAAGGAAAACATGTATATGTAGGATTAATTATGTATAAGAAAATGTACATTTTATATTAAGTGTATAAGAAATAAAACTGAAAAAAAAAGACCAATTCTCAAGAGCCGTAGGAGCTGTGAAACAAAAAATCCAAGTTTGCTAAATCAACGTTTCTCATCTTTCTTGGCAATTTAAAGATGCGTGGACTTCAACTCTCAGAATTTCTCCAGCCAGCATTACTGGCTGGGGAATTCTGGAAACTCAAAATCCACACATGTCTTAAAGATGCCAAGCTTAAGGAACACTGTGCTAAACTGCAAAGTAGCTTGGTTTAACCGGCTATTGTGAATCGAGACACGATGATCCACAACCTCTGGATGATGGCTAAGCTTGCTGTATGGATTCAGTCCATTTAAGTTCCTGCATTCAACACATGCTTGAATAAACGTTTGGGAGATTCTCAGTCATCCGCGTTACGGCTGTCCCAAAGGTGCTGTTTTAAGAGGCAACTGGACATGGGCCACGTACAGCCCTGGACTCTAGTAATACACAAGATTGTAAACTTTTATGTGTGTTTAGATCAGAGGTGGGTTTCAGCAGGTTCTGACCAGTTCTGGAGAACCTACAGCGGAAATTTTGAGTAGTTCGGAGAACCGGTAGTAAAAATTCTAACAGTCCCCGCCCCCATTTATTCTCTGCCTCCCAAGTCGCAGCTGATCGGGAGGAAATGGGGATTTTGCAGTAATCTTTCCCTGGATTGGAGAGGGAATGGTGAATTTACAATATCCTTCCCTTGGAGTGGGGCGGGAATGGAGATTTTACAGTATCCTTCCCCTGCCACGCCCACCAAGCCACGCCCATCAAGCCACACCCACAGAACCGGTAGTAAAAAAAATTGAAACCCACCACTGGTTTAGATACGTTAAACCATTAATCTTTGATTTACAACCATTTGTTTAGTCATCAGTTAAACAGCACTGAAAAAAAAAACGATTTATGACCATTGCAGTATCCTCATGTTCAAGTCATCAAAATTCGGATGCTTGGTAACTGGCTCCTATTTATGACGGTTGCAGTATCCTGGGAGCTGAATCCCACCACTGATTATACCACCACCTATCTTCAAATTGTCAAGTTTGAGAAACACTGGTATAATCAGTGGTGGGATTCAGTCAGTTCACACAGGTTTGGTAGAACAGGTAGCTAACTTTTTGTGCAGTTCGGCAAACTGGCTGATTAGCGTGCCTCCCCATGAATGGTCCCACCTCGCCTTTCCCCTCCCAGCCACTCCTTGCCTCGCTGTCCAGCCGCTCACCCGGCCACCTGGCCACTTGTCTGGCTGGGCGGCAGGGCCAGTAGCTGGGCGTGACAAGGAGTGGCTGGGAGGGGAGGGGTGAGGTATGGCCAGATGTGGCGAGGCGAGGCTGGGCGAGGCAAGGTGCCCCTCAATATGATGTTGAGTTGGCCACACCCATCCAGTTACCTGACCACCCAGACAAGCATACCCAGCCGGTCATTAGTGCAGAGAACTGGTTGTTAAATTATTTGAATCCCACCACTGGGTATAATGCAGGGGTGAAATGCTCCCAGATCAGACTGGATCGCCCGATCCGGTAGCGATATTTTCCTGTGGTTCAGAGATCCGGTAACGATCGCCGCCCTGGCGCATGCACTTCCGAACCGGTTTCACCCTAGCATAATGCATATAAATGCACGTCATGATCTTAAACGTTTACAATCTTGTATATTACTAGCTGTTCCAGGGCCACATGTGGCCCATTGACCACAGATTGAACATGCCTTCTCTAGGCCTCACATTAGTATTTACTGCTGTTGACAAACGGTGCCCCCCCCTCCTATGAACAGAGAGGGTTCGCAACTTGGGCGTACTCCTGGATCCACGGCTGTCTTTAGAAGAGCATATGACGGCCATGGCCAGGGGGGCTTTTTATCAGGTTCGCCTGATACTCCAGTTGCGTCCCTTTCTGGATCGGGACTCATGCACAGTCACTCATGCCCTGGTCACCTCTCACCTGGACTACTGTAATGCTCTCTACATGGGGCTCCCCTTGAGGACCACCCGGAGGCTCCAACTGGTCCAGAATGCGGCGCGCGGGTGATTATGGGGGTGACTTGGTGCTCCCACGTGACACCTCTCCTGCGCGAGCTGCACTGGCTCCCAGTGGTCTTCCGGGTGCGCTTCAAGGTCTTGGTTCTCATCTTTAAAGCGCTTCATGGCTTAGGACCTGGGTACTTACGAGACCACCTACTGCCACCGATAACCTCCCACCGGCCAATACGCTCTCATAGAGAGGGTCTCCTCAGGATGCCGTCAGTCAGGCAATGTCGACTGGCGACCCCCAGGGGGAGGGCCTTCTCTGTGGCAGCGCCCGTCCTCTGGAATGAGTTACCCCCGGGGATTCGACTAATCCCAGACCTCCGCACTTTCCGCAAGGCATTAAAGACTTTTCTATTCCAGCAAGCCGGGCTGACTTAACGTAGATTTTAATGGGTGAATTTTATGAGGGATTTTAAATTTGGGAAAGCCAAAATTTGATTTAATTATGTTTTAGATTATTTTTAACTTTTATATTGCTTGTATTTTAATGTTTGGCTGTTCACCGCCCTGAGTCCGTCAGGAGAAGGGCGGTATACAAATTTAATGAACTATAACTATACCTCTGAATTGAGATATTTGTTTTCTACAGGAATTTTTGCTAGGAGCAGAACTCCCAGACAATCGTGGATTGGAATTTGTTTCTTCCCATAACTTTGGAAAAAGATCACATTTTCCAACGTGTGGGCAGAAGTTGTGGCGTTTGCTCCCTCCGTACTTCCTTTGCCATGCTCTGTTGGCTTTCTTTTGTGGTCACCTCTTCACATTCTCAGCCCACATGCAAAAAACATTGTAATCGTTATTTGTTGACGTTGGAAACGCAGAGGGTTTTTTGCCTCTGTCTGCTAACTCGGTTTTCCAGCATTGTGTGTGTCAAGAGAACTGCCAAGCAGGTTGGAAACCATATGGATGGAGTTCAGCAAGTTTGTGGGTTGGCTTCCCTCATTTCACCAGCATATTGTACCAGAGGGGAGTAAACTGGGAGATGATTGTAGTTATAGTTTATAGTTTAGTTTATTGTCATTGCACGTGGTATAACGAAGTTAAATGCTGTCTTCAGTGTACATTATAACTATAAAAATAAAAACACAAACATACATCTTTTACATTCTATATAATTGAAATTGAAAACCTGATATTGCTGTAGAATTCAGTATGGTTACTGCTCTGGGATAGAAGCTGTTTCTCAGCCTATTTGTCCTTATTTTTATTATCCTGTACCGTCTGCCAGAGGGTAATAGTTCAAAAAAAAAAAAAAAAGGGTGCCCAGGATGAGATGGATCTTTAAGAATGTTTTGAACTTTCTTAAGGCAGCGGGAGCTATAAAGCTCTTCCAAAGAGGGGAGAGGGCAACCCATGATCCTCTGGGCAATTAACATTGACCCTCTGGAGCTCTGTCCTATCTGCCACTGTGCAATGGGCAAAGCATACACAGATATAGTTGGTTATTCAGTTATGCGTTGGGAATCCAGCCATTGCCTTACGAAGTTGTGGGAACTTTATGCAGTCTTCGACTTAGAACCATTATTTTTTTGTTCAAAGTTACAATGGCATGACCATTTTTCATACTTACAATCATTACAGCGTCCCCATGATCATGTGATCCACATTGGACACTTGGCAACTGGCATGTATTCATGAGGGTTGCAATATCCTGGAGTCACATGATCCCCTTTTGTCACCATGCCGGGGCAAGGCTCGGAGGCAACACAGCCAGCTGATAGTTTGAACTCCACTTTATTGCTCCAACTTTTCCCCCAAATGCTCCCACATTTATGACAAGTCCCGGAGCAAAGCACTCACACACACAGCTCCAGCAGTCTCTGGCTGTAAATAGTCCAGCAAAATGCTGTTCGCACGATGGCTTCAAGGCAAGAAGTCCAATGAAGCAAAGGAACAAGCCACCAATAAAACAAGAAGTCCAGCGAACTCCAGATGTTGGCAACAGCACACAAAACTCCACGAATTCAGTGTTTGTTCCGAACGCCCCTTCCTACAGTGTCTCCTTAAGTCTCAGTCCCCAGGTATTCCTTGTGAAGAGGAGCGGGATGCTCTCCTCCCAAGTCATCATGTCGGCCTGCGCTGTTCCCGTCTCCTCTCCACTCTCCTTGCTCTCCTATGACTGTAACTTTGTTGCTGGTATCCTTACAATTTATATTGATACTGTTTCCTGATTGCTTATTTGTACCTTATGACTATCATTAAGTGTTGTACCTTATGATTCTTGATGAATGTACCTTTTCTTTTATGTATACTGAGAGCTTATGCACCAAAGACAAATTCCTTGTGTGTCCAATCACACTTGGCCAATAAAGAATTCTATTCTATTCTGTTCAAAAGCATTGTCTGCTAAGGCAGCTCCAAACCCCAAGTTCCCCTGGAGATATGCAATATGCAAAAATAATGAACAAAATGGTCCAGGATTTCTAGATTTAAGTCTCCTACCCAGTGATAGGTTTCATTTTTTTTTACTACCGGTTCTGTGGGCATGGCTTGGTGGGTGTGGCATGGCTTAATGGGCATGGCAGGGGAAGGATAATGTAAAATCTTCATTCCCTCCCCACTCCAGAGGAAGGTTACTGCAAAATTCCCATTTCCTCCTGATCAGCTGCAATTTGGGAGGCAGAGAATAGATGAGGATGGGGTCAGTCAGATTTTTTACTACCGGTTCTCCAAACTACTCAAAATTTCCGCTACCAGTTCTCCAGAACTGGCCAGAATCTGTTGAAATCCACCTCTGCTCCTACCTAGGAAACAGCTGGGGAAAAAATCTGCTCGTTCAAAAATCAGGAAATGTTCTACAACAAAACACTAGAGTTTGATGGTTTGGGCTCAGCCTAGCTCGAACAAAACGTTCCTTCTGGATCTATACAAAGCTGAAAAAACACTTATTTGGTTAAACAACAACAACAACAACCTGTCTTCAATCCAAGAGCAATTATGAAAGAGCTTTGAAGCTTCATTTGAGAGGCCAAAGACAAAGGTTGGATGTTTATCTAGCTATTCTGTTCCCTTCCATTATCCTGTATTAAAAAGGCTAAGATGTTCTCTTAAGATAGCCTTTAAAAAGTAATCCCTGGGGGAGAAGTTTTCACGGGAACCTTATCCCCGTGCAGGAATTAAGGATATTATCTCAGTAATTTTCTACCGTTGTAAAGACACACTTGAAAAACAAGTCCCCACGGTCTGAAATGTAAATCCCAGTTCTCTGCTATTCTTAAAATATCATTTTTTATATCCGAATAACAGTACCCTTGTTCAATGGAAGCACACAGCTCACTAAGTAGAGCTCTCCCAGCTGGGAATTGATTGCAAAGTAGCTACTGTATTGTGTGACAAAGTGTGGCACTAAAATCATGACATTTCTAAACGGTGAGAACTTCACAGTAATTTATCAGTCCTATAGTTTGAGCTTCTTCTCTTTTATTGGCAAAAAAAAAAAAGAAAAGAAAAGAAAAAGAATTTTGTAGGTTTTTAAATTCCTTGGATCTCCCACCCTCCTTATGCTGATCTTTGACTAATAAAAGTCCATCTGATTTTTCTGTGTCTTTCTAAGCTTCACAGCCATCTACCAATAAAGGAGAATATTTGTAGCTCAGGAATGAAATGAGGAGTCCTTGATGTTTTTATTTATTTTATTTTATTTTATTTTATTTTATTTTATTTTATTTTATTTTATTTTATTTTATTTTATTTTATTTTATTTTATTTTATTTTATTTTACTTTATTTATTTATTTATTTATTTATTTATTTATTTTAGCATATATAAGATAACAGGTAAAAGTATAAACATAATTTGAATACATGAAAAGAGTAAGAGTAAAAAGGAATATTAGGACAGGGACGGTAGGCACGCTGGTGGACTTCTGCATACCCCTTACAGACCTCTTAGGAATGAGGTGAGGTCAACAGCAGGCAGTTTAAGATTAAAGTTTTGGGGGTTTGGAGAAGAAACTACAGAGTCAGGTAGTGCATTCCAGGCATTGACCACTTCGTTATTGAAGTCATATTTTCTGAAATTGGGTTTGGAGCAATTGTTTTTTTTTTTGATTAGATTTATATGCCGCCCTTCTCCGAAGACTCAGGGCGGCTTACAATGCGTTAAGCAATAGCCTTCATACTTTTGTATATTTATACAAAGTCAGCTTATTGCCCTCACAAACTGGGTCCTCAATTTACCTACCTTAGAAAGGATGGAAGGCTGAGTCAACCTTGAGCCTGGCGAGATTCGAACTTACAGTAATTGCAGACAGCTTGATGTTTAATTAGGGTGCTTTGTCTGCAGAGCTATCCAGGCTCTTATACCTTGAGTTTGTATCTATTATTTGTTGTGGTTGAAGCTGAAGTAGTCATTGACAGGTAGGACATTGTAGCAGGTAATTTTATGTGCTACACTTAGGTCAGACTGAAGTCGGCATAGTTCTAAGTTGTCTAAGCCTAAAATTTGGAGTCTGGTGGCATAAGGTATTTTATTGCGGTTAGAGGAATGGAGGACTCTTCTCGTGAAATATCTCTGGACTCTCTCGGTTGTATTTATGTCCGATATGCAGCACGGGTTCCAGATAGATGAGCTGTATTCGAGAATTGGTCTAGCAAATGTTTTGTATGCTCTAGTTAGTAGTACAATATTAGAAATCAAGACTCACAAGATTTCCGTGGGTGATCAGAGAGGTTTATTGTGCAGATTCAGTGCAATATAAAAAGCAAAAACACTGAATGAAAAATAGAATCCTAGGGCAGCTTTTTATACATACTTTTAACATCTTATGATTGATTACAATGCTGACAGCCCACCACAACAAACCCACCCCCCTATTTCCTTGTTACTAATTCCTACAAGCGTACTAACGTGTATTCCTGCTTTAAGAGGAACACAGGTGTTCTTGCAAACCTTATCTAAGTTCCTGCGGTTAGGTCTGTGGTTGCCTCTGCTTGGCTAAGTGTGATCTTTTACTCCTGATAATGTTTCCTGAGCTTGACAGCTGTGAAAGGTTAGTTATTTCTGTGGTTTTACCTTTTGAACCCAATACTAAAGAAAGGGTCCTTCAAAGATCATCTAGACTGACCCTGTTTTATATCATTTTTTTTATATCCAATTTCATTATTCTACTTTAATATTATCAGAGAAGAAGCTACGCAAGGTTAGGTTAACAACTCTTAATGCCTTTTTGGCAATGTTGTTACAGTGGACTCTGGCACTTAGATCTTTAGAAATGAGTACTCCAAGGTTCTTCACAAAGTGAGGATCATCTACAAGGTCATGTCCATCTAATTTTTATTTTATGTTCTGATATATATATATATATATATTTGCCAATGTGCAAGGCAGAGCATTTGTTGGTTGAGATTTGAAGTTGCCATTTGTTAGACCAATCTGACACATAGCCAAGGCCTTTTTGAAGGGTGACAGCATTGTCAGTGGTGTTGAATAGCTTTACATCATCAGCAAAGAGAACACAGTTGCTTTTCATACGATCGCAAAGGTCCTTTTTCTTGTTCTCTGAAAACAAGTTGTTTTTATGAAGACATTTCATTTCATTACTCAAACTAAGGTAACATCACCAGCGCTCAGAGAGCATCAAGGAACTCTCCAACCCATGTTTCTGGATCCCAGACAACAGGTCTCCGATCTTTAATACTGACCTAAATCCTTCAGAAGAGGAATTGATTCAAGTCATGTTGTAATAGGCAATTTGGTTGGTCATTGGGTGCCATTATTTTTCTTCTTCTTGTTGTTGTTGCAAGGATTAACTGAATAACAGAGCTGGAAGAGATTTTGCAAATCTTCTAGTCCAATCCTCTTCTCAGGCAGGAAAGCTTATACCAGTGTTGGCCAACCTTTACGGCACCGAGTGCCAAAATGGGAGTTTGGGGAGTGCCAGAAACTGGATGAGCAGTTTCCCGGCGAGCATGTATGTCGGTCACTTGATCTTTCGGTTTCTGGCATGCATGCACACGCGAAGACTGGCTGGCCGGAGTGCACAAGCATACCAGAACCTGGGAGAGCAACAGGTGACAGCTGGCATGCCCAGAGAGATGGCTCTGCGTGCTACTTCGGGGCATGCATGCCATAGGTTCGCCATCACAGCCCTATACCATTTCAGAGAAATGGTTGTCCGATCTCTTCTTAAAAACTTCCAGTGTTGGAGCATTCACAACTTCTGGAGGCAAGTTGTTCCACTGATTAATTGTTCTCACTGTCAGGAAATTTCTCCTTAGTTCTAAGTTGCTTCTCTCCTTGATTAGTTTCCACCCATTGCTTCTTGTCCTGCCCTCAGGTGCTTTGGAGAATAGCTTGACTCCCTCTTCTTTGGGGCAGCCCCTGAGATATTGGAAAGAATAGCACAGACCATTAGCTGCTCTAAATTCAGATTACAGATTAACAGAATTATCTTAGGTTATGTACTCCAACTCCCCGCTGAAGCAGGAGACTTTACACCATTTCTGACAAATGGCAGTTCAATCTCTTCTTGAAAGCCTCCAGTGATGAAGCTCCCACAACTTCTGAAGGCAACTTTTGTTCCATGGGTTGATTGTTCTCGCTGTCAGAAAATTTCTCCTTATTTCCAGGGTGAATCTCTCCTGGATTAGTTTCCACCGATTGCTTCTTGTCCTGCCCTCAGGCGCTTTGGAGAATAGCTTCCTCGACTCCCTCTTCTTTGTGGCAGCCCCTTAAATATTGTTCCTACTAGTCTTTTCATCAGACTAAACCTACTCAATTCCAGCAACAGTTCTTTATATGTTTTAGCCTCCAGTCCCCTAAATTGTCTTTGTTGGTCTTCTCTGCAGTTTTTCTGGAGCCTTAGCATCTTTTTCTTTTTAGGGTTGTTTCTCTGTTAAATATTTTACACCCTCTACTACAGATTTTTTCAATTCAGGACCATCCAGAAATGCTGGATCAGAAGTTCCCAATTACCAATCAGGACATTTGAGAATTTTAATTTAATTCAATGAATTTATATCCTTTCTTCCATTCAGGAGCTCAGGGCAACATCTCCTCTTCCTGTGTTTTCTCATAAAAATAACAACCTGTGTGATGTGTGAGCTGAGCAACAATGGAACTGGCCCAAACTCATGAAGGAAATTCCATATCTGAGATCATGGATTTAAACTTGGGTTTCCCCAATCCTAGAAGGGTCTATGACAACTCGGTGTGACCAGCTCCCCATGGCCAACTCACTGTGAGTTACACTAATATTGAAGAAATAATCAAATAGAATCATTAAAGAAAAAAAAAGCCAAATAAAATGTGAATGACAAAAATTAAAATATTTTTTTAATTATTTAAAAAAGTTAAATTGTTGAATTTATTTATTTATTTATTTATTTATTTATTTATTTATTTATTTATTTATTTATTTATTTATTTATTTCAATTTATAAACCGCCCTTCTCCTTGCGGACTCAGGGCGGTGAACAGCCAAAATAAAACATGGTATACAAAAGTTAAAAAACAATTAAAAATTATTAAATATTTTCAGCCGACAATTAAAACAACCCAATTTCAAATCAATTTCAAATTTAAAACAGAGGATGGGATCAAGCTAGCCCAGCTAGATGGAACAAATGGGTTTTAAGGGCCCGACGGAAGGTCCAAAGATCTGGAATCCTGCGTATCTCCAGGGGTAGGTCATTCCAGAGGGCGGGTGCCGCCACAGAGAAGGCTCTCCCCTGGGAGTCACCAGCCGGCACTGTCTGGCTGACGGCACCCGGAGGAGGCCCTCTCTGTTCGAGCGTACTGGCTGGTGGGAGGCTATTGGCGGCAGAAGGCGGTCCCACAAGTACCCAGGTCCTAAGCCATGGAGCGCTTTAAAGATGGTCACCAACACCTTGAAGCGCACCCAGAAGACCACCGGGAGCCAGTGCAGCTCGCGCAGGAGAGGTGTCACATGGGAGCACCACGTCGCTCCCATAATTCCCCTCCAACCGAATTGTCCCGCAGCGAGTTGTGCCATGGTGAATTGGCCAAGACGAGTTGTCCCATGGTGACAATTTGACCATGGTGAGTTGGCCACGGTGAGTTGGCCAAACACTTAACAAGATACCACATTTGGAATGGAGACAATCATCATTCTTTTTTAAATAAATGTAAGTAAGGTCTTCTACTCTTCATAACTGAATTAAGTAATAACATTTCTGGACAGTTCAATCATGTAACACTGGCAGATTCTAGATTAATAAGCCTATTTCGGTGTTTGCATGAAACATGATCCTTGGACTGCAAGGTGATCAAATTGGTCGGTCCTAGAGGAGATCAACCCTGACTGCTCTTTAGAAGGCCGGATCCTGAAGATGAAAGTCAAATATTTTGGCCACTTAATGACAAGGAAGGACTCACTGAAGAAGAGCCTAATGCTGGGAACAACTGAGGGCAAAAGAAGAAGGAGATGGCAGAGAACAAAGTGGCTGGATGGAGACACTGAAGCAGTCGGTGTGAGCTTAAATGGACTCCAGAGGATGGTAGAGGACAGGAAGGCCTGGAGGAACGTTGTCCATGGGGTCGCGATGAATCGGACACGACTTCGCAACTAACAACAACACTATTCATAACTGAATTAAGTAATAACATTTCTGGACAGTTCAGTCACATAATACTTGCAGATTCTAGATTAATAATATTTGCATGGGCTTGTAAATTAAGGTTCTTTGTTTGTACCATGTTAATTGAAGTGAACAAATTTGAGTCAGAGCTAATGTATTGGACTTGATTTTGGAACAATGGAACTAGTTAAAGACATTTGTATCTGAAACAAACAAGCAAAAGCTTTTAAAACTTTAAGGATTCTTTTTATTCATTATTGAATGTCACAATGCAAGGTATTTTCATGTGTCCTTTAGCAAACTGGTCTTAATGGTTATTAAAAACCATTAGTGGTAGGACGGAACTCATTTAATTTCAGGTCGTGCATAATATTCTAGAAGTGGCTAACTGGCCAAGAAACTTTGGTGTTGTTGTTTTTTTTTAATGTTCTCAAAGATAAATTCTAAGCTATTCAGCACAATTTTGAATAACACTTTCTAATTAACAGGGAAAGGAGCCAGAATCCTGACTTAAAGTAGAACAGAATTTTTGAGATCAAAAGACTCTTAACTTCCTTTCTTTGGAGTTTTATCCAAGCAAGGAGACCACTCCAAAGAAAGCAGATTAGATCCTTTTGATCTCAAACATTCTCTTCTTAAAGAGAATTTTCGTTCTAAAATTATACTCTATTAGGAACACAAGCTGAGTTTTTCCTCTAATTAATTAGGTCAGATTATGCAATTTAATGACTGGAGATTGACTCCTTTGAAACTATGGTCTCTGTGTAAATCCCATTGGGACCTCTGAAGGAATTCTTTCTCATCCCACAGTTGATACATTTACCTTCTTAGGTAGGATTTGGAACATCATGCTATCATGTCATCCCTAGTCCTTCTTTTCATTAGACTAGACATACTCAATTCTGCCAATCACCTGTTATTTTACTCCATGGGCATAGCAAAGGCAGAAGGGTTAATGTGACTGGGTGGGCGTGGCCAATTTTTTAAAATTTTAAAACAATTTTTTACATGTAAAACCATGTAAAAAAAGGCTCTGATGACCCCAGCTGAGTTGCCTGATCGGCAGGCAACTCAGCTGGGATCGTCAGAGCTTGGATCGTCAGAGCCATTTAAAAGAAAAAAAAAGGCTCTGATGATTGGGTGGCTCAGCTGGGCATGGGGGCACGAGGGCAGGGATTTTTGCTACCGGTTCTCCGAACTGCCCGCCGCCATCGCTACCTACTCACCCGAGCCGGTTCAAACCGGGAGCATTTCACCCCTGCCCTATACCGTTTCTGACGGACGTCAGTCCAGTCTCTTCTTCAAAGCTTCCAGAGATGAAGCTCCCACAACTTCTGAAGGCAACTTATGTTCCACTGATTGATCGTTCTCACTGTCAGAAAATTCCTCCTTCTTTCCAGGTTGAATCTCTCCTTGTTCAGTTTCCATCCATTATTTCTTGTCTGGCTTTCAAGTGTTTTGAAGAACAGATTGACCCCTTCCTCTCTGTGGCAGCCCCTCAAATATTGGAAGATGCTATCCTGTCTCCCCTGGTCCTTCTCTTCACTAGACTAGCCATAACCAGTTCCTGCAACCGTTCATCGTATGTTTTAGCCTCCAGTCCCCTAATCATCCTGGTTGTTCTTTTCTGCACTCTTTCTAGAGTCTCAACATCTTTTTTAGAGTGTGGTGACCAAAACTGGATGCAGTACTCTAGGTGTGGTCTTACTAAGGCTTTATAGAATGGTCTTAGTACCTCTCGATTTGCTCGGCTGCTGCAAAAAGCCAGGAGCGAAGATTAAAACGCATTTCTATAAATCAGGCAGGATGAATCATCTCGCTAGTTTTGCATAGAGCCATTCATCTTTTGCAGCAGCCCTGCGTGGATAACCCAGAGCAACCAAGCCAGCTTGTAGAATTCCCCTCAGATCTGATCTGAATGCGGCTAATCAACCCTACAGGCTAATATTGATTTTATTGATGTTCCCAGTGGCGAGCAAGTCCCTGACTTCTGTTCTGGTGACTCCATAAACCCTTGAGTTATTATCACACAGGCTGTAATTTATAACGATCGGTGTCACCATTCCCTGTTGTTTTCTAACAAAAGGGGGGAGCAACTGTCATTGACCTGAGATTTTTCTAGTCCTTCATCTTCAGGAAAGCCATTCACTACATTACGCTCTCAATGTGTAGGATGTGTTTGAAGGCATCATCAAGACTTCAAATTCCTCTCTGAGGAGAGGAAGAGGTAGACAATGAACCCAAACAGATAAAGCTATCCCAGTTGAACATACTTAAGGCTTCCTTTCAGTAATGGGATGAAGAATATTATTGTTGTTGTTGTTGTACTATTATTTATTATTGGTTCGATTTATATGCCGCCCTTCTCTGGAGACTCAGGGTGGCTTACAATGCATTAAGCAATAGCCTTCATACTTTTGTATATACCTGCTTAGTAGGGCTTTCGGCCCCCCCAAGCGGTGTTCTTTTTTATACAAAGTCAGCTTATTGCCCCCACAATCCGGGTCCTCATTTTACCTTCCATCGGAAGGATGGAAGACTGAGTCAACCTTGAGCCTGGTGAGATTTGAACTCGCAGTAATTGCAGGCAGCTGGCAGCTTAAGTGCTAATTGAACAGTACTTTAGTCCTGTTAATGGCATTTTAGTTCTGTTACGGCGTTTCCAACAGACAATTCTTCCTTTTGAAGAATATTACTACTCTGATCTTCATTCCAGAATGAAGTTATAGAGAAGAGGCGTATTTTTAAAAAATACAAAATACTTTTTTTAAAAAAAGAAAAGAAGGGAAAGCACATTGGAAAAATCGAAGTGGGCAACATACGGGAGACAGAGAGGGGATGAATCTCCATTTTGTCCTATCCAGATGGAAGCCTTAGAGAAGTTGGTGCCACAACCTTACGGAAGGTGTCTCCAACCTTGGCAACTTTAAGACTTGTGGACTTCAACTCCCAGAGTTCCCCATCTGAAGAATTCTGGGTGTTGAAGTCCTTAAGTCATAAAGTTGCCGAAGTTGGATACCCCTGATCTACAATATAACCTTCTCCATTTTCTCCATGGAATTCTTCAGAAATCACTGCTGCATTAAGTCTCCATTTTACCTATTACTGGTATACGTAGATAAAACCATCAGAAAAATTGAGAGGAAAAAGACTGAAGAATATTCCTCAATGCAAGAACACCAAGGCTCTTCTTCATCACAGTTCCAATACAGGTACTGCTCAATTGAGCCCCAAATTTCTGTGGCTAAGTGAGACATTTGTTAAGTGAGTTAATTGAGGAATTCTGGGAGTTAAAGTCCACAAGTCTTAAAGTTGCCAAGGTTGGAGACCTCTTCCTTAAGGAAATGATGGGGATTCAATGGGCCCCCTTTTTTTTCTCTTGAGTCGCAAAGAAATCACCTCACGAAGATGGTTGGGAAGGCAGTTCCAGGCATAAAAAGGAATTTACAAACAGTTATAATTCGATTTCATATTGCCTTTGAGAGTCTTCAAGGTATTGATCAATACCCTTAGCATTTTCTCATCTGGTACAATTAGATGTGGGTTATATATGGGAGCAGCTGAGATTGGGTGAAGGTCTAAAGCCCTAAAACCTCTATGTGCTAACTCCTTGGCTGGGATACCTCACAGCTGCACCCATCCAAATCACAGTTCAAACCTCTGCGCTCAACATCTGTGTGTATATGTCTCGTTTCAGGAGTGGATGGATATACCTGCATTTTTCGGAGTATAAGACACACCGGAATATAAGACGCACCTACCTTTTTTGGTGAGGAAAACAAGAAAAAGAAATCTGCCTCTGAGCAATTTTGCAAACAGCCTGCTTTACTTTCATTTTCGTTTTCAGCAGAGCTTGATTAGCACAAGGGAAAAAAAAATCTGCTCCAGCAATTTGCAGCAAGCAGCAGAGGCCCTTGCAAAACAGCTGAGAGTCGGGAGGCCCATCCAAATCAACTTGTGCTAATTAGGATGTGCTGAAGCTGAAAGGAGCTGTTTTTGCTTGCTGTTTGCTTGCAAGGAGGTAACTGCTGCGAGGCAGAGGCCAAAGGGTGGGGGCCAGTGGGTGGGTGGGGCTACATTTGGTGTATAAGACGCACCTAAATTTTCACCCTCTTTTAGGGGGGAAAAAGGTGCGTCTTATACTCCCAAAAATACGGTATATATATATTTTTATCTGCCTGCAAAAATGGCTTCAACTAAAAAAAAATAAAATTCTGGAATATTCTAGGCAGAGCTGGCCACATGTTTCTTTTTAAAACCGGCGAAGACGTGCATGCCAATGAATAGTTAGGAACCATTTGCCTCCCTCTCCGACAACTGTCACCACCTGACAATTGTAGAAAATGATAACACCAATAACAACACCAAGAGATGCTTTCGCTGTGTCTGACGGGGATTTGGAAGAACATGAAGTTTTGAGTGACATGAGGTTGGATGGACTGCCAGGTCACCCTTCATGTCTGTGTGAAAGACAGACTCGGTCTGTGACCCTGGACTTCACCTCACCCTTCAGATGTACTTGTCCTAGCAAGACCCTGTCAGTTAGCAGGTCTCCCTACTGAGAAAGAAGGCCAAAGGCTGGGACAGAAGAATTGAATAATAATTTAAAGTTTGGAGACAATGTAGGAGGTGGATGCTAATCATCTTTTTCCTACTAGGAGTTACTACACTTAAATATATATATATTTCACCCCTGTATATCCAGTTTGAACCGAATCAGGCCAGGGGTGAAATCTAGCAGGTTCTGATAGGTTCTGGAGAACTGGTAGCGGAAATTTTGAGCAGTTTGGAAAACCGGTAGCAGAAATTTTGAGCAGTTTGGCGAACCGGTAGCGGAAAGTTTGAGCAGTTTGGAGAACCGGTAGCGGAAACTTTGAGTAGTTCAGACAACCGGTAGTGGAAATTTTGAGCATTTCAGAGAACCGGTAGTGGAAATTTCGAGTAGTTCGGAGAATTCCACCTCTGGCTGGCCCTAGAGTGGGAAGGGAATGGAGATTTTGCAGTATCCTTCCCCCTGGAATGGGAGGGAATGGAGATTTTGCAGTATCTTTCCCCTGCCACGCCCACCAAGCCACACCACACCCACCAAGCCATCTCCACAGAACCAGTAGTAAAAAAATTTGGATTTCACCACTGGATCGGGTGATCCGGTAGCGATGGCGGCGGGTAGTCTGGAGAACCGGTAGCAAAAATTCCTGCCCCCCTCCCCCTGCCCGGTCCCCACTTGCCCACTTGGCAGTTTACTGCTTCTTTTGGGCTCGCTCACTTTTCCTGTCTCGCTTCGGCCGCTGCAATCCATTCCATCCGCTAGCAACTCAATCTGCCTGCCTGCAATCAATGCTATCGGTGAGCAGATGAATCTGCCTGCCTGCCTTGTGCCTTCAATTTGGTAAGTAACTGGGAGCTTTAAAAAAAAAAAGTTAATTGGGGGTTTTTTTAGTTTTATTTTTTTTTAGACATAGCAATTGAAAGTTAAGGAAGTTTTAAATTTAGCTGCTTTTATCTAAAAATATTAATAAAATAATAAAATATTTGTGCAGCTTTCTGAGATTTGGTGCGTTTCTGTAGTGTTTCACTCTATCTACACAAACACACAAAATCTCACAAAGCTGTATGTGGCATTTTGTGTGGAAGAAGTGTGAAAATTGGTTTTTGAGTTTTTTGTGGCTGTGTGAGGTTCCTGCTTGTTGCAGGGGCCATTTTGAGTGAAGTGCAGCTGCTTTTACATTGTGTGTGAGTCAGTTGTGTTGTGTTGTGTTGTGTTGTGTTGTGTGTGTGTAAAGTGTGAAAGTTGGTTTTTGAGTTTTTTGTGGCTGTGTGAAGTTCCTGCTTGTTGCAGGGGCCATTTTGGGTGAAGTGCAGCTGCTTTTACATTGTGCCTGAGTCAGTTGTGTTGTGTTGTGTTGTGTGTGCGTAAAGTGTGAAAGTTGGTTTTTGGTACCTCTTATTATTTTGTGTACTTTGTTTATTATTTTTATTATTTATTATTATTGGCCACGCCCACCCAGTCACCTGATCACCAAGCCACACCCACCAATTAAGCCACGCCCACAGAACCGGTAGGGAAAATTTTTAGATTTCACCCCGTGTCTCTGTGTGTGTGTGTGTTTGTGTGTGTATAAAAAGTGTTTTTCGGTCAAAGCACCGGTCTGCTTGAAATAGAGCTATACTAGTCTCCCTATATTTCTTTATCAGCAAATATAAATTTGATAGATATATGTATGTATATATAATGGAATCAATTCAACAGGTGAAACCTGTTTGAAAAGGAGAACTTTCCTCCATTCATTAGTGGTTCTCACCTTAGCACTTAAAGATCCGGCCAATTCATTTTATTTGAAGCTTGTTTGTTTACTTATAATGTGTGTGTGTGTGTTAGTGTGTTGTGCCAACTCAGCAGGTTTGGCTTGTTAATGGTTCAAGGCCGTGTGCAAACTCAGAACATTACTTCAGTCACCTGAATACTTGTGTTATTATGCAAACATAACAAAAAGAAGCGGTTTAGACATAACACATTGTGATTAAATCAACAAACCCCCATAAGTTTTATGATGCTTTGTAGATGAATTCCATCTGCCCATATTTTATCCTGCTGCCAAATAGAATTTTCTAATTATGTTGCTCTAATCCACCTTGGGTATGAAGCCACCTGGTTGATCTTGGGCCTGTCATTCTCTCTCAGCCCTAGGAAGGAGGCAACGGCAAACCACTTCTGCAATCTTGCCAAGAAAACTATCCACGTAGTCTCTGAGAACTGAATATAATTGAAGATTTTTTTTATTTTTTAAAGTTGCAAAATCCAGATGACAGCAGGGAGCAATGGGGAATTCTAATTCTCCCTTGCTATCTAGCATTTAACGTTTTTTGCAACATAGGTATGGTAGTCCTACTCTTGATGCCTAACCCTGAGACAAATCAACATCCACTTTCCATGCCTGACTTAATGTCTACGGAGATTCTCAGTCCTCCAGGACTGTCCCAAAGATGCTTTTTCAAGAGGCAACGCGCACAAAATTAAAAACCACGCTAAAAATTTGAAGACATCACAAATTAGCAGGAATTACTGTCATTGAGAAGCCAATGCTGATTAAGGCAAGCTTAAGAACCCTGTACAAAGGACACCATACAGTGTAGAATACATAAAGCAGACACACACAATCTATTCTAGAGAAAACCCTGGAGAAGACAGTAATATTGACTTACCTGCTATGGCTGTAATGAAAACCATTTGTAAAGTTTGGATGCCCTCAGAATATGTGGATAGTTCAACCATCAGTTAGTTCTAGTAAAGAAAGGGGGGAAAAACAGGTGGAATTAGCATGCAGTTATTAGATGCTGTGAGATTCAAGGACTTGATCCTGTAAATAATGATACCGATTTAAGCAAACCTCATTGCCTGACCCTGAAGCTGAGAAACAGAGAAAATATTTAACGTTCAATAAATTCCCAGTTGCAAATATATTTATATATAAATTAACAAATTATGAAAGCAGCGAAGTCCCTGTGGGATTTCCATTCATGGATTTTAAGAGGCAAGCACGGCCATTCTAATATCCAGCGAGGCTCTATATAGAAAATAATTTGCTTTCTTCTGGAGCCACAGAATATGAGTGGTGCGGTGGCCTAGAGGTGGAGCTCTCGCCTCACAGTCAGGAGGCTGTGAGTTTGATCCTAGGTAGAGACAGAGATTTCTCTCTCTGGGCACACTGAGAATATATCTGCTGAAAAAACTCTGCATTGGTGACAGGAAGAGCATCCGGCCAGGAAACACTCAGCTCCATTCTGTTGCCCAGATTCCACCCCGCAAGGGATTATTAAAAGAGGATGATGAAAAAGAGGAGGCACAGAATATGTTCCAAAATCTAATAATGAATATAGCTAGTCCTCGATTTACAATGGTTCACTGTTCAAAATTACGGCACTGAAAAAAGTAACTTATCACCATTGTTCACACTTTATGTCTGTTGCAACATCCCCGTGGTCACATGATCAAGATTCAGCCGCTTGGCCACTGACTCATACTTATGACCGTTGCTGGGTCCCAAGGTTGTACGATCACCTTTTGACAAGCAGAATCAATGGGGATCAAATCAATTCACTTAACAATCGTGTTACTAGCTTATCAACTGCAGTGAGTCACTTCACAAGTGTGGCATGAAAGGTCGTAAAATGGGGCAAAACTCACTTAACAAATGTCTCACTTAACAAGAGAGATTTGGGGCTTAATTGAGCAGTACCTGTATTGCTACTGCGATGAAGAAGAGCCTTGGTGTTCTTGCGTTGAGGAATATTCTCCAAACTTTTTCTTTTCTATTTTTCCTGATGGTTTTATCTACATATACTGTTCTGCCCCAGCTACGGACCCCAAAGAACGCAGCACACACAAACTCTATACAAAGCTTATTTTACTCAAATAACTCAGTCTTTATCAACCAAAGGCTGTTAATAAACTTTCTTAACAGCCTACAAGAAACCAAAGATAAAGTAATCACAATCTTACTAAGGTTGGATAGAAAGGCCAGCAATTTGCAGAGAATCCAGACGCGAAGTAGAGTGAACTAAAGTTGTTCCCTACAAACTGCTTCAGTCGGTGTTCCTCCTTAAATAGGCTAAGAGAGTGGCCAATTAGCCCCAAACCTTACTCTTGAGGAGACCTCCTCCTGAGGAGCCACTCCTGCCTTTTGCCGCTGTGCGTGCCCGTGCATCGAGAAGAGGCTCCTCCTGTTCATCCTCTTCACTTAAAGGAGCTTCTGGAGGTTCTGAAGGCCCTGGCTGAATGCCTGCCTCTGGCACCACATCTTCTCCAGCCTCCTCACTGTCTGACTCGAGCGCCAGCTGCAAAGGCTTCTGGCGCAGCACCACACCAGCCTCCTCGTTGTCGGAATCAGCTACAATCTGCACAGGCCGCTGACGGGCCACAACATATACCAGTAATAGGTAAAATGGAAACTTAATACAGCAGTGATTTCTGAAGAATTACATGGAGAAAATGGAGAAGGGTATATTGTAGATCAGGGGTGTCCAAACTTGGCAACTTTATGACTTATGAACTTTCAACACCCAGAATTCTTCAGCAGGGGAACTCTGAGAGTTGAAGTCCACAAGTCTTAAAGTTGCCAAGGTTGGACACCATCCCTGCTGTTGATGAGCTGATGGTACCAAACTGGTAAATTCCTTTCATTTTGAAGTATAAACGTATTGGGCTCTAAGGAAAATGTCCTTATGGAAGGTCATACCAGTGGTGAAATCAGTGATGAAATCTAATTTTTTTTACTACCGGTTCTGTGGGCGTGGCTTCGTGGGAGTGACTTGGTAGATGTGGCAGAAACCGAATTTTGCTTATGCAACAGAAAGGGTGCAGCTAAAAACAATTATGGTTTTGACATCCAGAAACATCTTGGATTAAGTTTGGGGGAAAAATGGGGATTAAAAAAATTAATGAATGTGATAACTAATTAACCGAATGACAAAATGTATAAGAAATAACTTACGTCTTGGTTTTCAGCACTTGCTGTTATCCTGTTGGATAACCTTCAAGGCTTGTATTGACACTTATTTAATTATTCTAAGTGAAGTGTTCCATTTTTTAAGGCTTCAGATCAAAAGACATTCACTTGGAATGCATTTATTGAGGCCATCATGGAAGTTTCCCTTATTTTTAGTTTTCTGTACTTTTCAATGGTGAAATTCAGATTTTTTTACTACCGGTTCTGTGGGCATGGCCTGGTGGGCATGGTGAGGCCTGGTGGGCGTGGCTTGGTGGGCGTGGCAGGGGAAGGAAACTGCAAAATCTCCATTTCCTCCCCACTCCAGGGGAAGGAGACTGCAAAATCCCCATTCCCACCCCGCAAAATCCCCATTCCCTCCCCACTCCGGGGGAAGGATACTACAAAATCCCTATTCCCTCCCCATTCCTGGGGGAAGGATATTGCAAAATCTCCATTCTTACCCCACTCTGGGGCCAACCAGAGGTGGTATTTGCCGGTTCTCCGAACTACTCAAAGTTTCCGCTATCGGTTCTCCAGAACCTGCCAGAACGTGCTGGATTTCACCCCTGATACTTTTCCTCTAAATGACAATACAGGTAGTCCTTGACTTCCAACCATTCGTTTAGTGACCATTTCAAAGTTACAATGGCATTAAAAAAGTAACTTAGCACCAGTCCTTGCACTTATGACTGTCGTAGCATCCCCACAGGTCACATGATCCAAATTCAGGTGCTTGGGAAAAGGAATGGATTTAGGATGGTTGTGCAGGGGTGATGGGGCCACACGGAGTCATGTGATCAGCGTTCGGGCCAGCTTCCAACAAGCAAAGTTGGAATTTACTTAAGGACTGCATGATTCGGTTAAATACAGTGATTCGCTTAGCAACTGTAGCAAAAAGGGTCATAAAACCAGGCACAACTCACTTGAAAATGGTCTTGCTTAGCCATGGAAATTCTGTCCCAAAACTGTTTTTTGTTTTTTTCTCTCCAAAAGGCAACTGGACATTCTGGTTTTTCTTTGAAGATGTTTTGCCTCTAAGCCATGAAGCTTCTTCGGCTCTGACGAAGACCAATTCCTCCTGTGTTCAATCATGCTTGGCCAATAAAGAATTCTATTCTATTCTATTCTATTCTATTCTATTCTATTCTTTCCCATCTTCTCTTCTTCTCTTCTCTTCTCTTCTCTTCTCTTCTCTTCTCTTCTCTTCTCTTCTCTTCTCTTCTCCTCTCCTCTCCTCTCCTCTCCTCTCCTCTCCTCTCCTCTCCTCTCCTCTCCCCTATTCTATTCTATTCTATTCTATTCTATTCTATTCTATTCTATTCTATTCTATTCTATTCTATTCTATTCTATTCTATTCTATGGAAGGGAAGGATTTATAGTCCTTGCAGACAGCTGGTCATTTGCATTCTTTGAAAGAGTCGTTGAGGTCACTTGGAGGTTTATCTGTGTCCTTTTGGCAGTTCCAAGAAGGCTGCACATCCATTTGCACCACTCGGGTGACCCTGAGGATGCAGAGAAAAACCTCCCAGTGGCCTCAACGACTCTCTCAAAGAATGCAAACGACCAGCTGTCTGCAAGGAGTATCAATCCTTCCATACACCGCCATCCAGTGAGAGCTGAAGAAGCTTCTTGGCTGAGAAGCAAAACGTCTTTAAAAAAAAAAAAAGTCCAGTTGCCTGTACCTGGATGACTGAGAATCTCCATCGGCATGGAAATTCTGGTTCCAAGGGTGGTTGTAAGTTAAGGGCGACCTCTTTCCCTACCTGCTATCCCTGGTTAGACAAAACAAGTTGTATGTTGGCTCTGGGTCCAAGACCAGCAAGTGGCTGATGGAGGAGGGTGAGCTGCAAGCCAAACAAAGGATACCTTTTCAGAAAAGGTGACTTTGCAGGCAGATGGATGGCTTTGCTTTCCTTCCTCTTACCCACCCTCCAAGGCAGAGCCCACTCTTCTATTGCAAGCCCCACTTCTCCCTTACAATGCCTCCATTGTCAGTGATTATCATCTGTAAATGCCACCTATGAAATCGGCAGCCTTTTTCCATTCTCTCCCCTCCTTCCTTTTTTTCCCTTTCATTCAGGAGCCTTGTGGTCCAAGCCTTGATTGTTCTTGGCTGAATTCTTTCCCAAGCTTGTTGTCTTGCTTTTCAACCCCCAGGTTTTCCCTCACCCCCTGCTACATTCAAGGTGGAGGTGAGCGGAGAAGAACATTGCCAAAAAGGCATTAAGAGTTGTTAACCTAATCTTGCGTAGCTTCTTCTCTGGTAATGTTGTACTACTAACTAGAGCATACAAAACATTTGCTAGACCAATTCTCGAATACAGCTCATCTGTCTGGAACCCGCACCGCATATCGGACATAAATACAATCGAGAGAGTCCAGAGATATTTTGCGAGAAGAGTCCTCCATTCCTCTAACTGCAATAAAATACCTTATGCCACCAGACTCCAAATTTTAGGCTTAGACAATTTAGAACTATGCCGACTTCAGTCTGACCTAAGCATAGTACATAAAATTATCTGCCACAATGTCCTTCCTGTCAATGACTACTTCAGCTTCAACCACAACAATACACGAGCAAAATAATAAATACAAACTCAAGGTAAACTGTTCCAAACTCGATTGCAGAAAATACGACTTCAGTAACAAAGTGGTCAATGCCTGGAATGCACTACCTGACTCTGAAGTTTTTTCCCCAAACCCCCAAAACTTTAACCTTAAACTGTCTACTGTTGACCTCACCCCATTCCTAAGAGGTGTGTAAAGGGCGTGCATAAATGCACCAGCGTGTCTACCGTCCCTGTCCTAATATTTCTTTTCACTCTTACTCTTTTCATGTATTCAAATTATATTTATACTTTTTTAAAAATTTGATTTATATGCTGCCCTTCTCTAGAGACTCAGGGCGGCTTACAATGCGTTAAGCAATAGCCTTCATATTTTTGTATATTTTATACAAAGTCAGCTTATTGCCCCCCAAACTGGGTCCTCAATTTACCTACCTTTGAAAGGATGGAAGGCTGAGTCAACCTTGAGCCTGGTGAGATTCGAACTTGCAATAATTGCAGACAGCTGGAGTTAATCACAATGCACAATGCATTAGTCTGCTGAGTGATCCAGGCTCTATAGATAACTTTTACCTGTTATCTTATATACGCTTGACAAATAAACTTATGATTATAATTATGAAAAAAATAAAAAGAAAAAAGAAATCAACCTGGCACCTTTTACTGATAAAGATATTCTCATCCTTAGACAGTCTATTGTGGCAGAGAATGGCATCAAGGGGCTAGTTGAAAATTAGCATGTTCAATCAGGCTTTGAATGACAGGGGTTGAAGAAGGGAGAGGATCGATCCTGATATCGACAGAGCAAGGACCTTGGCAAGACAACACCTAGAATCCTGCATCCAATTTTGGTCACCACATTATATTGAGGCTTTCAAAAAGAGACCGAACAACCATTTGTCTGAGTGTGGGATAATAGAAGTTGGGTATAATTTCAAAAAAGCACTTTCTTAATTAGCTTTCCATAATATTTATGCTTCTATGTTTTCTGATTGTGTAATGCTTTGATATCATAAGAATATTCCAAGACAATCTCCTTTCCTGTCTATAGATCTGCATAATTAGATGCAAGGTTTATTTATTTTTATCTATATCCCTCCTTTATTACCTTTTACAAACAACTCAGGGTGGTGAACATATCCAACATACCTTCCTCCACCTATTTCCTCCACAACCCTGTGAGGTGGGTTGGGCTGAGAGAGAGAGGCACAAAATCAGCCACAGCTTGCTTTCATGGCTAAGGCAGGATTTAAACTCAGGGGCTCTTGCTTTCTAGGATGGTGCCTTAACAATTAGACCAACGGGCTCTCTTCTTGGTCCTGTTACATTACAATGGCCATTTTCACAGTCATTTCATTCCTCCTGATTGGATTATTACAAGATACTCTACATGAGACTGCTCTTGAAGAGAATTTGGAAGCTTCTGTTGATGCAAAATACAGTGATGTGGGCTGTTAGGATATGGTGTAAGCCTAAAAGATTGGCCAGGCAATATATAAACAATATATGTGTTCTATGACTTTAACATGAATATGTATTATATGACTTTATTTATTTATTTTATTTATTTATTTGTTTAGATTTGTATACCGCCCTTCTCCTTGCGGACTCAGGGCGGTGAACAGCCAAATAAAATAGTACACAAAAGTTAAACAATTTCTTTAAAAAAGCATATAACTTTGGCTAAAAATTAAAACCATTAACCATTAAATATTTAAAATACCCAACCCTATAATACAGATCTTAAAAATTCAGCGGGGTCAGGCTAGACCAGCAAGCTGAAAGAGATGAGTTTTCAGGGCCCGACGAAAAGTCCGGAGGTCAGCAATTGTTCTCAGTTTTGGAGGAAGATCGTTCCAGAGGGTAGGGGCTGCCACAGAGAAGGCCCTCCCCCTGGGGGTCGCCAGCCGGCATTGTCTGGCTGACGGCACCCTGAGGAGACCCTCTCTGTGGGAACGCACCGGCCGGTGGGAGGCTATTGGCGGCAGAAGGCGGTCCCGTAAGTACCCTGGTCCTAAGCCATGGAGCGCTTTAAAGGTGGTCACCAACACCTTGAAACGCACCCGGAAGTCCACAGGTAGCCAATGCAGCTCGCGCAGGAGAGGTGTCACATGGGAGCGTCCCGTCGCTCCCATAATCCCCCGCGCGGCTGCATTCTGCACTAGTTGGAGCCTCCGGGTGCATCCCAAGGGGAGCCCCATGTAGAGAGCATTGCAGTAGTCCAGGCGAGAGGTGACGAGTGCCTGAGTGACTGTGCGTAGGGAGTCCCGATCTAGAAAGGGCCGCAACTGGCATATCAGGCGAACCTGATAGAAAGCTCCCCTGGCCACAGCCGTCGTGTGATCTTCCAAAGACAGCCGTGGGTCCAGGAGGACGCCCAAGTTGCGCACCCTTTCCGTGGGGGCCAATGATTCGCCCCCAATAACCAGTGATGGTGTCAGCTGGCTATATCGGGACGCCGGCAGCCACAGCCACTCGGTCTTGGAGGGGTTGAGTCGAAGCCTGTTTCTCCCCAGCCAGGCCTGCACGGCTTCAAGGCACTGGGACATCACTTCCACCGCATCGTTGGGGTGGTCTGGGGTGGAAATGTACAGCTGCGTATCATCAGCGTACTGATGGAACTCCACCCCAAAACCACGGATGATCTCACCCAGCGGCTTTACATAAATGTTGAACAGGAGGGGCGAGAGGACCGATCCCTGCGGCACCCCACACACTAGGCACCTCGGGGTCGACCGCTGCCCCCCTGTCAACACAGATTGCGACCGGTCGGAGAGGTAGGAGGAGAACTTTAAGTAGTAATGCTGAGTCATTGTAATACTGAGTCATTATATCCTAATTGGATAAGCTCTGTTGTAACTATATTTAAGAAGGGAGCTGAAATGTAGTCATTGATGTTATGCTACCATCGTGTGTGGAGGTGCTATCATCATGGATGGATCTGCTACCATCGTGGTTTGTTACCAGAGTGAACTTGCTATTATTACCAACTACTATTTGTATGGTAAGAAGATCTTTATATCACTGGACTGATTTAACTGGCAAAGACTTGGATTGATTAAAGACTATGAGATTGTTTTTTCACTATAAAGTAAACCTTTGATAAACCAGTTTGCACGTATCTTATTCATTGCTCTCAGCACCGTTTTCCTGTGCTCTCCACTCTACTGGTTGGTTAACACAACAATATCCTTAACACGGGCAAATATAGGTGCTTCTCATTTGGCACATGTCCACTGTGAAATGTAAAATTTGTTACTACCAGTTCTGTGGGCGTGGCTTAGTGGTGGGGAGTAATGTGACTGGGTGGGCATGGCTAACTTTTTATTTTTTATTTTTTTACTTTTAAAAACATTTTCTCTACCTCTTCGGCCGAAGAGGTTGTAGAAAAAATGCTTTTAAAAGCGTCTGACGATCCCAGCTGAGCCGCACGATCATCAGAGGCTTTTTTTAAAAAAAATTAAAAGCATTTTTTCGGCCAAAGAGGTTGTAGAAAAAATGCTTTTAAAAGTAAAAAAACAAAACAAAACCAACCTCTGATGATTGTGTGGCTCAGGTGGGCATGGGGCGGGCAGGGATTTTTGCTCCCAGTTCTCCGAACCACCTGCCACCATCGCTACTGGATCAGGCAATCCGGTCGAACCAGGAGCATTTCACCCTTCCACATGTCCCATGAGTGGTATTGGTTATTTGTAGGCTCCTGGATATAACTCTAGGCATGGTGGTTACTTTTAAAGCCTTCACCACATTATAAAAAAGATTGCAAGACTCTAGAAAGAGTGCAGAGAAGAGCAACCAAGATGATTAGGGGACTGGAGGCTAATACATACGAAGAACGGTTGTATTAACTGGGCATGGCTGGTCTAGTGAAGAGAAGGACCAGGGGAGACATCATAGCAGCCTTCCAATGCTTGAGGGGCTGCCACAGAGAGGAGGGGGTCAAGCTGTTTTCCAAAGCACTCCGTCAGAGGAATGAGTAAGCCTCTGGAGCTTGGTGGATTTCAAAGCTTCCAGAGATGTGAGTCAGCTTCCAAGTGGATGACGGTGGAAGAGGCAACTTGTTTTGCTCAAGAATGCTCTTGTGACTCAAGAACCAGCAGTGACAAAAACTATAAAACATTTACCATATTTTTTGGAGTATAAGACACACCGGATTATAAGACGCACCTACCTTTTTTGGTGAGGAAAACAAGAAAAAGAAATCTCCCTCTTAGCAATTTTGCCTCATGGCAGCAAACAGCCTGCTTTACTTTCATTTTCGTTTTCAGCATAGCTTGATTAGCGCAAGGGGGAAAAAAAACCCCTGCTCCCAGCAATTTACCTCCTTGCAGCAAGCGGCAGAAACCCTGCGCAAAACAGCTCGAGAGCAAAACAGCTGAGAGTCGGGAGGCCGATCCAATCAACTTGTGCTAATTAGCCTGTGCTGAAGCTGAAATGAGCTGCTTGCTCCAAGGAAGAAAACTGCTGGTAGGCAGAGGCCAAAGGGTGGGGGCCAGTGGGTAGGCGGGGCTACATTCAGTGTATAAGACACACCTAAAATATCACCCCCTTTTAGGGGGGAAAAAGGTGCATCTTATACTCCGAAAAATACGGTACTTAACAGCAATAGCCAGGAAGAAATGAAATGTGAAGGAACCAGCTGAGATCTGTCTGTTTTTAGCTATCTTTATGCCCAAGGGATGTAAGCGTACAGCTCCCTGCCCAGGGACCTATTATGCCTCCTAGTCCAGCAGGAAGGCAATTAAAGTTACACGCTCAATTGGTCACATTTCAGGATGTGACTAGAGCCCAGCTGTCCCTGAAATGAAGCTATTTCATAAGATAAAGGCAACGGCACAGAGCAATGCCAAAACATCTGGCTCTTGTAGCCCATAGCTATGTGGTGTTTTGTTTCTTTTTATTTAAACAACCAGAAAGTTAGAAGTAATCAAGCAGCTTCAAATTCTTCTGCAGAACACGAAATTAAGGGTGCACGGATTAGATTGTCCAGCTCTCAGATGGGGATATTGGCTTTTCTGGATGTTTATCTTAATTGGAGGGTATACAGGTAGTCCTCGATTTACGACCACAATTGAGCCCAGCATTTCTGTTGCTAAGTGAAACATTTGTTAAGAGGACTTTGCCCAGTGGTGAAACCCAAATTTTTTTACTACCGGTTCTGTGGGCATGGCTTGGTGGGGGTGGTGCGGCTTGGTGGGCGTGGCAGGGGTAGGATACTGTAAAATCTCCATTCCCTCCCCACTCCTGGGGAAGGATACTGCAAAATCTCCATTCCCTCCCCACTCTGGGGCCAGCCAGAGGTGGTATTTGCCGGTTCTCCAAACTGCTCAAAATTTCCGCTACCGGTTCTCCAGAACCTGTTAGAGCCTGCTGGATTTCACCCCTGGTTCTAATCAGTTGCTATCCATATTTGTGACACTTATCATTTTTACAGCCTTATTCCTTTTTCGGTTGCTGTTAGTTGTCTAGAATCATGAACCTGTGAATTCACTTGGACTCTGACAAATGGGCCGTTTAATCTCGAGGGAGATGGGTGCTCTAGAAACGTGTAAAATAGCTAATCTGGAGCTGTGCTACCTACTTGCAGTTAGATCAGTGGTGGGTTGCCCCCGGTTAGAACCAGTAGTAAAACTGGAGGAAAGCTCCACCGAGCCCAACATCATCAGAACACTTCTGCGCACGTGCAGAAGAGCACACGCATGGCCCCATTGCGAACCGGTAGTAAAGGTAAGTAGAACTCACCCCTGAACTAGATAAACCATGGCAGGTAAGCGGTATATGCCTTTAGAAGTAGATCTGTTGGGGGGAGCATAAGACCCATGCTTTTGGACCATGGTCTAAATCAGGCTGCCCATGTAGAATTGAATACAGACTGACGGAGTTTGGAAGGGACTGTAGAGGTCTTCTAATCCAATCTCCTTTGGGTGTTGCAAGGGTGTTAAGGATATTGTTGCTGTAGTAGCAACTAGCAGAGTAAAGTGCACAGAGAAACGTTGCTGAGAGCAATGAGATATGAGATACGTGCAAACTGGTGTTATCAAAAGTTTTCTTTATAGTGGAAAATGAACAATCTCGTAGTCTTCTAAACAGTCCAAGTCTTTACCAGTTAAATCCAAAAAGCTTCTTACCAAACAAACAGTAGTTGGCTCACTCTGGTTCACAAACCCCGGATGGTAGCAGATCCACCCACAGACGCACGCAATGATAGCACAATGGCAGCTTATCATCAACTGAATACATTACAGTACCTTTCTTAAATACGTTGTTAAATTACAACTAATTATAGCATGACTCAGCATTACAGCATGATGCAGCATTAAAACTTAAAGTCACAGAACACATATATTGCCTGGACAATCTGTTAGGCTCAAATCATATCCTAACAAAGGGTCTCCTTCAGCCAGAAGCAGTCCTTCCCAATTCACAGAGAAAAGGAGAAAGAATTGGATCTTTTAGGTGATTTTTGGGCTTTTTTTCTTCTAGTACCATATCCGTCATCGGACGTTGGTGATACACTGGTGATCTTATTTTTATCAACAGCCGCATGAAAAAGTGCTGCTGAGTTTTGTCCAAACCGATCCTTTAAATTTTGAAGCCACAATGTTCTTCTGCCTGGATCTCGTTTGCCTTCAATCTTTCCTTGGAGGATTAAGTGAAGGATGCCGTATTTTTCCGGGTGTTGCATCACATGTCTGAAATATTCTAACTTTCACTTTTTTAATGGTTTTGATGATTTCCCTTGGCTTTCCCAGGCGGCTTATCATCTCCTCCTTTCTGATTTTCTCAATCTAACTTTGGGGTTCTGGGAGTTGCAATCAGAAGCTAAATTTAGCCATACTAACATCATTGCCCAGAGGATCATTGGCTGCCCTCTCCCCTCTTTGGAACAGCTTTATAGCTCCCGCTGCCTTAAGAAAATTCAAAACATTCATGAAGATCAATCTCATCCTGGGCACCCCCCTTTTTTTTTTAAACTATTACCCTCTGGCAGACGGTACAGGACAATAAAGACAAGGACAAATAGGCTGAAAAACAGCTTCTATCCCAGAACAGTAACTATATTGAATTCTACAATATAGTGCAATATTAATGCAATATCAGGGGTTTTCAATTCAATTGTATAGAATACGAAGGATGTGTGTCTGTGTTTTATTTTTGTGGTTATTAATTTCGTTGTACGGGGTGCAATGGCAATAAACTAACTAAACTAGTAGTTGTGCAACTTGTGTGTGCTGACTTGTGACTTTGATACTTAATTCTTTAACAGCACAACCTACCTGCGTGAAACTCTCTGGCTTAAAAGATTTCTGCCCGTTATGTTCTCTGCAATGGGTTGACCGACCTTCCCTAGGACTCATTGCATATCCAAAACAGGTCATTAATGTGCTTGAATACTTTCTAAACAAAGACGCACCTAGAAAATTCACTTCCATGTCAGCTTTTCAAGCTCCTGTGAATTTAACCTGTCAGATCTCTAGGCCAGGCAACCTGTGGCTCCGGAGTTATATGCGGCTCTTTGGACCCTCTGCTGTGGCTCCGTCAGGTAATCCCATCATGGACTGGCCCCGCCCCTTGCCCTCCCCTCCCAGTCACTCCTCGCCTGGCCTGAGAAGATGGAGAAGCGGCCAGGACAGAGATACAGAGTGGGGGAGGAGAGAGAGAGAGACATAGAGATACAGAGAGAGACATAGACAAGACAAAGAGAGAGGGGAGAGGGAGGGAGAGAAGAGAGAGATGTCAAAAGGATTTTGTGGTTCCTGGTTTTTTTAACAACTGGTTCTCTGCCCTAATGACTGGCTGGGTAGGCGTGGCTAGGGGTGTGTGTCATGTGACTGGTGGAAGTGAGTGACATCCAGTTGGCCACGCCCACCCAGGTTTTGTGGCTCCCAGTGTTTTCTTTTCTGTGGGAAACGGGTCCAAATGGCTCTTTTGAGTATTTAAGGTTGCAGACGCCTGCTCTAGGCTGAAATGCAGGCATTCTAGCCATCGAAGAAAAGATATTGAAGTGGACATAAAGGTATGATTTATTCTCCAGTTTGCGATCGATTTCTGGAAAAAAGGCACACAAAAGGAGGCAACAAGAGAATTCCAGGACTCTCAACAATTAAAATTCTTTCTCTTAAAAAATAAATTACAAGACTTCCAAATCTGATACAGAAATGTTTAAAAACGTAATTCATTGATTCCATACAAAGGCAGGACAAGCTTCTGAGTATAGGATGAATGATGGTGGATTCAGGTTACATAGAAACACGACCCCAAATATATGGGGGTGCAACTCCCAGAATCCTCCAGCACAAAGTTTGCTGGGGAATTCTGGGAGCAGCATGCCCAAAAGATTCGGTGGGTACCAAGGATTCATGCCTTTACAATGGCAGGAACAGAAGAAAAAATTTGAGAATACAGGTAGACCTCGATTTACAACCCTAATTGAGCCATAAACCTATGTTGTTAAGTGAGGCATTTGTTGTGAAGCTTTGCCCTATTTTTACAACTTTTCTTCCCACGGTTGTTAAGTGAATCAATTGCAGTTGTTAACGACCCGGTTGTTAAATGAATGTGGCTTCCCCATTGACTCTGCTTGTCAGAAGGTTGCAAAATGTGACCCCGGGACGCTGCAACCGTCATAAATATGAACCAGTTGCCAAGCATCCAAATCTTGGGTCACATCATGTGACCATGAGGATGTTGCAATGGCCATTAAGTGAGAAAAATGATTGTCACTTTTTTTCAGTGAATTTGTAACTTTGAATGGTCCCTAAAGGAACTGTTGTAAATCGAGGACTAACTACTGTATGAGTGTTAAGAGTTGACTTACTTTGATTCTGCAGAGGTGGTGTAATTGGACACAGGCATCCACAGAATGGGTCAAAAAAGGACACACCCCGGGAATAAAATATTAGTAATACTTCGCATAGCAAAATTTGTATAGGTTTGTTACCATATTTCTCCCAAAATGAGACTGGGTCTTATATTAATTTGTGCTCCAAAAGATGCATTACAGCTTATTTTCCAGTTAGGTTCTTATTTTTTAAGGAAATACAGTAAATGCATCCATCTGGCTGATCTTAACTGGGGATTATATTACAAGGATCCTGAAAAATTATGCTAGGGCTTATTTTCTGGATAGCTCTTATTTTGGGGGAAATACGTAGGGGTGAAATGCTCCTGGTTTGGACCGGATCACCCAATCCGGTAGCGATGGAGGTGGGTGGTTTGGAGAACCAGTAGCAAAACTCCCTTCTCCCCCCCACATTGCCCAGCTGAGCCGCGCAATAATCAGAGGCTTTTTTTTATTTTTAAAAGCATTTTTTCTACAACCTCTTTGGCCAAAAAAGTGCTTTTAAAAGGAAAAAAAAGCCTCTGATTATCGCGCGGCTCAGCTAGGATCATCAGAGGCTTTTAAAAGCATTTTTTCTACAACCTCTTCAGCTGAAGAGGTTGTAGAAAAAATGTTTTTAAAAGGGAAAAAAGCCTTTGCCGATCAGGCAAGTCAGCTGGGATCGTCAGAGGCTTAATAATAATAATAAAAAAAAGCCTCTGCCAGTCAGGCAAATCAGCTGGGATTGTCAGAGGCTTTTAAAAGCATTTTTTCTACAGCTTCTTCAGCTGATAGAAAAAAATGTTTTTAAAAGGGAAAAAAGCCTTTGCCGGTCAGGCAAGTCAGCTGGGATCGTCAGAGGCTTAATAAAAAAAAAAAAAAAAAGAAAGCCTTTGCCGAAGAGGTTGTAGAAAAAATGGTTTTAAAAGTTAAAAAAAAAAAGTTGGCTACGCCCACTCAGTCATATAACCCCCCCCACACACACACACCAAGCCACGCCGACAGAACTGGTAGTAACAAATTTTACATTTCACCACTGGAAATACAGTAGTGGTTGGGATAATGTAGGGGGTGTTTGAAGAAAAGGAAGTGAACATCTTTCTCCTAACTTCTCCCATAAGATTTGATTTCTGAAATAAGCATTCAGGTATTTTTTTAGAAAAAGAGGAAAGGAGAAGAAATAGAGACAAATCTTTACTAACTTAACGGCAACGATTCTCTGAACAACTGGGGCAAAGAAAGGTCATAAAATGGGTGGGGAGGCAAACCTCACTTAAGTGTCTTGGTTAGCCATTTTGGACTCCGCTGTGGTTGTACGTTGAGGACGTCCTGTGCTTATTCAAAGCTGCCAACCTAGCACAATCTGTTGGAGAATTTGCCCATGGGGTTGTCTAGGGAAACCTTGCTCCCTCAGAATAAAATGGGAGATGGGCCATTTCCAGTGGTGGGATCCTCCCCGTTTAACAACCGGTTCGGTGATCGCGCGATTTGCTCTGCGTGCATGCGCAGTTTGAAGAAATCTTCACTTCCTGGTTTCTTCAGAGGAGTAACACAGCTGATTCGCGCGGCAATCCGCACTACCATGCGAATCAGCTGAGAAGATGAAGGTAGGAAAATAGTGCGGGTAGTCAGATCTGATTGTCGGAGCTACCGATTCGCCCGAACTGTACGAATCCCACACCAGGCCATTTCTATCGGTAAAGAACAGCACCCAGTCTTGTTAGAGTCACTAAGTTAGGAGTCTTCAGGCTTAACAGGGTGGCTGGCATCACTCTATTTTAACAGCAAGGAAGTAAGTAAGTAAGGGGATTTATAGAGGGGGACTCTGGGTCTAGAGGGGCCTGTAGTACAGGTGAGCAGGTGCATAACAGGAGATGGGTAAGCTTTCAGATCCTCTCCCCTCCAAAGGCTTGGTTACCCACAAACTCGCCGTTTTCGTATAATCCCATATAAAACCGAAGCAGCAATTTGTTTTTATTGAAGTACCTAAACTGAAAATAAAAGTTTTAGAACATAATTTAAAAAAAATAATAATAATAAAACAAAACGAAGCAAAACCAGCAGAAGTAGCAAAATATATGATTTGTTTGGGGTTTTTCTTTTATAGCAACTGATACCTAACAGTCACTAGTAAACTTACTATCAAGGTGATAATCTCTCTGGTAACCACCATTTAAAAAAAAAAAAAGACCATGTAAATATATAATTAATATTTATACATTTTTGTGGCAGCTATGTACAAAAGTTTTCTTTAATTTCCTTGGTTTTGTCTGAAAATGTCCAAGCCCTGAATTCCTTAGGGGCTGCCTCCTTTAAATTTTAGACCAGAGCTGTGTATGATATATGATGTGGTAGATCACTTTCACGTTTGGTCAACAAAGTACCAATGGACAGTGCGCTCCTAAAACACCTTAGGAACAATGCAGTAGCTTTCTCTGTTCAACCTGAAGAATGTTGTGCTGCCAGAATTCCCAGGGGAATTAGGTGGTTATCGTGGCAACAGATCCTCAAACAGGAAAACGCTAAAGATTTTTCAGTGTAGAGCAGGGGTGTCAAACTCAAGGACCGTGGGCTGGATCCGGCCCTGGGGATGGTTAGATTTGGAAACACCCTGGAAACAGCGAAGGACCGGCCCACATTGTCTCTGCCAGTGAAAACGGAGCTTGGGAGGGCCGTGTGCCGAGTTTGCTGGCAGGGGGTTGCAGGAGATCGTCGCAGCCTTCTGAGCTCCGTTTTCACTGGCAGAGTGCACGGGCCGCCACAGGCACCCGCGCCACAAGTGACATCGAGCTGGCCACGCCCACCCGGCCCCCAAGATCACACACAACCCTGAATGAAATCGAGTTTGACACCCCTGGCGTAGAGAATCTTGATGCCCGCAGGTAAGGTAGCCTCGTGCATGGCAGCTCTGATTTCTGCTTTCTGAGCTCTCACAGGTCGCAGAGCTTTGGATTAATGAATGGGGAAAACGGAAGGATTTCCACCTTCACAGGAATGCTCTTCACCCCCTACTCCAGACTCTCCTTCTGAGAAGTAACAACATGCTTCTGCGTAGCAACAGACATCGGGATCTTCCTTTTTGTTGTTCTCGTTTAGATACCGCTTCCCACAAGATTCGTATGAGCAGCTCTTCAGAAGGCTTAAGGCTTGCAACAGATGGCAGTGTACCGAAGATGATGAGGATGAGTAGGCTTGGTTGCTTGGAATGGACTTTTTCACAGTTCCTTAACGGCTGCCCCTCCGGTGGTCCTCCCTCCAGCCCAGCTGGACGGAGACTGTGCACACAGACGCGCACCCATTCATTCACTGACACACACGCTCCCACACTCGTATATGCACAGAAGGGTCCCCCAGATGTTGCGGCATCAGCGCCTTTTGAGTCCACCATTGGCAAGGTGAGGTGGATGCTTGGGAAGACAAGGTTCGTCAGGGAGGGGATCGTGGGAAAAAACGGAGTCCTCTCCAGACGAGCAGGTGGAACTGCGAGTGTCTGGAAAACTGGGAGAATACTGGTCCAACGGTAGAGAGAGGTCCAGGTATTCCTAAAAAGAGAATAAGAAAGTGGTGAGAACAATGTCAAATGCTCTTCTCAAGTTGGCGGGAAAAAAAATAAGAGAAATGGGGAATTGGTCACAAAAATTACAATCGCATGCATCAGGAGGTACGTTTCTATGACTTCCTAAATCAGGGGTCCTCAAATATTTTAAACAGGGGGCCAATTCACAGTCCCTCACACTGTTGGGGGCCCGAACCGGCTGGGTGGGCATGGCTAGATGGGCATGTGACTGGGTAGGCATGGCCAATTTAGCAGTCCATTAAACAATACACACAAATTAAATTTTAATTTGTTATGCTCCTAGGGGTGGAAAGCAGGTTAGGGAAGGGATGTAGATGCCTTGGGGTGTATGTGAGGGACTTCTGTTTGTGTGTGTGTGTGTCTCTCACTCTCTCTCTGTGTGTTTCTCTCTCCTTCCCCCCCATTTTTGGCCTCCCAGGGCCACTTCATGTCCTGATTTTGGCCTCCTCGGACTCCAGAAGGCAGGTGGGGGCCAGCGGGTAGGTGGGGCAATGTGGGTGGGGCAGCCTCGTGGTCTCGCACAGACCGGATTAATGGTCTTGGCAGGCCATATCCAGCCCACGGGCCGTAGTTTGAGGACCCCTGTCCGAAATGAAATGAGGCTGATGGAATTTCTCTTGAAGAAGGTACAAAAGTCGACCATGGAAGAGGGAATTTGTAGCTCAGGGTTCAACTGTAAGGCCTTGATGCTCTCTAATCTGGAGTTTGCCTTGCAGATTTTTCATTATCAAACTAAGTAGCATCACCATACTCTATGTTGATGAAGATTCTCAGTCACCCAGGTAGAATTATATGGAAGTTTGAGTTATGGCAACTGGACTTATTTTCTGTTTTTTGCTTGTTTGTTTTGAAATGTTTCACTGCTTATCCAAGACTGAAGAAGCTCCATGGAAGAAGGGCGAAATGTTGCAAACGAACAAGCAAACAAACAAAAAAAATGAATAGCAGTCCAGTTGTCCACAATTCAACTTTTGGATCACCAGTGCTAGCATTTATTACCTAAAGGTAAACGTTCCCCTCGCACATACGTGCTCGTCGTTCCCGACTTTAGGGGGCAGTGCTCATCTCTGCTTCAAAGCTGAAGAGCCAGCGCTGTCCGAAGACGTCTCCGTGGTCATGTGGCCGGCATGACTCAACGCCAAAGGTGCATGGAATGCTGTTACCTTCCTACCAAAGGCGGTCTCTATTTTTTCTACTTGCATTTTTTATGTGCTTTCGAACTGCTAGGTTGGCAGAAGCTGGGACAAGTCATAGGAGCTCACCCTGTTACGTGTCCCTAGAGATTCGAACCGCTGAACTGCCAATCTTTCAGTCGACAAGCTCAGCATCTTAGCCACTGAGCCACCACATCCTTATTTATTACCTAATTTGGATCATTAAGCATCTGCAAGAAAGCCACCAAGCTCAGAGAGCATCAAGGACCCTCACAGTACAAAACTCAACCAGATATCTTTCTGCAGATGTGAATACATACTTAAGAATTCAGATGCCGATATTTACAGACTAAAAAGAAGGAAGCCATGGCTAAATTCTGTTTAGCTCTGTACCATACAAAGGTTGTGTCACTTTCTGCTTATTTAGGGAATTACTACAGGGAGATGGTGGCTCAATGGCTAAGACGCTGAGCTTGTTGATCGAAAGGTCGGCAGTTCAGCGGTTCGAATCCCTAGTGCCGCATAACGGAGTGAGCTCCCGTTCCTTGTCCCAGCTTCTGCCAACCTAGCAGTTCGAAAGCAGGTAAAAAATGTGAGTAGAAAAATAGGGACCCCCTTTGGTGGGAAGGGAACAGCGTTCCATGCGACTTTGGTGTCGAGTCACGCCAGCCACATGACCACGAAGACGTATTTGGACAGCGCTGGCTCTTCGGCTTTGAAACGGAGATGAGCACCACCCCCTAGAGTCAGGAACAACTAGCACATACGTGCGAGGGGAACCTTTACCTTTATATATGGACTGGAATTTCTTATCCATTCAAGAACTGAGTATAAAACACCCGCAACAGTGACCAAGCTGGAACTGATTATCCAATTTTTGATAAGATATTTAATCCAGAATTAGGCTAACTGCAAACAACAAACAACTGTTTTAGCTTCAGGCCCCTCTTGTCTTTATTGACAAAAAACAGTAGATAAAATTTCCTTCTACAGGAGACCAAAATAATCAAAACACTTAACTTTACCCTACAGTGATCGTAATTTAATTTTAAAAAAGAGAGCAACCTTCCTAACATCTCAGATAATTTGCTCCTCCTGCTTGTGATTTTCCACTGCCCTACTTGCCTATCTATTCACCCACCTCCCATAAAAAAGCAGCAGAGACTTTCCAGCAGCCTAATTAGGGCAAAATGGACTTTGTGGGGGAGGGTGTCTTTTACCTGGTTGGAGGTCATGGCCACGATCCTATCTAAGTCTTCGACCAGCTGCTTAAACGTCGGCCGTTGGGATGGAACGGCGTGCCAGCAATCCCGCATCATCATGTACCTGGGAAGAGAGAACAATTAATATGCCTGCATCTAAGTTGTGTTAAACCGGAGAGGAATAGGACATCTCGCACCATGGCCATCTTGCTGCAGCCAACTCGCTGCGGCTATTTTGCCATGGCCAATGTGCCATGAGACAGCTCATCGTGGCCAAGTCACCATGGGACCATTCCATGTGATATAACTTAACGCGTTAAGTGTTATCCGCCACTGTTTCTTCATTAGATACGGGGCGCTCCCATATGACACCTCTTCTGTGTGAGCTGCACTGGCTTCCCAGTGGTCTTCCGGGTGTACTTTAAGGTGTTGGTGACCACCTTTAAAGCGCTCCATGGCTTAGGGCCTGGGTATCTACGAGACCGCCTTCTGTTACCAATAGCCTCCCACCGGCCAGTATGCTCGCACAGAGAGGGCCTCCTCAGGGTGCCGTCAGCCAGACAATGTCGGCTGGTGACCCCCAGGGAGAGAGCCTTCTCTGTGGTGGCACCTGCCCTATGGAACGACCTACCCCCCCAAGATACACATGATACCAGACCTCCGGACTTTTCATTGGGCCCTAAAAACTCACTTATTTCATCTAGTCGGGCTGGCTTGATCCCATCCTTTTGGTTTTAATTCGAAATCGATTTTAACTGGGTTGTTTTAAATTGTGGCCGAAATTATTTAATATCTTTTAAACTGTTTTAAATTTTGTATGCTATGTTTTATCTTGGCTGTTCACCGCCCTGAGTCCAGTTGGAGAAGGGCGGTATAAAAAATCAAATCAAATACAAATACAAATACAATTATTTCCATTGACAAAAAATGGAAATAATGCTGGAGAAAACAGTGGCGAATAACATTTATCACATTGAGTTATCCCCCATGGAATTGCCACACAGCAAGTTGTCCTAGACCAAGATGTCAAACTCAATGTCCGTGGGCTGAATCTGGCTCGCAGGGTGCTTAGATCTGGCCTGTGGGGCCACCCTGGAAACAGCGAAGGACCAGCCGGTGGTGGCTCTGCCAGCAAAAATGAAGCTCAGGAGGGCTGCGTGCGGCTCTGTTTGTAAGCTGCCCTGAGTCTTCGGAGAAAGGTGGCATATAAATCAAATTTTTAAAAAAACTTACATAATTTTAAAAAACCATAGAAATTAAACATTATTCATTTTATTTAATGACATTATTTAGTTATATTGGTCAGAGATAAGATAAAAACACACAAACCATGTGTGTTTTTATCATTCACACATGTTGAAATCTACCATGTTTCCCTGAAAATAAGAGCAGGTCTTATATTAATCTGTGGAGGGAGAAAGTCCTGGATGACAGTGCAAAAATGCTGTTGAACCTCCTAGTTTGACCCCTGTGGAGTTCGAGCCTGAACCGAATGGACTAGCAATTATCAGAAGGCAAACAACTACTTTGTACTCACAGTATAGTCTTATGGCTAATGTAATATCGCCATAAATAACGGTAAAGGTTTCCCCTGGCCACTCATGCCCAATTCTATGGAGTGATGCTCATCTCTGTTGTCCAAAGACGTTACCGTGGTCATGTGGCTCAGACTATATGCTGAGGTGCCCAGAGTACTGTTACCTTCCTACAACATGGTACCTATTTATCTACTTGCATTTGCATCCTTTCAAACTGCTAGGTGGGCAGGAGCTGGGGCAAGTGACGGGAGCTCATCCCCTCCGCAGCACTCAGGTCTCGAACCTGGCTTGTCAGCTTGCCAGTTGACAAGCTCAGTGTTTTTAACCGCTGTAGAAAAACTCAAAAGAAATAATGCAAAATCGGAAGACCTGGCCCATAGAATTCGCCAAGAGTTAGATATAACTGAATGGATATCATCATCACCATCACCATCACCACCATCATACTAAATAGATAAATCACCCACCCAACTGGGCACTCACAGTTCATTGGTGCAATTGCTGGGTTTGTCCATCCGATGCCCCTCTTTCAGCAGTTTGAACAGCTCCTCCACTGGCACTCCCGGGTACGGAGAGCCCCCCAGGGTGAAGATCTCCCACAAGAGGACACCGAAGGACCACCTGGTTAGCATATAAGATACATCGTGTCTTACACTGCAGCAGTTACAAGCAAGATATTACTTAGTGGTAGACAGTCTGTGGACGTATGGGGCTTTCGTAGGGGTTTTGTGTGGGTGTGTAAATTTGCAGTGGTGCGTAAAGGAACACGCCAAAAGGAGGGGGCCCTCAAACTGGCAACCAGAGGGAAGCCAAGAGCAGATTTTAGACCAGCCATCTCTTGCTGCCAAGTAATGCAAGCTGAAAATACTGTTTCTTGCCTATAGAAATTAGCATTTCATTAAACTGAGATGAATCACATCTGCTGTAGTCCACCTTTGGGAATAATTCCCAGCGCACCAGCCTTAATTGAAAATGGTAAGAAAATTTAAGGGAGCTGTGATCTGTGACCAAATTAAATTTGGGAGGGAAGTGGGGGGGAGGGATGTTAGGAGGGAAGGGTTAGAATGTGATTCTAATTAAACAGGCAGGACTAGAAGCTTCAAGGAGAAGCCGTAAGGGGTGGGCTTCAAAAACATTAGCATTTCTGACCCCCCGGGCTCTGGAGGCTTTTCTTGAGCCTCCAGGAGGGCATAAATGGCCTCCCCAGACTCCGGAGGCCCTCTGGAGGCCTTCCCGAACTTCCGGTAGGCCCGTTTTTTGCTCTCCCCAAGCCTCTGTGGGCGGGGCTAGGCAGTAGTGGGATTTGGGGATTCTCTGAACTGCATAGAATCTTAGCTAGTGGTTCTCCCGAATCCCTGTGAACTCCCAGAAGCCCACACCTGTCCGTAAGCATAATGAGACGTAAATAAACACAGTGAGAGCATAATGGCTGAATCAATTGAAGCATAATGAGACGTAAATAAACACAGTGAGAGCATAATGGCTGAATCAATTGAGGCAGGAAAATGAAGACCGGAGCTATAGCTTTCATCCATCCATCCTATCCAAACTTCTTGTCTAGAGCCAGAGCCTCTGAAGGTGGAGTAGATGGGCCTGGTGGCTCAGCAGACTAAAGCATTGTGATTAACACCAGCTGTCTGCAATTACTGTAAATTCGAATCTCACCAGGCTCAAGGTTGACTCAGCCTTCCATCCTTTCTATGGTAGGTAAAAGGAGGACCCAGTTTGTGGGGGCAATAAGCTGACTTTGTATAAAATATACAAAAGTATGAAGGCTGTTGCTTCACGCATTGTAAGCCGCCCTGAGTCTTTGGAGAAGGGCGGCGTATAAATAAATAAATTAAAAAAAGATGGGCAGTGAGAACAGAAAACTCATCATTTTTTTGTCCCAAAGGTGCTTTTTTCAAGAGGCCACTGGACTTCCTTGTTTTTTCTCTGAAGATCTTTCGCTTCTCATCCAAGAAGCATCTTCAGCTCTGACTGGATGGTGGGGGATGGAAGGATTTACAGGATTTAATCCTTCCATCTCTCCACCATCCAGTCAGAGCTGAGGAAGCTTCTTAGATGAGAAGCGAAAGGTCTTCAAAAGAAAAACCAAAGGTGCCTCTTGGAAAAAAAAAGCACCTTTGGGACAATCATGACTTGGATGACTGAGGATCTCCATAGACATAATTTCTTGCACTTATTTGGCATGCAGGTAATTCTACCTGCCACTTGTGGCTCTGCAGCTTGGAAAAAGGATATCCAAGGAGCAAGGTTGGTGAAGTGATAAAACACAGAAATGTTTGCTACTCTCAAGCAGAAGCTATCAGATGCACACGTGTAGGGTTCAAGCCAAGTACTTCATTAAGGTAAAGGTAAAGGTTCCCCTCGCACATACGTGCTAGTCGTTCCCGACTCTAGGGGGCAGTGCTCATCTCCGTTTCAAAGCTGAAGAGCCAGCGCTGTCCGAAGACGTCTCTGTGGTCATGTGGCCGGCATGACTCAATGCCAAAGGCGCACGGAACGCGGTTACCTTCCCACCAAAGGTGGTCCCTATTTTTTCTACTTGCATTTTTTACCTGCTTTCGAAGTGCTAGGTTGGCAGAAGCTGGGGCAAGGAACAGGAGCTCACCCCGTTACGCAGCACTAGGGATTCGAACCGCTGAACTGCTGGCCTTTTGATCGACAAGCTCAGCGTCTTAGCCACTGAGCCACTGCGTCCCTTAAGTACTTTATTACATTCTGCCTATTATACAGGAATCTCTCCAGACTGCCAGCCTTCCCCTGAGAACAGATAGATAGGGCTCTATGGAGCTTAAGGAGGAGGTCAGTTCTGGATTCTTAAAGTGGGGGAGGGAGATCAATTTTGGACCACTTATGGCTATGCAAGGATTTGAAGCTAATTCTGCCTTTGAGATCTTCCCGCTGCCAGGCTGGGCATTTCTCAATAGCTATCCAGCTTGTTAGAGAGTACGAAATGCAGAGAATCAACAGGCTAAGTTGAAAATCTTTTCTAATACTGTACTTTAAGGAGTCAAGAGAAATACTCACACGTCACTCTGGTGGGTGTATATTCTATCAAACAAGGCTTCTGGGGCCATCCATTTCACTGGAAGGCGACCCTAGAAAGCAGAAAAGAGGCCGTATTAATCTAGAACCATGGGGAAGAGAGGGTTCTGACCTAGGCTTCTGTCAAGTTTCCGAAAGATGCCCTAATTAATTCATGAGCCATGATCCAAACTTCAAAGGAAATACATTCATTTATTAGGAGCAACATTCCGGCAATACTCGGATGCAGTTAGAACTGATTCCACGTAGATTTACGTTCCCCTATGACCCTGTCTCTCCCCTCCTCTCTGGCCATGTCATAAATCACATTCTCCAATTAACCACTTTGGCTAGCTGTGAAACCTAATACCCTCCTTCTGATTGCGGTCAGAAAAAATGTATGGAATTCACTTCAGTTCTCCGTCCCTCCTGCTCATGGCAACTTGAAAGCTCTGCAAGTTGACACGAAGCCGAGTCCTCATCCCGATAAACTTCTTTTATTTAATTTACAGTGAATTCCTCTCCAGCAAATCTTTCCTCTCCCCCAGTCTTTCAAGATAGTTCACAATTACTGACCTTTATCAGCCTTGGAGAGGGGCCAGGCTGATGTCTTTCAGACTCCCACGATACTTGGCAAGAATGCAGGAATGAACTAATTGTCTCCTGCAAACTCCACTCCCCTTTCGCTCCTCTTTTATTCCCTCTGGGAGGGGCCCTTCATCGTCTACCTGTGGCCTTACTCCCTAGTCAATACTTGTTCTTTAGCTGTTCCCTTCTTTGCACGTGCACAGAGTCTGGCAACTCTGCGCACGCGCACACTGGGAAGAGGCTTCAGCTGTTTGTCTGCCTCACTGATGTCTGACTCTGAAGGCAGCTGATAATTGGCATAGGGCCCTGTCCCCCTCTCTGCCTCCGATGCACAGCCCTCATCAGAGCCTTCCCCAGACTCCAGAACTGGCCCATGATCCTCCCCAACCTCCTCATTGTCCGAATCTGCTGCCAGATCCGCTGGCTGCTGGCGGGCCACAACAGAGAGAATGCAAGGGGGAAATATGTTGGGTCACCAGGGATCACCCAGGCTTAATTCAACAGCTAGCCCAACACTGAACCTCTAGTACAACTTGCCCCACTCACAGATCTGTATCAGAAAACATAGATTGCAATTAGGACCAATGTAAGCAACGCTTTTCTTAGCTACCAATAATATCCAAATATATCTCCTTTAGTTCATAGCAGTCTTGCTATCCCTGTGTTTTGTTTTGTTTTAAGTTTAAACAGGAAGCTTGATATTGGAACCCAGCTATTTGCAGAAATTATTTTGGGATCCACAAAGGCCTCTCTGGGATAGTATACAGCCCCCTTCCTTCCTTCTCTCCCTCCCCTCCCTTCCTACCTCTCCTTCCTTCCTTCCTCCTTCCCTTCCCTTCCCTTCCTTGTCTTTTCTTTTAAGAAATTTCTAGGTCACTGAAGTTTTCTCCAAATTTCCACATGCCTTCTTTAAACATGCCGTTTCCTACTGAGCTTTTCTGCAATGTTTGACAATGGACTAATTTGAGCTCCCTTTGGGAGATGCCACTCACGTTGGTTGTCTTTTTGTAATAGTCTATGTGGTGAATGTCTCGAGCAAGGCCAAAATCAGCAATCTTCATCACAATGTCTTCCGTTACCAGCACATTCCTGGCAGCCAAATCTCGGTGAATGCACTAAAGAGAAAAACACGGACCGTAACAGGACTTCCTACAATGCAGCAGCTCTGGAAGGCAGAGACAAAGCTTTCGGACTGAAGATCGGTAAATCCACTGGATTCTTTGAAAGCACATTTTATTTGTTTTATTTGTATCCTGCCTTTTTAGAAATACCATATTTTTCGGAGTATAAGACGCACCCCCCCTAAAAAGAGGCTGAAAATTTGGGTGCGTCTTATACTCTGAATGTAGCTTTTTCGAAGCTTTTTTCAGCCCTAACGAGGCGCTATCGAGTGAAGCGATCTCCATGCTTTGCTCTGACTCTCAGCTGTTGTTTAGAAGCTTTTTTTCAGCCCTAACTAGGTGCTAGCCGAGTGAAGCAATCTCTCCATGCTTTGCCTGCTTTTCTCTTTGCTGCTTCCTCTCCAGCTATGCCTTAGAAGCTGTTTGTTACCCCCAAACAACAGTGGTTGTTTAAAATCCCACCATTTTTTCTTGAGACATCTTCACCTCTGCTGTTTTGCATCCTAACTTACTTCTCTGGGGTTCTCAAACCTCACAAGCTGCTAATCCTCTGCCCACCTCTGTTCAAAGTCTTCTCATTCCTTCCCTTTTTTCCCAATTACTCACCTTTTTGGATGCAAGGTATTCCATGCCCCTGGCCACTTGGTATGCGCAGGATACCAGGTCTTTGAAAGAGAGCTGTTCTTCTGGGACGTGGGTGGGGTTATAGCAATATTCCATGCCAGGAGGACGGCGGGCTTGTAGGTATTCCCTTAAATTCCCTTTGGACGCATACTCAACTATCACATAGAGCGGGCCTGGCATAGAGGAAGACAAGAAGCTTTAATGTTGTGGCCTGTCAGCCGCCAGACCCTCCAACAGCCAAATCAGAGGAGGAGGAGGAGGTGTGGGAGTAAGGGTCAGCATTAAGGCAACCTGAGAGCTCCGAGGGGAAAGAGCGAATGGAGCTGGCAGAGAGAGAGTGATGAAGGGGGAGCCTGGGCCATCTGTCAGCCCTCAGATGGTGAGTCACCAGCCCCCAGGTCTGGAGATGGCTGATGAAGAAGAGGAGGAACAGCTGGGTCCAGTGCCTGACACACAAATGCACAGAAGGCAGAGGAGAGGAGCGCAGTGGAAATCTATGAGCCGGTCCTTGGAATGGAAGAGCCACCGCTAATAGCGAAGCCTCACCCTAACTCTGGGGATAAAAGGCAGGGGGCGGAGATGAGTAGATGTGGCAGACAACTATTCTTCTCCCTGCCAGATGGACTTGTTAGCCTTCAGTGAGAGAGAAACTTTTGCCACTCCTATTAAAGGAGTGGTTTGTTGTGTTTGGGGGTTTGTCGTGTTTGGGGAGGTGGGTTAGAACACTTAAACAGAGACAGTGATACAATCACCATCCCAGTTCAATTCATGCGACATTTCTGATACTTAGCAGGCCATCTAGACCAGTTGAAGATGCCAAAGAATGAACATGAGAACTTTTCCTTGCAAAGTTGGATTTCTGTCATGGAGCTACTGTATCCACCTTAGAAGCACTTACCGTCTTGAGTACACGCTCCGAGGAGATTGATGATGTTCTTGTGTTTTCCAATCATCTTCATCATCTCCATCTCTGAGATCAGGTCAGACAGGTCTTTTTCAGTGGCATCAGCTAGGAAGGAAAAAGATACTAAGTCCTGATTGAGTCAAAGATGCATTGAAGGGAGGTTAAGATACTGGAAGTGTCCGGTTGAAATAAATTTCCTATTAATAGCCATAGCACTTAGACTTCTATACCGCTTCATAGTGCTTTACAGCCCTCTCTAAGCGGTTTATAGTCAGCATATCGCCCTCAACAATCTGGATCCTCATTTTACCGACCTCAGAAGGATGGAAGGCTGAGTCAACCTTCAGCTAGTCAGGATTGAACTCCTGGCAGTGGGCAGAGTTAGCCTGCAATACTGCATTCTAACCACTGTGCCACCAGAAAGAAGAATGAGAAAGGGAATAAGGGAGGGAGGAAGGAAGGATAGCAATAGCACTTATATACCGCTTCATAATGCTTTATAGCCCTCTCTAAGCGGTTTATAGTCAGCATATTGCCCTCAACAATCTGGATCCTCATTTTACCGACCTTGGAAGGATGGAAGGCTGAGGAGTCAACCTTGAATGGGTCAGCATCGAACTGCTGAGCTGCTGGCAGTCGTCAGCCTGTAATGTTGCATTCTAACCCTCGCGCCACCATGGCTCTTCATATCTGAAATCTGCTTTTCAGTGAGTTCCAACACATCCTTGGTCTTTATGTGTGTCTGTATTCCTGATACAGCCCCACACACATCTGAACACACATATTAAAGAGAGAGCATTGGTGGCGCAGTGGACTAAGTGCTGTTAAAGTAGCACTTAGCTGCCAGCTGCCTGCAATTACTGCGAGTTCAAATCTCACCAGGCTCAAGGTTGACTCAGCCTTCCATCCTTCTGAGGTAGGTAAAATGAGGACCCGGATTGTGGGGGCAATAAGCTGACTTTGTATAAAAAAGAATACCGCTTGGGGGGGGGGCAAAAGCCCTACTAAGCAGGTATATACAAAAGTATGAAGGCTATTGCTTAATGCATTGTAAGCCACCCTGAGTCTCCGGAGAAGGGCAGCATATAAATCATATAAATCAAACCAATAAATAAATAAATATTAAAGGAGGTTTGAAGTTCACCCGAAACTGCAGTCACCAGTTGATGTGAAAGAATAGGTACATCCAGATGTGGGTTTCAGCAGGTTCTGACCAGCTCTGGAGAACCGGTAGTAGAAATTTTGAGTAGTTCAGAGACCTGGTAGTAAAAATTCTGACTGGCCGTGCCCCCATCTATTCTCTGCCTCCCAAGTCCCAGCTGATCGGGAGGAAATGGGGATTTGGCAGTAACTTTCCCCTGGAGTGGGGTGGGAATGGAGATTTTACAGTATCCTTCCCCTGCCACGCCCAACCAAGCCACGTCCACAGAACCAATAGTAAAAATTTTGAAACCCACCACTGGGTATGCCCAGGTTAAAACAAGTTCTAAAAACATGTACAGATTAAAACAGGTTCTAATATTAAAAGACTCCAAGGGGCCCAAACCGAACAAGATGGCTGTCATCAGGAGCTTTATGCAAAAAGCAAGACAAGGGTTTTTTGGGGGAAACTTAGAAATAAAATCGTAACCTGACTTACATTTTAGCATTTTGACTGCCACTTTAGTAACTCGGTTTGGCTTGTCTTTATCCAAGCCTATTGCTTCAGCCAGGACCACTTGTCCAAAGCAACCTTCTCCCAGGGGTTTTCCTAGAATCAGCCTGGAATAAAAGCAAAGAAACAAGAGTTATTTAGCAAGGTGCTGCTAATCTCTGCAGGGAATTCACTGAAGCTAAGCCGATAGGGTTGAAGGGGTGGGTTCTAATTTTTTTTACTAATGGTTCTGTGGGCGTGGCTTATTTTGTGGGCGTGGCTTGATGGTCATGTGACAATTATTTAGGATTTAGCAGAGGTACTAGTCTAGCAGGCTTTTAACTGCTTGCAGAGCTGTACCGATCTACCCATTTATTTTTTGCAGGCACTGATCTACTCATATATTTTTGTAGGCACTGATCTACTCATGTATTTTTGCAGACACCCGTCTACTCATTTCTTTTCTTTTAACACTGATCAGCTGTAGGGCGGCTCTTTGAAGCCCCGTGGCAAGAGTTTAAACAGTTTTTTTCCCTCTAGCCATCAGCTGGGACTTAGGAGGCAGCAATAGATTGGGGGTGGGACCAAATAAAAGGTAAGAATAATGTGGGGAGTGGGGGGGCATGGGGGGGGGAGAACTGGTTCGGTGACATCATATCATCATTGCTACCGGCTCAGGAGAACCAGGCCGAACCGGGAGGAACCCACCATTGGTCTAAATGGCCTTTTTTTTGGCTTTCTGTTCCATGATACTGCCTGTATTATCCAAGAAATATATCGCTATTCTTCTCAGAGACTTTGTAGAACAGGGGTGTCAAACTCGATTTCATTGAGGGCTGCATCAGGGTTGTGTTTGACCTCGGGGAGCCGGGTGGGTCAACTCTGGGAGCATTTTTGCTCCCAGGAGGCTGCAGGGAGGGCTACTAGGCCCAAAACGGGGCGTGGGGGGAGAATGGGAGTGGTCATGTGTGCATACACAGGGGACAGGGAGAGCACAGGGGGTGCGTGTGCATGCGCAGGGGTGTGGGGTGTTTAGGAGGGTTGTACACCCATTTGCAATATGGGTGCAAGCACACACACTCTCTGTCACACGCACGTGTCCGTGCTTTCAGCACGCGACAACAAAAAGGTTAGCCATCACTGACTTAAAGGGTCTCCCTCACTTCATACTAAAAGCAATCCTCTAATTGATGGCTCAGAAATGTTATCCTCAAAGTTGGCTATGCATTATTTATTTATTTATTTATTTATTTATTTATTTATTTTTTTAAAAAAAAGAACCTTGTTATGGAAAAGAGCATAATGCTTCTGGAATTTTTCTGCCTCTGCTTTTTCAATTTATAATTGCATTTAGAAAGGAGGCGAGAACGCCGCTCGAGCACTTTCCCCAATGACGCAGCTGTTTAACGAACATCAGACATGCCTCTTTGGCTGAGCCCTTCCAAAATTAAGTGGAGAATTTAGTACCTGTCCCTGGGCAGCTCCCAGCGAGGGTCTTCTGGCAACTCGTATTCAGAGACCCCAGTCAGCATTGGGGTCCCACTGGAGGAGAGCCTTGAGGGACGCACAAGCATCACACCAGAGTTCATGGAGGAACTGGAATCAGCCGAGACCTGCATCAGAAGAAGTGAGACAGTGGAGGTTACCTTTGTCAAAGTCTTCTTGAGAATAGGTTAAGTTGGAGTTTGGTAGGGGAAGAATCGCCTGCCCTCCAACAAATTGTATCACCTTTTTACTCGAAATGGGTGCTCTTGCTGCTGTAAAGATTCTTTAAATCTTGGGACTTTGGAGAAAGCTCCTATATCAATGGTTGACCATGGCTTTGTAAGCAGAAGGTTCTACATTCAATCCCATGAATGGAAAAAAACCCAGGAAACCGTCTGCTTAGTAATTCTGGAAAACTACCATTAGCAAGCTTATATAGTAGAGCCGTTGTGGTGCAGTGGTTAGAGTGCAGTACTGCAGGCTACTTCTGCTGCCTGCCGGCTGCCAGGAATTTAGCAGTTCAAATCTCACCAGGCTCAAGGTTGACTCAGTCTTCCATCCTTCCGAGGTGGGTAAAATGAGGACCCAGGTTGTTGGGGCCAATAGGCTGACTAGAGGGGGGCTGTAAAGCACTGTGAAGTGGTATATAAGTCTAAATACTACTAAGTACTATTATAGTACTTATACTTACACCAGGCATCTCCAAACCTGGATATTTTAAGACCCGTGGACTTCAACTGCAAGAATTCCTTAGCCAGCTGTGCTACAATACCATGCTAAGTATTGTGTAAATTTGCCGATGGCTATGTTGGCTAGGGAATTCTGGGAACATAGTCCACAAGTCTTAAAGTTGCCAAGTTTGGAGACCTTTGCCTTAGACCAACTAGGGTTCAATTTGGAATAAAATGGCTTCTTAAACTCTACTCTCTCCAGAAGTTGGGAGCATACAAGCATTCTATAGCCTTGCCCTCTTGCTTACAGCCACAAAATTTAAAAAGGATTTAAGTATCTTCCTCCCTCTCCATCAAAGTATGCCAGCACATTTATTGCTTGCTAGGGTTGTGAAACCATCTGAAGGGATGCTTCATCGTGTGCTGTCAACAAAGCATCCCTGTTTGAAACCATTCTGGGAAGCTTCTGGGAAGCCCAGCATGGCTGTCTGAAGACTTTTGAGACCATCTCCATGTCTCTGTGTGTGCGGATATCACTTTACCAATAATCCTAACAAAAGCACCATCTGTGTATGTATCCTGACAGAGCTTTTAAACCATTTTGTACATTAATTCCTGCTTTAGTGTAAGAGGAGCAAGCTAGCTCTGAATCAGAAGACGCGGAGAACTTCTGGACCAGTCCTTTAGCAAACTAGACTCCCGGTGTCAACAAGCAGAGCTGCAGGGTGAATTGCATAGATGAAAATTGCAACGATACAAGATCAAAACAGCCATCTCCTCCTTCCTATTCCTTGCAAGCCTCCATGGCAAATTAGGGTGGACTGTTTTGTGCTTCCAAAGTGAGCCGCCTTGATTGCATGATGGCTGGAAGAAGAAAGTTAGCAAGTGTTGTGGCCCGCTAGGGCCAGTGGAGCTGGTGGCAGACTCAGAAAGTGAGGAGGTTGGCGAGGAACATGGGGCAGTCCTGGAGTCTGAGGAAGGCTCTGATGAGTGCTCTACATCGGAGGCAGAGAGGGAGCCAGGGCCATCTGACAGTTGTCAGCTGCCTTCGGAGTCAGACTTCAGTGGGGCAGAAGAACAGCTGGAGCCTGTTCCCAGTGTGTGCATGCACAGAGCTGCCAGGAGAAGGGAACAGCTAAAGAACAAGGGTCGACTCAGGAGTAAAGCCACAGCTGGATGATGAATGGCCCCTTCCAGAGGGAATAAAAGAGGAGCGAAAGGGGAGTGGAGTTTGCAGGAGATAATTAATTCGCTTAATTGGTTTGTGACTCTCCAAGACTCCTTGCCAAGTTTTGAAGATATCGGCCTGGCAGCTCTCCAAACCAGATAAGGTCTGTGACTGTAAATTTTCCCTTGAAAGACGTTGCTGTATGTGAATGAGAGGAATACACAGTAACTTAATAAAAAAGGGTTTTTGTTGGGACAAGGAATCTGCTTCATGCTCTTGGGAAGCCTAGGTCAGAACAGGAAGAGACAATGACTTCCTTAAAAATGGCGCCCCCCTGCATGTGTATCTAAACTTGTTCACAATGCCAGGCTCCGATTCTTCCAAGCACAATGTAATCACAGAGCCTCTTTAAGAAAGAATTTTCGAGAAGAGGTTATAAAAAATCCCAGCAACTGAACTCTTTCCCATCTCCAACCAATATATCCCCAAGCTACGGTCAGGCAGTAACTTTTTTCCGAGTTGTTTTTCTAACTGCTTCTCATGAAGCTTGCAGCTGGCTGTTTTATGTAAGGATCTTTAGAATTTTATCAGTCTGGGAACTGACTCTTCACAATCGCCGCGGAGGCCTTCCAGTTTATAAGAGATCCATCGGAAGCCAGGGGGTTTCAGGGCCATAACCTTGAATACATTAATATAAAACAGCCAGCTAAATTAGAAAGATACAAAGCAAGGGTGTCTGTTAAGCTGTGGAAAGGGTGGCTCACACATCAGCCCCAGGCTGAAATTCCAGAGGATGTAAGTAGGTTTTTGCACCCTCATTTTGGCAGGCAGCCACCAATTAATTTAAGTGGCTTGGTGTAGTGTACAATAAAAATCTTTAATTAGCCATGCCATGCGGAGGATCTGAATGGCTTTTGTTGCCAACTCAAGAAGGGATCCTGATGCAGAATTCCCAAGGCACTCTGGAAAGCTGGCAAACAACCAAAACCCGCCGATTTGTTCCAACCCAAGACGAGATATTTACACAGAAGCATTTGCAAGGTGAGAATTGTTCCACGACGGGATTGCCTTTTTTTCCTCAACAAATTTTGGTTGAATGGATGCTTGTCGTTGTCTTCAAAGAGTTTATTTCAGGGCTGATCGCTTTGTCATATTTTTTTTTAACTGACGGTTAAAATTCCTGGTGATTCCTAGTGTGCTGTTCTGAACCCCTCTGTGAGACGCAGTGGTACCCAAAACTACAAATGAAATAACCTGGCATAATAAATCTGGATGTTTAAAATGGAGACCTTTGTGCAGTAGCTGTTGTAATGTGACACCCCACTTGATGATTCACAAACTGTGCAAGCTCTACTTTGGCATCATGTGGATAGCCATAATCATTGACAGTTTTCCACCTCTGAGGCTTTCTCCTTCCTTCTCAGGTGAGGCCCAAAATGTCATGAATGAGACTTCTGAATTTCTGCAATATTTTAGGTGGTTTTAAAACAAAACTGTTTAAATTGAGGGGAGAAAGAAGAATTCTGGGAGCCACCAGCTGCTCTCTCTTTTTAAAAAATTTTTTTAAAAAGTTTTTATTGATAAAAAATATACAAACAAACATAAGTACATTAAGACAACATACAAAACAAATAAACATCGATTCAGTCTTATGACTGACTCTTAAAGCTATCACATCGGTGGGTTATTTTTCTATTTTTCTTATCTTTCTCTATTCGTATCTATATCTATATATTTACATATTTACATATTGGTGTATAGAACATTATAGTCCACTCTTTATTTAATTGTATACACTTCCTATTAAATAGTCAAAGTTATTTTTATATTCCTATTTTCCCCTCCAGCCAACTGTACCATCTTTGTCACACTAAATAGTAATCAGTATCATCTTTCTCTTGCTATTCCTTTGTAAGCTTATTCATTTCTGCGCATTCTGTAATTTTTGTGATTATTTTGTCTTCTGTCGGTAGTTGCTCAATTTCCAATTTTGGGCAAAGAGTATGCGTGCTGCTGTAAGAATATGGATAATTAGGTATTTTATTTCTTTGGTATATTGTGCTGTGATTATTCCCAGTAAAAAGATTTCCGGCTTCATTTCCAGTTTTTGTTTTGTAATTTCTTCAATCATTTTCCTAATTTCTTGCCAGTATTGTTTTGCCTTTCGGCATGACCACCAGAGATGATAGTATGTCCCTTTCTGTGATTTACATTTTCAACACATTGGAGATGTATTTGGGAACATCTTGGCCAGACGCACCAGTAGGAGGTGCCATTGGTAGAACATTTTGTAAAGGTTTTCCTTATAGGGTATAGACATTGTCAGCTTGTAATTTATCCTCCATAATTTTTCCCAGTTATCCAATTCAATGTTGTATCCTATAGTTTGGCCCAAATGATCATGTTTTCTTTAACCACCTCCTCTTCTAATTTGTATTTTTTTTTTAAAATTTGATTTATATGCCGCCCTTCTCCGGAGACTCAGGGCGGCTTACAATGCGTTAAGCAATAGCCTTCATACTTTTGTATATTTATACAAAGTCAGCTTATTGCCCCCACAAACTGGGTCCTCAATTTACCCACCTTAGAAAGGATGGAAGGCTGAGTCGACCTTGAGCCTGGCTAGGATTGAACTCAGAGAAATTACAGGCAGCTGGTGTTAATTGCTGCCTTTAGTAGGAGGCATTAGCCCTCTACGCTACACAGGCTCCTTAGATATTATTAGATACTTATAAATGTTGGTTATCATTTTCTCATCTGTACCTTGTGATATCTTATCTAATTCATTTGGTTCATTTTGAAATCCAAATTGTGCCCAATCTTGTTTTATATCTTGATTCTATTTGCAAATATGGCCACCAATCAATGTCTGATTTTTTAATTCTTAATTTTTTAATTCTTGTCTTGTTTGTAAGTCTCCTTCATTATTCAATAATTCTTTATAGCTTCTCATTTTCTCTATGTCCATGGCATTTGGGTAAATCAGTGCTTCCATAGTCGATAGCCATCATGGAACTTTACTGTAATGCTGCTTTCTAATCTCTTGCCATGTTTTGTACAATGATCCTCTGATAATATGTTGTTGGAAATATCCATGTTGTCTGTCTTTTCCCTCCCACAGAAAAGCGTGCCAGCCGCATTGTAATTCTAATCCCTCTAGGAGTACCATTCTTTTATTTTTGAGGTCTATCCAGTCCCTTATCCAATTTAATGATGTTGCTTTGTAATATAACTCCCAGTCCGGTAGGCCTAATCCTCCCTTTTCCCGGGTATCTTGCAAACAATTTATTTTAATTCTGGCCTTTTTTCCTTTCCAGATATATTTTGTTATTATTTTATTGAGGTCTTTAAAGAAATCCTTTCCTGGCCAAATTGGAGTTACTTGAAAAAAGTAGAGTAATCTAGGTAGTATGTTTATTTTTATGGATGCGATTTTCCCTAAAAATGACAGTTGTAGTTTATTCTATACTTCCAAATCCTTGTTTCATCAGTTTATTATAGTTGTCTTCTTTAATTGATGTTGCTTTATTGGTGAGCCAGATTCCTAAATACTTTACTTTCTTTACAATTTGTATTCCTAGTTTATATTCTGTCTCCTGTGCCTTTGTCAGATTCTTTGTTAATGCTTTAGTTTTTTGTTTATTAATTTTGAGCCCTGCCACTCTTCCATATTTCTCTATCTTCGCTAAAAGTTTGATTCCTGTTGTTTCCGGTTGTTCCAATGTAAATACCACATAATCAGTGAAGGCTCGTAATTTATATTCCTCTTTTCGTGTTCTCAGACCTTTTATTTCTTCATCCTTCCTAACTTCGTTTAATAAGATTTCCAACCAAATTATGAACAATAGTGGAGATAAAGGGCATCCCTGCCTCACACCTTTTTGTATATCCAAATTATCTGTCATATCCCCATTAATTATAATTTTTGCCATTTGGGAGGAGTACATTTTCCTAATCATTCGTAGAAATTTATTGCCGAAATCCATGGCCTCTAATTGTAATATGAGGAAGTTCCAGTTCAAATTATAGAATGCCTATTGTGCTTCTAAAAAAATTAAGGCTATCTGTTTATCAACTTTTTTCTCATAGTATTCCAGGACATTGATAATTGTTCTCATGTTATTTTTGATCTGTCATCTTGGGACAAAGCCGTTTTGATCTGCATGTATGTACTTGTAAATAATTATTTTCAGTCTTTGCGTTATGACCAACATAAACAGTTTATAGTCCACATTTAGCAATGAAATCAGCCTATAGTTTTTAACTTGTGTAGAGTCCGTATCTTCTTTGGGGATGAGTGTAATAATGGTTTCGGTCCAAGATTTGGGAATTTCTGCTTCTAGTAGTGCATCATTGAAAACTTGGAGTAATAACTTGTCTATTGAATACTGACATTTTTTAATAAAATTCCGTTGGTATTCCATCTGGGCCTGGAACTTCGTTATTCTTCTGTTTTTTTCTTGCTTCTACCAACTCTGTCATCGTAATTGGTCTATTTAGTGCTTCTCTATGGATCTCCTCTAATTTTGTAGTATTTGTTTTACGTAGATATTCCTTAATGTCTTCATCCTGGATTTCCTCGTTAATAGAGGTTTTGAAAAAAAATCTTTTACTATGCATTTTTTATCTGTGTTCGTATGGTGTATTTGTTCAGTTTCGTCTCGTAGCTGAAATATTGTTCTCCTTTCTTTTTCTTTTTCCAGCGACCAGTTTTGATTTGCATACTCAAAATGTTTGTGTTTTGCCAGTTTGATTTTCTGTGCAATTTCTGTTTGCGTAATTAGGTTAATTTTATGTTTGATGAGATTCAATTTTTCGTTTATTGTTTTATCATGGGGTTGTTTCTGCAGTTCTAATTCGTATATTCTAAGTTCTTCTAATAATTTGTTCCTTGTCTGTTGTTTCTCTTTGGTTTTTTTGGCCATATACACAACAGTAAGGCCTCTTATGTAGGCTTTAATTGTGTCCCATAGGTTCTGGAGCGATGTCTGTTCTTTAGTATTTATTTGAAGAAACATTTTAGTTTCTTTCTCAATCATCTGTATGTATTCCTTGTCCTTTATTGTTCCAGTGTCCATCATCCACCTCTTTTGCTTTCAATATCCTTTCCATACTGCTCTCAATACCCACAGATGCTACATACCCTGTTTCAGGGATGAAATGCTCCTAGTTCGGATCGGATCACCCGATCCGGTAGTGATGGTGGTGGTGGTTCGAAGAACCGGTAGCAAAAATCCCTGCCCCCCCCATGCCCAGCTGAGCCACACAATCATCAGAGGCTTTTTAAAAATTATTTTTAAAAGCATTTTTTCTACCACCTCTTTGGCCGAAAAAATGCTTTTAAAAGTAAAAAAAAAAAAAAGCCTCTGATGATCCTGCGGCTCAGCTGGGATCGTCAGAGGCTTTTAAAAGAATTTTTTTGGCCAAAGAGGTTGTAGAAAAAATGCTTTTAAAAGAAAAAAAAGCCTCTGACGATCAGGCAACTCAGCTGGGACCGTGAGAGGCTTTTAAAAGCATTTTTTTACAACCTCTTCAGCAGAAGAGTAAAAGTACAAAAAAAAAATGGCCACGCCCACAGAACCAAGTTACATTACCCACCACCACCAAACCACGCCCACAGAACCAGTAGTAACGAATTTTACATTTCACCACTGCCCTGTTTCCCTGAAAATAAGACATCCTCTGATAATAAGCCCAATCGGGCTTTTGAGCGCATGTGCTATAAGCACCCCATGAAAATAAGTCCTCCCCGAAAATATTTAAACGCATGCAGGAATGGAGAGGGAATGGGGTTTTGCAGTATCCTTCCCCTGGAGTGGGGTGGGAATGGGGATTTTGCAGTATCCTTCCCCTGCCACGCCCACCAAGCCACCCCCACAGAATCGGTAGTAAAAAAAAATTGCATTTCACCACCGTTGGTGAGACTAAAAAGATAAGGAAACCCTAAAGAGCCAGCGCTATAGCGGAGGTGTCAAACTGGCGGCCCATGGGCTGGATTTGTCACATGTAGGCCACGCCCACCCCAATTCTGTGAAGCGGGAAAATGTCACAAAATGTTACAACAATGTGACACGGCAAGTTTGACACCCCATGTTCTGTAATATTTTTTTCCCCCAACCCAGAGAACATCTGCTATCGGTCATTTATCCAACAAGGAACGGAGCTTAAGAATGAAGCTGTCAGCAATATTCTGAGTTACTGCCCAACTGTCTCCCATGCTAATGGATGAGGGCATTTTTATCCACAGCCTCTTGCCAGATGGAGCTCATTTTCAAACTTCATGTTCCTTTGGGTAACTTCTTCCTCTACACCGCTTTTGTTCCTGTTCCATTCAGATGTTATCCTGCTAGTGGACAAAGTATCGGAACTCTACCTAGTATCTTCTTAACTTTCTGTTGAGTTGGAAAGAACAACAGGTGCCTCTGATTGAGATGTGGCCTGCTTTGCTGCAGTCCCAAAGGGGAGGGGAAAATCATAGGTTTCAATCAAACCCCCTATCTACTTTCTGTTACCTGTCTGCGCAAGGGGATGCTCTTGGCCAGTTTATGGACGGCCAACTGGCTGTTGAAATCGGTCTTCTTGGTGGTGCTCTTCATCTTGTAAATGAGGACGGTCACGATCATGCAGGAGATGAGGAAGCCCCCCGTGCAGTAAATGATGATCTCCAAGTACAAAGGAGAGGTCATCATAGCTGGTTTGTCTTCTATAGCTGAATCAGTATAAAGAAAGCATTAGCACAAAAGATCTTCCATCAGGGTAGCTAGAAAAATCAGTAGGGTCAAAAGGACAGCTCATGCCCCAAGCCTACCAGGCATGATATGTTTGTTAGTCTTGGGCAACCACTGCTATGGTTTAGTATAATACTTCAATCAGGGCAAGAGTGATTGGTCAAGAAGTTATAATTTAAACTATCTGGTTTAGCACAGTATTTGTACCATTGAACGCGAAGCTGGGGTGTTTCTGTAGGCCTCGCATGCCCTTGAAATAAAAGAGGGAGAGGTGATATCAAAGACTTTTCACCTCTCAAACTCAACCAGCATTACGAATTCAGTTTAGAGAATGGAATCTTGTATGATATTCTGGAATCCCTTCTTTTAGACCAGTAACTTCACATGTGGCTACTGACTCTAAAGAAAGTCCATTTATGTTTGATGTTACGGCAGTGCCAGTTTCAAAGGAGGCTTCCTTTGAGCTTGGCCTGTGGAACAGGATGTTGGAGGCAGATGGAAGTTCTCTCTTTTATAGTCCTCCCTCCCAAATGCCCATTAATAATAAATGTATGACAAAGATTTCCAGCTCATTCATTTTGTTCTACTTTGAAAAAGTTTGCTGACTTGTGGATCTCATGATGCTGCCAAAGCAAACTTTCCAGAATGATACAGACCATGGTTGGCACAACACATACATTAAGGAGGTCAAATGGTGCCACTTTTTCCTGTTGCACCAAACTGGAAAAGGTTTTGCTCAGAAATATTCTCAGCAGCAAAACAGTTTCTGAGATGGCAGTGCCATGTTACCTGGCCTTTTCTATCTGGTGCCACTGCAGCAAGAGCAAAAGTTGAATATATACTTCATGTAGCTATAATAACAGTAACGGTAACTGTAAAGGTTTCCCTCGCACATATGTGCTAGTCGTTCCCGACTCTAGGGGGAGGTGCTCATCTCCGTTTTTAAGCCAAAGAGCCAGCGCCGCCCGAAGATGTCTCCGTGGGTCATGTGGCCGGCATGACTCAATGCCAAAGGCGCACGGAACGCTGTGACCTTCCCACCAAAGGTGGTCCCTATTTTTCTCCTTGCATTTTTTACGTGCTTTCGAACTGCTAGGTTGGTAGAAGCTGGGACAAGTAACGGGAGCTCACCCAGTTACGTGGCACTAGGGATTCGAACCGCTGAACCGCCGACCTTTCGATCGACGAGCTCAGCGTCTTAGCCACTAAGCCACTGCGTCCCTATAACACCAGCAAGGAAAAAACTGTTGGTGTTATAACAACATTCTGAATGTATGAGTAGAGATGCAATTCTTTAAAAGAGTCCGCAAGGAGAAGGGTGGTATACAAATCTAATAATCTAATAAATGAGGATGAAGCAAGAAATAAAAGTTTACCCCCTCCAACTTTCCTTTCCCAAAATAATAGTAATAAACAGAGAATGGCAGTGGGGTTGGGAGGAGGGCAGAGGAGATGTGATCAAAGAAAATTAACAGCCCCGTTATCATCTTTCCCATCAAAAATGGCAGGGCACTGAATAGGTGGAGATGAAACAAGGAGAGGGATAATAAACCCTCATAACAGAGCAGACTTTGGAAGGAGGCACGACTACAATCTACAGCAATAGTTCATGCCTTTCTCCCCAGTCAGTTATCAGGTTCTTGCTGGCCACCTACTGATGGCTGGCAAAAAGAAGCCATCATTAAGTCAGCAGATCTGTCTATCAAGAGAAACTCATGCAGGGCCTTCTTAGCCCACAGAAAATGCAAGATTCCAATCTATCAAGGCAAGATTCCATTCTCATTCAAGGACATGTAGGAATAAGTCTTATTTTGGGTCTTGGGAGATCTTCCTTTTTGGTAATCGGCTCTTTCGGGAGAGAATAGAAGCCACTAGGTTCCATCTTCTCCTGTGTCTCTTGCCGCGAGATAAACTGGAGAAGGGAAAAATGGATCTCCAGCTCCTCCAAGAAGAATGGGACAATTTGCCATGGCCATTTCACGATGGCCAACCTAGGGCAGCCAACTCGCCAACAGGGACCAACTCATCCATGCACAATTCTATGCCAGATAACTCAATGCAATAGTTATCCACCACTGTTTCTTCAACATTATTTCCATTCTTGTCAATGGAAATAATGTCAAAGAAATGGTGGTGGATACAGTTTATCACACTGAGTTATCCCACATGAAACTTTCTGTGACTATGGCTGCAGCACGTTGTCAAGTTTCATACATATATTGTTGTATTCTTTGGAGTGAGTTTGTTCAGGTGGATATATATGTTAGACCTGGAAGCCATATTTTGCATTGGGCCTTCAGGCCTGCCACATTTACTGCTGTGGGAAATTGGGAAGGGGGGATTTATTTATTTATTTATTTATATGCCGCCCTTCTCCGGAGACTCAGGGTGACTTACAATGCGTTAAGCAATAGCCTTCATACAAAGTCAGCTTATTGCCCCCACAAACTGGGTCAATTTACCTACCTTAAAAGGATGGAAGGCTGCGTCAACCTTGAGCCTGGTGAGATTCGAACATGGAGTAATTGCAGACTGCTGGATGTTAATTAGGGTGCTTAGTCTGCAGAGATTGTATGGAGCATGGGTGATATAGTCATAATAACATTCCTTTCTCAGAGAGTCAAGGACATCTTGCCCTGCACCTGGAAGGCTGGAAATGGGAGGCATCTCCAGTTGGGACGGTGGTTTGATTGGATCATGGGATGGATTTGTGGGTGTTGGGCAAGGACTTGAACTTTTCCTTGGGTGGGAAAAACCTGGAAACTTTCGGATTTGGGTTTCCCCAGATGTGCCAATATGACATCTCTAATAAAATGTAGCTTTGAGGAAATTCAAGCCTGGGAGTTTTCATTGAGGGTGTTACTTGGAATCCTGACAGTATATATGCAATGGTGAACAATTGTTGTGCTGTTGTGTTGACTTCTAAATTGATGTGTTTGCATATGTGGATCACAGCTGGATAAAAGGGCAGCCAGTGCCTCCTTAAGTTTACAACTGGCATTTTATTGTGATGAAGATGGGCAGAGCTTGGTACTCCCAAGGATGAGAAAGGCAGCTTGTTAGATGTTCTTACTTGTACACACAGAACATAGACAGGAACTCAGCACTGCAGCCCTGATAAATACAATGATTTCTTGGTAGGGACTGGGGCTCATTTGCTGTCTTTTGACACTTCTTTTTAGAAAACAATACAATTTGGGTAAAGGTGAACAGATTGACACGATGTGTCTCCAATTTTGAAAAAGCTGAGAATTCAAAGGATCTCAAGTGTTGTCCCTTTTCTATCCTGTATTTCATGAGCTGTGGTGGCGCAGTGGTTAGAATGCAGTACTGCAGGCTACTTCTGCTGACTGCCGGCTGCCTGCAATTTGGCAGTTCAAATCTCACCAGGTTGAGTCAGCCTTCCATCCTTCCAAGGTCGGTAAAAGGAGGAGCCAGATGGTTGGGGGCAATAGGCTGACTCTGTAAACTGCTTAGAAAGGGCTGTAAAACCCCTGTGAAGTGATATGTAAGTCTAACTGCTATTGCTATTTGGCTGGCTTCCTATCACCCCCAAGTCCATCTCATATATCTCCTGGCATTGAACCTCTGAGGCCCTGTGTGTGCCAGCTCTGTCTTTTCCTCTGCCAAAGACAAAGTGAAGCACAGAAAGGGTGACAGCCTTCCTTGAAAGAATGGAATTGGCCTATGAAAAACTTGGATCTAGTCTCTAGTTGAGTTGTAACTCAAATCAGAAATGAACAAGACCTTGGCCTGCAAGAGCCATAGATGGTGCTATGGGTCATCCCAATTTAGCAGATGAGGAAATAGGACCAAATGGGAGGCGATAGCTTACCTGCAGGACGATAGGAACTTCCTATCTTGGACAGGGGCTAGCAGACCCATTCTGATTAACCATCCCATCCATAAGAGGAAGCCAATTGGTGGAGTTCCTCTACCACTCTTTCTCCTCCTCCTCCTCCCCTACCTCCAAGGAGCCCGGCTCTTGCAAACCATGGCAAGCTACTTCCCAAAGCTAGTCAAAGAGACAGCAAGGAGACAGAGAAAGGAACAGAACCGATATATACCTTCTAGAACCGTCAACCATGCAGAGTGATGGGAGATCCCAATAGAATTACCCGCCAAACATGTATACTGCCCAGCGTCCTCAAAGGAGACATTCCTTAAGTGAAGGACTTCCATTTCTTTGTCAGTTGTGTTAACACCAGCTGTCTAGAAAGGGGGGAAAAAATGGAAGCAAAACAAAACAAAACAAAAAAAAGGAAAATAGGACGAGCAAATGTAAGACAAGCTGAAGGAAGAGGAAGGAGATAACATGCGTCTCCTGAAGGACACAGAGACACCACTGTAGCCTAATGACAAGACAGCCTTGGGGCAACCACCAGACCAGGCTGGCTTAAAGCGGGCAGTGTTAAAAACAAACGATAAAACAACCCTTCACCATATTGAATTTTCCTGCCCATCGACATGCTGGGGGATGGGCCACATGGAAAAATGGACCTTGGGAAGGCGAAGGCCAGCTTAGTTTCACAGTGTGGAACAGGCCAAGGGATAGGTGGAAATGGAAGGGGCAGAGAAGAGAGAAAGTTTGGAGGACAGAAGCTGACAGGCTCTTGAAAGGCAAGAGGGAATAGGTTGCTTCCAACAGGAAGAGGAAAGCCGCCATTTTGTTTTGGCTGTGAAAAGTGAAGATAGTAGCAGAATTCAAAATTAGGCCTACTTAAAGGAAGGGCTTGCATCATCGACAGCCAGGTTAAAAGCAATGGGGAGAACAGTGCAACACTCACTCACAAAAAAGGTGCACTTCATTTAAAGGAGGTTTTGATTTTGCTTTCTCAAGAGGAGATCTAGGTTTAGAGAGCGATACTGAAATATTTAATAATTCTGGAAGAAATGAGATCCTTATCAGTATTCTTCTGACCAGCTTATAACAGGACCCCAATGGAGGGGGAAAAAACCCCCACAATTTGATGTTCAAGCAGAAGATTTTTAGGAATAGTTTCTCACTTCTAGTTTAGTTCATAGCGGAAGAGGATTAGGATTAGGAGTAGGAGTAGAAGTAGAGTAGAGTAGAATGTGGAGCGGAGCGGAGCATAGCATAGCAGAATAGAATAGAATGTGGAATGGAGTGGAGTGGAGTGGAGTGGAGTAGAGTAGAGTAGAGTAGAGTAGAATAGAGTAGAGCAGAGCAGAGCAGAGTAGAGTAGAATGTGGAGCGGAGCGGAGCAGAATAGAACAGAATGTGGAGTGGAGTGGAGTGGAGTGGAGTGGAGTGGAGTGGAGTGGAGTAGAGTAGAGTAGAGTAGAGTAGAGTAGAGTAGAGTAGAGTAGAGTAGAATGTGGAGTGGAGTGGAATGGAGTAGGGTAGGGTAGGGTAGAGTGGAGTAGAATAGGAATTGGAAGGGATCTAGCCCAACCCCCTGCTCAGGATGAATGAAACGACACACTGTTAGGAAGAGGAAGAGAAAAAGAGCATGAAACGTAACTGATCAGCCGTTCCGAGGATTTTTCCATGGCTTTATGGCACCAGAAACAGAGGAGAAACAGGAGAGCCACAAAAGTTTGGTTTTTTCCACCGCTAAGAATCGCCCAAAGTGGCATTCTTCCCGTTTACCTTCAGCCACGGGTCTGGTGACGGTCAGCCACGCAGACTGGTTAGCCTCACCAATATAATTGGAAACCTTACAAACATACTCCCCGCTTTCAGCCTCTGTCACATTATAGAGGGTCAGCACTTCCGCATCAGAGCTATTTATTCCCGAGTGCTAGAACAAGACCAACAACACAGGAGTCACTGGGCAGCCAGGGATGGGCTGTGCAGCTCTGAGACAACACCCACAAACACATTACCACCTCCCCTTGTTTGCTTCACATGCTGGCATCTCTCATTTCCGAGAAAGCTCTAGGGCAAGGGTGTGCCAGCCTTGGCAATTTTAAGATGCATGGACAGGGGTGGGCTGCTGGGGGTTCGCAGGGGTTCGGGAGAACCCCTAGCTAAGATTCTGTGCAGTTCGGAGAACCCCCAAATCCCACTTCTGGCTGGCCCTGGCCACGCCGCCATGCCGCACCCCTCCCAGGAGTCCCTACGCAGCCCGTTTTGGATGCAGGTAAGTGCAGGGCATGCATGGAGGCTTGGGGTGGGTGAAAAACGGGCCTACCGGAAATTCAGGAAGGTTGGAAATGGGCCAGTTTCCGGCCTCCAGAGCCTGGGGAGGCTGTTTTCACCCTCCCAGAGGCTCAAGGAAAGCCTCCGGAGCCTGGGGAGGGCAAAAACGCCCTCCCGCCATGGTGCAGGAGGCCGATTAGGCCACGCCCACTATGGCCATGCCCATCCAGCAGCCAGGCAGAGAACCCCTTGCTAAAATTTTTGAAGCCCACCCCTGTGCATGAACTTCAACTCAGTGAGAGTGAGAGTGTGAGGTCCACCAATCTTAAAATTGCCATGGTTGGGAAAGCCCTCTTTAAGGACACAAACTATATCATTCCCATGTCTTGCTTAAGATATACCTTTTATCAGTAACAGGAACCTCCTGGACAGCAGTTTTATTCCTAAACATAGCCTTGGTGCGTCTAAAGAATAACACTTTCAAACAGATTCCCTGTCCCTTTTAAATTTCCTTTATGTTTACTTTTCAAAACACTTCAGTAGAAATCCGACATTTTGCATTGCACAGCAATGGTCCCAGATCATCTTCATTTATCAAAAGTCTTTGAGGCCCTCTAGGAATATCAAGAACATTCCGGGCAACGAGTTTGACTTTTGATAAGCAAGTTGTTTGTCTGTGATAGCCATTTTATTTATCTATTTATTACATTTCTATGCCGCTTTGTCAATGGTGAAGCCCTCAGTGGCAGCCATTTTGTGAATGCATCGGCCACATGCTTCCAAAATTCCATCCAGGACCTCAGCTTAAAGGCTCCTCCCTAACTAACATATGCTAAAAGAGCAAGTGTGTTCATTTTACAGCTGTGTGGCCCAGTTTGGTTCCACAGAGGCAGCCTTACTAGAAGATACTGGAAAACTACATGAAATTTTTCATGGCATACAAGGATATTTAAAGCAATCTGATAAGGAGAGCCTCAAATAAAAGAAGTCCCTGGCCATTTCAGAGTCCTCAACAATGTGCATGTGATGGTTGCCTTTGATTCTGTTCATGATCATAGACATGAATCACAGCATTATGAGCTTCATCCAAGAAGATCTCCTCCAGAACATGCTTCCCTTTCCTAGATTTTGCCAGAACTGCCAACTCAGATGAGTTGGCATAGTCTGTCTGATTGACTGGACCCATATTACTTCTCCAATCCAAGCTACATGGCCATGTTTCTCAGATGCATCATAAACTTCCCCTCCTAAGATTTTAAGAAATAAACCCCAGATTAACTAAACTGTCACATCACCCAAGTTGAAAGACCTTACCTTCAAGACTTGAACAAAAGGCAAGTTATTGGGTCCAATCTTGCTTCCATTGACTTCAATGTGCTTCAGCCATTGGATGTGGGGTTGAGGGTCACTATAGACCTTGCAAACAAATTCCACGTTGCTACCTAATGAGACTGTCTTGTTAGCTGGGAGCCCAGCTTGTAGGATAGGCCGGTGAGGAGATCTTTCTAGAAAAGACATAGGAGAAAAAGAGTTTCAAGCAACTTGACAAAACGGAAGAGAAGAAGAAATGGTGAGAAAGTCCCTATCACTCTGCCAATTTATTTTGGTGTCGCCTGTCAGCCAGGAGAGTTCACTCCAGAAAGAAAGAAAAAAACATATTACCAACAAAACTAGAAGATTAGCAAACAAAAAAGCAGATTACAATAAATGTGACAACTTAAAAAAGAACTTAAGCGAGCAACCGCTTTTACCTAGACTCGTGATGGCGAACCTATGGCACGCGTGCAAGAGATGGCATGCAAAGCCATCTCGGTGGGCACGTGTGCCGTCGCCAGTTGCTCTTCTGGTTTCTGAAAAACGGCCTGAAAACAGCCTGGAAAATGACTGGAAAATGCCCCAAAAAGCAGCCTGAAAATGTCCCCCAAAACAGTCTGTAAATGGCCCGAAAAACGGCAAAAAACCAGGCCATTTTTTCAGGCCCAAAACAGCCGAAAGACTGCCTGAAAAATGGCCTGAAAAAGAGCCTGGAAACAGCCCGAAAAATAACCTGAAAACAGCCCGATAAACAGCCTGAAAATGTCCCAAAGTACAGCCTGAAAATGTCCGCCAAAATGGTCTGTAAATGGCCCGGAAAAAGGCAAAAAACCAGGCCATTTTTTCAGGCCCAAAACAGCCGAAAGACTGCCTGAAAAATGGCCTGATAAAGGCCCAAAAAAGGGGCTGAAAACGGCTCGAAAAATAAGCTGAAAACAGCCCGATAAACAACCTGAAAATGGCCAAAAAAATGGCCAAAAATCCAGGCATGCGTGCGCTGGCCAGCTGGTCTTTGGATTTCCGGTGCTCCAGTGTGTACACATGCACACATATGTATGCGTGTTCCGGTTTGGGCACCTTTTGTGCCGAAAAGGTTCGCCATCACTGACCCAGACCAAACAAAATATAACATCTATATCAGTTAAATCTCCGAAGGAAATAATTCCACTCAGGATACAAAATCTCCATTTCTGGTTAATTTGTTGAATTTGATTTTTCGTGATCGTGGCCAAATCAAGATATGCGTTTGGTATACGCTTTTAGAGATGGACATTTTCCTTTGCAAACAATTTCTCAGGTTTTTGGAGGGGCACATGCTAATTTTTGTGTGGATTTTGCTTTATTTTCACTTTTCAAAAGTGGTGCATCATAAAATTCTGAAAACTCTAGTGAATAACAGCAGAGGGCTCCTCAGTGTCAGTCTGGCAAGTTATTACTTATTTATCTCTTCCTGAATTCCAGAAAAAGGAAGCACCATTAAGATGGTCCATTGCCTAATTCAGATTTTCCTAAATATTGTTTTATCTTCTCTCCATATATTGTCTCTTGTTTATAGTCTCTCATAGTACTTTTGAATTATATAGTTCCTTTATCATCCATTAATTGATTAATTAATTAATTTTTCCCCTTTCTTTTTTCATTTTATATGCCAACCATCTGCCTGGCTTGTTTGCATTTTCAAAAAAGTTCTGTTTAGAGGCCTTTATTTTACCTGCCAGGTCCTCTTTTTTCAATTAAATTCATTTCATGTTTTTTCATTTCCATTTGCTTTTTAATCCTTTTATTTTGTGTATCTTTTGTAGTTCTCTAACTTCTTATACTCCTCTTCCAGCTTTTTTTGTGTTTGCCTTTTCTCTTTGTTTTTTTTGCCCAGATATGTCATTGCCAGCCCTCCAATATATGCTTTTGCTGTGTGTCTCTCTCCCTGCATTTTTCTCTGCTCCATATCAGAATGCTAGAGCACCGGTTTGAAGAAGGGGATTTCTGCACCCTAAATAACTGCTGAAGAAAAGTAGAGATTTTGGAGATCTTTGAGATACCTGAGGTGACTTTGGATATCATCTCAACTGTTGAGGGAGAGGTCCCTCAAAGATTCCTGAGGCAATCTGAACTCATTTATGGATATTAACAACACCTACACCAATATCTCCTTTGTTCCCAAAAAGAGGGGGAAAGAATCCCAACCTCTTTGACATCTTCTTCACATCAACAGTGATTCTTTTCTAAGATGAATTTCAGATAATTCTTTTTTAGCATGATTTATTGAGCTTTATTCCTCTCCATGTCATACCAATGAGCACCAAAGTTCATTAGAATTGGAGCCTTCCTTCCTTCTCTTCTCTACCCTCCCTCCTTTCTTTCTCCTTCTCTCTTTCTTCCCTCCCTCCCTCCCTTCTTTCGTTTTTCTCTTTCTTTCTTCCTTCCCTCCCTCCCTCCCTTTTTCTCTTTCTTCCTTCTCTTCCTTCCCTCCCTCCTTTCTTTCTCTTTCTTTCTTCCTTCTCTCCTTTTTCTTTTTTCCTTTCTTTCTTTTTTCCTTCCTTCCTTCCTTCTCTTTCTTCCCTCCCTCCCTTTCTTTCTCTCTCTCTCTCTTTGCCTCTCTGACAACTTGTGAGCTTGGATCCTTTCTCTTGATAAAGGACCTTGCAGGTGGCTCTTTACATAACCTTCTCATGAATCCCTTATTTGTCCAGGCAACCATTTTTAAGTTTTATGCCTCCAAGCAAGTGAGAAAACCATGCTGTAGCTTTTATGACGTTGAAGGTAAAGCTGTTCTCTTTAATAGGCTCAGTCCCTGGCAATTCTATGGAAGCATCAATATTTTCTTGGCAATACAGAGCAGTGGGTGCCCTTGCCCTTTTCCATTTTTTTTAAAAAAAATCTTTTCAGTCTATCTTACAGCTCCAGTATTCTTTCATTGTCTCCCATTCAAATGCTAACTGGGATGAATCCTGCCATCTTAACAAAAAAAAGGTCATCTAGGTAGAGCTACCTGCTGAGACTCTACAATACCTCGGCCTTAAATCAGCTCCATACTCTCCTTTAAGCACTTTAGACCGCAGGGGCAAATTTTGATTATGCCTGCCGGGTTGTGTTGGGGAAGAGGGAGATTCCCGAAGCTGCCAACTCGATGGCAGAGGAGGTCACATGTGGGTCACTTCTATACTTCAGGAGGGGTGTAGTTTTTGAATCGCCTGACCAGAAAGGCTATAAAGCAGTTGAGTGAACCCCCCCTCTCCCCCAGCTTGCAGCTACTCAGATGCAGATCAGAAGTGGATTGTGGAACTTCTGAGAAACAAAAGAGAATTACGACAGCTGGCTTAGAAAACTATAGCTTCCCATTTGTCTGCCTTCTTCATATCTTCACTTCTGATGTGACAAAGCAGGGATTAGGAAAAAACGTTTTCCTCCTTAATTACATGAAGCCGGAGCCAAAATTCCTCCTCCTCCTCCTCCTCCTCCTCCTCCTCCTCCTCCTCTTCTTCTTCTTCTTCTCTTCTTCTTCTTCTTCTTCCTCCTCCTCCTCTTCCTCTTCCTCTTCCTCTTCTTCTTCGCTTGTCACTTATTAAAAGTATGAAGGGAATATGTCCTTGTTGCTGCTTGTTAAGAGTTCTTAGTGTATGTCCCCATCATGTACTCCACAGTCAAATTCCACTTCGAGAAGGAAGTATCACAAGACCAGTTTTTTTCTCTGCCAAAAGCTTTGGATTAAAAGGCAAACTTCTGCAAAACTTCACTTGTCTGTAAGGAATAAATGGCCCATGTTTTCAATCTCTGCCCCCAGCTGGGTTGCTATCAGCTTCATTAGAGGAACCAAGCTGGGGTCTCTTAGCTCTTGCTTGAAGAAAGCCTTCATGCTAGTCGTTGCTTCTTAAACACCCCTTCCCACAATGAAATAATACTTGGATTAATCCAGGGGTGAAATGCTACTGGTTCAGGTGAAACTGGTAGTGATAAAAACTACCAGTTTGAGTGAACCGCTAGGTTAAAAAAAAGCTACCGGTTCGGTTGAATTGGTAGTTAAAAAAAGCTACCAGTTCCTCCGACCCAGTATTTCCGACGATCAGCTATGCCACACGGTTTAGCTTTGCTAGAAAGCTAAATCACGCAACACAGCTGATCCCCACCTTTGCTGTTCTACTTACCCAGGCCTCCTTTTGGCGTGTACTGTGCATACACACACATGTAGCATGCACGCACATGTGGCCACCGAACCAGTAGGAAACCGGTTCAGATTTCACCACTGGATTAATCTATTTCCTAAAAGCAATAATGAATTAACCCTAACATCTCAGAGTTCATTGTCTATGGAATATGCCACATAATAGGAAGCAATTAGAAAGAACAACAAAAAAATTCTCTATTGGGAAAAACGAACAGGTTAGAGCAGAAGTTCCAACAAATATTTAATTTCTATCTGTGGAATTATAGTAATAAAAAAAACAAGGTCAGGCTAGGTAAATCAGTCCATTCCAAGTGGTGAAGTGAAGAATTCCCCCCCCCCCCCCGTTTTCTTCTCTGAAGCTATATTCCATATTCATTTCTCACTCCCTTTTTCCCCACTATGGATGTCAGTGAACACAACAGGGCCTGAGACATTCATTTTGTGGAACTGGGGTTGGGCTTTGAGGGGGCAGGGGTAGTAGCAAATATGGCTACCTCTTCACTGGAAGTCAAAGGTCAAACAAATCTAACAAGGCCCTAGCTGATTAACAAAGAACCAGACACCATAGTGAGTGAGCATTAACCAGCTCCTTTGTTCCCCCTTGCAAACTATTTCCTTTAGTTTGCTCAGTGTAATCAAATTAAATTGCATTCTTAATGGTTCATTTAGTGGCATTTAGAGCAACTCCACAAATGACTGAGATCAGCGAGCCTAGGTTGGGAATCAAGGCTAATAAGGAAATTAATTGGGGAGGCTGATGAGAAAAAAGTTCTTGTATAGCCTCTGAAATTACCATAAATGTGACATGCAAGATGAGACAAAGCCTTGTGTTTGAGTGGTGGGGCCAGTCTACTGAATCCACCCGATGAAGAGCTAGTAAGGGTGAAAATTTAAGAAGTGAACTCTTTGGAACAGCCTCTCTTTGGATACAGAAGCAATCCCAAGCCAAAATGCAGCATTCATTTCTTCTGTCTCCTCCAGAAATGCTTAGATGTTTATGGAGAACTTCTGCCTATACATTCTAAAGCAAGGAGTGTCCAACCTTGGCAACTTTTAAGAATTGTGGACTTCCAAGTTGCAGAATTTCCCAGACAGCCATTTCTGGGAGCTGAAGTCCATAAATCGCAAAGGACTTTCCAAAAACCAAAGGAAAAAAAAACCCAATACACTGTAGAAGAGCAGGCAGAGCTGGTGGGTGGAGTTAAATGTATCATAAGCTTAGAATCGTTACACGACCACAAATGGTCTGAGAGATTAATGTCAGGTGCAAAGGAGCAGGACCGTACACGAAGTTGCAGTTCAGAAGATTTACTGCCCAAGGCTATACACAATCTAGTCAACTAAAATTCAGTGCTACATTGGCACCGGATAAGGGTCAACTGAATTCAAAGAGGGTTGGACTTAGACTGTTTGTGGGAACGTTGTGACTCTAAGCCTGTGATAGCAAAGCTATGGCATGTGCCACAGGTGACACATGGAGCCATATCTAGCTCAGCTCCAGCGCGCATGTATGCACTGGCCAGCTGATTTTTGGGCCTTTTGGGCCCACCGGAAGCTGGGAAACAGGCCATTTCTGGCCTCCGGAGGGCCTCCAGGGGGGCTGGCAAAGGCCGTTTTTGCTCTCCCCAGGCTCCCAGAAAACTTGTGGAGCCTGGGGAGGGTAAAAAAACGGGACTACAATACGCATCGTGCCATCATGTGCCAAAAGTGGGGGGAGCATAGGGGGGGCCGCGTGCGCATTTGTGGGGGGCACATTAAATTATGGGTGTGACCATAATGGCCCCCTGCATTCCCCCCACTTTCGGCATGCAACGGCAAAAACTGCTCTAAGCTAATGATGCGCTTAACTCCGGCCACCAGCTCTGTTTGCTCTTCTCTTCCCTAAACAAGGAATTAAGAATCAACTTGAATTATCACAGTGATGAATAAAAAGGAGATAGTACAGAGAGAGCTATTGGAAAAGAACTTTCCAGGCCTCCGTCCTGCATTTCAATTCTTTTCAATTCAAAGCAGGAAATTTTCTGGCTGCATCATCAAGGCAAAGATCTCATTATCTAGAGAGCTCTGAAGCTTCCAATGTCTCTTACGTCAACATTCTCCTCTTCATATACAAATACAAACAAACAAAGACTTTTAGACCGGAATATTACTGGTGTCAAAATATGTATCGGTTGCAGAACTGATCGATATATTAATTCACAGCCATTTTGCAGAAAAACTACAACTGTCAGCTATGAGCAGTCCAATCATGGATGGAGCTGTCCATGGTTTAAATAGGAAATCAATTTTACCAGAAATATTAGTTGTGTCCTATCAGCCAGAGATAAAGTCCAGGTTTGCTCTTAGCTTGCTTAGCACGATGTGCTGAATGAACCACAAACCAAGGTTCAGGATTCCAAGTAACACCCCCAACTAAAGATTAGAAAGCAGTACTGCAGGCGACTTCTGCTGTTTGCCGGCTGCCTGCAATTTGGCAGTTCGAATCTCACCAGGCTAAGTTAACTCAGCCTTCCATCCTTCCGAGGTAGATAAAATGAGGACCCAGATTGTTCAGGATGATATGCTGACTCTGTAAACCGCTTAGAGAGGGCTGTAAAAGCACTGTAAAGCAGTATATAAGTCTAAGTGCTATTGCTATTGACTCAGCCTTCCATCCTTCTGAGGTCAGTAAAATGAGGACCCAAATTGTTGGGGACGATATGCTGACTCTGTAAACCGCTTAGAGAGGGCTGTAAAAGCACTGTAAAGCGGTATATAAGTCTAAGTGCTATTGCTATTGACTCAGCCTTCCATCCTTCTGAGGTCAGTAAAATGAGGACCCAAATTGTTGGGGACGATATGCTGACTCTGTAAACCGCTTAGAGAGGGCTGTAAAAGCACTGTAAAGCAGTATATAAGTCTAAGTGCTATTGCTATTGACTCAGCCTTCCATCCTTCTGAGGTCAGTAAAATGAGGACCCAAATTGTTGGGGACGATATGCTGACTCTGTAAACCGCTTAGAGAGGGCTGTAAAAGCACCGTAAAGCGGTATATAAGTCTAAGTGCTATTGCTATTGACTCAGCCTTCCATCCTTCTGAGGTCAGTAAAATGAGGACCAAAATTATTGGGGACGATATGCTGACTCTGTAAACTGCTTAGAGAGGGCTGTAAAAGCACTATAAAGCGGTATATAAGTCTAAGTGCTATTGCTATCTGTCACTAGTCAGTCAAGTCCACTTAAAAGATGAGCCAGATGTCACAAACTAACATACATTGCACAAATTGCCCTACTGAGTCCTCCCCCTTCTGTTTCTTACCAACAACATCAAGGTGGTAGGTGTGATTGATGGTTCCGTATTTATTCTCCACAATGCAAGTGTAGTTGCCTTTATCCGATGGGACCACCGAGTCCATGATGATGCTCCAAGTTGCATGGCGAACCTGTTGAAAGAAGATGAAATGACTCAGGGAGGCTACCTGTTGACTAAGGGTTGGGGCTCAAGCACAAAAGGAGATGGTGGACATGACTGCCCTTTTTGCCTTTTCACCCTTGAGCAAGACCAAAGGTCTTTTCCAGATCCTCTACTGCTTGGTTCAGGCTGCACATAACATCATCAATTTGTGGTTATGTTTTCCCCTTCGAGCACACAGGCTTGTAATTGCTGTCAGCTGCAAGGCTGGCCACAGAGCCATCTACATCTGGAAAGATTATTCTTGAAGAGTGGGATGAAGTTGCTTTGCCAGGTCAGGAACCAGACCTGAAAATATCTCCAGTTGTTTTCCTCCCACGAAAGAAGGTTACTTAGCCCCAAGTTTCACCAAGAAACCGCACAGTGCATAGATGTACATTTATTTGCAGAATCTCCAAATCTGGAATCTGAATGTGCGCGCCACCTGTTCTTTCACTGTGACTGTTTATCGGGTCCATCCTATTCCACCTTGCAAGTTGCACAACCTCGCCAAGCAACTTAGAAAGGTTAGCAAAGGCAATACTTCAAGCGAAGTAACACGCACAGGGTCTGTAAGCTACAACCTGTGTAAAAGGGAGGTGTTAAAATCGAATCCCTAGTGCCGCGTAATGGGGGGAGCTCCCGTTCCTTGTCCCAGCTTCTGCCAACCTAGCAGTTCAAAAGCACGTAAAAAATGCAAGGAGAAAATTAGGGACCACCTTTGGCGTGTCACGCCTTTGGTGTTGAGTCATGCCAGACACATGACCACGGAAATGTCTTCGAACAGCGCTGGCTCTTCGGCTTTGAAACGAAAATGAGCACTGCCCCCTAGAGCCGGAAATGATAGTATGCATGTATGGGGTAACCTTTACCTTTAAAATATAACCTCCTAAAACCTTGCAATTTTATTAAAAATCAAGATTTTTTTTTTAAATGCCATGGAAAAGTTAAAGCAACAATCCAAAGGTCAGAACTGGGGGATGCTTAGAAAAATACACAGAAATACAGAGAAAATACTACGAGAGAGAGACTCTTCCTCCCTGTTTTATTACAAAAGAGCCATGGTGGCACAATGGCTAGAATGCAGTATTGCAGGCTAACTTTGCCTACTGCCAAGAGTTCGATCCTGACCAGCTCAAGGTGGACTCAACCTTCCATCCTTCCGAGATCAATGAAATATGGACCCAGATTATTAGGGGCAAGAGGCTGATGTTGTAAACTGCTTAGAGATAGCTGTAAAGCACTATGAAGCAGTATAAGTGTTATTGCTATTGCTAAATGGAAGGATTTCCATATTGGGGGATTTATTTTAATTTTTGTCATTCACATTTCAGTTTGTCCCTCCTTTAGCATCCTTTCTTTGATCATTCTATTTGCCATTTCTTTGGCTCCTGAACTTGGAGTTAATGCTGAATCTGGTCTACAAGTATGCTTTTTTGTGGAAGGAAGCACTAAGATAGAAAACTTCGACTCTGTTTTTTAAAAATGGAAAAAAATGACCCCATTCGCACCACAAGTTTTCACTGAAATCGTACAAATTCGCAATTCTGTGGGCTTGTTTCCATTTTCAGCCAGACGCAGTCCCACCCAAGAAAGAGTGAGATCAACAGAACTGTGACATAATTTCCAGCATCTCCTGAGATTTTGATGAAAAATTGCCAATTTTGGGAGTTAATCCACCTACACAAACTTCCTTCCTGCTACACAGCAGCCTTCGTGGTCACTGGACAAGAGAGACAGAAGTTGCCAATCCTCCTCAGATCTTTAGAGAAGAGGTAACTCATGCAATGGAAGCTCTACCTGGATGAAGCTTTAGTTTTGTCCCGAAAACAGAAGTTTCCTTTCTGCAAAATTCGCCAACTTCAACAGCTCCTCCAAGACAGAAAACTGAGTGACCTTAGGTCAGTCAGTCTCTCTCTCAGTCCACCTCACAGGATTGTTGTTGTGGGGAAAATAGGAGAAGGAAGATGGTTGGACATGTTTGACACCTTGAGTTATTTGTAAAAATAATAAAGGCAGGATAGGAAAGAAGGAAGGAAGGAAGGAATGAAGGAAGAGGGAGAGGGATGTATCACCAGTGATGGGAAAAGGATCCAGAATGGAGTGGATGACCCACGTTGCAACACCTCTCTTTATCCCCATTTCCCATATCTATGATCTTTTAAACAACAATTTCTATAGGATCAATCACAATAATAAACCTTTAGAGCCCTGAGATCTGAGCCTTTTATTACGTTCAACCTAATGCAGGGTACAGTTTTCAGCAAACTGCTTTTCCTTTTGCCAAGCTGCAATCAAGACTAGAAGCCTGCAGAGACCAACCTGAGGTTTTGTGTGTGGGTGCAAGTGACCAAGAGCTCAGCTAATCCAGCACAGAACGAAGGGGGAAAAAAAACCACAGCACATCCACCAGTGGCTGTCGATTCGTTAAAGCTGCTATTGATTCTGTGGGTGAAACTTCTCCAATCAGCCATGAAGATTAAAAAAAAAAAAAGGAGAACACAAAACAGGATGCCACTTGTCTGTCACCATGGCTGGTGCTCCAGGGAGTTTTATTATTAACCCAGGAGCCTGGCCTGCATTTGCAGTGGGAAGCACCGAGTGGCCAAGCAGGGTGGTTTAGTCACTCCGGATGGAAATAAATTGTGCAAAGGAGAGGCAAAAAGGATGAGACATCCGAAGCAAGTAGCAAACCTGTTGCCAAAGGCCAAAATAACTCCTCAACGTCGGCTAAATGTCTTTGCTTGGCTTGAAAGAGATTTTAGGGCAGTGGTGGGTTGACCCCGGTTCGGACCGTTTCACAAGAACCAGTAGTAAAACTGGCGGAAGTCCCCGCCCACCGCCCCGGATGTCGTCATTGGCTATCTGCATATGTGCAGAAGCTTCTTGTTGCAAACCGGTAGTAAAGATAAATAGAACCCATTCCTGCTCTATTTCTGAAATGAAGTAAGTAGGGCCTCACTTGGAATAATGCATCCAGTTTTGGTCGCCACGATGTCAAAAAGATGGGGAGAATCTAGAAAGAGTGCAGAGAAGAGCACCCAAGAGGATTAGGGGACTGGAGGCTAAAACATATGAAGAATGGTTGCAGGAACTGGGTATGTCTAGTTTGATGAAAAGACGGACTAGGGGAGACATGATAGCAGTCTTCCAATATCTCAGGGGTTGCCCCAACAGGGCTACAGTTGGAGTATAAAACGCACCCAGATTTTCACCCCCTTTTAGGGGGGAAAAGGTGCATCTTATACTCCAAAAAATACGGTATTTTAAAAGCAAACCAAACACAACAGGCCTTTATTATATTACCTTGTATCCACCAATGCGATGATCAGGTCTGAATTCCCTGCCGTTCTTCAGCCAACGCAGTGAAGGGGTGGGTGTCCCACTAGAGGGACATTTAAACTTCACAGTTTTGGCAGCAGGAACTGCATGGAGTTTCTTCTCCATTTTGTCTGGGTAGGTCCAGTAAGGTGGGATGGCTTCTGCAAGAGAACCAACAAATAGGTTGCATGTTAGCAGTGGTGAAATTCAATTTTTTTTTACTACCGGTTCTGTGGGTGTGGCTTGGTGGGCGTGGCAGGGGAAGGATACTACAAAATCTCCATTCTTATCCCACTCTGGGACCAGCCAGAGGTGGTATTTGCTGGTTCTCCAAACTACTCAAAATTTCCGTTACCGGTTCTCCAGAACCTGTGAGAACCTGCTGGATTTCACCTCTTCATGTTAGGCGATTCCATGCAAGGTTGGTAAAGATATGGGAGATGTTCCAAGAGAAAGACAATTGATGGGGGAAAAAGTGTCAAGAATTGTTGGTGTTCAAGTCCTAACTGGAAGTTTTGGCAGCCAAGTCATTACCTGCATCTCCTGAACCACTCAAGATCCTGGTCAGAGGGAGCAATTCGGCTTCTTCAAAACTTGGATGCTCTACCTAGCATGGAATCCTTCTGACCACAGGAATCAGATGACACTGGAGAATCAATCTCATACTGCGGTTCACTGAGCAGCTTTTTTTTTAAAAAAAATGTGGGTCTGGAATATTCAACTAATCTTTTAGATATACAGGAAGTTCTCAATTTACAACAGTTCATTTAGTCAAAGTTCAAAGACACAACGTAATCGAAAAAAGTGGCTGATGACCTTTTTTGAGCTGCAACGGTTGTGTGAAAAACAGTCATAGGTCATTGTTTTCCCAGTGCCGTTGTATCTTTGAGTGACCGCTAAACTGTAGTAAATCAAGGACTGTCTGTAAAGTAAATGGTAATCTAGTGCATCTAGGAGCCTGAGTAGCGTAGGGGACTAATGCCTCCTACAAAGGCAGCATTTAAGATCCAGCAGGCTCAAGGTCGACTCAGCCTTCCATCCTTTATAAGGTGGGTAAATTGAGGACCCAGTTTGTTGGGGGCAATAAGCTGACTTTGTATAAATATAAATATACAAAAGTATGAAGGCTATTGCTTAACACATTGTAAGCCGCCCTGAGTCTCCGGAGAAGGGCGGCATATAAATCAAATTAAATAAATAAAAATAAATAAATCTGGCCAGGATTGTGATTGGGTTTTTTTCCTGCATTGGGTGGGATGCAAATGGGGTCTTTCTTTAGTTATATCACTAAAGCTTATTTTAGGCGTATGTTATAGTTTTTATGCATGCCATGCCTCAAAGTGAGAGGAATGTAAGAATCAGTGGCGCAGTCAGAGGAAGGCCAAAGTAAAAAAGAATTTGGGAGTGCAAGCAGCTCAAGAGATGGTCCATGGGCAGGGTGGATAAAAATCTATTCTTCCATCCGAAGAGCATGTAATTAGGAAAATACTCGAATGCACCGAGATGAATAAATTGACGTTAGAAATCAATGACAGAGAGGAAACTGAATATTACAGTATTTGGGAAAGGTGGTACGAGTGGTTAAAAAAAAGAAACGTGAAATGAAAATTGAGAGGTTAAATTTACATGGAGAAACTAGTATAATAGTATATAGATACGAGTTATTTTACCAGCAGTGGGAAAGAAAAGGTAACGAAGATGAAATTTGATGTAAATAAATGTATCATTAGAAATGAAGGTTTATAAAAGTATAAACCCTATAGGTGGTATGTTTAAAAACGTGATAATAAATTTACAAGTTAATACCATGTAAATAATAATGCATTAATGTAAATATTATGAAAGTACACTTGTATATGTATAATAATATCATGAGACCGGAAATGACAGAAATGTATTATAATTTTTAATCAATAAAAACTTGAAATTTTTTTTTAAAAAAAAGAAATTTAATGAATGAATACATGAATAAAATAAAAATAATATACACCAGAAAAAAAAAATCTATTGATTATTCAAAAGATATATGAATGTGCCGAATTGGACAAACTGACCCTAGAATTAAAAGAAAACGATGATTCGGAATATTATGACGTTTGGGAAAAATGGTATAACCAGATAGATAATAGAAATAAAAATTGGAAATATACATAAGGCTATTGAGGATTAGATATTGAATGTATATAATGTATATATTGTATGGAATGTTGATCTGAAGTCTATGAAAATGACACAGTCTGATGATTATGTATTAGAGTTGTGTAAAGGAAAAATTGTAATAATTTTTTTTAAAAAAATCGATTTTTTATAATTTTTTTAAATCAGATTTTTAAAATTTAACTTGGATTTTTTTTATTGAAATAAGTTTTTTTTTTAACAAATGTATTTTAATAAAATGCTTTTGGGGTAAAAATCTGTCTAAAGACACCCTGTTTCCCCCAAAATAAGACATCCCCTGATAACAAGCTCAATCTGGCTTTTGAGCGTATGGCACCATAAGGCCAAGTGCTTATTTCAGGGTTCAAAAAAAAGAAAAAAAAAGTAAGACAGGATCTTATTTTTGGGGAAACGCGTTAGTTTTCTATTTAAGTTACATTAATAATTTAGTTTATTCAGCATGAAATGGAGCTCCGTTATGTAGCATGAGGCTGTATGTTCTGCAATATTTACATTTTTGGTAAACTCATTCCATGAATCCAAGCTCTGCAAGCTAAACAAGAAACCTTCATTTTGTTTGCAAATAATAATATTAAAGAGTCTAACTACCAAAAAGGATGAGTCCTTACATTTAAAGAGCACCAGTCATTTTAGAGCCATCCTGGCAGCGCCTGTTAGCGGGCATCCACTCACTTGCTGCCCGCCATGTCCCTCACCTTGCTGTGTCATTGCCGCATCACCAGCTGTCCCATTAAAGTGACTGGGACTGTTGGTGAGTCAACAGCGGGTCAGAGGAGGAGCCGCTGCGGGACAGAGATGACAGTTGCTCTTTAAAAATTACGATTTAAATCGAGTTGATTTAAACCAAGTCTGTTTACTAGTGATTTAAATCACAATTTAAATCCAATCCACCCTGTCCATGGGGGTTAGGCGCCTCTAGTTTTAAGTCCCTGCAAAAAGTAAAGAATGTTCTACACAAGATTCGGTTCGCTTGGGAAAAAAAATAAATCTCCAACTGGGATTTTGCAAGATGTCATGGCTGCTTTTGAACAAAGTAGGAAAAGAGATGCTCACGGTTCGGTTTGGAGTTGTCTGCTTCCTTTTCTTCCGAGGAAGAGTCATCATCATCATCATCATCTTCTGCAGAAGGGAGAGCATCTAAAGAGGATAGAAATGGTAAATGTGAGTTGAGAAAATGAGCTTTTCCCAATGAGATAAGACAGTATTTCTCGACCTCCGGGACTTTAATATAGGTGGACTCCCAGAATTCTGGGAGTTGAAGTCCACAGAATTCTGGGAGTTGAGAGTTGAAGTCCACAGAATTCTGGGAGTTGAAGTCCACAGAATTCTGAGAGTTGAAGTCCACAGAATTCTGGGAGTTGAAGTCCACAGTTCTTCAAGTCCCCAAGATTGAGAATCATTGAATTTAAAAAAAAGGACAGAATTGTCTTCTTCTTCTTCTTTTTACTGCCTTATTATAGACAGTCTCGTTTAACGACCCTTAAAGTTACAACTACCTCCAAAAAGTTACTTATGACTTGTCCTCAAAGTCAAACACACACAGACATAGAGACAACATTTTGGGCAATTGGCAACTGGCCTGTATTTAAAACCGGTTTCAATATCCTGAGGTCAAATGATTACAATTTGTGCCCTTCCTTTGCTGGTTTCTGGCCAAAAATGTCCATTCGAGAGAACAGAGTCAGTCAACGACCATGTGATTCTAACAACCATGCTTTACCCATTGTAAAATTAACTAGTGATCTGTATAATGACCACCATAACTTATGAGGGAAAATGCAGCCTCAGTTGTGGTTGTTACATGAGGTAGTCCTCACTTAAGGTAAACACATCCGTAGGAAATTTGATTCTGAGTATTGGAAATACTGATCCTTCATAATGTGATATTATGAGGAATCAGATATTATGAACTGTGGTGGCGCAGTGGTTAGAATGCAGTATTGCAGGCTAATTCTGCCCACTGCCAGTGGTTCGATTCTCCACAGGCTCAAAGTTGACTCAGACTTCCATCCTTCCAAGGTCAGTAAAATGAGAACCCAGATTGTTGGGGGCAATAGGGTGACTCTGTAAACCGCTTAGAGAGTGGTAAAGTACTATAAAGCGCTATATAAGTGCTATTGCTATTATTGCAATGGGAATGGAGGTGGGAATGGAAGGGTAGACAAAGTCAATAGGAAGCTAACATCGATTGTTTTGATCAGAAGAGTTCACACAAACATTTGCCACTGGCAAACGTGTTTCCTACAGTGATAAAATCCAGCCTACAAAAGAGTAGGCAATCTTGCTCATTCCGTGCTGAACATCTGGGATCTTATTGTCATATAAGCTTTCTTCAGATTCAGCGAAGCAAGGAAGAGTTCTTGTCCTCAGACAAATGTTGGAGATACCCTGGAGATAGCATCTGTTTCAGATGTCACTATTACTATCCCTAGATTTTCTCCTGAGAGAGGCAGAGCTGGTGACAAGCAATCATGTTGGCTGTCTCCGAAAGCAGGACAAAATGTGTGGATGGTTTGTTGTTAAGTCAGCCATTTGGCAAGCCTGTAAGGAATCCCCTGCCCTGTCACTTAGCATGGATTAGTTCTTCTATCAACAGCTCATCACCAGATAGGGCTGTGCCTGGACCAAAGCATTTCAGAGTGCAGAGGGAGCTACACACACACAATGAAAAGCTTCTCCATGGAAGAAAAGACAACTAAAACCCCAGGAGGCCTCCTACGTCCTTTTTCTTATCTGAATTATCAGAGGCAGCAGACTCCCTGGAAAGCCTTTTGTCCATTCATAAATGGTTGACTTGATAGAATCTCAGAATCACAAACAGAGTGGCCAAGAAGTAGGTCTTCCCACTTGTCCGTTAAGATAGAGGTGGATCATGAAGTTTGGCATGGAGGCCAATTTAGCAGATTGATGGGAGACATCAGAAAAGCTTTCCAAGTGCTAATGCTTCCATTTTCAGCTACTGGCAATTTCAGCCATTTAGGTTTTTTAGAATCTTGTTGTCTTTTGAATGAAAATCAACTGTTTCTTCAGTCCGTCCGTCCATCCATCCATCCATCCATCCACCCTTTCCATATTACAAGAGAGGCCATGCCACCGGACAGAGGAAGCTCTGCTAAGCTGAAAATGGCCATATTTTTTGTCATTTTTCCCCCTATCCATAGGTATCATCTTCTAACCAAAATGAATTTGTCAGTTTCTATAGGACTTTCAAACTGGGAAAATCAAATCAAATGCATCCTCAAACTTTTTTTGTTGTTGTTCTATCTATGGGTAGCCAAATGAAGTTCAGCAGGCCCATGAAACGGAAGGAGGCCCACCAAAATTGTCCATGGCATGGCCTCTTACCTTCGTCAAATTGGCATACAATTCCAAAGATAAAATTTAACCCCCTGGCCAATTAAAATTAAAAATAATAGTTCAGAAACCAAAGTTACATGATAGCTTGCTCCAAATAAAGCAGAACAGCATTTATTTTCTCCAACAATTAAAAAAACACGAGAGAGTACCACCTTATCCACACCACCAGAGCTCACTTCAAACCCTGATCCATTTTTGCCCTAGGGTTGAGCATATGAGGAATCTTTTTAAACATGTGGACAATGCTTTTATTTTTTTTAAAAAAACAAACAGTTGGAGAGAATTTTCTAGCGGGGTCCCCTTGTGCATCACACTGTATAGACCAGGGGTGTGTCAAATTCTATTTCATTGAGGGCCGCATCGGGGTTGTGTTTGACCTCGGGGGCTGGGGTGGGCGTGGCCAGCTTGACTCATGTCAGGGGCATCTGTGGTGGCCCGAGTGCTCTGCCAGCAAAAATGGGCTCCTGAGCTCTGTTTTCAGCTGTGACGGCCTCCTGCTGCCCTCTTGCTGGTGAAAATGGAGCTGGGGGTGCATGTGCCTCCCTAAGCTCCGTTTTCACTGGCAGAGGGTGGCAGGAGGCCGTCGCGGCTGAAAACGGAGCCTGGGAGGGCTGCGCGAAGCCCTTCTGAGCTCCATTTTCTCATTTAGATCTAGTCCTTTGTTGTTTCTAGGAGGGCCCCGCAGGCCAGATCTAAGCACCCCGTGAACCAAATCCAGCCCCCGGGCCTTGAATGGGACAACCTTGGTATACGCTGAATCCTGGTCCCCCATCTTCTGCAACTGGCAGTTAAGGTTGAAAAAAAACCCGGTAAGGCTGACAATGACAATTCAACAGTATCTTTTCCAGCAGCTCTCATTCATCCTGGGTGGGTTGCCTGCTACAAACCTGAGACATTCACGGAGAAATAGGTGGTCTCGCTTCCTGAGGGGCTGTTGGTCATGCAGGCGTAAAGGCCCGAGTCCTCGGGCACAGCGTCCCTGACCTCTACCTCCTCCCCTGTGATGCGCGTCCGGTTGTTCTCGGATAGCTGTACCCCGTCTCGTACCCAGTTGATGCTCTGAACATCGTCCCGGAGGCGGCAGCGCAACTGGAGGAGGTCGCCAGGGTGAGCCGAGTAAGACTCCACTTCAAGGCTTGTTTGGGGGAGAACTGGAAATGTTAGGGGAGAAAAAAAACAGAGAGAGGGGGGGGGGAAGCAAGGTGGTGAATGCTTTATTGCAGATGCATTCCTCTGGCAGCATGCAAACGTTGGAGAGAGCTTCAGCTGCCATGCGGGTCTCTGCGAGAGCGAGGCAAGCGAGAATCTGCAACAAAGCTTTTCATTTCAATTAACCGATCCAGCACTATCAATGAATACACAGCTGGTTTTTTTATGTATATGTATATATATTTTAAAAAAATGCATTATTAGGAAACCAAGAACAAAGAGGGTTGAAACGAGCAAGGAGACGAGCCAAAAACAAATGGCAAATCAGGATGGGCATTCCAGCAGGAGACGGCTTTGTGTGAATGTCAGGCACAGGTAAGCAGGCTGCCATCCGGCCTTCGGAGCAAGGAAGGACTAAGAGGAGGCAAGGGTTAAAAGCTATTATAGGGGAATGAAACCTCTTTTTCCTCCTTCACTGCATGATCTGTTGTTCTGTAGTACTTCTTTATTAGGCCATCATTAGAACATTACTTGTTGACGTAATGACCACGCTCTGAGGAGTCCTTGATGCTCTCTGAGCTGGCTTGCTTTCTTGGAGAGGTTTCATGACCCAAACTAGGCAACATCATCAGTGCTAGCATGAAGATGATATTACCTAGTTGCGGCATCCCCAACTAGGGTAATATCATCATCAGAGTATCCGAGCTGAAGAAGCTTCTTGGATGAGAAGCGAAACATCTTCGAAGAAAAACCAGAAAGTCCAGCTGCCTCTTGAAAAAAGCACCTTTGGGACAACCATGATCTGGATGGTTGAGGATCTCCACAGACATCTAGCTTGGCTAATGAAACATCTACAAGGAAATAACCGAGCTCAGAGAGCACCAAAGACCTCTCACATCAACCCTGAGCTACAAACATTCTCCTTTATTGTGACCATGCTTGGAATTCCTTCTACAAAGCTAACCATCCGTGGAGTGAATCCTTGACCACACCATGTCGGTATGCCAGTGGAGGGAAGAATGAGCTGGTTTAATTATTTTTTTTAAGTGCTTCCACAGGATGAAAAGTAGTTCCTGCAGACCTATCCTATCCACTTGCTCTGGAATAGTTCAAGGACAATATTAACATCTCATCTTCTCTTGAGGGAGAAACATGACTCTGTAAATAAGGAATCCACTAGCATTCCTGTCTAGTTGAGACATCTTCTGTTCCTTAGAAGTTGCAACATCTTCTGTTCCTTAGCTATCAGCAGATGTTTCCTACTTACCAATAAATTAATAAAGCCCCCCAAGAGAGGCAACCTCAGTTTCTTCCAGATGCCCTTTCGAAGGGCTTATCAAATTTTGGCAGGCAGGTGGACTAGAAGATTGAGTATTGAGGAACATTCATTTTCAGAATGTCTATGGAGATTCTCACTCACCCAGGTCATGGTTGTCCCAGAGGTGCTTTTTTCAAGAGGCAACTGGACTTTCTGGTTTCTCTTGAAGACGTTTCTTCAGTTTCAGAGCAGAAGAAGCCATTTGGATGAGGAATGAAACGACTCCAAAGAAAAACAAGGAAGTCCAGTTGCTTCTTGGAAAAGCGCCGTTGCGACATTCATTTTCAGAATGCTAAATGTTTAGAGTTGTTTGGAAGTCGGAAATAACATGGGCGGAGGGGAAAGCATCACACCGGGAGGTCATGTTATCTCATCTTATGCTGAAATCATTGGCACCAGAAACCCCTTTGAGAGGGAATGGAGAGAAACTACTATAAGTTGGCTGGGATTCACGTCTTGAGCTCAGCAATTCCTACCAAGTTACCATCCTTGTTTCAAACCACTGACATAAGTGGTCGGTTGGCTGGGGTGGGGGGGACAGCTCCCTTTCTCAACTACAGGTAGTCCTCGACTCACAACCACAATTGAGCCCAACATTTCTGTTGCTAAACAAGACAGTTGTTAAGTCAATTTTGCCCCCTTATACAATCTTTCTTGCCACTGTTGTTAAGTGAATCACTAGTAACATGGTTGTTAAGTGAATGTGTCTTCCCATTGACTTTGCTTGTCAGAAGGTTGCAAAGGGAAATCACACAATGACGGGACACGGCAATCATCATACATACGAACCAGTTGCCAAGCATCCTAATTTTCATTGTGTGACCCCAGGGATACTGCCGTGGTTGTTAAGTGTGGAAAAACTATCATAAATCGCTCTTTTCAGTGTCGTCGTAACTTCAAACAGTCACTAAATGAACTGTTGTAAGTCAAAGACTACCAGTACTGCCCTTTCCATTCAGCAAATATCGAGCGTGCTAAGAATAGAAATAGCCAAAAGATGTTCAATTTCTAATTTTCAAGCTGCGGGCCGCAGTCAGTCTTTAAATGCATTCCAGGACTGGGACCACATAGACCAGTGTTTCTCAACCTTGGAAGCTTGAAGATGGGTGGACTTCAACTCCCAGAATCTGCTGGCTGGGGGATTCTGGGAGCTGAAGTCCACCCATCTTCAAGCTTCCAAGTTTGAGAAACATTGACATAGGCAGAATTATGATTGTTATTTTTGTGCAGAATTGCAATTCAGGAAGAAGTTTGGGAGGGTCCTTCGGGCTTCCAGAGGTTAGATGTCTGGCTACAAGTGGAGCATCTCTTACCTAGTTCCTAGCAAGGCAAGGCTACAATTTAATACAAGCGATGAGTTTGGAAGTCACAACATGATTATTCTGAGGAAAGGATTTTCTCCAGAGAACATTTTTGGCAGTGTTGTGGTGGTAGGCCCATTTTCTCCCAATGACGTCAGCCTCATGAGGTAGACTAGGCAGGAAACATTACTAAGTGAACTTAAGGTCACATGAACAGAATCTTGTAAGTGTGAAAGTCCTTCTCTCCACCACCCACCATTTCCCCTTTACAACCTCAAAACTAGTGAGGGTGTCTCATCTGAGTTATCTCTCCCCACTCATATTCCTGCCACAGGCTCAGCTGCCTTTTATATTTTATATATTTTTTTATATTTTATATATTGTCAGAATGGTCGAACAATTAGCAACTTCAAATCTCAACCAACAAATGCTCTGTCTTACACATTGGCAACAAAAATCACAACACTAAATACAAGCTAGGTGGATACGACTTTGTAGACGACCCTCACTCTGTCAAGGACCTAGGAGTAGTCACCTCAAATGATCTAAGCCCCAGAGCTCACTGTAACAGCATTGCCAAAAAAGGCATTAAGAGTTGTTAACCTAATCTTACAAAGCTTCTTCTCCGGTAACATCGAATTGTTAACTAGGGCATACAAAACCTTTGCCAGACCAATTCTTGAATACAGCCTGGAATCCACACTGTGTATCGGACATTAATACAATTGAGCGAGTCCAGAGGTATTTCACGAGAAGAGTCCTCCACTCCTCTGCTCATACCTTATGCCACTAGGATTGAAATTTTGAGCTTGGAGAATCTTGAATTGTGCCACCTGCGGTGTGACCTAAGCATAGTATACAAAATTATCTGCTACAATGTCCTACTTGTCAATGACTACTTCAGTTTCAACGGCAATAATACACAGGCAAACAAGAGATACAAACTCATGGTAAACCGCTCCAAACTCGATTGCAGAAAATACGACTTCAGCAACAGAGTGGTCAATGCCTGGAATGCACTACCTGACTCTGTGGTTTCTTCCTCAAACTCCCATAACTTTAACTTTAGAGTGTCTACTGTTGACCTTACCCCATATTCCTAAGAGGTCTGTAAGGAGTGTGCATAAGTGCACCAGCATGCCTACCGTTCCTGTCTTACTCATTTATTTGTACTAATTTCCTGTGTTCATGTCCATGTTTATACTTATACCTGCTTTCTCGCACATGTTTGACAAACTAAATAAAATAAAATAAAATAAATAAATAACATTTATCTGACTGGAACAGTTAGTTGGTTGGTCTTATTGTCCTGCCTCCCAAAGTCATTCTCACATAACCATCACAGATGATCATCTCCATCTTAGGAAGACAGTGGTAGAGACTATTATTTCCCTCAGTTACCTCAGAACAGCACTTCATCTGGGAAAAAAAAAAAAGAAAAGACGATCTTGGCACCAAGCTGATTTCATTTACCACACTTTGATTCCGAGTCTGCCAAGGTTTACGGAATAACAGAATTGGAAGGGACCTTGGAGGTCTTCTAGTCCAACCCCCTGCTCAAACAACAGACCCTATACAATTTGAGACAAGTGGCTGTCCATCCTCTTCTTAAAAACCCTCCAATGTTGGAGCATCCACAACTTTTGGAGGCAAGTCATTCCACTGATTAATTGTTCTATCAGGAAACACAGTCAGATTCTTTTTGAGGTTCTTTATAAAGAAAGGGGGTGTGGTGGCTCAGTGGCTAAGATGCTGAGCTTGTCGATCGAAAGGTTGGCGGTTCAGTGGTTCAAATCCCTAGTGCCGTGTAATAGGGTGAGCTCCCATTACTTGTCCCAGCTTCTGCCAACCTAGCAGTTCGAAAGCACATAAAAATACAAGTAGAAAAATAGGGACCATCTTTGGTGGGAAGGTCACAGCGTTCCATGCACCTTTGGCATTAAGTCATGCCGGCCACATGACCACGGAAACATCTTCAGACAGCGCTGGCTGTTTGGCTTTGAAATGGAGATAAGCACCACTCCCTAGAGTCGGGAACGACTAGCACTCATGTGTGTGGGAACCTTTACATTTTACACGGTACTATTTAAGCTCCTTCCCAATGAAAAATAAAATAAAATATGGAAGGAATCTGCCAAGGGTCTTAATCTTTCTTTCTGTCAAAAAGAAGACAGAGGGTGGAATTTGCAAGAGATCTGTTCCCTTTCATTTCCCAGGCCCAGAATCAGACTGAAGTATCTTCTGAATTGTCAACTCTTGCTCCTCCTTTATCCTGGCTGCTGAAACCCAGAATTAGTGTGATTAAACTTGCGAGACCTTCCCACCCTCGAAATCTTTGGGGGGGGGGGTACTTTTTATTATCTCAGCTGACGAGAAGTCTGGACAATGATGGCCATTCAAAGCCACTCACAGCAGAACTGCAGCCGGGAGTAGTAAGCTCTTCAACAAAGAAAAGGCTTGATTGCTAGAGACGGTCAGCTTCAAGGAAGCCCCCAGTTATTATTAAAATGCTGTCCGGAGAATCTCAGCCTCAAATATACATTCAGAAAAAGAAAAGAAAAGCAGCTGCCACAAAACCAAACATTTGTTTGGGGAGCACAAAGATCCTTTTCCTTCCTTTTTTGGCTTCTCCGGTTCTCCAATTTGGTGAGCTCCATTTTGCCCTTAATTGGGCAACTTGTTTCTCTAAATCAGAAAGAAAAACAAGCAATGGACAAAGAATTGGCTCGGTGATACTGCTGGGTGTGGATTATAGGGATTGTAGTTCAGCCTGCTTTGCTCACAACTTTAACATGAAACTTATTCCACGCAGGAAGTTTGTTTGTTTATTTATTTATAAAATTTATTAGCCACCCACAGGGCAAGTTTCTGTTGAGGGTCCAGAAAGTTCAAAAGTTTCTGAATAAGAACAAATTGCTGCTAAATCCCCTGTTCAGTTTCTGTTTTAAAACCCTACCAAATCTTTGCCTTCTCAAGTTCCTTTCCCCTCCCATCCAAAAGTTTCATCAGCCTTGACCAAGTGCAAACGATGATTCTGAATGTTGCTAACTTCTCCTCAGTGGCTGGTGTTATGGGATTCAATTAAAACATTCTAGAAACAAAACAGATTTTAAAACTGTTAAGACAACCTGTAACTTAATAGTGTTGATCCAATGTTATTAAAATTTCAACCTGTCTTCTACAGAACCCAAGTTGTTCATGAGAACTTGATGGAGTCCTGTGAAAGATTAAGGGTATAAAAAGAATTCACTCAAACACATAGATTATCTATCACTAGAGTTGATCAGAGTTTCTGGGGGCCTTTTAAATAACAAATTCTCCACCCAAAAAGTTCTCCTACAAGGTCTGCAACTGAACTAAATAACCCTTACCTAACTGCAATACGTCTGAATTACAACTTCAGACAATGTTTCAATAAACATTAACTCTTGATATATACATTTAAATCCAGGGTGTCCAACTGTGGCAATTTTAAGACTTGTGGACTACCCAGAATTTCCCAGCTAGCAAAATTGGACACCCCTCATTTAAAAGAAACTGTGATAAAGATGATAAAATTGCTTGGACCAAAACAGAAAGAAGCAGCAGCACTGTGGAAACTTTGAAGAGCTGAATGTCAATATATCCAATCAGAAATCAAAGTTTTAAAATACTCTCTCCAGACACTATTTGATTCATGCAAAAATTGATGAAATGTTCATCAGTGCAAAAGTCACTTCCCTAATCAACATGGACAAGCATCAAAAATGTTTTATAGTGGCCATTCATATAATAAATTTGTTGGATAGACCTCAAGTTTGTGTATTTTACAGATATGGCTTAGAGACAAAAATGTTCCAACTTATCTTACTCTAATAATCTCCAGTAGACTGGAAATGTAATAATAATTCTACATTTAGAATTTCCAGATGTAAAGCTAAAATATATTATCATCATAATTGTTATTATCATCATGTTAAATTTAGTCCAAGAGTCCAATTCAAATGGACTCTTGGACTGACATACAAAACTAGAAAAATCATAAAAGCAACTAAAAATCTAAAATTAGATAGACAGCCTAGATTAAAATAATTTAATCATGAGCAAAAACAACCAAAACAAAACACTGGACTTATGAACACTAGTCTTAAATTCCTAATCATTTGTTTCATTCCTCACTCACTGGTCTTATCTCAATATCATCCCTGGGTACAATGATACTTCAGTACTCATTATTAATTGGTTCCGGGAGGTGCAATGAATACCAAAAACAATGAGTACTAAACAAATTTTTCCTGTAAGGAATAATATAATGAGTCACAAGGTAGCCAACACTAACAAGTTCTAGCTTGTGCTTTGAGTACTAAACAAACAATGAGTACCGGGACAAAAATTTCTGCATCAAAATTTATTTATTTATTTATTTAATTTGATTTATATGCTGCCCTTCTCCGGAGACTCAGGGCGGCTTACAATGCGTTAAGCAATAGCCTTCAAACTTTTGTATATTTATACAAAGTCAGCTTATTGCCCTCACAAACTGGGTCCTCTGCACTGAGTACCAAATTCAATGAGTTTCAAAGCAGTGGAGTACCAAGGTACCACTGTATAATAAAAGTACCTTAACCTTTATACATTATTACCTTCCTTCTGGTTCAACTTCAATCCTACAAGCTGGCTTTGAACTAAACAACATATTTATTGAACTCCAACTCCAAACAGGGTAATTCTGTTTGCAAAACACACAGATTATTCTCCCTCTCCATGTTGTTACAGAACTGGATTTAAGCAAAATGTTCTTCTTCCCGATTCACATTAAAGCTTAAGGCAAATGACCACAGGGATGGATATGAGAACCAATGTGATGCAGGGATGAAGCTACAAGACTAGAAGTGGAGAGATCCTGATTCAAGTTGGAAGCTTGTTGATTGAATTCGGGCCAGAATTTTTCTCTCAGCCCAAAAGCCAACGTGATCCAACAAATGAAAGCATTAGATTAGCAATGGGGAGAGACCCATGTTCTTATTTTTCAAGAGCTGTAGAGATGCAGGTGCAGGACGTCTACAAAAATCCCTCCACTTCACAGAAGCTTCTTGGGTGACGTGGGCAAGCCCACATCACAGGAGGCGTATTATGAGGAAATATCAGGCACAAGAAATCAGGATTCAGAATAGAGTTCAAAAGTACTGGAAGTTTATTTCATACTATCTGTACATAATAATTCAGATCTACTAATGGTCAAGGCAAACTGGTGCCAGGTAAGAATCAATGGACAACAGACTTCAAGGGGGACTGGATTTACGTCTCTTTTGAGGGCTTAGGGGCTCCAGACTGATGATGCATTTGAGCCTGCCCTTGGATTCAACCAACGTCAGACCTGGAAGCCATCTTTTACCTTTGGGCCTTCAGACCTGCCACAAATTCTACTGTGGGAAAATGGGAGGGGGGATTGGATGGAGTGAAGATGATACGTAGTCAAAATAACATTCTTTCCAGAAAGTCAAGGCTGAGTTGCCCTGCAGCTGTGTTGAGAAGACTGGGAAGCAGTGGTGAAATTCAAATATTCTTATTACCGGTTCTGTGGGCATGGCTTGGTGGGCGTGGTGTGGCTTGGCGGGTGTGGCAGGGGAAGGATACTGCAAAATCTCCATTCCCTCCCCACTCTGGGGCCAGCCAGAGGTAGTATTTGCCGGTTCTCTGAACTACTCAAAATTTCTGCTACTGGTTCTCCAGAACCTGTCAGAACCTGTTGGATTTCACCCCTGAGTCAGTCCCGTTGACCTCAGTGGGTATTTTCCGGTCCCGTTATGCAAGTAAAAGCATGACTGAAAGCAAGAACTGGCACAATCAGAGGTGCCCTGTGCTGGAAATAACACATTGACAGATCCATATGCTTTATTATTTTATCCAATCGGCACATTCCTTGAAGTTTCGGGCCTTGATTTATGTAGATCAAGATTAGGTTGTAATCTCCTACTTAATCCAATAATAATTACTTCCAAATGTGTGCACCTAGGATGGCAATTTTAATGTTCTCATAATTGAGCTTAATGGGTATCTTTGCATGTATGGAAGAAAAAGGAAAACCTGGGTGGTCTCTGAACCATTATAATCCTGAAATTGGTAAGTGCTCCCTGACTATAAACTTTTGGATTACATTCCTAAACTTAGTTTAGTTCTAAATACCTTTTGACTATTATAGTTGCCACCTAGTAGATACGCTTGCTTGCAGATTCAGTAGATTATCATGGAGAAATTATTTTAAGAGGCATTTGTCTTTTCTTGCCATTCAAGATTGTTATGATTTGAAATTGAGTAACTGGCTGCAAATCGTTTCATTCCTGCCCATGCGACACTGTGCAATGTGGGAAGCTTGGAGGATTAAGCCGGGGAGATAGAATGCTTAGGAAACCAATTCCAGATGACAGTCAGTTGTTCCAACAACTGATGCCTCCAGACACATGCGCCCTGTCTCACTAGTCGCCCAAGGGACCTCATCAGACAGAATGCGCTTCTTAAAGTCTCTCAGACAGAAAACATTAATGTGTTGGAAGTCTGGAAGAGAAAAGAGAGTTGCAGAACAGCAATAGGACTTATATACTGCTTCACAGTGCTTTTGCAGCCCTCTCTAAGCCGTTTTACAGGGTCAGCCTCTTGCCCCCAACAATCTGGGTCCTCATTTTACCCAACTCAGAAGGAGGGAAGGCTGAGTCAACCTTGAGCCTGGTGAGATTCGAACGGCCAAATTGCAGGCAGCCGGCAGTCAGTAGAAGTAGCCTGCAGTACTGCATTCTAACCACTGCGCCACCATGGCTCAGAAAGCATTACAGAAGTTGGCATTATTTAAACCAGGGGTCCTCCATCCACAGGCTGCTGACTGGTATTAGTCCAGGAACAGGGCCATATAGGTGGAGGTGAGCAGCGGGCGAGCGAAACTGTGCAAACCCACGCTCTAACTTGCCCGCTTCCTTCCTCCCCCCCCCTCTGGTCCATGGAAAAAATGTCTTCTATGAAACCAGTCCTTGATGTCAAAAAGACCAGGGACCTCTGATCTAAACCATCTGTTGTAAACATGGCGTAAGTTGGTCCAGCCCAAGATCAAACTTTTCTTCCAAAATTCCTTTCTTTGTTGATTTCTTCCTCTTTACTGGACTGTCTTGAAAAAGGGAAAAAAAGCAAATTACCAGCCACGTTTCAAGTACCTGGATGTTCAAAAAACGATGAAAACCCCTTTCTTTGACCCGGGTTTACAGTGTTGGTTTCACTCTGAGATCGTGGCTGATTCTTCTTTCTTGCCATGTGTTTAATTTCAATGATGTGCTTTTAGTCGACTTCTGCATTTAAATAAATGTTTCCACTTAGGTATGGCAAGGGAGAGCTCCCCCCCCGCCCCCCGCCTTCCTATAGCATAGCAGATGAATTGCGGAGGAATAAATGAATAAATAAACGTGCATTTCTAGGAGGGTGAAATGATGAAGCTAGTTAGTATTTCAGACTTATGAATCCCAAAAGGCTTTTTGCAAAGCATGGCAATCTGTTGAGGGTGGGAGGATGACCCGGAGCAAATAGGAAAAAAAAATAAAATAATACGTGCTCTGTTTGTTATATGACCTGGGGCAAGAAAAGACACATCCCTTTAGCTCAACTCAGCTCTTCTATTGTGCAGTCAGCAATTCAAACAGGGGAGCTAAGCTAACAAGAAAGAAGGAAATGAAGGGAAGGGAAGACACAGAGGCAAAGCAGGCAGCAGAGAAGAAAGGAGCAAAAAAGAAAGAAAAGAAAAGAAAAGAAAAGAAAAGAAAGAAAAAAAGAAAGAAAGAAAGAAAGAAAGGAAGGAAGGAAGGAAGGAAGGAAGGAAGGAAGGAAGGAAGGAAGGAAGGAAGGAAGGAGCATGAGAGGTGATGAGCAAAGAAAGGGACAGATTAAAATAATCCCCGGGGAAATAAAAATGTCAAAACTCAGCTCTAGGGAACACAACAACAACAAGAACAAAAGCATCCCGGAAAATGTGAAAGCAACAGGCAGTGACTCAAAAACAGCCGGCTACACCTGATCATCCATGATGCGGAGTTCATATGATATGAATTTAGTTGAATAGATGTTTCATTATGTGGCTTAACAAATGCCATGATTTCTTGCTGTTACTCAGAATGTGACGCAAGAGCGATGATGACCCCTGTCTCTTTCCTGCGTCGCTCTATAAAGAAACCCAAGATGCTGGTTTAACATTTAAAGGGCATCATCGGGCTGGGGAGACCAGTTCTAGTTCTGTTTTGGGAGCAAACCTGGGTGGTTGAGAGTGGGCCAGTCACCACCCCGGGGAAGAAAACTGCGAGGGCTTTTGTAAGTAACCTCCACCAGTCAAGATTGATTCAAACCTCCTGTCCTCCAACCTCTGTATTATGTTTTTCTTGGTCTGAATGCTGATCTGAATCAACAAAGAGCCCGACTGGTAAAAAGGAGAAGAAAGAAAGAAAGGAAGGAAGGAAGGAAGGAAGAAAGGAAGGAAGGAAGGAAGGAAGGAAGGAAGGAAGGAACGGAAGGAAGGAAGGAAAAGAAAGAGAAAGAAAGAAGAAAGGAAGGAAGGAAGGAAAGAAGGAAGGAGGGAGGGAGGGAAAGGGGCACTCTTTATCTAAATACTGTATTTTAGGTAAAGGTAAAAGTTCCCCTCACACATATGTGCTAGTTGTTCCCGACTCTAGGGGGCGGTGCTCATCTCTGTTTCAAAGCCGAAGAGCCAGCGCTGTTCGAAGACATTGCCGTGTTCACGTGGCCAGCATGACTAAACATCAAAGGTGCACGGAACACTGTTATCTTCCCACCAAAGGTGGCCCCTATTTTTCTACTTGCATTTTTTACCTGCTTTTGAACTGCTAGGTTGGCAGAAGTTGGAACAAGGAACGGGAGCTCACCCTGTTACGCGGCACTAGAGATTCGAACCGCTGAACTGCCAACCTTTTGATCAACAAGCTCAGCATCTTAGCCACTGAGCCACCGCGTATCCTAACCTTTACCTTTACTGTAATTTATTCCATGCCAATTCCCCAAATATTTGTTCACGTCATCCCATCTCATCCCATATAGTACCTCCTACTACCTCTTTTTCTCTCCATCTATTTCTCTGATCATTTGTTTTTTTCTTAGTTTTTCATCTTTCTTTTTAAAAATGCAGTTAAGATTGTATGTGTATCTCTCTCTCTCTCTCTCTTTGTATAAATATGTTTGTGTATGAAACTGAAAGAGGAATTCCCATCCATCATCTAGATCAGGGGTCTCCAACTTTGGCAACTTTAAGACTTGTGGACTTCAACTCACATAATTCCACAGCCAACAAAGCTGGCTGAGGAATGCTGGGAATTGAAGTCTGAAGACTTAAAGTTGGTAAGGTTGGAGACCCCTGATCTACAGTTTATTCTTATTACCTGGGCTAATTCTTATCATCTTGCTGTTTATAAGATAGGCTACCAAGAGTCTTCCTTTATCTCTCATGAATGTTTTGTCTCCTTCTACCTTTTACAGGGTCACCACCACATCTGAGCTATAAGCCTGAAGTTTCAAGGCTGGATATGGCTCCCCCAAGATCCAACCTGCCCCCTCCAAAAGTCAGCACCAACCTGGCAATTTTTAATGGACAAAATATTCAACGTTCAATGTGAATACAATCACAATAAATCCTGCTTTACAAAGCCTTAGTAAGACTTCACTTGGAATGGTGCATCCAGTTCTGGTCACCACAATACAAAAAATACACTGAGACTCTGGAAAGAGTGCAGAGAAGAGCAACCAGGATGATGAGGGGACTGGAGGCTAAAACATACAATGAACGGTTGCAGGAACTGGGTATGTCTAGTCTAGTGAAGAGAAGGACCAGGGGAGACATGATAGCAGTCTTCCAATATCTCAGGGGCTTCCACAAAGAAGAGGAGGCCCAACCTATCTTCCAAAGCACAAGAAATAATGGACGGAAACTAACCAAGGAGAAAAACAACCTAGAATTAGGGATAAATTTCCTGAACAGTGATAACAATTAACCGGTGGAACAGTTTGCTTTCAGAAGTTGTGGGTGCTTCAATACTGGAGATTTTTAAGAAGAAACTGGACATCCACTTGTCTGCAATGGTATAGGAGCTCCTGCTTGAGGAAGAGTTTGGACTAGAAGGTCTGTTCCAATTCTATTATTCTATGTTTGATGATGATGATGATGTTATCCATTCAGTCACCTCCAAGTCCTTGTCAATTAGGTCTCTCCACATCTCTCAATCCTGCATTGTTTTTTATGTTTGAGTTTTTCTATCTTCTGGCTGGTCACCATCAACTTTGATGGTGTCCAGTCTGCGTTCTTAGCCAGCCTGGTTTCCTTTCACCACTAACTCTTCCAAACGTTAATTGCTTTCTCCAATGAGTTCCCCCACACATGACCACAGTAAGTGAGAAGAATACTGTGCACTCATACAGGAAGATAACGTTAACGGCAGGCAACTGTTAATGCAATGCAATCAATTTTAATTTGTGATCCATTTCTCCTTCTACTCTTATCTTCTGGAATGTAGCGCCCAGCACACAACTCAAAAAGGGAGATTGGACGTCCCTCTTCTAAGCTAATGCTCTGGGGTCTCCCCACTGCCACTTTAATTAGGTGGGCTCGCTCTCACCTTCCCCCACCCTTGCAAGCCTTCTATTTGCTTTGGGTCCCTGGGAGGGAGGGAAGAAGCATTTTTTAAACGTCAGCTCAAAGTGCATGGCCTGGGCCATCTCATTTCAAAGTCAATAAAAACTCCCATTCCCGGCACTGTTCTGCATTAAATTGCCATGACCAATGGGATCTCCGAGGGCAGAGATGCTTTTCTCCCCATGATAGACAAGCTTTCCCTCCCAGCCCCAGCTGATGAGAGAAGGGAGTCAGAGGGCAAAGACAGGCTGCTGGCCATTGGTCACCCGGAGCACAAGTTGGTAAATAGGCCTGGTGGGAATGCCGAGCGATGCCATTCACAGGCTAATGACCATATCCAGCTTCATTAGCTTTTCCAGGAAAGGGGAGACAGCCCCCATGCTAGCTAAAGGATGGAGCATGGCCTCAACGTGTCTTCCAATGATTAGTGGAAAAAAAACCCCATAACATCATTGTCCTAGCTGCAAGGAGTCATAAAACCTTGACTACGTAGATGCAAACTAAGTACCTTATTTTTTGGAGTATAAGATGCACTTATAAAAGAAGGTGGAAATGTTTGTATGTCTTATACTCCAAATACATTTTTGTCCTCCCGAAACCCTGCCCCGTGCGCGCAGGGTTTGGGAGGCCTGCAGAGTGCTTCTGGGGCCTGGGGAGGGCAAAAACGCAACGCGTGGGGCAGGGGTGAAATCCAGCAGGTTCTGGAGAACCAGTAGCGGACATTTTGAGCAGTTCGGAGGACCGGTAGCTGAAATTTTGAGTCGTTCGGAGAACGGGCAAATACCACCTCTGGCTGGCCCCAAAGTGGGATGGGAATGGATATTTTGCAATATCCTTCCTCTGCCATGCCCACCAAGCCACGCCCACAGAACCGATAGTAAAAAAAAATTGGATTTCACCACTGGCGTGGAGGGTGGGTGAGTTTGGGAGGCCAAAAATGGGTCTGTTTTTTGCAAAAACTGGATGCACAGAGGGTTCGGGAGGCCTGCAGAGTGCTCCTGGAGTCTGGGGAGGGCAAAACGCCCTTGTTTAGCTCTTCAAAATCTTGGTGCATCTTATAGTCCAAAAAATACAGGTAATTATGGTTTCCCCCTCCTTTTATTATCTCAGGGAGTCCCCAACCCTGGCCCATAGGCCGGGAACTGGTCCATGGCCTGTTAGAAAGCAGGCAACGCTTCATCTGCGCATGTGCAGGATTTAAGTTGAGTATGGAACTATCTCCCCCTCCCCTTTCAGTCCACGAAAGACCATTTTTCTTCTGAAACTGGTCCCTGGTGCCAGAAAGCTTGGCGGCTGCTGCATTACGTCACTGGGAGTTAAAGCACATCCACTGATTAAAAAGCAAGGCACGGACCAAGCAATCCTTTCAGGTGCATTGGTTGTGTTTTACACCCCACAAAGGAAGCTGCTGGATGTCAGCTACCATAACTCATTTCTCTCAACGAGCCTGGATTTTGAAGGGAAGCTATTTAGATCTCCTTTCCAAGCTTGGAGAAATGTTCCCATCTCCTGCTCGGGTAGCACCCTTTTCAGGCACCTAGTGATCTCCCAATCTCCTAAGAGTTCCACTGGAGTACCTGTCAGGGATCAACCCAACTGTAATCTGTTTTGAGACTTGTTTGAGATTCTAAGGGGCAGGGAAGGGAGTTGGCTGTTGCAGGCACCGTATAGCCAGACTCCCTTGTGGCTGCATTCCCTTCACCAAAGAGAGTTTTATACAAGTTTTAGTAATGTAATTATAAGCTGTCAGGCTAATGTAGACTTCTGAATGCCAAATCGTCTTGAGAGAGAACTGTTTTAGAGAAAGCCCTCAATTCCCAGCTTCAAATCTGCATTACAAAAGAGAGGAACTCCTCCCCAACCTTTCTTTAAAAAGGCAAAAGTTCCCCTTGCACATGTGCTAATTGTTCCCAACTCTAGGGGGCGGTACTCATCTCTGTTTCAAAGCCAAAGAGCCAGCGCTGTCCGAAGACGTCTCCGTGGAAATGTGGCCGGCATGACTCAACGCCAAAGGTGCATGGAACACTATTACCTTCCCACCAAAGGTGGCCCCTATTTTTCTACTTGGATTTTTTACGTGCTTTCGAACTGCTAGGTTGGCAGAAGCTGGGACAAGTCATGGGAGCTCACCCCGTTACGCGGCACTAGGGATTCGAACTGCTGAACCACCAACCTTTCGATCGACAAGCTCAGTGTCTTAGCCACTGAGCCACCGCATCCCCAAGACCTTTGTTTAGCACCCTTTTAACAGGCAGAAAGCCAACAGAGGAAAACCTTATAAATGAAGGCAAATATACATGTCCCAGGATGGCACTTTCTGGTGGGAGAGAAGGGCTCCAGCACGAGTCTGAAAGCTCAGAAGGCCAAACCTCTCGACCCAGTGACTAATCCTAAGGCTGGATCCCAAAAAAACCTTCCCCAACACTAGCATGAACCCTGGGGAAAGCTACACCTATTAAAATTTGGTTTTGTTGGAACAATGTTTTTTGTTTTTAAATGTAAGGCTTTCGCCCCCTCCCCCAGCGGTGTTCTTTTTTATACAAAGTCAGCTTATGGCCCCCACAAACTGGGTCCTCATTTTACCTACCTCGGAAGGATGGAAGGCTGAGTCAATCTTGAGCTTGGTGAGATTTGAACTCTCAGTACTTGCAGGCAGCAATTGCTGCCATTATAGATAAAGAGTATTTGTAGATCAGGGTTGAACTCTGGGGTCCTTGGTACTCTCTGAGCTTGGTAGTTTTCTTGTGGACTTTTCTGATACCCAACTAGGTATCAAAATCTCCTTGCCAGCAATCAACACCCAACTACGCCGAGAATAACACCAAGATTAATGCTAGACCAACAAACATGCACTAAATAATACTTCAGTCGAGGAACTACCAACCCAGACAAACAAAGATAACAGTAAAACAACCCAAACAAGGAAAAACTAAGTCTACTCTTACCAATACTGACAGGGTAACCCACTAGTATATAAAATAAGAGCAAACACTATTCCCTTATTAGCACTGATGGGGTTGCTTAGTTTGGTAATGAAAGATCTACAAAGAAAACTGCCAAGCTCAGAGAGCACCAAGGACCTCACAATCTTTTGGACATGCCGAATAAGGAAAACCCTAGTTGACGGCTGGACTCTTTATCAGCCTCAAAAGATCCCCGCAGGCCACCATCACTGCTTTTGAAAAGGCCGGAGGCAACTGTGGTTGGAGTGCAGCTCAGCCAACAGATGGGCTGAGATTCCAGAAGGAGATGCACCTAGGGCAGCTCCTGAAGGTGCCTGACCTCTCTCCCCCACCCCACCTCACCCCGCCTCCCTTTCCCCCATTTTGAACAAATGTTTTAATAAGACAGATTATCAGAGTTGTGGCTCTTTGTGTTTGCTCCCATTGTGCAAAGGATGTGATAGTTGCCTGGGGCAGTTCCAGCTTTGGAAAGAAAAGAGTCATTCCTTAATGGAGCCTCCCATCACCGGGGTCTGCATCAAGGAAATTTTCATAACAGTGGCTTAAATGCAGGATCCCTCTCTGATTCCCAGATTTTTATTTATTATTTTCTTTTTCTTTTTTCTTTTTGTCCAAGGAAGTGAGAGAAGGAAGGTTCTCAGTGGTTCCTTCCTTCCTTCCTTCCTTCCTTCCTTCCTTCCTTCCTTCCTTCCTTCCTTCCTTCCTTCCTTTCTTCTTCCTTCCTTCCTTTCCTTTCCTTCCCTTTCTTCTTTTTTAAAAAGCCATCTGCATGACATCACTGCTACCATTCAGAAATAATAATAAATGACATTGTCCTTTTATTTGCTCTCTTCTTGTGCACCTCATTTACACAGCTGCCTAGAAGGACACTGTTGTCAGGTACTGGAGATGCCCAAATGCTTCCTTCCTACTTCTCCCAAATGGCTGTTGTTCTCACATTTGGCTGCTCTCGGAAAAAAGCGAAGAGGCATCAGGTTTGAATGATATTTAGACAGGAAACAGTTGAAGAATTCCATGTTCCGGGCATAATAGTTAATTCAGCCTTTTCTAAATATTGTTTTATTTTTTCTTCTGGGATTGTCTCTTGTTTATATCAGTTTTCATAATAATCATTAATCATTTTCTTTTTCTCAACTTGCTGGCTGGGGAATTCTGGGAGCTGAAATCCACAAGTCTTCAAGTTGCCAAGGTCGGAGACCCCTGCCTCTAGAAAGAGTGCAGAGAAGAGCAACCAAGATGATTAGGGAGCTGAGGGTTAAAGTTACAGGGTTGCAGGAACTGGCATGTCTATTCTAATAAAGAGAAGGACTAGAGATGATATGATAGCAGTTTTCCAGTACATGAAGGTTTGTCACCGTGAAGAGGGGGTTCACTTATTCTCCAAAGCACCTGAGAGAAGGACAAGAATGGTTAGAAGATCATTAAAGAGAGATCCAAGCTAGAACTAAAGAGAAATTTCCTGACTGTGAGAACTGTTAATCAGTGGTTTGGCTTGTCTTCAGAAATTATGGGTGCTCAATCACTGGAGAAGAGGAAGAAGGAGAAGGAGGAGGAGGAGAAGGAGGAGGAGGAGGAAGGGGAAGGAGAAATGGTAGTTCTTCTTCCTCCTACTTGCCAAAACCCAGCTCCAGGTGGACACAAGGAGCTGGGCTTTGGGGCAGGAAATCTGGAAGCGGGAGGAGGGGGAACAGCAGCTGGATTAACTTTTACTTCTCCAAAGTCCCTTCTATCTCTGTTATTCTGAGGAATTAATAAAATGACAACCAATCAAGGCTGACAGAGTAAGGGATTCTGGTTGGTAATCAGGAAACACTGGTATATATCTAGAGCCATGATGGTGAATCTGTGGCACACGGAGCCATATTGGTGGGCATGCGAGCATGTGCCCGCTGGCCATATGATTTTCGGGCCTTCCTGAAGTTGGGAAACAGGCTGTTTCTGGCCTGCGGAGGTCCTCCAGGGGGTGGGGAAGGCCATTTTTGCCCTCCCCAGGCTCCAAGAAAGCCTCTGCAGCCTGGGGAGGGCAAAAAAACGGGCCTACTGCAAAAGCGGGGGGAGCACATGGGGTGCCAAAAGCGGGGGGAGCACATGGGGTGGTGGTGTCACATGCGCATGTGGGGGGGTGGGGTGCATTGAATTATGGGTGTGGGCATGTGTGCGCACGACCCCCCCCCCACGCTCCCCCCTCTTTTGGCACGCGATGGCAAAAAGGTTAGCCATCCTTGGCCTAGAGGGTTGTTGTCAGAAACACGATGTTGGACTGAATGGATCTTGAGTTGGCTTTGGATGGCTTAAAAGTATCTTGGTTTTGGTTGCCTTCCGATTAAAATGTCAGAAGATGGAGAAAGGACAATCTTTAACATCCATCACCACAAAAGATCCAGGGATCCTAAGTTTATAAACAAAACATCAAGAACATTTGTCCTGGGCAAACAAATAACCTGAATATGCATGCTTTGGTGACAGAGCACTGAAAAAAAAAAGATCGATGGCCAACCACAAAAACCTCTGCATGGTGTCCCTCCAGAGATTTGGAAAAGAGTGTCTCTAATATCTTGCACTCGAGGCTGTAATCTGAGAATCTTAATCTGGAGTGAGCCAAAGGGGGGGGGGGGGCGTCCCAGAGCTTTCAGTGCGGAGGAAAAGGAGCTGCTCCTGCCAGGAACATTACATAATGCTTTATGAAATGAGGCTGAACATCGTAAGTGTGATGTAACACCCAAACGTTCTTCGCCACAGTTTGGGTGATTAATTTTTTAAATGCATCTTTGAAATGAAATGAAACCCAAAATTTAGGTAGGGAAGGCAAGGACAAAGGGCAAACCTACAGATTCTAAGAGGCAAACCTCTTAGAGTTGGGGAGGGGGAGGGGAAGGAGAAGGAGGAGGGGGAGAAGGAGGAGAAGGAGAAGTAGAAGAAGAGGAGGGGGAAGGGGAGGAAGTGGAAGGAGGAGGAGGAAGAAAAAGAAAAGAGGAAGGGGAAGAACAAGAACAGGAGGAGGAGGAGAAGGAAGTACAAGAAGAAAAGGAGAAGGGGAAGAACAAGAACAGGAGGAGGAGGAGGAGAAGGAAGAACAAGAAGAAAAGGAGAAGAAGAAGAACAAGAAGAGGAAGAGAAGGAGGAGGAAGAAGAAGAAAGAAGAAGAAGAAGAAGAAGAAGAAGAAGAAGAAGAAGAAGAAGAAGAAGAAGAAGAAGAAGAAGAAGAAGAAGAAGAAGAAGAAGAAACAACATTAGTAGTTCTTAAGGGTGCTCAATCACTAGAGAAGAAGGAGAAGGAGAAGGAGAAGGAGGAGGAGGAGGAGGAGGAGGAGGAGGAGGAGGAGAAGGAGAAGGAGAAGGAGAAGGAGAAGAAGAAGAAGAAGAAGAAGAAGAAGAAGAAGAAGAAGAAGAAGAAGAAGAAGAAGAAGAAGAAGAAGAAGAAGAAGAAGAAGAAGAAGTTCTTCTTCCTGCTTGCCAAAACCCAGCTCCAGGTGGGCACGGGGAGCTGGGCTTAGGAGCAGGAAATCTGGAAGCAGGAGGAGGGGAACAGCAGCTGGATTAATCTTTACTGGTTGGGTATTCGGAGGGCTTCCTAAACGGAGGGAGGGGAGGTGTTGCATGCGAACAGTCCTGTGCAGGAGGAGTCCCTCTGAATGTTTGCTAGTTTTTGTTTTATTATTATTAATTGCATTTACATTCAGAGCCTTTCCCCCCAAAGGGCAAATGGTACTTATTGGCCAGCCCTGCAGATGCAGAGTCACAAAAGGGAGCCCAGAACAATAAAAAACAAAAGAAAACTGAATGCTTGAGATCAGCAGGTCCCCTCTGCGGTTGCCATAGAAACACCACCAGGGCTTACTAAAGGTATTTCCTGAAAAGAGAGAGAAAGAGAGAGAGAGAGGGAGGGAGGGAGGGAGGGAGAGAGAGAGAGAGAGAGGGAGAGAGAGAGAGAATGAATGTATGTGCATTCGTGCCCATGTACACACCACCACCTCAGATCCCTTAATCCCAACAGGAAGTGCTTAGTTGGGCCTCTGGGGATCAGTCTCTTTTTATCTGGGGTGAGGGAAGAGGAAGAGGAGGGGGGAACCCCTTTCTAATTGGCCTTTCTTGAAGGCTGGCGAGGATCAGTTCTGCCGGGGTGGTGCGCCAAAGGAATTAGCCATCACTTTCTCTCCATCCTGTTGCACGGAAGCCGTTTGTGCGAAGTCTGTTTCTTATTTTGGCAAACAGTCTCAGTGGCTGAACTCGGGACCGCTGAGCGGGTGGGAGGGGTAGAGGTGGGCAGCAGCTAATGTTGCTCCTTATTCCTTCTCTAAACGACAACACTCCCTTCGTCCTCCCAAGCCGGATCCCAAACCCAGTCTGAGTTTCTCTCCAGCTTTTTTTTTTTTTAAATTTGATTTATATGCCGCCCTTCTCCAGAGACCCAGGGCGGCTTACAATGCGTTAAGCAATAGCCTTCATACTTTTGTGTATTTATACAAAGTCAGCTTATTGAACCCACAAACTGGGTCCTCCATTCACCCACCTTAGAAAAGGATGGAAGGCTGAGTCGACCTTGAGCCTGGGGAGTTTCGAACTGGTGTAATTGCAGGCAGCTGGATGTTAAATGCTGCCTTTAGTAGGAGGCATTATCCTCCTATGCCACTCAGGCTCCTTATTAAAGCCAAAAGTTAACAAAGATGTTCAGTGCTCTCAAAGATACACAGAGGGGCAACCTGTTGTGTTCACTAGCATCGGAAGGTGGCGATCACCGGACCAGAATGAAGCACAGTTGGACGAGTGTATTTCAGACAGCAATAACAATAGCACTTAAGACTTTACAGTCCTTTACAGCGCTCTTTGAATGGTTTACAAATGTCAGCATATTGCCCCCCACCCCACCCCAACAATCTGGGTCCTTATTTTACTGACCTCGGAAGGATGGAAGGCTGAGTCAACCTTGAGCAGGTCAGGATCGAACACCTGGCAGTGGGCAGAGTCTGCCTGCAATACTGCATTCCAACCACTGCGTCACCCGATGCAGCTAAGTTCTTCCTCTGCATTGCCTCATTTTGGGGATCCTTCCTCTCGTCACCGATGATAGAGAAACTTCTCTACCATCTTGACTCTGGATGGGTCATGACGGTGCTTCCTGAACTCCCAAAATGCATCTGGAGAGCATCAGGTTGCGGAACACGGAAAAACAAAACCTACCACGAATGCTTTTGTCTTTAAACACGCTGCCTTGCACACGTGATCAAAACAGAAGGGGTCCTTTTAAACGGTGTCTAACACATGACAGTAAGGGAGCTTGTTGATTGGAAGGTCGGCAGTTCAGCGGTTCGAATCCCTAGTGTGCGAGGGGAACCTTTACCTTTACACTTATAGAAAATTGGGTTGATTAATTAAATTACGGACAACTAGTTAAATTAGCCTTGGATGCAAAGACAACCTTTTTTGTAATTGGGGGTTTTATTGCAAAACTTTTCCAAGGTACAAATATTCCTGCGCAAAGACCTGGTCAAAGATAATTTGAGAAATATTCACTATTTTGTTTCCCCCCCCAAAAAGGAATGCCAGCTAAAAGATGATTATTTGAACTGAAAGGCAACATCCTTTCTGACTGGAAATCTGAGACTGTGTGGAGCCTGTCAGGCCTTCTCAGTGCCAGGGAGCTGATTTTGCTGGGTCTTGTCCCTGGATAACTCAATGTTCCCAAATCTCTCTAATTCTCGCCCACAAATCATTAGAGACGTTGCCGTTTCCAAAACCTGAGGATTACTTATTAAAATAGCATCCTGCTGCTACGCTAAAACTGAAATGGACAGGCCATAGCTTAGTTAAAAAACCTACTGTTTTTTTCCCCTTCTAAATTGGAATTCAGGATGAAGTCTGCATGAAAGTATCCGTATCTCCTGCCTCAAGAAACCTCATATAGATTATCATAATATATTATATAAGACTCTCAGCATATTGAGGGTGGAGAAGGAAATTGTCAGCCCTGCTGGGTAATAGGAAACGCAGCTAGATGAATGAATTCCACTTCATTGTAAGGCTATATGAACAAAATGTTGCAAGTCTGAAAGTTGTTGTTGCTGTTAGTTGCGAAGTCGTGTCCAACCCATTGCGACTCCATGGACAATGTTCCTCCAGTCCTTCCTGTCCTCTACCATCCTCTGAAGTCCATTTAAGCTCATGCCGACTGCTTCAGTGACTCCATCCAGCTATCTCCTTCTCTGTTGTCTCCTTCTTCTTTTGCCCTCAATCTTTCCCAGCATTAGGCTCTTCTCCAGTGAGTCCTTCCTTCTCATTAGGTGGCCAAAGTATTTGAGTTTCATCTTCAGGATCTGGCCTTCTAAAGAGCAGTCAGAGTTGATCTCCTCTAGGACTGACTGGTTGGATCGCCTTGCAGTCCAAGGGACTCGCAGGAGTCTTCTCCAGCACCAGAGTTCAAAGGCCTCCATTCTTTGGCGCTTGGCCTTCCTTATGGTCCAACTTTCACAGCCATACATTGCAACTGGGAAAACCATAGCCTAGACTATATACACTTTCATTAGCAGGGTGATGTCTCTGCTTTTTTAGTATGCTGTCTAGATTTGCCATAGCTTTCCTCCCCAGGAGCAAGCATTGTTTAATTTTTTGGCTGCAGTCTCCATTTGCAGTGATCTTGGAGCCCAGGAAAATAAAGTACACTGAAAGGGCAAACTGCCTACCATCACCACTGTTAACTGATTGATCCATTAGGATGGGTCCTTCCTACGTTTCTTCCTCTGACTGTTGAGCCAGTGGGCTCCTGCCTCCCTTATCTCATTGTTTCCTAGGCAGCATCTCCTCCCCAAAGTCATCCACCCGTTGTGTTACAGAAAAAGCAGCAGTTAAATGTGAAGCTTGCTTTTTTTCAAGATCAAGTGAGACCCAAATGACTTGAACCCATTTCCAAACCTTAAGAACCTGAGTCCTAATGGCAAGCTGAACTTTCTTGGGTTTTTCTTCTTCCTTGAAGGCATTTCACTTCTCATCCAAGAAGCTTCTTCTTTAAGAGCTGTGGTGGCACAGTGGTTAGAATGTAGTACTGTAGGCTACTTCTGCTGATTGCTGGCTGCCTGCAATTTGGCAGTTCAAATCTCAGCAGGATCAAGGTTGACTCAGCCTTCCCACCTTCCGAGGTGGGTAAAATAAGGACCCAGATTGTTGAGGACAAGAGGCTGACTCTGTATATTGCTTAGAGAGGGCTGTAAAGCACTGTGAAATGGTATATAAGTCTAAATGCTGTTGCTAAGTACGAAGGAAGGAAGGAAGGAAGGAAGGAAGGGCCATAATGGCTCAGTGGTTAGAGTGCAATACTGCAGGCTACTTTTGCTGACTGCCAGCTGCCAGCAGTTCGGTAGTTCAAATCTCACCAGGCTCAAGGTTGACTCAGCCTTCCATCCTTCTGAGGTGGGTAAAATGAGGACCCAGACTGTTGGGGGCAATAGGCTGACTCTGTAAACCACTTAGAGAGGGAGAGCTGTAAAGCACTGTAAAGCGGTGTACAAGTCTAAGTGCTATTGCTCTTCAATTCTCCTCTTGGATGAGAAGCAAAATCTCTTCAAGGAAAAAAACCAAGAAAATCCAGTTGCCATTTGGAAAAGCACCCTGGGACAACCGTAACCTGGGTGATTGAGGATCTCCATAGACATTAAGAACCTGAGCTAATGACTTGGTATGGATTTAAAATGAGATTTGATGAAGTCATGGATAGGTCTGTGGCTGCTGGCTCCAGGTTCAAGAACCATATGTTGCCGAAAGATCAGTTGGAGGTGGAGCAGTGGTGGTGGGAGAGCTGTGGTCCCTATTGAGAAATAGGGTTATGGCTAAGATGGTCTCACAATCTGGTCCAACAGCAGAGCTCTTCTGATGACAATAGGAGATTGAATTTCACTGGGGGGAAAATGTGGAAATAGAATTCTGGCCTGGGTAAGATAAAAATCCAAATCTTTCAGGATTCTTCTGCTGTTCAGAAGAGACGATGTGAAGAAATAGGTGGCCTAAGCAAAGGGATTCATAGAACATAGCGTAATAAGAGTTGGAAGGGACCTTGGAGGTCTTCTAGTCCAACCCCTTGCTCAAGCAGGGGACCCTATACCATTTCAGACAAATGGTTGTACAGTCTGTTTCTGAAAGCCTCCAGTGATGGAGCTACCTACAACTTCTGAAGGCAAGCTATTCCACTGGTTGATTGCTCTAACCCAGAGGTCTGCAACCTTAAACACTCAGAGAACCACTTGGACCCGTTTCCCACAGAAAAGAAAACACCGGGAGCCACAAAGCCCCAGTGGGCGTGGCCAACTCTACATCACTCACTTTCACCAGTCACATGATTCCCCCCCCCAGCCATGCCTACCCAGCTGGCCATTAGGGCAGAGAACCGGTTGTTAAAAAACGGGAACTACAAAACCCTTTTGACCTCTCTCTCTCTCTCTCTCTCCCTCCCTCCCTCCCCCCTCTCTCCCTCTCTATGTCTCTCTCCCCCTCTCTCTGTATCTGTATCTGTCTCTCTCCCTCTCTCTGTATATCTGTCTCTCTCTCCCCCTCTCTCTGTATCTATGTCTCTCTCTCTTTCTCTGTATCTCTCTATGTCTCTCTCTCTCCCTCTCTGTATCTCTCTATGTCTCTCTCTTTCTCCCCCTCTCTCTATCTCTCTATCTCTCCCCTCTCTATCTCTCCCCTCTCTTTCTGTATCTCTCTATGTCTCTGTCTCCCCCTCTCTGTATCTCTCTATGTCTCTCTCCCTCTCTCTGTATATCTGTCTCTCTCCCCCCTCTCTCTGTATCTCTCTCTGTCTCTCCCCCTCTCTCTGTATCTCTCTGTCTCTCTCTCTCTCTCTCCCTCTCTGTATCTCTCTGTCTCTCTCTCTCCCCCTCTCTCTGTATCTCTCTATGTCTCTCCCCCTCTCTCTGTATCTCTTTGTCTCTCCCCTGGCCGTTTCTCCATCCTCCGCCATCGCCCTTACCTTCTCAGGTCAGGTGAGACTGGGAGGGGAGGGCGAGGGGTGGGGCCAGCCAGTGGTGGGATCATCCAACAGGGAGCCACAGCAGAGGGCCCAAAGAGCCGCATGCAGCTCCGGAGCCGCAGGTTGCAGACACCTGCTCTAACCATTGGGAATTTTCTCCTTAATTCCAGAAAGCAGGGTGATGGCGATTATGGTAGTGGTAATGATGATGAAGATGACTGATGTTTTATCCAAGCCCTACGATAGTATCTGCAATTGATTTTTATTCTCTTCTCCATCGATCAATTTTCCAAAGGAGTTAGGCTTTCTAGATTATAAACATTTACTGATTTTTCAGCTTCTGTTTGCTAAAGGTGGTTAAAATGTAATTAAACTACTGGTAAATGGAAGCCTGCCAAACCTAGGTATGGAATGATACCGTACACAGTAAATCAGGAGACAAGTACATGCATATAACAGTAAACTATAATTTAGGATTATATGCATGAGTAGCAACAAACAAAAATGCCAGGCTCGGCCCCTGGATCATTCATTCCTTCTCTTTTGTAGCAAGGAACAGAAATGTTCTACATTTTAGATTCATTTTTAACAGAATTGAAACTCGTACATAAAATGGAAAACATGGACTTCAAAGCGAATTTTAAAGCACGTTTTAGTCCAGTGGTCACCAACTGGTGGTCCATGAGAAAATTTTGGTGGTCCTCAAAATTATTTGCATTTTTGCAAAAAATTATTTGCATTTTTAATTTGCATTTTTATATTGCAAATGCAAATATTGCATTGAAAAATTATTTGCATTCTTTATATTGCACTAATTTAGGGGTCCTCAAACTACAGCCTCTGGACTGGATACATGCAATGAATATTTGTGTTGCTGCAGAGAGTCTCCACCCTTGGGGTCTTTTTGTGTGGGTCAAAGGGGGGCAGAAATTCCTACATGGGGTCTGCTTCAGCCTCCTGGTATCTGGCAGCCTCTGGCCTGGTCTTCCCTCTGCTTGGAAAGACTATGCTCATAGTCCTCAGTGAGGTGCTTCTGCTGAGCCTCCTTCTCAGCCAGATCCAATTTGAACTGAGCCAGCTGTTTTGCCAACTCTTTCTCATGGTGGCTGCTTAGCTCCAACAACTGCTTTCTATTGGGGCCCTAAGGAGGCCAGGTGGGCAGGCAAGGAGTGGCTGGGAGGGGAGGGACGATCAGAGGTCGGCAAGGCATCCCTTGACATGAGTGACATCGAGTTGCCATGCCCAACCACTCACATGACCTCCTAGCCACGCCCACCCAGCCAGTCATTAGGCAGATCATATTAGTGGTCCTCAGGATTTAAAATTATGAATTTAGTGGACCCTGAGGTCCGAAAGGTTGGGGACCCCTGTTTTAGTCAGTTGAAATCATTCAAGCCACTTCCAAATTCTGGATCCTTTTTTTTTTAACCAATTTAGTAAACTAATGTTGTCGTATCATGTGTATCTCGATGTCATAAATCGTTCTATAAATCACACTGTAAAGAAAAGAAACTATAACCTAAAAAAAATTCCAATATCTACAAATCCTTGAAACTATCTGTTGTGCTGTTTTGGTTTAATATGATTCTAATGAGAAATTTAAGGATGCCAAAGGTCTGGAAATGTCTTTATTATGGGTACATATTGTTGTCTATCAAGTAGTACTCATGATAGTAAATTATTCTCAGCTATTCCATTCTTGCCAAACCAAATCCTCTTTTTCCAATGTTGCTATGAACCCAGCTTTTGTTCAGTGTTTTTCAGCTAGAGACTTGCAAAACAGCCTGTCCTATGCTAACGTAACAGTAAATAAAGAATTCCATACAATAAATCAAGCAAAAGAACAGGATGAAATGACCACCGAACAAACTCACAGGTCACCATAAATAACAGTCTTCCCAAAGTGGAGGGATTAAGAGTCTCCCATATCAAGTTTTGTTTTGATTTTTTTGTAGTTATGAGGCAATAGAGAAGAAAAGGAGGGGAAAAAAACCCTCATAATTTTTCCTCAGTTTTGACTGCCGAGCATTTGTCCTGCTGGAAGAGTTGAAATATGGAACGTGTTATATGAGGGTTTTTTTTCTTCTTCTCCCGTCTCTGTTTGTAAAAAGATGATGGTTCAGAATATAGGTACCGTATTTTCCGGCGTATAAGACGACTGGGCGTATAAGACGACCCTCCTCAGAGCCATTTAAGGCTTGTCAGAGCCTTATGGGCTGGTCTGCCTGGTTACAGGAGAATGAGACCTGGCATATAAGACGACCCCCGACTTTTGAGAAGATTTTTGTGTGTTAGAAAGTAGTCTTATACGCAGGAAAATACAGTAATTCTCAATTTACCCACCATTCATTTAGTGACTGTTCAAAGTTGCAGTGCCAACTGAAAAAAAGAAGCACCACTCAGATGACCCTGAGGATAGAGATAAACCTCCAACTGCTTCAAGGACCCTCTCAAAGGATGCAAATGACCAGCTGTCTTGCAAGGAGTATCAATCCCTCCATTCCCCACCATCCAGCCAGAGCTGAAGAAGCTTCTGGGATGAGAAGCGAAACATCTTCAAAGAAAACCTAGAAAGCCCAGTTAACTCCCGAAAAAGCGCCTTTGGGACAACCAGGACCTGGATGGCGGAGAATCTCTACAGATTTGTAGCTATACAATTTGGGATGAACACCCTTGGAATGGGGTGGGAAGAGGAATGGGTTTCCGGAGGGAAAATTGCAGACTACAGGAACCAGGAGCATCGCTCAGATAGCCCTGAGGACACAGATAAACCCCCAGTGCTTCAAGGACCCTCTAAAGCAGTGTTTCTCAACCTTGGAAGCTTGAAGATGGGTGGACTTCAACTCCCAGGATCCCCCAGCCAGCGCTGCTGGCTGGGGGATCTTGGGAGTTGAAGTCCACCCATCTTCAAGCTTCCAAGGTTGAGAAACACTGCTCTAAAAGGATGCAAATGTCCAGCTGTCTGCAAGGAATATCAATCCTTCCATTCCCCACCATCCTCTCAGAGCTGAAGAAGCTTCTTGGATGAGAAGCAAAACGTCTTCAGAGAAAAAAAAAGAAGGAAGTCCAGTAGCCTCCCGAAAACGCACTTTTGGGACTGACCTGACCATTTTTCACACAGCTTTCACAAGCATCCCAATATCACATGATCAGAATTTGGACGCTTGGCAACTGGCATGTTTTTTATGACGGTTGCAGTCCATCTTTTGCGACCTCTGACAAGCAGAGCCAATGGGGAATCCAGAATCACCTAACAACTCTATGAATAAGTTAACCACTAAGTGATTCGCTTAACAACTGTGGCAAGAAAGGTCTTTAAAGTGAGGCAAAACTCACTTAGCAACTATCTTGCTCAACAACACAACATTTTGGGCTCACAGTGGGGGCACGTCGAGGGCCACCTACGTTAAACATACCTATTAGAATGAGAACGGTCTTGTCATGTGTTAGGTAAAGGTTCCCCTTGCACATATGTGCTAGTCGTTCCCGACTCTAGGGGGCAGTACTCATCTCCGTTTCAAAGCCGAAGAGCCAGCACTGTCCGAAGACGTCTCCGTGGTCATGTGGCTGGCATGAGTCAACGCCAAAGGCGCACGGAACGCTGTGACCTTCCCACCAAAGGTGGTCCCTATTTTTCTACTTGCATTTTTTATGTGCTTTCAAACTGCTAGGTTGGCAGAAGCTGGGACAAGGAACGGGAGCTCACTCCGTTACGCAGCACTAGGGATTCGAACCGCTGAACTGCCAATCTTTCAATCAACAAGCTCAGTCTTAGCCACTGAGCCACTGCATCCTGCCTATAAGTGTATTGCATACCAAATCATCATCATCGTCATAATAATAATAATAATTTTATTTCTATACCGCCCCTCTCCCGGAGGGCTTGGGGCGGTGCACAGCCTAATTAAAAGCACAAGACAAACAACAATTTAAAAATTAAAAATATTAAATAATTTGGCTCAATAATAATAATAATGCGGAAGTTCAGAATTCAGCGGATAGAAAGAACCGAAGTTGAATGTAAAAACCTGTAAATCTTACCCCAAAAAAACGCCCCTCCCAAGATCAAAGCTCAGGTGACTTCCTTAATTTTTCAGTAATTGAAGGTTCTGAAAAAGAGTTGTTGCCCTCAGAGAGTGTGTAAGGGAGAGTACCATCTGCTCTCTGGAGTTAAAGTGTACAGGTGTGTATCCAAAAAAACTCAGTACAGCTGCAATTCTGGGTTCGGTGTCATTTGAGGACACTCCAATGCTCTTATATGGGCTGAACAAACCAGTCAGAATGAACTATAGGTAATTAAATATAGTGATACCTCCGTACTCATTGTTAATTGGTTCTGGGACAATGTGACGAGCACTAAAAACAATGAGCACCAAACAAATTTCCCTCCTAAGGAATAATGCAGTGAGTCACAAGGCAGCCAACGTTGACACATAGCTTGTGCATTGAGTACCAAACAAACAATGAGTACCGGGACAAATTTTTTTGCATCAAAATATGCCGAGTACCAAATCTGATGAGTTTCAAAGCAGTTGAGTACCAAGTTACTACTGTAATCATAAATCGAAGAGATGGAAGGGACCTTGCAAGTCTTCTATTCCGGCACCCTGCCCATGGCAGGAGTGTTTATAAAATCCCAGAAAAATGGCTGTTCGATCTTGTCTTTTTTAATTTTTATTTCTCATAAACACATTTATATGTACAGTCATTTCCATCATTTTTCATTCAACTTTTCTTTTAACTTTCATTTTTCATTTTTATTTTTTCGGAACTGATCTTTTACCCTTTACCTTTACTCCACCCTTTCTTCTTTCTTCTCCTCGCCTTCTCTTCCTTCCTCTCTCTTCTCCTACTTCCTTCGTTCTTTCTCTCCTTCTCTTTCCTACTTCCCCTTCTTTTCCCCCACTCCTCTCTTCTTCCCTATTCTAACCTTCTCCTCCACTCCCCTTTCCCCTCCCTTTTCTTCCTCTCCTTTTTCCTTTCTTCTTTCTCCTCTCCTCTTCTCCCTTCCTCTCTCTCTACTCCTTCCCCTCTCTCCTGTTGTTTCCCTTTTCAGTTCAATCTAAAGTGGTATTCGAGCAGTCCCGATTTCCTAATTATCTTTATTCTCATTTCAATTTCTTATTCAATTATTATTTATTTTTATTTCATCATTTGCGTACATTTTTATAATATCTCACTTTTTTCCCTTTTACCCCCCTCCCCCCTCTCCTTTTACTTGACCACCTGGGTATCTATTTTTCTAATTGTTTTCTCCCATCTATTCTCTATCTATTTTATTTCTATATCCTTATTCATATTTCTTTCCTAACCAATCATAAATCTTGTCTTGAAAGCCTCCAGGGATGAAGTACCCACAACTCTGGGAGGCAACCTGTTCCACTGGTTAATTGTTCTCACTGCCAGGAAATTCCTCCTTAATTCTAGGTTGTTTCTCTCCTCCTCGATTAATTTCCATCCATTGCTTCTTGTCCTGCCCTCAGGTGCTTTGGAGACTAAATTAAGTGCCTCTTTTCTGTGACAGCCCATCAAGTATTGGAAGATGCTATCATGCCTCCCTAAGCCTTCTCTGTTGGCTAGATAAATCAGACTCAACATTGGGCCATGAAAAAATTAGACCGCAGCAAAGATGACTGGTTTGAGGTGTGGTTTTGGAGAAAGCTCCTGGAGATTCAGCAAAGGTAACAATCCAGCAAATACTGGAGCATATAAAGCCAGTCATATCACCTGAAGGCAAAACCCACAAAATTCCACTTTACTTATTTCAGCCATGTTATGTGATCAAACTTACTGGAAAAGTTATAGTTATGCTCGGAAGAAGTCAACAGTAAAAGATGACACCATCAAAGCCCACATCAGCCAGAGGATAGGTAAAGGAAAGTTTCCCCTCGCACATATGTGCTAGTCATTCCTGACTCTAGGGGGCGGTGCTCATCCCCGTTTCAAAGTTGAAGAGCCAGTGTTGTCCGAAGACATCTCTGTGGTCATGTGGCCGGCATGACTCAACGCCAAAGGTGCACGGAACGCTGTGACCTTCCCACCAAAGCTGGTTCCTATTTTTCTACTTGTATTTTTTACGTGCTTTCAAACTGCTAGGTTGGCAGAAGCTGGGACAAGGAACAGGAGCTCACCCCGTTACACGGCACTAGGGATTCGAACTGCTGAACTGGCGACCTTTCGATCGACAAGCTCAGCATCTTAGCCACTGAACCACCGTGTCCCTTAGGCAGAGGATAAAACAACTGAAAGAAGCTGTAAAGATCGGAAAAATGTAGAGAGAAAAATAAGTCCATAGAATCTGGGACAATTGGACACCATTGAATGGATGGCACCATCATCTTCATCACAGTCCACAGACAGCCAAAAGATTTTCATACACTTATGACTGTAACTTTGTTGCTGGTATCCTTACGATTTATATTGACTGTTTCTTAATATGATTTGATTGCTTATTTGTATCCTATGACTATCATTAAGTATTGTACCTTATGATTCTTGACGAATGTATCTTGTCTTTTATATACACTGAGAGCGTATGCACCAAGACCAATTCCTTGTGTGTCCAATCACACTTGACCAATAAAGAACTCCTATTCCATTCCATTCCATTCCATTCCGTTCGCCTGCATGGATTCTTAATAATGCCTTAAACAAAATTCTCAGCAGAGATGGAGGAAACCTTACCTAACTAATTGGCTCATTCATTTTCACCTTGATAGGATGCATTCTTTTCTTTTCTTTTTTAAAAAGTACTTGTATTTCCTCTTCCTCCTCACTCTCCCCTCCTCCTTCCGTTATTTGGGCAAAAGTTAGCCATCAATCTTTCTGCAAATTGGATTTTTCAAGCTTAAATCGGTCCTGTTGTCGCTCAGGAGTTATTTTTAATGGGGGAGGGGGAGAGACTAAGGCAAAGAGTAGAGGTCCCTCCTTTGTTTGTAAGGCTGGAGCTGGGGGGAGGAAAATGCAATACTTTTGCTTTCCCCCACCCCAGGAAAAGGAGTTGTAAAAACATGCCCCAGCTGCTATGCATGACCTTTGACCTCCCAGTAACTGCTTTCTTCTCTTTGCATCTCCCATCTCCCCGGGACCACAGCCTAGTAATTAATCACAGCATCAAACAAATCGGTCGGTCACTGATGCTCTCGGGTCCCTTAGCCCGGCTTATACATACCCCTCAGCTGAGCCGAATTCCTCCCATCCTTAGATTTCATGTGCCGCGGCTCAGTTTGCAAAATACCCAAACCAAACAGCAGACCCTTCCTCCCAATGCATATTTGACACAAAAATCTGCCCAAGACAGACTGGAAAATGACTCTCTGCCACCATTTATTTGCATTTAATTTATTCTTTTCCTTTGTTGTATTTCTTACAGCCGCCCATCTCCGAAAATCCGACTCAGGATGCTACACAATAAAAGGGGTTCCATGAAATAAACAAAACCCATTCTACAATCAAAAAACATCAGGGTTGTTATTGAAGAGTGTAGTGAGGTGGCCTAGAGGCGAAAGCTCTCGCCTCACAATCAGGAGGCTGCGAGTTCGATCCTGGGTAGAGGTAGATATTTCTCTCTCTGGGCACGATGAGAATTTATCTGCCGAACAAAACTCCGCACTGACGACAGGAAAGGCATCCAGCCAGGAAACATCGGCTCCATTCCGTTGCCCAGGCTCCACCCAACAGGGGATTATGGGGTAATTAAAAGAAGAGGATGATGATAATGTATGTTGTTATTGAAAAGACTAGGAGAGAGGATTCAATGTTAACAGGCAATGTGTCAGCCTTGGAAGCCATATTAGGCCAGAACTGGGAGTTGGGGGTTTTCTGGAATGCTGACACAATGTGGACACCATTATTTCCTTGAGATTCCCCAGCCTGTTGGCACAAGCATGTTTTGATGGACTTCTAGAAGGATTTCAAGGCTGGGACTCATCCTCAGTCTCTTTCTTTAGCTACCAATAAGATATTCACAGATTTCACACAGGAACAAAACCAGCTTGTTGACACTGCCACATTTGGCCAAAAAGATGTAACATGCTAACTGAAATCAAATGGGACATATTATGGTCCCATGCAGCTTCCCAACAATAAAATTTTTTATAGATCCCAGATGTACTGCTCACTTTGGGCAACAAACCTACCCTTTTTTTGGGGGGGGGGGGGTTATGCAATTATTTCAAACTATGTCTTGGCCTCAAAAATCTGACAAGCGGGTTTGTTATGGCTTTCTTGAGCCGATCATATCTATTTTCCAGTTTTAAAATTCCCACAAGAATTGATGGAAAGAGTCAAACCAGACTGCTGACATCATCCAATAGAGGTGTTCAGATCCCATAGACTGATTTTGGGGATCTCCCCAGAGATCAGTCTGTATCAGTATTTCTCAACCTTGAACTCTTTATGACGTGTGGACTTCAACACCCAGAATTCTCCAGCCAGCCATGAAGAGAATTCTGGGAGTTGAAGTTTCTGAAAGCTCCCAAGATTGTTCTGCCCCAGTTACGGACCCCAAAGAATGCAGCACACACAAATACAATTTTAAATCAGTCTTTTCTGAACAAGGGCTGTTAATTTAACTTCATTAACAGCCGACAAGAATTCAAAGAACAATAACACAATTCTGAGGCACAGTATTTCAGATAACCGTAATCTTACTGTGGTTGGCAGAATGCCCAGAAGCAATTTGCAGGAAAACTGACAAGAGAGAAACAAGAGCCGAATCAAATGTTTCTGGAATCAAGAGGCAAAGGAATATGAACGAAGTTGTTTCCTGCAAATTGCATCAGTCGGGGTCCTTCCTTAAATAAGCTAGGGGAGTGGGCAATTAGCCCCAAGCCTTACTCTCGAGGAGACCTCCTCCTGAGGAGCCACTCTTGCCATTTAACAGCTCTGTGCGCCCGTGCATCGAGAAGAGGCTCCTCCTCTTCTTCCTCTTCACTTATGGGAGCTTCTGGAGGTTCTGAAGGCCCTGGCTGAATCCCCACCTCTGGCACCACCTCTTCTCCAGCCTCCTCATTGTCTGACTCAGCTACTAGCTGCACAGGCTGCTGTCACAATACCACATCAGCCTCTTCGCTGTCGGAATCAGCTACTAGCTGCACAGGCTCCTGACGGGCCACAACAAAAATTGAGAAACATTCGTCTATTAGGTTCTTGGTGTTCTCTGAACTTAGTTAGACTGAGTCCAGAGCTTTGCAAATGTCAAGAACCAATAACAGCCACCTCTGAGCTATATATACTTTGTACTGATATGGGGGGAAAAATAGCCTGATGTGTAAATACCTTAAAAACATTTTTTTCCTTAACCTGTCTCAGAAATCTAAGCACTATCTAGGCAAACTCAAGTCACTTGTAAAAACAAAGTCATTTACGGGGGTGCTAAGAATATAACAATAAATCAGTGCTGTTAAAAAATAACCCTATTAAAAGAGAATATACTCAGGTTCAAGAATTCAGCTAATACTGGCACAGCACAGAAAGAGCCGAGCCTGTCCTTCAGTCATACTTGTGATTGAGATATGGGAAAAATAATTGCAGTTCTATTCGCTTTCTAACCTTTGGGCTAATTCCCTTATCAAGCTATGTTAATAGGTGGAAACTTTGTTCAAGAGATCACAATTTTCTGACAATTAATCAGTGGGATAACTTGCCTCCCGGATTTGTGGGTGCTCCATTGCTGGAGGTTTTCAAAAACAGACTGGACAACTATTTGACTGGTGTAAGGCTCCTGCCTTGAACAGGGAGGGTTGACTAGAAGACCTCTGAGGCCCCTTCTAACCTAATAATTCTATGTTCTCTGTTATGTTTCCTCAGAGGATCAGCCTGGAAATTTTCACACACCTCTGTAGGCATGTTTTTACCACTTAAGAGAGCCAGATTGGTGTAGTGGTTAAGGCACTGGCCTAGAAAGGTTGACAGTTTGGCGGTTCGAATCCCTAGTACAGGTCTCCAGCGTGAGCAGGGGGTTGGACTAGATGACCTCCAAGTTCCCTTCCAACTCTGTTACCGTTATATTAATTTTAGATTGATATTAGGCACAAAGCCAGCTAGATAATCTTCAGCTCAGCTCTAATATCTCAGCTCTAAGAAAAAGACAATGGCAAACCATTTCTGAAACCTTGTCAAAAAAATCTGAGGAATTTGCCAAGCTATCACCAGGAGTCAATTCTGATTCAAAGACACAAAATAACAACAACAACAATAATAAAATAAAGCAAATCCCAAACTTGTGTTCTGTGCGCTCCGAGTTATTAACCATACTCTGAAAGTATAAATTATAGTTTAATCAATGAATTCTTCTTTACATTTAAATTTGGGGAGTGTGTCTTGCAAAGGTTTGCATTCAGCTCCAGATTTAGTGAGCTTCACTGACTCATTTCCGAGAAACAAGCTGCCAATGAGAAGTACCAAATTTCTCCCAGATTGCTTTACTCCAGAGGTGGGTTTCAGCAGGTTCTGACCAGTTCTGGAGAATCGGTAGCAGAAATTTTGAGTAGTTTGGAGAACTAGTAGTAAAAATTCTGACTGGTCTCACCCCTATCTATTCTCTGCCTCCTGAGTCCCAGCTGATCAGGAGGAAATGGGGATTTTGCAATATCCTTCCCCTGGAGTGGGGAGGAAATGGAGATTTTATAGTATCCTTCTCCTGCCACGCCCACCAAGCCATGCCACGCCCACCAAGCCACACTCTCAGAACCGGTAGTAAAAAATTTTTAAAATCCACCACTGCTTTACTCATTACCTTTATAGCCATCAATAGAATATGAGAATAAACTACTGCTTGTACACTGGTGCTATTTGAACTCCTGTTATTTGGAAGTGCTGTTCTACTAGCTCTAATTTCCTTTTAAAAAAGTTCTGATTTGAAGTTTCAATTTTCTTCCAGTTTAAATCCAGATAATCCACGGATAATGTTAAAAAAAATAATAAATCCATGCGTCAAGGTGACGATACATCTGAGAGACCAACAAGATGTTTGTATGCTTTCCTAATCTAGAATCTTGGGCTTCTATTCTAAATGCGTATCCCGTCAATCAAAGGAACCGGTGGATCAATTGATATCTCAGTTGCAGGATACAATGGGCGAGGATATAGTGCAATGGTTGGCAACTCTATATAAAATGGTTTATTTTGTTTTAATGCTTTGGGAATTTAAGCAGCCTAAATACCATTGCACATGAATGGTTTTTTTCCCCCTTCATCTCTAGGACTAACTGTCTTTATTTTAGGAAGTAACGATCAAGACGGAGAATGGATTCCATAGAGTGCAAATGTTGTTAACAGACTGGATTCTACAATCAAATCCAGATGTCTCGGTCTGCAAATTGTGTCCTCTAGAGTCGACATTCAAAGGTGGACAGCGGTGGTGGAATTCAATTTTTTTTACTACCGGTTCTGTGGGTGTGGCTTGGTGGGCATGGTGTGGCTTGGTGGGCGTGGCAGGGGAAGGATACTGTAAAATCCCCATTCCCTCCCTACTCCCGGGGGAAGGATATTGCAAAATCTCCATTCCCACCCCATTCCAGGGGAAGGATATTGCAGAATCCCCATTCCTGGGGGAAGGATATTGCAAAATCCCCATTCCAACCCCATTCCAGGGGAAGGTTACTACAAAATCCCCATTCCCTCCCCACTCCTGGGGGAAGGCTATTGCAAATCTCCATTCCCACCCATTCCAGGGGAAGGATGCTGCAAAATCCCCAGCCCCTCCCCACTCCTGGGGGGAGGATATTGCAAAATCCCCATTCCCTCCCCACTCCTGGGGGAAGGATACTGCAAAATCCCCATTCCCTCCCCACTCTTGGGGGAAGGATACTGCAAAATCCCCATTCCCTCCCCACTCTTGGGGGAAGGATACTGCAAAATCCCCATTCCCTCCCCACTCCTGGGGTAAGGAGATTGCAAAATCTCCATTCCCACCCCATTCTGGGACCAGCCAGAGGTGGTATTTGCCAGTTCTCTGAACTACTCAAAATTTCCGCTACCGGTTCTCCAGAACCTGTCAGAACCTGCTGAGTAGCACCCCAGGGACGCAGATGCTAAATTCTGTGATCGCCAAAGGCTATCATAGGCTGTAATAAATCGTGGTTGGGCACTTATATCAAGCTGAGTCAGTGTGTAATGAATTAAAGCAGCAGCCACATTCTGTTAGCTCTGCTGGAGGCAAAATTGCAAAGCAGCTAATTTGCCATTTTCATAATGCTGAAGGTTAACCACAGGAGGTGTCCAAGCTAAGCCTTGAGGGAGGAAGCATGCAGCTTTTCCCTCCCTGCCTCTCTGTATTGTTAAGTGTTCACATCCTGAAACCTACCTAAATAGGTCCATCACAGAGTGATGCTAAATGTAGAGAACTTTTAGACCCATGATCCAATTAAGATTAGGGTTTTTTTTGGGTGGGTGTAGGTGGAATGACAGTGCTTTCTTCCTCTAACTGAAATAAGAAAGGCGCCATTCAGATGTCCCTCTAGGATTGCGCAATCCATCCAGGAAAAAGCAAAACAATTTTGGTTGCCTCCTGTAATTAAAATGTTAGCAGGATCCAGTCTAGGTCGGCCACCAGGACTAAAGATTTATTTTTCCAAGCTTTGGGGCTTGTGCTGGAACCCATCTTCAAGGAATTTCTTGTTCTGACCTAGGCTTCCCAAGAGCATGAAGCAGACTCTTGTCCTGACAAAAACCCCTTTTTATTAAGTGCCTGTGAATTCCTCTCATTCACATCCAGCAACGTCTTTCAAGGGAGAATTTACAGTCACAGACCTTATCCGGCTTGGACAGCTGCCAAGCCGATATCTTCAAAACTTGGCAAGGAGTCTCTGAGAATCACAAACCGATTAAGCGATCTAATTGTCTCCTGCAAACTCCACTCCCCTTTTGCTCCTCTTTATTCCCTAGGGGAGGAGCCATTCACTGTCCATCTGTGGCTTTACGCCTGAGTTGACCCTTGTTCCTTAGCTGTTCTCTTCTCCTGGCAGCTCTGCACATGCACACACTGGGAACAGATCCAGCTGTTCTTCTGCCCCACTGATGTCTGACTCCGAAGGCAGCTGACAACTGTCAGACGGCCCTGGCCTCATCTCTGCCTCCGATGCAGAGCACTCATCAGAGCCTTCCCCAGACTCCAGAACTGGCTCATGTTTCTTCCCAACCTCCTCACTGTCTGAATCTGCCACCAACTCCGCTGGCCATGGCGGGCCACAACACTTCTCTCTCTGTCCAGAATACGTGCGCTGTTCTGTTCTGCGTGTCTTATTTATATGGATTTCTGACTTGTGTAGCTTTTAGGAGTTGATTAGGGTGTTGATGGCTGGATCCTGCAACATTATCTCGGGACACTTATATTTTCCTTCATTCCAGGGGTGGGTTATAAATTTTTTTACTACCGGTTCTGTGGGCGTGGCTTATTTTGTGGGCATGGCTTGATGGTCATGTGACAATTATTTAGGATTTAGCAGAGGTACTGGTCTACCAGGCTTTTAACTGCTTGCAGAGCTGTACCGGTCTACCCATTTATTTTTTGCTGGCATTGATCTACTCATGTATTTTTGCAGGCACTGGTCTATTTTTGTATTTTTGCAGGCATTGGTCTACACATTTATTTTTGCAGGCACTGATCTACTCATGTATTTTTGAGGGCACTGGTCTACTCACTTGTTTTCTTTTAACACTGATCAGCTGTAGGGCGGCTCTTTGAAGCCCCGCGGCAAGAGTTTAAACAGTTTTTTCCCCTCTAGCCATCAGCTGGGACTCAGGAGGCAGCAAAAGATTGGGGTTGGGGCCAAATAAAAGGTAAGAATAACGCAGGGGGTGGATGAGGGGGCAGGGCGGGGCAGAACCGGTTCAGTGACGTCATATCATCATCGCTACCGGTTCGGCGGAACCTGGAGGAACCGGGAGGAACCCACCACTGCTTCATTCTGACAAAATATTAGCCCACAAATTGTATTGTGATCCTGGAAACTAACTGTTGCACATTTAGCAAAATGGCACTTTTCATAAGGGAGTGGTTGATGCAAGAAATGGGACAAACGTTTGTCTTAAACTTCATTCTCCTAGTTATCTTTCAGTAACGGCTGTTGTTCCTATTTCTTTTCCCCCTTTCTGAACACTGCTTACCAATCCAGCGTAGATTACTCTTTCAAAAGCATTAACAGATTGCTTTGGATGATAAGGAGCTCGGCAATTAATCATTCAAAGTCTGCCTTTTTGTTTTGATAAGCTAATGTGGAATGCTGCCTGGGGCTCAAACATGCTTTTTAAGATCCTGAGGTTTGTTTTTAATTTTTGCAGTTGCCATGAGAAAATGTCCTTTTGCAGGTTGGCGGAAGAATGCTGCAGCCAAAAGGGCAGTGGATAAATATTGAGACAGGCCTTCGTATGCTTCAAATAACAGAAACAAATACAGATGTGCAAGATGGTTCCACATCAGGGTGATATCTTTGAAGTACAAATAAAAGAAACTATTCCTTGTCCTTTTGGCTTGCTTCTGATCTAGCCACCGGCTTCAACTTGAAAGAATATTTATTCTAGTTCATAATTTCCAGCTTTAACCTTCTTCTGGCACCTTGGAATAATTCTCTCTTGTACAATAACAACATCCATCTGTTGCCAGCTTCTGACATAAAATCTTACAGAAACTTGCCCGGGAAGAAAAGCAATTGTTCCAAACCATAAATGGGACATACAGGAGGCAAGGCCACAAGTGAAAATTGAGTTGGGTGTTCTGTGGATGAATAGGTTGTGAGAATGAGCGGCGTGGAGGCCTAGTGTTGAAGCTAATCGCCTCCCGTTCAGAAGGTTGAGAGTTCAATCCTAGGTAGCAGCAGATATTTCTCTCTCCCCGGGCACAAAGAAAAAAAAAATCTGCTGTGAACTCCACGTGGTGTCAGGAAGGGCATTCAGCCAGTAAGTGCTCAGCTCCATCCAGTTGCCCCATCTCTACCCCAAATTACTTAAGTCAGAGGTATCCAAACTTGGCAATTTTAAGACTTGTGGACTTCAACTCCCAGAATTCCTCAGCCAGCTTTGCTTGTTGAAGTCCACAAGTCTTAAAGTTGCCAAGTTTGGATAGCCCTGACTTAAGGGATGAGAATTGTAAAAAGGGATTAGATTGTGAGAATATAGCCACTGTTTTAGCATGCTTCATGACTCAGGCCATCACCAAAAGCCTGGGTTATTTGTTTGGATATGGCATGGTATGAATATGTCTCTATTAATTGTGCCAGTGCATTGGGATGTATTATTTTGGTGATTCATACACTGTAAACTGGATTTATATTGGATTTACATATTGAATGGACACAACTAACATGGCTTATATGCCATAACAGCTTAGCTCATTGCCTGAATTCAGACAATTGTGGTCTATTGAATAAGACAAGATTAAACGAACTATCTGGTGTGAAAGACCAGGTCCACTAAGTCTAAACCTAACCTGTATACTGCACGAGTCAAAAAGAGGGCTGTGAGAATATCTACAGACCCCTCACATCCTGGAAAATAAATTGTTTCAACTCCTACCCTCAAAATGACGTTATAGAGCACTGCACACCAGAACAACTAGACACAAGAACAGGTTTTCTCCCCCATGCCATCACTCTGCTAAACAATTAATTCCTACAACACTATCAAACTATTTACTAAGACTGTATTACTATTCTTCTTCTCATCCTTACCAGTACCTATCTCTTCCCACTTACGGCTCTAACCTTGTTGCTTGTATCTTTATGATTTATATTGTTTTATTTAGTTTCCTAATATGACTTGATTTCTTATTTAGTATCCCTATGACGATCACTAAGTGTTGTATTTTATGATTCTTGATGAATGTATTTTTTATGTACACTGAGAGCTTATGCACTAAAGACCAATTCCTTGTGTGTCCTATCACACTTGGCCAATAAAGAATTCCCATCCCATCCTATCTCATCTTCTGTTCTTTCCCATATTCTATTCTGTTCTGTTCTGTTCTGTTTCTTATTCTGTCCTGTCCTGTCCTGTCCTGTCCTGTCCTGTCCTGTCCTGTCCTATCCTATCCTATCCTATCCTATCCTATCCTATCCTATCCTATCCTATCCTATCCTATCCTATCCTATCCTATCCTGTATCCTCTTCCTTATTCCATTCTTAATTCTATTCCATTCTCTATTTTGTAGTCTATATTCGATTCTATTCTGTCCTGTCCTGATTATTTTTGATACTTCTCCCCCTAACCCTCTTTCTTCAGTTTGGAAATTTGCAAATACTGCAAAACTCGGTTGCCTTGTATATCTGACATGGCCAATCCTTCACAGGTCACACAGCCAACAGAGAACACACAAAGTGGAAACCAGCTTTCTGCCAGGTTTCATGAATGAGAGTGGAGGAAGAGATTGCTTCCCCACCCCCCTCCTCTCTGGTGAAGAAAATACCTTGGACTGATATACTATAACACAAACCCTATAAAGTATTTTTCCTGGTGAGAAATTACGACAGTTCCATGCAGTTCTTCTGGGATACATGTTTGGCAGAAAAGTAACTCTGGTAAGATTCTTCCCGTTAACCGGCATCACGGTGGTAGAACACGTAAGAATGGAAACAAAACCAATGAACACGAATAAGGCAGACGATGCTCCTACCTTGCTCTGGCAGGGTTTGTGCTGGTCTTGCAGTGGAGAGTGTGGCTATGACCAGCACAGCCCCCAAAATAAGACACTTCCACATAAACATCCCACTTCTCCTGCTACTGGTCAGCAACAGAGTTCTCAGAATCCATGAGGGCTTGGATGTTTGCTGGCCAACACAGAATCGTTTCCTTCTTCCTTAAAGTGCAGGTCTTCAGCTAATCTAAAGAGGAGGAGAGGGAGAGAGGGAGAGAAATAGGTTAAATGCACCAGAATTCTTTTTTTTTTTTTTTAAAAAAAACCCAAAATGCAATACTTCCAATATTTCAATTGGGACCCCAAATTTAAGATCCTTTGTGTCCTGTGTGTTGTTATGGATTAACCGTCATTTTGTAGGCCCAACACTAGATACTTAGATACTTTATTGTCATTGCACCTCGTACAACGAAATTAAATGGCATCTTCAGTGTATCTCATACATAAGGAAACTATAAAAATATAACAAAAAAAAAAAACACACATCCTTCACATTCTATGCAATTGAACTGAAAACCCCTGATATTGCATTAATATGGCACTATACAGTAGAATTCAATATACCGTATTTTCCGGCGTATAAGACGACTGGGCGTATAAGACGACCCTCCTCAGAGCCATTTAAGGCTTGTCAGAGCCATTTAAGGCTTGTCAGAGCCTTATGGGCTGGTCTGCCTGGTTACAGGAGAATGAGACCCGGCATATAAGACGACCCCTGACTTTTGAGAAGATTTTTGTGTGTTAGAAAGTAGTCTTATACGCAGGAAAATACTGTAGTTACCGCTCTGGGATAGAAGCTGTTTTTCAGCCTATCTGTCCTTGTCTTTATTGTCCTGTACCGTCTGCCAGATGGTAATAGTTCAAAAAAAAGAAGGAGAAGGAGAAGAAGGAGAAGGAGAAGGAGGAGGAGGAGGAGGAGGAGGAGGAGGAGGAGGAGGAGGAGGAGGAGAAGGAGAAGGAGAAGGAGAAGGAGAAGGAGAAGGAGAAGGAGAAGAAGAAGAAGAAGAAGAAGGGTGTCCAGGATGAGATGGATCTTTTAAGAACCATTTTGAACTTTCTTAAAGCAGCGGGAGCTATAAAGCGCTTCCAAAGAGGGGAGAGGGCAACCAGTGATCATCTGGGCAATGTTATTGACCCTCTGGAGCGCTGTCCTATCTGCCACTGTGCAATGGGCAGACCATGCACAGGTGCAGTAAGTTAAAATACTCTCTATGGTGCAACACTATTCAGATAGACCTTGACTTATAATCGTTCAACGACCATTCTAAGTTACAATGGCACTAAAAACATTGACTTATGACCACTGCAGCATCTCAGAAATCACATGATCAAATTCAGGTACTTGACCACAGATAGGTATTTACAACAGCTGCAGCTTCCTAAGGCCCTTCTCAGACAAGCAATGAAGAAAGCCAGGTTTTCTTTAAAACTTTATGATTCACTTAACAACAACAAAAAGGTTGCAAAAGGGAAGGGTTAGGCTTAGCAAAGAACATTCTGGTCTCAATAGTAGCTCTGGTGGCTCAGCAGACTAAAAGCATTGTAATTAAATACCAGTTGTCTGCAATTACTGTGATCGAATCTCACCAGGCTCAAGGTTGACTCAGCCTTCCATCCTTTCTAAGATAGGTAAATTGAGGACCCAGTTTGTGGAGGCAATAAGCTGACTTTGTATAAATATACAAAAGTATGACGGCTATTGCTTAACGCCTTGTAAGCCGCCCTGAGTCTCCGGAGAAGGGCGGCATATAAATCAATTTTTTTTAAAAAATATCCTTCCTCTACCATGCCCACCAAGCCACACTACACCACGCCCACCAAGCCACGCCCACAGAACCGGTAGTAAAAAAATTTGGATTTCACCACTGGGTGGGTGTTAACTTCCTACAAAGGGAAAAAGAAAGTCCATTTGCCTTTTGAAAAAAAAAAAAAACCACCTATGGGACAACCGATGATGGAGAATCTCTACAGACATTCAAAATGGGAACATTTTTAAACCACCTCTGTGTTCATGATGGGAACTCACAGGGTTATGCATGTGGAATGTTCAACTACAGCTTGGTTTAATAATTCTTCCAAGTATGGAAGAAGTCATCTGATGGGCAAAGTATTACCCCGAGCAGAAGTTGCAAAAAAAATCGAGGAGTGACCTGCCAAAACAGTGACTTGCAAGATCAAATTTGCCCTTTATTCTCACAATTTTTAACCTATGGAGAACCTGTTAACAATTCACGGAAAAACGAAGACACCTGATCAGTAGAATACAAAATAAACAACAAAGCCAGCCAACTAAATGCAATTCCATAAACTACTCATTTCAAAAATAGCACTAAAGAATCATATATTTTTTTAAAAAGGGAAGTGCTTCTTCGCTCAGTGTAAAAAGATACCATGTTTCCCCGAAAATAAGGCCCCGTCTTCTATTTTTTTGAACCATGAAATAAGCGCTTGGTCTTATTGCCATGCGCTCAAAAGCCCAATTGGGCTTATTATCAGGGGATGTCTTATTTTGGGGGAAACAGGATACTACTGCTTGTGCCATGTTGGTAGCTCTGAGGGATATTACCCTGTTTCACTGAAAATAAGACATCCCCTGATAATAAGCCCAATCGGGCTTTTGAGTGCACGCACTAAAATAAGCCCTCCACCCGAAAATAAGCCCTTCCAAAAATAAGCCCTCCTTGAAAATATTTATCTGCATATCAGCCGGTCCCTGCCATTTCCTCTGGTTAGGGCTAGGGAGACAGAGCTGGAAATCAAGTAAGACAGCAAGAGAAGCCCCGTCTTGCTCCATGTGTCCCAAAATAATAAGACCTCCCTGAATATAAGGCCAAGCGCTTATTTTGGGGTTCCAAAAAAAAATATAAGACAGGGTCTTATTTTCGGGGAAAACACAGTAATTTCATCCCACGTTCTGCACGTCCCTTTGCACATTTGAGCGGCTTCCAAAACTCACAAAACTTTGCTGGGAGAAAACGCTTCAATAATACAATAAAACATCTGTCCACACACACAAAAAAATAAAAAATAAAAAAGGCAGGAGTTAAGATTAACCAAGTTAGAATCATGCCTGTAGCTTAAAAAATAATCACAATCCTTCAAGAAATAACTGGATGGATGGATGGATGGATGGATGGATGGATGGATGGAAGGAAGGAAGGAAGGAAGGAAGGAAGGCAGGACCCTATATCCAACCCTATAATTCTATGTTCTATGGCAGTGATGGTGAACCTTTTTGGCACTGAGTGCTGAAAAGGAACCATGTATGCCTCTGGGTCGAAACCTGGAAGAGGAACTGCCCAGGACGCAATGTGTGTGCCCAAAAATGAACTTCCGGTTTCAACTACTGAACTTCCACTTTGAGCCAGCTATTGTCTTGAGTTTCTGGTGCGCATGCGCACCCGATGATCAGCTGATTGGTGTGCATGTTCATGCAGGAAAATGGAAGACCAATGTTTCTGGCATTGCCTCACACAAAAATCAGCTGATCTGTCAGGTACGCATGCGTGCCAAAAACCCGGAAGAGGAACAAGTGACGCCGCCTGTGCCAGGTGACATGGCTTCACGTGCCACTTCAAACCCACGTGCCGTAGGTTTGCCATCACAGTTCTGTGGAAAACGGAAAAGCAACAGCGAGATCCTGAGCAACACATTTGGAGCCTAGTCTTCATAGTTAGCTCAACTATTTCAAAAATGTTCAGGCTCTTGCTGTTGTTTTTTGGCCTTCATGTCTGGTGCCAGTTTTGTTGAAGTGCCCAGCTTTGTTCCATGGCACCAGGGCTTTTGATAAGCGAGTGGAATTTGATCCAGTGAGCCAAGAACGGCTGAAAAGCTGTCGGTATTTTTCAAAAGTGATCGCTCCGGCTCCAAATGGTTTTGTTTATCCACATACCGCTCGAGAGGAGCCAAATTAGGAGAAGGGGGTTGCTTTGCTCCCTTTTCTTAAAGTGAGCTGACAAGTGGGACAAAAGAAAAGAAGAGAAAACGTAAAATAATAGTGTTGTAAGGGACCTTGGAGGTCTTCTAGGCCAACCCCCTGCCCATGGCAGGAAACCCTATACCACTCCAGACAAATGGCTGTCCGGTCTCTCCTTGAAAACCTCCAGTGTCTCCAGACCTAAAACCAATAGAGCTGTGTCACAGGTGGCGCACGGAGCCATACTGGTGGGCACGCGAGCATTGCCCTAGTTCAGCTCCAGTGTGCATGCGCGCACCAGCCAGCTGATTTTCGGGCCTCCAGGAAGTCGGGAAACAGGCTGTTTCTGGCCTCCAGGGGGGTGGGGAAGGCCGTTTTTGCCCTCCCCAGGCTCCAAGAAAGCCTAGGGCCTGGGGAGGGCGAAAAACAGGCCTACTGGCCCCATCAGGCCATTGTGTGCCAAAAACGAGAGGAGGGACGGGGGTGGTGGTGTCACGTGTGGGGGTGGGGCGCATTGAATTATGGGTGTGGGCATGTGCACACACGATCCCCCATGCTCCCCCTGCTTTTGGCACATGACAGCAAAAAGGTTAGCCACCACTGCTATAGTGCATATGTCGGGCATCAAGAAATGGACAGTAGAGGTGCACAAGGTCTCTTAACATCCACCTCTTCCATGACGTGGAAGAGGACTCCAGTGGCAACCTGTGAAGTTCTGGTGAACTCTATGCCCAAGAGGGTTAAGGCAGTGCTGGTGGCCTTACAATGGTGACCACACCAAAGGAGCCTTGGTGGCGCAGCGGACTGAAGTGCTGTTAAAGTAGCACTTAGCGGCCAGCTGCCTGCAATTACTGCGAGTTCAAATCTCACCAGGCTCAAGGTTGACTCAGCCTTCCATCCTTCTGAGGTAGGTAAAATGAGGACCCGGATTGTGGGGGCAATAAGCTGACTTTGTATAAATATACAAAAGTATGAAGGCTATTGCTTAATGCATTGTAAGCCGCCCTGAATCTCCGGAGAAGGGCAGCATATAAATCGAACCAATAAACAATAAATAAATAAATAAAATATTGACACTTTGGGCCCCATTCGGACATTATCCCTTAGGGGTGTACTCACTTTTGCTGCCAGTAGTTTAGACTTTAATGGCTGCGTGTTGCGTTATTTTGAGGGGACCACACATTTACACTGTTATACAAGCTGTATACTCACTACTTTACATTGTAGCCAAGTGTCATTTCTTCAGTGTTGTCCCATGAAAAGATATACTTAAATATTTACAAAATGTGAGGGGGGAGTACTCACTTCTGTGATATACTGTACCTAGTTCCCTCAACCGTTCATCATATGTTTTAGCCTCCAGTCCCCTTATCATCTTTGTTGCTCCTCTCTCTTTATTGCTCCTCCTCCTCTTTCTAGGGTCTCCACATCTCTTTATATTGTGGTGACCAAAACTGGAAGCAGCATTTCAAGTGTGCTCTCACCAGTGAAAGCGTAAAGCAGTGCTGTGATTCACGTGACTTAAAACTGGCTGTAGCCCCTGAATTTTTCTTCCCTGAGACACCTCAAAGTTGGCTCTTTGAAAAGTCATGGGGAAGCCCATCCTGGTTTCGTCTGAGTGCCAGCTTCATGGTTCCAGCATGATTCGTAAGGTTGAGTCACATGAAGATGATGTGCTGTCCTTCAAGCGTGGAAAAAAAAGAGGCCCAAGAGCACGGAAGTGGCGTCAGAAGGAAAACATGCAGTCTGCAGCCAAATTCAACTACAAGTTTTGGAACAGAAGGAAGGAAAACCACTGTCTCCTTGAAAATTGTGAGTCGAAAAAAAGCAACAGGTCCCAACTTTTAAATGTAACGAAAAGAGGCTCGCTGTCCCCCCTGCCCCCAAATCACAAAGAATCCAAAGGTTGTGAACATTGCACAGAAGTAGCAAAAAACATAAAACTAATCCAAGCGCATTAAAGAGAAGAATCAGCCCCAGAGCCTGGGATCACAATTCACTAAGCTATGATGTAATTTGTTTTAATTCTTGCTTGCCGTGTTTTGTGAACCAGGATACTGGAGGCTATAAATCATGATCTATTTGTATGGTTGTTTCCTGCTGTTCTCTCTAGCTATTATTAATGCTTTCTACCATCCAAGAGTGTGTGTATGTATAGAGAGGTACTGTAGATGAAAATGCAGTGCAAAATAATCTGGAAAATAACAATAACCCTAAAGTTTGCTAGGTATCATTTCTGGGTCTCCCTTTGTAATATACATACATACATACATACATACATACATACATACATATATATATGTATGTATCTGTAGGTCTTTGTTTATTCGGGTCTTCTCCTGCGTAAAATTGGAAGTGTCTTGGCGACGTTTCGGCGAAGTCTCATTCGTCATCTTCAGGCTTCTGGCAATTGTTCCTGGAAGCACGAAGCCGAAGACCACCAACCTGAAGATGACGAATGAGACTTCGTCGAAACGTCGCCAAGACACTTCCAATTTTACGCGAGAGAAGACCCGAATAACCAAAGACCTACATACAAACACCCGCAAAAACCTCAGAAAACAGATACACACACACACACACACACACACACACACACACAATGAATATATATATATATTCAGCTCCAATCCAGGAGCCCTCAAGCAGTCACATTCATTACAAACCATTTTAAACCAAATTTATATTTTGCTGATAAAGAAATAAAGGGAGACTAGTATAGATCTATTTCAAGCTATTTAGCTCTCATCAGCTAGCCATACCCTTAGTATATAGGTATAGGTATTTATTTATTTATTTTTATTTATTTATTATTAAAATTTATATGCCGCCCTTCTCCCGCAGGACTCGGGGCGGCTCACACAATAAAAAACAAGAACAATAATAACAACAATACAATATTAAAATCCAATTCAAAATTTAAAATCCTCAAATTAAAACCCCATAATCAGTCAGGGAATTTGATGAAAAAGCCATGTCTTCAGGCCGGTGCGGAACGCGCGGAGATCGGGAGCCATCCGGAGCTCAGAGGGCAACCCATTCCAGAGGGTCGCCAGCCGACATTGTCTAGCCGACGGCACCCAGAGGAGGGCAGATCTATGAGAACGCACAGGACGGTGGGAGGCCGATAGGAGGTGGTCCTGCAGGTACCTTGGGCCCATGCCTATATACTGTATATATAGGTAGTCCTTGACTGATGACCATTTGTATAATGACTGCTCAAAGTTACAATAGCACTGTAAAAAATGTGACTTACGACCAGTCCTCCTACTTACAACAATTGCAGCATTCCTGCGGTCACATGATCAGAATTTCGACAGTCAGAAATTGCCATTTATGATGGTTGCAGATCACATGATCGCCATTTGTGACCTTCCTGGGGCAAGCTTCCGACAAGCAAATTCACTTTATTAAGGCATGATTCGTTTAACAACTATGGCAAAAAAGCTGCAAAATCAGGCACGTGGTCGTACGTCAAGAACTGCCTGTAGTTGAGGAGAATTTGGACCCCACCCACCCCATACTGTCTTATAAAAGGAAGTGTGACTTCATTCAATAAACCTGGAGGACCCTTAAAAGTAAGGGTTCCCCTCGCACGTATGTGCTAGTCGTTCCTGACTCTAGGGGGTGGTGCTCATCTCCGTTTCAAAGCCGAAGAGCCAGCGCTGTCTGAAGACGTCTCTGTGGTCATGTGGCCGGCATGACTCAACACCAAAGGCGCATGGAATGCTGTTCCCTTCCCACCAAAGGTGGTCCCTATATTTTTACTTGCATTTTTTTAAACGTGCTTTCGAACTGCTAGGTTGGCAGAAGCTGGGACAAGGAACGGGAGCTCACCTCGTTACGCGGCACTAGGGGTTCGAACCGCTGAACTGCCGACTGTTCGATCGACAAGTTCAGCGTCTTAGCCACCGAGCCACATCCCGATGGAGGACCCTTACACATCTCTAAATTTAACGTATTCATTATTGCCCATCAAGGATTGATAATATGCTGCTCAGTGCCCAATAGAGAGGGCCCTGGGAAGTCCATTGCAGCATTCTGGGCCAGCAGTTATCCCATTAACATCTGGGAAAAATCAAAGCTCATACAGGTACTCCTTGATTTACAACAGTCCATTTAGTGACCAATCGAAGTTACAACGGCACTAAAAAAAGTGATTTATGACCCTTTTTCACTCTTACGACCCTTACAGCATCTCCACAGTCACCTGATGAAAATTCAGACACTTGACAGCCGACTCATACTTATGACGGTTACAGTGTCCTGGGCTCATGCGATCCCTTTTTGCCACCTTCTGACAAGTAAAGTCAACGGAGGAAATTAGATTCACTTAACAACCAGCTGGCTAACTTAACAGAAGCAGGGATTCAGTTAAAACAGCTGTGGCAAGGAAAGTTGAGGACTATCGTATTCCTTAAAAGGCAGAGGTGTCAAACTCAAGGCTCAGGGTCCAGATCCGGCCTGTGGGGTGTTTAGATCTGGCCCACGGGGTTACCCTGGAAACAGTGAAGGACCAGCCCGGGATGGAGCTGCGTTTTCGCTGGCAGAGGGTTGCAGGAGGCCATCGCAGCTGAAAACAGAGCTCGGGAGCCCATTTTTGCTGGCGGAGCGCTCGAGCCGCCACAGGTGCCCCCGACACGAGTGACCTTGAGTTGGCCATGCCCACCCTGGTGCCCGGAGATCAAACACAACCCTAATGCCGAGAGCCGAGGTGACGCAGTGGTTAAGAGTGCAGTACTGCAGGCTATTTCAGCTGACTGCTAGCTGCAGTTCAGCAGATTGAATTTCACGGGCTCAAGGTTGACTCAGCCTTCCATCCTTTACCTGAAGTGGGTAAAATGAGGACCCAGATTGTTGGGGGCAAGAGGCTGACTCTGTAAACCGCTTAGAGAGGGCTGCAAAGTACTGTGAAGTGGTATTTAAGTCTAAGTGCTATTGCTATTGTCCTTCCTTCCTTCCTTCCTTCCTTCCTTCCTTCCTTCCTTCCTTCCTTCCCTTCCTCCCTCTGCCCACTGCTAGCAGTTAGATCCTGACTGGCTCAATGTTGACACAGCCTTCCATCCTTCCAAGATGGGTAAAATGAGGACCCAGATTGTTCGGTGAGAGGCAATATGCTGACTCTGCTTAGAGGAGGCTGTAAAAGCATTGTGAAGCAGTATATAAGTCTAAGTGCTGTTGTCCTTCCTTCCTTCCTTCCTTCCCTCCCTCCCTCCGCTAGCAGTTCCATTCTGACTGGCTCAAGGTTGACACAGCCTTCCATCCTTCCGAGATGGGTAAAATGAGGACCCAGATTGTTGGGGGCAAGAGGCTGACTCTGTAAACTGCTTAGAGAGAGGGCTGTTAAAAGCACTATGAAGCAGTATGTAAGTCTAAGTGCTATTGCTAATGCAGCCCTCAATGAAATAGAGCTTGTACCCCTGTAATAAAAGCAACACAAAAATAAAACCCTTGAGGTGTATTTGGAGTGTTTATATCAAGAGCACGACAGGATCAAACTTTCTCTTTCTCATAAAGGAGGTATTTATGAGAAGGAAGTTGGGCCGCCTTTAAAGATATGATGTCCCCTGAGAGACTGACGTGCTATAGACGTGGCAGCTTCTTTCAGGGTACATTTGGACTTAGAAATGATGGATGAATGTGACAATAGACATCACCTTAAAAAGGAATGTTTATTTAAGACGGATCTCTCCATGGGGCTTCTATACCTTAAACCTAAAAAGAGACTAAAACTCCCTGCAGTAAAACTCCTGCTGACGTCACGGAAAACATCCACAAAGTTTGTCTAGCAACATATGGAAGGAATTTGACCTTGTTTTGGATTGGAGATGTTTTTCAACATTTCAATCTACTCTACTGCCCTGGGATTTCCTGGTTTTATCCAATCCAATGAAAGAGCAGGTCTGATCCTGCTTAGCTCTTTTCAGCCGACTAAGGTTGGCTATAGGGACACAGTGGCTCAGTGGCTAAGATGCTGAGCTTGTCAATCGAAAGGTTGGAAGTTCAGCGGTTCGAATCTCTAGTGCCGCGTAACAGGGTGAGCTCCCGTTACTTGCCCCAGCTTCTGCCAACCTAGCAGTTCGAAAGCACGTAAAAAATGCAAATAGAAAAATAGGGACCACCTTTGGTAGGAAGGTAACAGCGTTCCATGCACCTTTGGCATTGAGTCATGCTGGCCATATGATCACAGAGACATCTTCGGACAGCGCTGGCTCTTTGGCTTTGAAACGGAGATGAGCACTGCCCCCCTAGAATCGGGAACGATTAGCACATATGTGCGAGGGGAACCTCTACCTTTAACGTTGGGTAGTTGCTGATAAGGATATTACAATATTGATGCTTAATTAAAATTCCATCAAATGCTTTCTGCCCTTGATAGTAAGCTGGGACATTATTATGCTTCTACTGGCTCACACTTTCAGACGTGATGGATTGCTGCTTCCCAGGTTCCCATCTATCTTTCTCAAGTTGTGTTTCCCAGATAAGGTGAAAACCCAGTCTTCCTGGATGGTGACCAGGAGAATTCTGGAATTAGCAGTCCCCACCCATCTGGAAGACAGACACCAATTTGAGGAAAATTCATCTATAAACTAGTGTTTTTAGAACTTGGTGATCATAAGATGTATGAACTTTAACATCTGGAGTCCTCCAGGAGTTGAAGTCCACCCATCTCAAAGTTGCCAAGATTGAAAAACACTGATCTAACCCATTTGTTGACCAAACTTGGTGATACAGGTTATTATAAGGAAGACTGAGCACTGAAGAACTGATGTTTTCCAATTGTGACATTGGATAAGGCTCTTAAGAGTCCCTTGGATGGCAAAGAGATCAAACCAGTCAATCCTAAATAAAATCAATCCTGAATGAAATCAGTCCTATTGTTCTTTGGAAGGACAGATACATTTGTCCTTCCAAAGAACAGATGCCAAAGTTCAAGTATCTTGGCCACCCAATGAGAAGAAAGGACTCATTGGAAAACACCCTAATGTTGGGAAAGATGGAAGACAAAAGGAGAAGCAGGAACGGCAGAGGAGGAGGTGGTTAGATAGTGTCATCGACACAATGAACATGAATTTGGGAAAATTCAGGACAGAGGGGCCTGGTGTGCTGTACTAATAGTCCTCGACTTACAACAGTTCACTTAAGTGACCGTTCACTGAAAAAAGTGACTTACAACCATTTTTCACACTTATGCACGCTGTAGCATCTCCTACTTGACAACTGACTCACATTTATGACAGTTTGCCATGTCCCGGGGTCACACTATCACTTCTTGTGACCTTCTGACATGCAAAATCAACAGGGAAGCGAGATTCACTCAACAACCGGGTGACTTAAACTTACCAACTGTGGTGATTCACTTAATATCCGTGGCAAGGAAGGTTGTAAAATGGGGCAAAAGTCACTTAGTAAAATTTCTCATTTAGCAACATACATCTGGGGCTCAATTGTGGTCGTAGGTTGAGGCCTTCCCGTGGGGATGCAAAAAGCCATACACAATTTAGTGACTGAACAACAATAACAATATCAATGTTACACACACGGCCAAAGAGGGTTTCAAACAGGAACAGAACTCCCTTATGAGATATTTACTTCTTCCTCACGGAAGAAGTAAATATTGCATTTCTACTTTTTAACTGTGAAGAAGCAACTGAACTCAAAGAACATAAAGACTCAGCTTTTCTTGGTATTTACACAGATGCTATATAAATTTCAACAACCTCCCTCCTCATTGCACAAGGATGGAAAGCAAACAAGTGTCACCCTTCAGTTCCTTCCTTCCTTCCCACCTGCGGGAACTTACTCACCTCCAGTTTGGTTCCCCACCCACCTTCATAACATCCTTTGGGGTGTTTATGCTTAAGATTTTAGCACGTCTCCAAGTAAAATTTACTTGGCATGGATGCTACCCACTTACCACATGGCAAGACAATTTTTATGGGGGCCTATTGGTACTGACAAATTTTATTTTCCTGGGCTCCAAGATCACCGCAAGCGGGGACTGCAGCCAAGAAATTAAAAGAGGCTTGCTCCTGGGGAGGAAAGCCATGGCAAATCTAGACAGCATACTAAAAAGCAGAGACATCACCCTGCCAACAAAAGTGCGTATAGTCAAGGCTATGGTCTTCCCAGTTGCAATGGATGGCTGTGGAAGTTGGACCATAAGGAAGGCTGAGCGCCAAAGAATGGAGGCCTTTGAACTCTGGTGCTAGAGAAGACTCCTGCGAGTCCCTTGGACTGCAAGGCGATCCAACCAGTCAGTCCTAGAGGAGATCAACTCTGACTGCTCTTTAGAAGGCCAGATCCTGAAGAGGAAACTCAAATACTTTGGCCACCTAATGAGAAGGAAGGACTCCCTGGAGAAGAGCTGGGAAAGATGGAGGGCAAAAGAAGAAGGGGACGGCAGAGAACGAGGTGGCTGATGGACTCACTGAAGCAGTCAGTGTGAGTTTAAATGGACTCCAGAGGATGGTAGAGGACAGGAAGGCCTGGAAGAACATTGTCCATGGGGTTGTGATGGGTCGGACACAACTTTGTAACTAACAACAACAATTGGCACATGGGGGCCTACTGGCACATGGGCTCAGGACTGTCACCATCCAGCAGATAACATGAAGTCCGATAAATTGCAGCCATTCCAGAAAGATCCAAAGAGAATACAAGAAACTGCAAGGAAATATTAGTGCCAAAAGACAGAAAGATTTAGACACAAAGATTTTCCAAAGCGCCAAAAGGCAAGATGAGAAACAACGGATGGAAACTAAACGAGAAGGGAAGCAACTTAGAACTAAGGAGAAATTTCCTAATAGTGAGAACAATTAACCAGTGGAATGGCTTGCTGGCCTTCAAAAGCTGTAGGTTCTCCATCCCTGGAGGCTTTAACAGCCACTTGTCTGGAATGCTATAAGGCAGCGATGGCTAATCTTTTTGCCATCGCGTGCCAAAAGTGGGGTGTGTGTGGGGTGGTCGCGCAGGTACGTGCCCACACCGATAATTCTATGCACGCTGCCCCCCGCGCATTTGCACGACCCCTCCCCCATGCTCCCGGTGGACCCGGTAGGCCCGTTTTTTTGCCCTCCCCAGGCTCCAGAGACTTTCTAGGAGCCTGGGGAAGGCAAAAACAGCCTTCCCCAGCCCCCTAGAGGCCTGCTGGAGGCCGGAAACAATCTGTTTGCTGATTTCCAGCGGACCCAAAAATCAGCTGGCCAGTGCGCGCATGCGTGCTGGAGCTGAGCTGGGGCAACGCTCGTCTGCCCACTAATATGGCACCGCGTGCCAGCTGTGGCATGCATGCCATAGGTTCGTCATCACGGGTATAAGATTTTCTGCTTGAGTAGGGGCTTGGACTAGATTAGAAGACCTCCAAGGTCTCTTCCAACTCTGTTATTCTGATCTCTGGCTTTGAGAAAAGAGACTATCCTGGAACGAATCTTCAAACATTCTTTGAAGAACATGCAGAACAAATGAGCTTTACTTTGTCCCGTCCTTACAAGGTGTATATGAAATATGGGCTGGTGGAACATCAACAAGGTATTGTAGGAAGAAACATCCTTCTGGGTTCTGCTCCAAGTGGGGAAAAAAGACACTGGAGATATGGAGACTGCTTGGTTTAATGGTGGACAGGACCACGTGGCTTGAGTTCCTGAACAGAAAAGGGGCATACAGCGAATCCTCGGGTTTTTATGCTCTCTCTGGCTTTGCATTTCCTGGGGCCCCGAAAGAGTATCTTGATTGGTTGTCAGACTCCCAGGGGGTGGGGGTCTTAGCTAGCCTTGCTAGCTGATGGTCACATGTGCTTCCCAGGTCACATGTGGTGAGTTTCTGTTGCTATTGTGTAGAGGGCTAATGCTATCTTTGTTGGATCTTTGGCAATTCCTACTATGGCTCTGCCTGAAGGAGGTAGACCTTTGTTATGTAGAATAGACTGGCCCAGGCCTTAATGGCCCATTGACAAAGGGTGGGGGCAGGAAGATGGGAGCTGCTTCAAAACATGCTTATCCATTTCTCATCCAGGGAAATATAATATTTTGCCTTTTTAATATTTCCCAAAATATTTCATTCTCTTAGGAAAGGGTTGCGTGCTAACCTCCTACAGTATCATTGGATTACTGGTTATAGAAGAAGAAGTCGCCCTTCCTTGCCTTCTCACTGCAGTGGGAATGATCCCATGGAGGTACCATCACTTTCCTCAATGAATCCCAGAAACTTTTAGGGAATTTCCTGGAATTCAAGATCTTTTCTTCTTGTCATAGACATAGAACTACACTTTTCACCGGGGGAGGGGGGGGAGGAATTGCTAACCAAATTTAATTTCCTATGCGTGATTCAGATGAGACACTACTGCATTGTTAAGAAATGAAACCAACTTCTCTCTGGGTGTTGATTTTCAATGAATGTTCTTTTAGTAAATAACACCGGCCATTTGCATTGCAAAACTATAGTGTGTTACTTGTAGGAAGGTAACACCCACCCCTCTCCTAGGAAAATGAGATACTTTAGGAAATATTAAAAGGGTAGAGTATTTCCCCTAAAAGAAAAGCAGAAACTCAGTCCCCCCTCACCTTTGTCAATGGGTCATTAAGGCCTGGGCCAGTCTATTCTACATAACAAGGATCTACCTCCTTCAGGCAGAGCCATAGTAGGAATTGCCCAAAGCCCTTTCATTACATCATCACCCAGCAAGGCGCAACCAAGCCTGGGACACAGACAACCTACAAAGTTACCCCTGCATGGCCCCGTGGGAATCTCACAGCCAATCAGAACACAAGTTCAAATTCAAAGCCCAACAGAGGGTATAAAACCCAGGCACTCTCAGCATCTCTGCTCTTCCCCCCCGCCCCCAGGATCTCAAGCCATGTGATCCTATTCATTAATAAACCCTCTTTCCAAGCAACTTCCATGAATCCAGGGTCTTTTTCCCCACTTGGAACTGAACCCAGAAGGAGATTTCTTCCAACATCACCCATGAAGAAAATGTAGGCATCATTCTTCCGTCTCAACCAGACACATATACACAAGTGTCATCTGGGTTTCTATTTCTTTTTGTCTTCTCTCTCATTTACCATCACATTGTCTAATTTATTAATCTTGTGTAAATGGAAAAGGGGAAAAAGGAAAAAAATGTTACTGCATAAATGTACAACCATGATGATATATATGTAATTGGTAAAATAGAAAAGAAATTGAAAAGAAAGTATATATTAATAGAAAATCGGGGCTGCTCGAATACCAATAAGGGAAATATTGGACAGCAAAGGAAAGAGAATGGAGAGAGAGGAGTAGAGGGTAAGATAGGAGGGGAGAAGGAGAGGGAGGATCAGAAGAAAGGGAAAAGGAGAGGAAAAAAGGGAGGGGAAAAAGAGTAGGAAAGTGTGGATAGGAAATTAAGTACCAATTTATGTTAATAGTAAATCAAATATGTAGATTAAGAGAACACATATAGATGATATATTAGGAATATAGGGATAAGGGATAAGTTAAAATAAGAAAGAAAATGTATAAATATGAATATAGACTACTGATGCAACATGTTGAAAAGAAGATGTAAAGATGGATTTTTGTTTATTTGTTTGTGTGTTGTTTGTTTCTTTGTATCAAAAATGTTTAATAAACGAAAGTAAATTTAAAAAAAAGAAAGGGGGAAAGAAGGGAGAAGGGGGAAAGGAAGGAGAAGAAGAGAAGAGGAAGGAGAGGAGGAAAGAAGTAGAAAAGGATAGAAGAAGGCAGAGAAGGGAAAGAGAGAAGGAGATGAAGAATTGTTGTAAAATAAGGAAGAAAAAAGGGTAGAAGAGCAACCCTGAAAATAAATAAATAAATATATATATATATATATATATATATATATATATATATATATATATATATATATATATATATATATATATAAATTTTTTTACAAAATATATGTATATGTGGGATTAATTATGGATAAGACTCTTATCCATACATTCTCCATACAATGTACATTCTCTTATCATAAGAGAATGTACATTTACAATATATTTATAAGAAATAAAATAAAAAACTTTTGTCAAAAAAACAAACAAGCAAACCAGAGACATATAACTTGTTTTTAGACTAAGGCCAGCAGCATAAACACCAATTAACTTCACATTTTCATAGGCCAAATATTAAACTGCATGACTTACATCCAGTTAATTATGTCGTTTCTTCTTTCTCACACATGAAAAATTATAATGTATTGGCAACTTTGGGGAAGAACTGGTATTTTTACGCTAAAGGGTTGAAGCTAAAAGAACATATTCTAGAATAGAATGACAGAGTTAGAGAGGAACTTGGAGGTCTTCTAGTCCAATGATCTCCAGAGTTCCTCAGCTTTGCTGGCTGAGGAACTCTGGGAGTTGAAGTCCACAAGTCTTAAAATTGCCAAGGTTGGAGACCCCTGTTCTAGTCCAATCCACATCTCGAGCAGGAGACCCTATACCAATGCCATTTCAGACAAATGGCTGTCCAGTCTCTTCTTAAAAGTTGTGCAGCCACAACTTTTGAAGGCAAACCATTCCTCTGATTGAGTGTTCTCACTTAGGAAATTTCTCCTAGTTGTAGGCTGCTTCTCTCCTTCTTTAGTTTCCATCCATTGTTTCTTGTCTTACCTTCTGGTGCTTTGGAAAATAGCCCCCTTTTCTTTGTTGCCTGCTCTCAAATATTGAAACACTGTGATCATGTCTCCCCTAGTCCTCCTTCACTAGAGTACACAGGCATACCCAATCCCTATAACCATTCTTCATATGTTTTAGTCTCCAGCCCCCTAATCATCTCTGTCAACCTTCTAGGATAGTAGGTTAATGGCAGAGGTGAATCCAGTTCACAGCTCATGCTCTTTACCATTATATGTCAAACCAGCTCTTACTGGCAGCAATACAGTGATTCTTACATACCAGAAGAAGTGACTAAGAGCAAATTCTAGTGATCCTATTTCATTCCTTGAGGCTTGATAATTGAAGCTCTCTAAGTCAGTTATGACATTCTAAATATTAGACCCTTAAAATAAACAATACAGTGCTATTTTAAACACAGGAAATACACAATCCACTACACGACACATTGGGCATGAAACCTAATGACTGATTATAACATTATAGAAGTAACTGCAACAAGAATGTCTTTTTCTGGGGCAAGGAACATATTTGCATGGTAGCCAGCATTCCAGTCTTGGAAAGTGTTTCTCAACTTGGCACCTTCCAGATGGATGGATGTTAATTCCCAGAATCACCAGTCAACCAGGCAATTGTTGAGAATTCTGGGAGTTGTTGTATACATCTGTGACTTGCCAAGATGAAGAAACATGATTTAAACCATTACTCACAGATATGTGAGTAATGTCATGTATTGACTGACAGATCGTATTAACCAACAGATCTTCTAACTCAACACATTGCCTCATTCCCAGTAGTTAGCAACAGTTAAGTAAAGACTATTAGCAGTTTGTTAAAATATTTTTTAAAGAAATCCCTCCCACAGCTGGCTCTGTACTATTAGTTTCTCCTAATCTTGGTGCTTTCACACATAAAATGGAGTGAATAGCAGTCATAGCTTCTTAATTGACATTCATGATAGAATTTTCCCAGAATAGCACATGAAAATCACAATATAACTAAAAAACAAAATCAAAACTGGCTGCTCCCAATATAGATTTGGGTAGTTTTGCCTTCCAGCTGGAAAGTTGGTCGGGTTCAAATCTGTGATGGGGTGGACAAGAGACGGTCTACAGATGTTATGGAACTCTAACTCTCATTAGATATTAATGTCGATGGTTCATTGATAACATCTGGAAGAAAACCACACTTCCCTCATCCCCTAATCTGCAACTAAGTTAAATTTGTACCTAATCCTGATCAAGAATCATAGGTGAAGAAGGTCTTAGATGGTCTAAGGCAGTGTTTCCCAAACTTGGCTATTTTAAGGTGCATGGACTTCAACTCCCAGAATTCCCCAAACAGTATGGCTGGCTGAGGAATGCTGGGAGTTGAAGTCCATACATCTTCAAAGGGTCAAGTTTGGGAAACACTGGTCTAAGGCACTGTTTTTCCATCTTGGCCCCTTTAAGCTGTGTAGACTACAACTCCCAGAATCCCACATACTGGCTTGGGAATTCTGGGAGTTGAAGTCTACAGAGTTTAAAGTGGCCAAAATTTAGAGATGATGGTCTAAGGGTATAAAGAGGGATCCCTTGATCACATCACTCATAATGTATGTTATTACCGCCCAGAATATCATCAGGCCCTAGCTACCAACCCTGGACGACATCTTCGAATCTCACTGTTTGAGGAAGTTGCATAACATTCTCAGGGACTCTTCCCATCCCGCTTACAATCTTTTTGGACCACTGCCTTCTGGCAGAAGATAAAAGAACAATTAAAACTCGGACCACACATTTTCTGAATAGTTTTTATCCCAGAGCTATAATTGCACTCAACAAGGAACTAAAGGGCCACCATCACTGAGTGAGCTGTTGGACAGTATCACTTGGTCTGCTGTGTGGATGTTTGGGTGGTTTAGGAGTGGGGAATTGTGGTGGGTGGGAGTGTGTTTGGGGATTGTTATGTCTGTTGGACCTGGTCTTTGGGTGTTAAGTGAATTTCATTGTATGGGTATACTGTGTACACACGTACAATGACAGTGTTGTTGTTGTTAATTATTATTATCATCATCATCATCATCATCATCATCATCATCATCTCTTGGGGTTTCTACAAGCATCTATTTGAAAACAAACAGAAACAATGTACAGCCGTGATACAACAGAGATTATGATCATGCAGAAAATTCTATAAGCAAATATGAAATTCCTCTGTCTCACTGTATTTTATATATGTTTACCTTCACATTTCCACACGGTTCAGATATCTTCTTCAGACCTAGCAAATATGTGCCCTGCCCTTTTTCCATCATTTTAAGCCTTTCTGTAATACCCAGACAATTTTTCCTTATTCCGTCTTCTCCTTGTTATGTCAGGCTGACCGAAAATTATCTAGGTTGCAGGCTGTTGATTTTGGGTGCTATTAAAGGGCAGACTGTTAATTGTTGAATGTAACATTGCTGCCTAGTTACTGCCTGGCAGAAGAGCTGCTGACATATTTTTCTGTCCCAGGAGCCAAACTAACATGGCTAGCCAAGGAAACTTTGTCTTTGGTGAAATAGGATGCTCTTAGGGAACAAAATGCAGGGTGTGAGCTCCACTTATAGGGAAGATAGACAATAGCAAAAGGTAAGACTATTGCAACGCTCTCTACATGGGGCTACCCTTGAAAACCACTCGGAAGCTTCAGCTGGTGCAGAATGCGGCTGCGCGGGTAGTGATGGGAGTGTCCCGATGCTCCCATGTCACACCCCTCCTGCGTGACCTGCATTGGCTACCGGTTGCCCTCTGGGTGAGGTTCAAGGTGTTGGTGATTACCTATAAAGCCCTACATGGCTTAGGCCCAGGGTATTTGGCGGAATACCTGCGGCCAGCAACAGCTCTCCATCATCCGGTGCGCTCACACAGAGAGGGCCTACTTGGGGTCCTGTCAGCCAGGCAATGTCGGCTGCTGGCCCCTAGGGAGTGAGCCTTCTCTGTAGGCGCACCTACCCTCTGGAATCAGCTCCCCTTGGAGCTCCGGGTACCCCCGACCTTTGCTCTTTCCGCCGTGACCTTAAAACATGGTTGTTTCGCCAGGCTGGCCTGGACTGAATGGGGTTTTAATGGGAATTTTAGTTTTTATTGTCTGAATTTTAATCTGGACTGGCGTTATTGTTGTGAGCCGCCCTGAGTCCTCGTGGAGAAAGGGTGGCATATAAGTCTGATAAAAAAATAAAATAAATAAATAAATAAATAAATAAATAAATAAATAAATAAATAAATAAATAAATAAATAAATAAATAAGAAAGAAAGAAAGACACTACAGGGGAGATGTAGAACACCGACTGTGTGTTGAAATGGCATCTTCATAAAAAGCATAGTTGGTTCTCCCAAAGTTGTTTTCCCAAAAGGCAATTGGACTTTCTGGTTTTTCTTTGAAAATGTTTTGCTTCTCACGCAGGAACTGAAACGTCTTCAAAGGATGAGAAATGAAAACATCTTCAAGAAAAAAAACAGAGGAAGTGAAATCGCCTCTTGAAAAAGCAACTTTGGGACAACCATGACCTGGATGACTGAGAATCTCCATAGACATTTTTTTTTTGAGGATGTATGTAGTGACTTTATTGTCTTACATAGTGACATTATATAGATTGTTACTTTCAAGTTACAACGTACTTGGCAGCATATCATCGGCTCACAGAATCTTCCAGGTAACTAGAATCTTTGGTTAACCATTGCTTGCTTAAGTACTTATAATGTTAGCTTTAATTAAAGTCTAACACACATTCCCCACTTCCTCTCCTCTTGTTTACAGATTTAGGGTCTTATTTACTAATGCCAAATCCTGCCTACGTGCAAGTAACTTTCCTAATCTGAGGTTTGCCATCCAAGATAGGAAAATTCCTGCACATATGCAGACTGCAAACTCCTATAATCTCTTCCATTCCTTGAGGCACCATCCTCTGTTGTTCATTCAAATGAGATGAAAGGTCCAGAGATGGGCATCACATACTGTAACAACCAGTTTGCCGAAACCGAAAATGTGCATATGCACATATGCGCCTTCCCCATAGACATTCTGACGTTTCTTATCTAGGAAGCTTCTTCAGTTCTGGATTCTGGGCAGTACTGAAGAAGCTTCTTGGATGAGAAGCAAAACATCTTCAAGAAAAAAACCAAAGAAAACCCTGTTGCCTTTTAGATCCAATCGGTCAGTCCTAAAGGAAACCATGCCTGACCTTTGGAAGGACACATACTGAAGCTGAAGCTCGAATACTTTGGCCACCAAATGAGAAGACTCATTGGAGAAGACCTCTGGTGTTGGGAAAGATGGAAGGCAGAAGGAGAAGGGGACGGCAGGAGGATGAGATAGTTGGATAATGTCGCTGACCCAATGAACGTGAATTTGGGCAAACACCGGCAGATAGTGGAGGACATGCTGTGTTAAGACAACATCCATGAGGCCTTGGAGAATCAGGTACAACCTAGCAACCAAGCAACAACAATTGAACACACATATTTTACGAATGAAGGTGAATAGACAGAGAGGATAACAGATTTAACACAGTTGGAAGGGACCTTGCAGGCCATCGTGTCCAACCCCTTGCCCAAGCAGAAGACCCTACATCTACCTGGGATTGAACTCACAACCTCTTGATTGTGAGGCAAGAACTCCACCTCTAGGCCATCAGGTCTTGGTTGAAGTTACAGGATCCAATCGGGGTCAGTCACCGGGGCCAGAGGCTCTTCCGAGCTTTCAGACTCCTGCTGGAGTCCATCTTCAGGGAACTTCTAGAACTGTGATGGTGAACCAATGGCACGGGTGCAACAGGTTGCACGCAGAGCCTCCTCTGCAGGCATGCCAGCAGTTGCCCCAGCCCAGCTCCACCGCGCACTCATGCACGCATCCCGCTGGCCAGCTAGTCTTTGGGGCTCTCTGCCATGCATGTGCAGGGAGGCTTATGGAGTTATGCGCACACATGCACAGGGGGTCCAGGCACAAGCGTGGGTCGGTCACATTGCATTTTGGGGGTTTGTGCACGTGTGCGCGCCCCCCACACCCCGCTTTGGGCCTGGAAGGCCTCCTGTACTAACGTGGAAGCCAAAACAGGACATGGGGGGCGGGGCACATGCATGGGAGATGTGCGTGCATGCACAGAGGGGCAGGGTGCAGGCATGGGGGTGGGGTGCATGTGCAGGGGGCATTCACATTGCATTTTGGGGAGGGGGGTTCACTTTGGGCACTCGGGATCAAGAAGGTTCTCCATCACTGTTCTAGAACTTCCCCGAAGATGGGCTGTAGCACAAGTCCAAAAGCACAGAAGAGAAAACCTCTGGCCCCGGGGGGACCGACCCGGATTGGATCCTACAAGACGTATTTTACTTCACACAGCAACTTGAATATATTTTACTTGAAAACGACACATAAAACCAATTCTCCACGAGCTGCACTGGCTCCCTATTGGTCTCCGGTCACAATTCAAGGTGTTGGTTATTACCTTTAAAGCCCTACATGGCTCAGGGCTAGGTTATCTTCGAGACCGCCTTCTACCACATAGCTCCCACCGACCGGTAAGATCCCACAGAGTTGGTCTCCTCCGGGTCCCGTCAGCTAAACAATGCCGGCTGGCAGGACCGCAGGGGAGGGCCTTCTCTGTGGCTGTCCCAGCTCTCTGGAACCTCCTGAGGTCCGGACCCTTCCCAGCCTATTGGCCTTCCAAAAAGTGGTGAAGATCTGGCTTTTCCAGCAGGTCTGCGGCCGTTGATCTCGCTCTTGCGATATCAGGCTATGAATGGTATGAATGAGTTTTAATGTTTTTAATTTTTCAATGTTTTTTATTAGGATTTTAAATGTATTGTGAGCCGCCCTGAGTCTTCAGAGAGGGGCGGCATATAAATTGAATTAAATTGAAAATTAAAAATTGAAATTGAAAATCTGCCTCTTTTTTTTTTTCTAGGCTAGGTCTCAGCAATTTTCTCGAAGGGAAGGATGCATTTAATTTTTTGAGCCTCCCCACCCTCAAAAAAAGCGATATGTAGGGACTGTTTCAACTGCTGAGATTAAGTCATCCATTTGCCACAAACATACTCCTGGGAAGCATTAAGCCCAGAGGAAAATTGTAACAGCTCCTATTTCTCTTCCGATATATTTCCTCAGAACCTGGATGCTCTTTATTAGGGGTCCCAATGGGGGGAGCATCACAGTGGACAGGGTTGATCGAGTAACAACAGATTCCCATCTCCCCCCACTCCGCTCCCACCCTACCCATCTGTAATCGGATTTTAGATGTTGGCATTAACTTATTCCTATTTGTGTGTGTGTATGTGATTGTAAGCCACACAAGGGTTACCCTGTGGTAAGCTAAGTTTTATAAATAAATTTTATAAATAAATAAATTAGCAAGCTATCCCTTCGTAGCCCTCACAGCTCATTCACAACCTATTAGTCTCACATTTTGGTAACGCACTAATCTCCTCCTTAACCCCAGCCAGAATTAAGTCTCCTGAAACAGAGGGGAAAAATCTTACAATTTAGATTAGAGGAGAGAGAGTTTGAATCAAGAACTGATAAGACTGAGGAGCTTTTGAGATAAGAAAGCTGTTCACTGCCTCCAGGTTAGATTTGCAGGTATAGTTCTCAGGGGATCATAATAGGATTAGGGAAGTCTGAATTTAAATCCCAGTTTGACAAGGGAGGTTAAGTGAGTGATATTAGGAAAAGTTATAACTGCCAAACCTTAGAGCAGAGATCGGCAACCTTAAACACTCAAAGAGCCACAAAGGTCCTAACCAGAAGCCCCCATTTAATTCTGGAGCCGACTAGAAGTCCGGTTTCCCCACCATAGAGTCTCCTCCTAGCACGGCATCCTTTTTCCTCTACCTGTCCTAACTGAAAGCCCTATCATTCGTAGAGCCGACTAGCAACAGGGAGCCGCAGAAGAGGGATGAAAGAGCCACATGCGGCTCCAGAGCTGTGGGTTGCTGACTCCTGCCTTAGAGTAAGAATAGAGCTGGTAGGGACCTTGTAGGTCTTCTAGGCTCAAGCAGGAGTTACTATTTCAAACAGGTAGCTGTCCAGTCTCTTCTGAAAAACCTCTAGTGATAAAGCACCCACAACATCTGGAGGCAAGCTGTTCCACTGGCTAATTGTCCTCACTGTAAGGAAGTTTCTCCTTAATTCCAGGTTGCATCTCTCCTCGATTAATTTCCATCCTTTATTTTTTGTCCTGTCCTCTGGTGCTTATCCTGCTTCACCAGATTATTATTGTCGGGGGGAAGTAAAACTAAGGGAAGTATGCATCTCGGATTTTAGAAAGAAAGAAAAAAATCCTGTGATCGCCAACAGATCAATAAAATTATCTTGCTTAATTTCACACTAAAACGGAATGTTCTGTAGTTGTAGATTTCGTTCTGTTGTTTCTTCCTGCACCGTTTCAGGGAGGGAGCTGAAGATAAGGCATCCTGTTTTTCTATCTCCTCAAAACATCAAATTGGACCCCAAATCCACAGCGTTACCCAGCCATGGACAAGGATCTCAGGACCCACAATCAGGGTAGATTCAACATGAGAAACGTCATCTATATAACCTTTCAAGAGAAGAAGCCAGCTTGAATACCACAAGTCCATTTTAATAGCTCTGACTAATCCCTTATTCCTACTTTAGAGCAGACAATTATCACGTCTGTCAACAAACCCTCAACTGCATTTCCAGTGTTCAAAGCATGTATTTCATTGTAATCATTATCTCACCTCTAATAAGCAGGTCCATATTCTCATCTCCAGACAGAAAGCCATGGACAGGGAAGGTTTAGTCTAGGAAAGAACATAAGGGCTGAAGGCCTCCTAATTACTACGTTCATCATCATACCAAGCCATGGTTTGATTTATCATGATTTAACTCCACCACAATTGCTGGGATTCATAGAACATGCCAAAACCATACATCATGGTTTGCAAACCACGAGAGCCAAAAGATTCTCCACCAAGCTAAGCAAGCCACATTCTAACTTAGTCGATTACATTAAGAATCAAGTCAGAAACCGAGGTGAGATTTAAACCAAGTATGGAAGCCCACTATCTCTTACTATACCAGCCTTCCCTAACTTTATGATGCCCTGAAATATCTCTCATAGTTCCCTGTCAGCTAGCCAACTGGCCAGCTTGCTGGGAATTATGGCATTTGGAGTCCAAAACACCTGCCAGTTTTATGTTTAATTATCAGCCTGAAAAGTACAAAGGGAGAGAGAGCAAAGACTCAAGCCCTACCAGCCGGAAACCATTTTGTAGCCTGTCATTGAAAAGTTATAATACGTACCAGGAAAATACAACAATTGAAAGCAATTTAACTACTGAATGCATGGAGTCTGCAAACTCTTATGGCCAACTTCTTAGTCCAAATTCTACCAGACCCTCAGTTATAACCTTGCCCCCAATTAGCACACTCTGTGTGTGTGTGTGTGTGTGTGTGTGTGTGTGTTTCAGCACACACTGTAGCAGTACTCCATTGGTCTTTTTACAGCTCAGAAGTTAACCAGGCTTCGGTCTAGTTAGTAATTGATGAGAGGCTGCCATAGAAAAGTGGAATTGCAGCATAGATGGGAGGGTTGAAAAAGCTCCCAGAAAGGCAACCGTGGCGATCTGTTGCCAAGAAAATGCATGGATGCAGCCATGAAATCACCAAACATTAAAGTCAGCTTGGAGATTTTATTTTTTGGGAGGCAACAAGAGTGTACGAATGCTGAAAGAAAAGAATTAGGAAGGGAGGAAAAAAACACCTCACTTCTGCCCGTCAGACTAGAAACCATTTTCTTAAAAATAGTCCTTCTGATTGCTTTGAGAACAGAGGGGGAAAAAAACGATCAATTGTTCAAACAGCTTCTGAAGGAAAATCAATACTCAGATATGGAAACGCAGCCAAAAGCTTCCTCTTCTTGTAGGATGTATACACGGATCCAACACAATTTTAAAGCCCTGGGGGAACCACCTAGCAGAAACTCTCAAAAAGAAAAATGAGATAAACCAACACCTTCTGAAACAGAAATTACCCATAACTGCCACAAAGTTTTTGTTTCTTGCACATCTGGTGACTTCCAGAGAAGTTGGAGTTGTGATCTAGTACCAGGGTGGATTTGATTTAAATTCAACTTGATTTAAATCACTAGTAAAAAGGCTTGATTTAAATCAGCGCGATTTAAATCATAATTTTTAAAGAGCAACCGTCATCCCTGTCCCGCAGCGGCAGCTCCTCTGACCTGCTGTTGACTCACCGACAGTCCCACTATTGCAGAATCTACAGCCTCCTGCTACATAACTAAGCTCCGTTTCATGCTGAATAAACTAAATTATTGATGTATCTTAAATAGAAAACTATCTTTAGATAGATGTTTACTCCAAAAGCATTTTATTAAATTGGATAAAAATAAAAAAAATCCACTTTAAATTTTTAAAAATCTGATTTTTTAATTTTTTTTTTAAAAAATCGATTTTTATTCACACTGTCTAGTACACCTCTTCAAATGACCTCACCCAACCAGATCTGCCTTTAAGCCACTCCTTAACTGCATAAAGACTGCTAAGATTGTCCTAAGATGGAAATACAATTAATAGAAAGTTGGCTTAGAAAGTGATGTTACCTTTGGCCATAGTCATTTGTCAGCCATAGCTGATGACTTTACATGATGGGTAAACTCAATTCTGCCTTTTTAATATATATTGATATATAGAGAAAGAAAGAAAGAAAGAAAGAAAGAAAGAAAGAAAGAAAGAAAGAAAGAAAGAAAGAAAGAAAGAAAGAAAGACAGACAGAAAGAGAGAGAGAGAGAGAGAGAAAGAGAGAAAGAAAGAAAAAGAAAGAAAGAAAGAGGGAAGGGAAGAAGAAAGAAAGAAAAGAAAGAAAGAAAGAAAGAGGGAGAGAAAGAAAGAGGAAAAGAAAGAAAGAAAGAAAGAAAAAGAAAGAAAGAGGGAAGGAGGGAAGGGAAGAAGAAAGAAAAGAAAAGAAAAGAAAAGAAAGAAAGAAAGGAAGGAAGAAAGAAAGAGGAAGGGAGGGAGGGAGAGAAAGAAAGAAAAAGACAGAAAGACAGAAAGAAAGAAAGACAGAAAGACAGAAAGAAAGAAAGAAAGAAAGAAAGAAAGAAAGAAAGAGGAAGGGAGGGAGGGAGGGAAAGAAAGAGAAAGAAAGAAAGAAAGAAAGAAAGAAAGAAAGAAAGAAAGAAAGAAAGAAAGAAAGAAAGAAAGAAAGAGGAAGAAATTCATCACGGGAAACAGCTTGATGTTCATCAAACCAAACAGTTCTGTGCCATTCTGAGAAACAAAGCCAAAAATCATGCTAAAGAAACATCAAAGAAACCTATTAGTCCTCGACTTACAACCAAAAGGAGATCACATGTCCCCGGGACACTGCAGCTGCCTAAATACATGGCAGTTGCAAAAACATCCAAATTTTGATCAGTTGACTATAGGGATGCTGCAACAGTCACAAGTGTGAAAAACGCTCATCGTCACTTTATTTTTTTTTTTAGTGTCGTCATAGTTTAGAATGGTCATTAAACAAACGGTTGCAAGTTAAGGACTGCCTGTACCGGCCCAGTAACTCCCACCTGAAAGGGTCCCAAATTAATGCTGGTAAGCCCACATTATACTCTAATACAGAGGTCTTCAAACATGGCAGCTTTAAGACTTGTGGACTTCAACTCCCAGAATTCTGGGAGTTGGCTGGAGAATTCTGGGAGTTGAAGTCCACAAGTCTTAAAGCTGCCATGTTTGAAGACCTCTGCCCTAATGCAATGTGTATATATCCAGCTAACTTCCATTTAACTCAGGCTATGTTTACAGCAGGGGTGAACAGGATTGTGGCCTTGTTTGAGAAACGTCGTCCTGAGATCCTGGTCAGGAAGGACCGCCATGTTGATGGCAAAGACAACAAAGACATCTTCCTTCCCCTTCTGAATCGGACGCTGCAAATATTACACAAAATGTCTCCCTGACTGAAAAAAGGGGACGATTGCAATTTAGCTTGGGGTCCCCACTTGTTGATTTCCAAAGGAAGGTGTTACTTGAGGGTTCAACCTGAGCAGCAAAAAGCTCCTGAAATCTCCCAGAAATGGGGAAGTCCTCTTCATCCCCAGTCCTACGTGCCTGCACTTCTTATTATGTTCAGACAAAGACAACTCGCTGTAAGGGACTCTCCCATTTCTTTCTTTTCCTCCCTCTAGCCAATGTCTCGTTCCCAAGCTGGAGCTTTTTTTCTATTCCAGTCACAGACTGTCTTGATGCTTTTTAATCCACTCCGAAGACGACAATGGAGGGGCTCTGCCAACCACCCCTGAGATTACGGAAGGAAAGAGCTTGTGTGTGCTGGAGAGGAATGGCTGTCTGCCAAAGAAATACAGTGACAGGCCCCAACAGAGCTGAGCCTTGGTGGGTTCCTCTCTGTGCGTGATTATTTACACCGAGCAACCACAAAGACTGCAGGAATCCATCTGCTCAACTTTGAATATTCATCTTTAGCCCTCTTCCTTCCCTCCTCCTCCTCCTGATCCTGGGCTGCTTCTGCTATGGCTGCAAGCAAAGTCGAATTTATTGTTATTTATTTAGGGTATCCATCATAAGTCATGCTCGCTGGCCAAGGGTGACATCTGAAAACAGGAAACTGGTAATAGAACTCCCTGCTCAGTGCAATTCCATTCACTCAACCTTCTTCCTTCAGCAAGATTTTGAAAAATCACTACGGATATGAAGATTTGGAAAGGGGGAAAAAAAAGAAGGGGGAGAGGAAAAATGGTGCTTCCCTTAAGCGGGGAGAGGAAGATAGTTTTCCCATCCTCCCCGGAAATTTGTGGTGATGGTAGTTTCCCCAACCTCCAAAATTTACATTTAGCTTTTAACAACAAACCTGATCAATAATATCAAATGCTGGTATCCAGCAAGTTTGGCAGGATCTTGAGGTCCTTTTAAAGACATTATTCTTGGTCTAAGCATCTCTAAAATCCTGATTCTCCCCCCCCCCCACATAACATATAATTCTTACTTTACTCAAATAATGAACTCTACTCACAGAGAGGAAGCCTAAAAGGCCATTAACTTGGTTTAAACAAGGTTTAAATTGCCCCCCTGTGGGGTGTGGGCCCCACATTGGGAACCACTGGTCTAAAGTAATTCTTCAGTCTTAATTTGTAAATCAGGAACTGGGTTTTCTCCTTCTAACGTATTTAAATGTTATCTAAATCTGAGGCTCTAGGGAAGTCCTTGATCATGCAAATTTGGATAAGAAGAGATGACCATATCTAGAAGGCATCATAAGAAGCATCATAACTTTCCTTTTTTCTTAACTCTACCAGACTGGCTGCCAAACTCACAATCCTCACATTGTTTTCAATGTCTAACTCCTACCTGTTCAGATACGTTAAGGGGGGCCAAAGATGTCTAGAAAAACCTTTAAGGGAATGTTTGATTTAATCAAACAAAACAGAAATGATTTCCCGGTTTTAAACATTAAAAAAAGAAGAGTTTTGAAGAAGCAGGAAATCGATTTGTACAGATCTCAGATGCTTGTTAATGCTTCCTAGGAATGCCGCTCTAGGACAGAAAATTTAAGAAAACTTAGCCACTTATTAACATTTGATTTGCTGCCAACATTCCGAGATCGAAATACACTTTGTCTTTTGAATTCCACAGCACCTATTTTCAGGATATATTTTAATCATCACGGTCAAGTGATATTTTGATAACCGGACAAGGAACTAAGAAAGGAAACAGAGCACTGCAGTCTGATCATAGGAACTCAAGAGAAAATTTTCACCGAGCTCCATAGATCCTCCTTCCAAGTAAATGCATACTAAGTTCTCAAAATGGTGGGGAGAATTCATGGAAGGTCATTTAATTAAAAGTATCAGGGAGCAGGCTGGCAGTAAGAAGTTTGGGCTGAAAAGAAAAATCCCCAGTACCAGTTAGAAAACACAATTCTGGAACAAACAGAGCATTAATTTGACTCCATGCATGGCAAATTCCTACAGGTCCTACATTTCCACCAGAAGCTCAAGAGGAGTATGATAAAAGCACTAGCATTCTCACTGGGATGGCTCAATTAGCACAGGAGTTACTATCTTGATGTAAGTCATTAAGCAGCGAAGACGGGAGTGTAAATCAACTACTTGCAAGAGAAGGAAAATGGATTTAAAACATGGATTGAATCTCTCTCTCTCGCACACACACACACACACACACCGATTTCATAATGTTTAGATACCATTCCTATATCTTAAGGTCCATTCATTTCTTGGATCCTCTTCACACATGCTAATAGCTTTGGAATAAGCTTGGTTTTGCCATTTCTCACTCCCTGATTCTTAGAAACACTTGGAGATCTGTTGCTTTCACTCCAACTGCTATCAAAACACTAAGAAGACACCCCCCCCCCAGAGGCTAACCCATGTTTTCTCCAACAAACAAATGGGAATGTGTCAAAATGGACCCCCTCCCCATCACAGTTGCTGGGTTTGGTCCTTTCTAAAAGAAGAGCCATCCATCATGGCAACATCGCCCAACTTAAAAGAAAGGTGCCTGGTGAATGAGTTGTATCCAGCATGGACTTTTAGACTTCAATCAGAATAGAGCTAGAAGGGGCCTTAGAGGTCTTCTAGCCCAACCCCCCCCCCCCAAAAAAGACACCCTGTACCATTTCAGAGACGTGGCTATCCAGTCTCTTCATGAAAACCTCCAGTGATGAAGCCCCTATCTGAAGGCAAAGCTGTTTCACTGGGGGATCATGGGGAAGACACCAGGTGAAATCCTGGGAGTTATTCCCACGAAAGAGAAGCCATTTTCATCTGCCAAACTAGACACCCAGAAATATCAGCTGAACTGGAAAGAAATTAACTCATCTTCCTGAACAAAAACAAAGGTCGAGGGACCACACTGGTGCCAATATGAGTTTGGAGCAGTACAAATGCCACACACGGAAGCATCCTCAAGAAAAGAATGAAAGGCTTCATACTAACGGAAGACTATAGTACAAGACGTTGGAATTTAATAATAGAAGGTTCTCGGACAATTTTCCTAATAGACATTGGAAGCAGTTCTGCCTTCTTCTACAATTTATCCCCTCCTGTTCCATTATGAAAGACGGTCCAAAAGTAAAAGACAGAATACAAATATTTTAATTAAAATAAATCAAAATATAAAAGCAAATCCATTAAAATACATCTCTCTCTCTCTCTCTCTCTCTCTCTCTCACACACACACACACACACACACACACAGAGCACGGCTTTAATGATGAAAGAACAACAGAAGATGGAATTAGTCTACTTGCTCAGCTCGGAATCCTGACATTCTCTGAGAAAGAAGAGATGTGTGTCTTGATCTAGCAAAATGTTCTTTAATTGTCGTAGGACAGAAGGTCTGATGCTAGAAGGTCTATTTTTACATGAAATACACAGAAGTCCCCATGTTTGTTTTTTAAGAGGAGGAAAACTGTAATCAATAACACGCAACATAGTATCTATGCAATCAGAATCCTCAAACAAGTCCACAGGAGCATTGGTGGGGAAACAGGTATTGGATTCCATGGTGAGAAAAATAAAATAGCACCATCAATGTATTCCAGTTAGGAAAGCAAAAAATAATCTAAGACAAACAAACGAACGAAAGAAAGAGAAAGAGAAAGAGAGAGAAAGAGAAAGAGAAAAAGAGAGAGAGAGAGGAAGGAAGGAAGGAAGGAAGGAAGGAAAGGAGGAAAAGAAGGAGAGAGGGAAGGAAGGAAGGAAAGAAGAAAGGGAAGGAGGGAGGGAGGGAGGGAAGGAAGGAAGGGTAGGGAAGGGAGGGAGGGAGGGGGGAAGGAAGGAAGGAGAAGGGAAGAAGGAAAGGAAGGTAGGAGGTAGGTAGGTAGGTAGGTAGGAAGGAAGGAAGGAAGGAAGGAAGGAAGGAAGGAAGGAAGGAAGGAAGGAAGGAAGGAAGGCTCTGACTTCCAGAAAATTAAAAAAAGACATTTCCATACTTTTTAGGTGGGATTTAGATGTACTAACTCATAAATCATGGTTTAGAAATCAAGTTGGCTGGATTTATGATTTATGTCACATACCAGTGCAAAACCAAATACTATTATGATTTAACATCATATACAGTTCACGCAGTGGCTCAGTGGCTTAAGACGCTGAGCTTGTCGATCAAAAGGTCGGCAGTTCGGCGGTTCGAGTTCCTAGCGTCACATAACGAGGGTGAGCTCCCGTTACTTGTCCCAGCTTCTGCCAACCTAGCAGTTCGAAAGCATGTAAAAAATGCAAGTAGAAAAATAGGGACCGCCTTTGGTGGGAAGGAAACAACGTTCCATGCATCTTTGGCATTGAGTCATGCCGGCCACATGACCACAAAGACATCTTAAACACCGCTGGCTCTTCGGCTTTGAAACAGAAATGAGCACCGCCCCCTAGAGTCGGGAACAACTAGCACATATGTGCGAGGGGAACCTTTACCTTTACAATTTTAACCCAGGCTGAGAACTGTGCATTCTGTCCTGCAGCTAACATATTAACCCAACCACCATACAGCCATAATCCAAAGACAGAAACATTGTTGAAGTTGCACATAATTAAGTCTTTCAAAGTATCCTAGATGGAAAATCCCCTTATCTTGAGGTATCCTACCATGGTTTCTATTTATTTATTTATTGAAAAATAATTACAGTGCTTTTTGAAGGTGCCCTTTCAATTAATGAGCTTTTATTTGGAGTAAAGTACGTAAAAGATATTCAATTCTTTTAAAAAAAAATATCTCTTATGGGCTCCGATACTGTTGGATATTAGCTACCTCACACACCAAAGTGAATAGAAGCAGGAGGAATGAGAGAGATTAACTGGCCCCCAAAGTATCAAAGGGAGAAACAGTTTGTTTCAAAGTTGATTCTAAATAGCCCTTTCTATCCCTTAAGGCGTGTGTTTTATAAATATTTGTATGCTTATAAATGGGAATATTAAGATATTATTCCCTCCTGAGCTGGCAATTAATCATGAAGAGGCAGCTATGGTCTGGAACGTAAGACAACATAAAAACACCTGCAGCACTCTTGCAGAGATCCTGTTCCATAGCACAACATCTGATTTTACGGCTATATTGCAATGACCTTGGTGAACCAACCAAACACTCTTTTGCACCTGTATTTGCACGACGTGTCACCGTACCTAATCTCGGACTGGAGGCACACACCCATGAGAGCACCTGGTAACCTTTCCCTTATCTCGCATACCTTGGAGCAAGGAGGAGACATGTCACAGGTCTAACCATCTGTCTAAAATGTCCTTGCTCTGGAGGCCTGTGGCTTATCTCCTCTCCCAGCAAGCTTATACAGATGCTCACGAGGGACAGCATTCAGCACCAGATAGTCCTTGACTTCTGACCACAACTGAGCATAAAATTTATGTTGCCAAGTGAGTGACCATGGGGATGCTGTAATAGTCAAATCAGCGTGCAAAATGGCCACTTTTTTTCAGTGTCGTAACTTTGGTCGCTAAATGAACTGTGGTAAATCGAGGACTTCCTATACCAGCTGAGCACTAGTCCAGGAGTGTCCAACCTTGGCAATTTTCAGGCTTGCGGACTTCAACTTCCAGAATTCTGGCTGGGGAATTTAAGACCTGTGGATTTTAACTCCCTTAGCTGGCTGGCTAGGGAATTCTGGGAGTTGAAGTCCACAGGTCTTAAATTTCCTGTGGGTGGACAGGGAATTTGCTGTAGTCCATGGGAAATGACATCATGGTCCACTCTTAATGATGTCACCGGACTCTGCTCAAAGATCAGTGCCTGCCAGCCAATGCAGCAGTTGGCTTGCTAGTCCTTGCTGAAAACCAGCCACATAAGCGAAGGGACAGATTTCATATTCAACCCCTCCAGAAGCAAATCAACATAGTGAGAGGCCCCTTCGAGCCAATTTACACATAAATTGCACCGCTGCCTTGTAAACAAGCCTCCTGCCAACTCTTGCCACCTCATCAAATAGATTTTAAACTTGAACAGGTGGCCAATATACCCCAAACTCCATTTGTTGGGTCAATACTAACAAAGTACACAGACAGGAGCAGTTTGGCTTGGTGGAGCCTGGCAATGCATTCGTTTGCCTGGAAGGAGCTCCCGCAATGAGAGGAAACTTCTGTGCCTCGTTCTCCAGTTTTTGCTTCTACTTGGCAACCGAGCAGGCAGTTTGGGATTTTTCTTTGCCACCTTTTGTTCATTGAATCACTGCAGTTGTTAAGTTAGTAATACGTTAAATGAATCAGGTGTCTTCCTTGACTTTGCTCGCCAGAAGGTCGTAAAAAGGGGACCCCCATGAAGATGGGGGCTCCTTCCCAGCTGCTGATTTGTAGCCTCCATTCATTCCTGCCGCACGAAAAAGACAGCTCGCCCAGTAGATAGTCCTCGACTTACGACCAAACCAAAATTTTCTGTTGTTAAGTGAGACGTTTGTTGTGCCCCCCTCCCATTTTACGACCTGTCATGCCACAGGTTGTTAAGTGACTCTCTGCAGTTGATAAGATAGTAACTTGGTTATTAAGTGAATCTGGCTTCTTCCCCGTTGACTTTGCTTGTCGCAAAAGGGGAATCACCGGACACCGTGACACAGCAGTGGTCGTAAGTATGAATCAGTTGCCGAGCGTCTAAATTTCGATGACATGATCATGGGGACTAGTTACAAAAGTCACAAGTGTGAAAATGGTCACGCCACTTCTTTTCAGCGCCGCTGCAACTTTGAATGGTCACTAAATGAACTGTTGTAAGTCGAGGACTACCTGTAACAGATCTCTAAACCTACCTGGCCTTATCAATGAACCAAAACGCATCACTACTTATACAATACCAGCCTTTTCCCAAAGGTGGGTTTTTTTTTTTCTCCAGAAGACAACTGGACTCAAGCAGCTTCTTCAGAACTGAACCGAAGAGAACTGAGGAAGCTTCTTGGATGAGAAGCAAAATGTTTTCAAAAGAAAAGAAACAGGGAAATCCATTGCCTTTTGGTTAAAAAAAATAAAATAAGCACCTTTGCCACAACTAGAATCTGGATGATTTGAGGCTCCCCATACAGCCTTTCCTCCCTTAAACTCTTCAGCACTGCTGGGCTCCAGAATCCATGCTAGCTGGGAATTCTAGGATGGCCGAAATCCAGGGAGGGAACCAAATCAAAGGATTTACACAGCTCCATCCATGTGCTAGGTGGCTCCGTGGCTAAGACACCGAGCTTGCCGATCAGAAGTGCGGCAGTTCAAATCCCTAATACACGTCTCCTGCGTTGAGCAGGAGGTTGGACTAGATGACCTCCAAGGTCCCTTCCAACTCTTGTTACGCCACGAAATTCCATCCCAAAACAAAACAAGACCCTTTCCTAAGTCCCCGAGGAGCCCACAGTGCAACTTTGGGAAGCGGGAGGGAGGTGTAAAAAAGCAAGAGACCCCAGCCAAGGAAGGAGCAATTGCTACTTTGGGAGGGAGGAGAGCTTCAAGTAAACCCAAAGTAGCTCCAAACGGTTGCTGCCTTTAAAATCCGAAGTCGCGTCCGAGATCCCGGGTAGACTTTTAACGCCCTCCCCACCCCCAGATATATCAGTTAATTAAGGGATCCTTAAAGGAGTATCTCAGAGGACACCCCCACTTCCCCTTCCCTTCCTTTCAGAGATTTCCCCCACTAGCTCGGAGTCCAGGAGAAAAGCAAGCAAGCAAGCAAGCAAGAGAAATCCAGCCCCTCTCGAGTTTTGGAGAGGCCGGTTTAGGAAAGCCACCGATCGACCGCCCCCCCACCCCACCCCAACCCCAACCCGAACCCGAACCCGCTCCTGGCTTGCAAAACCCAAGGTTTCAAGGTTGACTCAGCCTTCCATCCTTCCGAAGTAGGTAAAATGAGGACCCGGATTGTGGGGCCAATAAATTGACTTTGTATAAAAAAGAACACCGCTTAGGGGGCACCGAAAGCCCTACTAAGCAGGTATATACAAAAGTATGAAGGCTCTTGCTGAACGCATTGTAAGCCGCCCTGAGTCTCTAGAGAAGGGCGGAGTATAAATCGAACCAATCAATGAATCAATAAAAAAAAAACCCAGGCACGTCTGTATGCGTGTCCGCGATGCCCGCTTGTTCCCGTACGTGCGGGAGGAAACACGAGCGGCATGCAGCAAACCGAACCGGGATTGCGGCCAACACCCACCCACCCGTCCATCCGTCTGTCTCCCGGGCTTTCCCACCGACCCACCTCTGCAAAACCCCGCCGCCTTTTCCTTCTGCCGCCCCCGCACATCCGCAACCGGTAAGCGCCCCTCCGCGGGGGCCTCCGGTCGTCTCTCCTCCACCCTTCCACCCTCCGGGAACAGCGGCCGGGTTCCGACCGGAGCCTCCGTTCCAGACCCCCCACCCCCACCCCACCTCACCTCCCCCTTACTCCCGTCCCCAAGCCGTTGCACTGCCAGGCGCCAAACGCCGGGGGCGATGGAGAACCCCGGGCTCAGCTGAATACCAGCGGGAACTTTGCCAATTGCACTCGCCGCGCCGGCCTTTTCCCCCCCTCCCCACCCCGCATTTTCCCCCCCTCCGGGAAAAAAGCTACCCCCTTCCCCCCCAAAAAACGGGGATCGGGACCCCTGGATGGCTCCCCGGTCGCTTCCGAAAGGCCGAGAGGCAACGGCCGCGCTTGCAGGGACCCCCACTCCCCGCCACCCTCCCCAAACTCAAGGGAAAAGTTTGGAAACTTTTCTCTCTCTCTCTCCAGCCACGGGCCAACTTACCGCTCGGACGGGGGAAGGAAGGAGGGAGGGAGGGGGCCCTTCCCGGGCGCAGGCGAGCCTTTCAGGGGGGCAGCAAGTCGGGGCCCCCCCGCCCGGCGGCGGTCCCAGGTGTGTCCCCCTCTCCCCGCGACAAAAAACCCGACGCCGCCGCCGCCGCTGCTGGGAAACAATAGGCGAGCCACGCGCGCTCCTCCTCCTCCTCTTCGTCGTCCTCGGCTCAGAGTCCCGGCTCCATCGGCGGCGAAGGGAAGCCCTGCAAGCGGGAGAAGGCAGCGGAGGCTTGCGGGAGCTGGAGCTGCAACTCCGCCTTCCGCAGCGGCCGAAGGAAGGCAGGTGGGCGCGGGAGAAGCGAAGCGCGGAGACGGGCGCTCCGGAAGGGCTCCCCGGCGCGCGGAGAAAGAGAGAGCGAGCGCGGCGGTGGTGGTGGCGGTGGCGGCGGCTGCTTCTTCCTCGCGCTCCGCAGAGCGGCCGGTGCTGGAGGCGACTCACTCGGGCTCTCTCGCCCAGTCCGGCGGCGGTGAGCAGCCGGAGGAGTGAGTCACTCCCACCCCGCCCGCCAGCCCTGCCGGCTCCGCCCCACTGCCAGCCCCTCCTGCTGGGGGTCTCCTTCGGCGCTCCGGGAGCTCCGGCGTTGCTTAGCCGGGGAGGGAACGGGCAAAAGGCAAGCGGAGCCCAGCCGAACCAAAACCCCGCGCGGCGTTGCACTAACTACGATGCTGATGGAAGAGCTGCTGGGGCAGGGGTGAAATCCAGCAGGTTCTGCAGAACCGGTAGCGAAAATTTGCAGCAGTTCGGAGAACCGGCAAATGCCACCTCTGGCTGGCCCCAGAGTGGGGTGGGAATGGGGATTTTGCTGTATCCTTCCCCCAGGAGTGGGGAGGTAATGGGGATTTTGCAGTATCCTTCCTCTGGAGTGGGGTGGGAATCGGGATTTTGTAATATCCTTCCCCCAGGAGTGGGGAGGGAATGGGGATTTTGCAGTATCCTTCCTCTGGAGTGGGGTGGGAATGGGGATTTTGTAATATCCTTCCCCCAGGAGTGGGGAGGGAATGGGGATTTTGCAGTATCCTTCCTCTGGAGTGGGGAGGGAATGGAGATTTTGCAGTATCCTTCCTCTGGAGTGGGGAGGGAATGGGGATTTTGCAATATCCTTCCCCCAGGAATGGGGAGGGAATGGGGATTTTGCAATATCCTTCCCCCAGGAATGGGGAGGGAATGGGGATTTTGCAGTATCCTTCCCCTGCCACACCCACCAAGCCACACCCACTAAGCCACACCACGCCCACCAAGCCACACCCACAGAACAATAGTAAAAAAAATTGGATTCCACCACTGATCCAGATGCTTGACAATTGCTTCATACTTATGACCATCGCAGTGTCCCGGATCCTCTTGATTCTCTTTTTTGTGATTTTCTGACAAATCAATGGTGTAATCCAGATTCACTGAAGCACCACATTACTAATTTTTCCCAGCTGCGGTGATTCGCTTAACCAACCTGGCGAGCAAAGTCGTAAAATGGGGCAGGACTCGCTTAACAAATTTCTGACTCAGCAACATAAATTCTGGGCTCCGTTGTGGTTGTAAGGCGAGGACTACCTTGTACTTTCTCCCTCCTGCATCTGTCCCTTTCTCTAAGCAGGGAGATTTCAGGCTGGAGTCGTGTGTCTGCATGTGTGATGTGTGCGCGGGGTGGTGAACAACTGAAGGGAGTCAGCATTGTGTTTTTTGTGTTGTTTTTTTAAAAAAGCCTGATCATGCCTCCGCAGGCAAAATGGGAATGTGGCCTGGCTAGGTGGCTCAGTGGCTAAGATGCTGAACATGTCGATCAGAAAGCTCAGCAGTTCGAATCCCTAGTATAGGTCTGTTACTGTTACTGTGATCTGAATTTGCTGGTACCAGTATTTGCTTTTACGTGAATCCTCCTGGATTCCCTTCCAGAGTGGGTATCTGTGGCCCTGGAAAGTGACTGCCTGAGATACACAGATGTCAGCACTCCAAGCCGCATTCACTCTAGTGTTGACATAAGAAGGAGAAGGGCATCTGGAAAGAGACGTTTAGAGTTTTCACCTACTTATTTTCCCTGGAGATAATATCCTCTAGGAGATGGGATGGGAGGGAGGAAATTCCTTTGAGCTGGAGCAGTAGATTAGGGAAAGAGTGATTTGGAAGATGGCCAATGAGACCAGAGGAGTAGAGACAGGAAGGGAGGGGTTGGCGCCGGGAAGTCAGTGTTGGCTATGTGGAGTCAGAAGATGGAATATCGTGCTCAATAAATGAAAGATTTTCATCAAAGATTCTGTTTGAAATGCAATTTATTTGAGACGACCTCGAAACCTGACACACTACAGTAATGATTTTAAAATGTGGCATCTTTATTTCTTCCTCTTTGGGAGAGAGTTCACACAACTTCATGTATCCTTGTAGAGAATTGCTGTACAGCAAAGTTTGAAATCCTGGCTTCTTTAAACCAGAGTCTGCTTAGCCAGAGTTAAACTTCCGTAAGACTCTTTAGCTACAGTGGGGTGTGCTGGATTGACTGTATTATGCAGAAGCCACAGCTATGGCTTATTCAACCAGAAACCATAGCTATGAGCCATGACTGAGCAAACTGTGGTTTGAAAAAGTGCGTTGATCAGGCATAGTGGCTTAATCCGTCCCTAACACTAAGCCACAAACGATGCTTTACAAACAGCGGTTGAGTCAGCCACATATTGAGCTAAGCGAAACAAGCCATGCTTTTGATGGGTCAATCAAGCCAATGAATAATTCACGTGCAAAGTCGTACAATGAATTTCATCAGTGGCTAAGGCACTGAGCTTGTCAAGGAGGAAGGTCGGCAGTTCGGCGGTTCGAATCCCTGCTACAGGTCTCCTGCGTGACCAGGGGGTTGGACTAGATGACCTCCAAGGTCCCTTCCAACTTTTGTTCCTGTTAAAAAATGTATTGCTAAACCAGGGGTCCCCAATCCCAGGGCCACAAACCAGTATCAGACTGTGGTCTGTACCGGTCCATGGCCAGTTAAGAACTGGGTTTCACAGCTGTAGGTGAGCAGCAGGCGAGCAACCGAAGCTTCATCTGTACAAGTAGTCCTCGATTTAATGACCACAAAGTATGTTGTTAAGTGAGACATTTAAGTGAATTTTGCCCCAGTTTACAAGTTTTCTTGCCACAGTTGTTAAGTGAATCACTGCAGGTGATAAGTTAGTAACCCGGTTGTTAAGTGAATGTGGCTTCCCCATGGACTTGGCTTGTCAGAAGGTCAGAAAATGGGATTATATGACCTTGGGACACAGCAACGGTCATAAATAGGAACGAGTGGCCAAGTATCTGAATTTTGATCACATGATCATGGGGATGCTGCAAATCCCCATGATCATAACTTATGAAATCACCATTTCATAACTGAAAAACATTTTTAAGTCATGTTTTCAGTGTCATTGACCAGTGGCCTAAACCAGGGATCTGCAACCTTAAGCACTCAAAGAGCCATTTGGACCCATTTCCCACAGAAAAGAAAACACCAGGAGCCACAAAACCTGGGTGGGCAGGGCCAACTCGATGTCACTCACTTCCACCAGTCACATGACCATCCCCCTAGCTACGCCTATCCAGCCGGTCATTAGGGCAGAGAACCAGTTGTTAAAAAACACTGGGAACCACAAAATCCTTTTGACATATCTCTCTCTCCGCTTTCTCCCCCCTCTCCCTTTCTCTCTGTATCTCTCTCAGTCGTGCTCTCTCCACCTCTCTCTGTATCTATGTCTCTCTCCCCCCCTCTCTCTTTATCTCTCTATGTCTCTCTCTCTCCCTCTCTCCCGCCGCTCCCTTTCTCTCTATATCTCTCTGTCTCTCTCTCTCCACCTCTCTCTGTATCTCTCTATGTCTCTCTCTCCCCCTCTTTGTATCTCTCTATGTCTCTCTCTCCCCCTCTCTCTGTATCTCTCTGTCTCTCTTTCCCCCCTTTCTCTGTGTCTCTCTGTCTCTCCCCCTCTCTCTGTATCTCTCTGTCTCTCTTTCCCCCCTTTCTCTGTGTCTCTCTGTCTCTTCCCCTCTCTCTGTATCTCTCTATGTCTCTCTCTCCCCCCCCCTCTCTCTGTATGTCTCTCTCTCCCCCTCTCTCCCCCCTCTCCCTTTCTCTCTGTATCTCTCTATGTCTCTCTCTCTCCCCCTCTCTCTGTATCTTTCTATGTCTCTCCCTCTCTCTGTATCTCTCTATGTCTCTCTCTGTCCCCCCTCTCTCTGTATCTCTCTGTCTCTGTCTCTCTCTGTCTTTCTCTCTCTCTCTCTCTCTCTCTCTCTCTCTCTCTCTGTCTCTGCCCTGGCTGCTTCTCCATCCCCCGTCGCCCTTACCTTCTCAGGTCAGGCGAAGAGTGACTGGGAGGGAAGGGCGACGGGTGGGGCCAGGCAGTGGTGGGATCACCCGAAAGGGAGCCACAGCAGAGAGTCCGAAGAGCCACATGTGGCTCTGAAGCCACGGGTTGCTGACCCCTGGCCTAAACCATATTTTCAATAATTCATTTTAGATTTTTCAGCAACTAACTTATGCATTTTGGTCTACTCAACCCACAAAATCTTTGCTTTCTTTGGTTTTGGTTAATGTTATGCAAAACTCAAGTAATTATGGCTTATTCAGCAAAACATGGTTAAGCAACCGGCATAGTAATGGGGATGATGAACCGGTCTAACAGGGTTAACTGAACGAGCCACGTCTAGCTAAATTTGCACTTTAACTAGTCATAATGTGGTTATTAGGCTTGGTGTTAATGTGAAGACCAAGGAAGTTAGGAGCAGTTGTTAGCCTAGACAACATGCTCTGGAAGAACATAGAATAATAGGCTTGGGATGTCAAGGAATTGCACAGGTGTCCAAATGAAGTTGGAGATGCTGACACCAACTTGTAATTTTTATATAAATATATTTAACTTCTATAATTACAGCAGACAAGATAGGAACATCATGAGGTAAATCACGTACAGAGCACACAGGAGAAAAGGCGGGAAAAAGGGAACCTCCCCTTTACACCTACAGCAACCAATCAAAGCGTAGATTGCCTCATGCAGGAGCCAGCAGTCTCCCATCAATCAACTACATAATATCTTGTTTTAACTAGGGGTTCGACTAAACCCTACAGTACTTCAACACCCATGCCACTAAACCACAGAATGGAAAAATCTGTATAATCTGTACAAATCTGGATTCCTAAGTACACGCACCTCAACCAAGCTTCCTAAATTGTGTTATTATAAGCACACAACTTGGTCTCGTTTTCTTTTAAATTTTTTTCTACCGAAAGAGTTTTTGTTTAAAGGTTTTTTTTTTATTTTTATTTCTCATAAACACATTTACATGTACAATCATTCCCATCATTTTTCATTCATCTTTTAACTTTCATTTGTACTTTTTTGGGGCTGCTCTTTTACCTTTACCCTTACTCCAACCTTCCTCCTTCTCCTCCCTTCCTCTTTCTCCTCCTACTTCCTTCGTTCTTCCTCTCCTTCTTTTTCCTACTTCCCTTTCTCTTCTCCCACTCCTCTCTTCTTCCCTCCTTCTAACCTTCTCCTCTGCTACTCTTTCCACTCTCTTTTCTTCCTCGCCTTTTCCCTTTCTTCTTTCTCCTCTCCTCTCTTCTCCCTTCCTGTCTTTCTACTCCTTCTCCTCTCTCCTGTACCAAAAGAGTTTTAAGGACCTTGCAAAGTTGCAGGTACTCCTGACATCTTTCTTTTCGCCAAAATACCCTCTAGGGAATGAAAGGATAAACAGGAAGGAAGAAGCAGGAAAAAACACTCTGTTAATTGTTGTTTTTGTTGAGAAGTTGCACTGAATCTGGGGGCACCCCAGGCAAGAGATCCTGGCCTTTTGCCTGTTAAGTGAAGCACCTGCCTGAAGTTTAGGATGGAGTTTTCAACAGGGAAAATTACTGTATGGGAACAAATTGGGCAGAGCTCGGAACTCTTGAGAATCACTGTTATTAAGGATGGATTTTTTGTTATTGTTAGTTGCAAAGTCGTGTCCAATCCATTGAGACCCCATGGACAATGTTCCTCCAGGCCTTCCTGTCCTCTACCATCCCCCGGAGTCCATTTAAGCTCACGCTGACTGCTTCAGTGACTCCTTCCAGCCACCTCATTCTCTGCCGTCCCCTTCTTCTTTTGCCCTCAATCTTTCCCAGCATTAGGCTCTTCTCCAGTGAGTCCTTCCTTCTCATTAGGTGGCCAAAGTATTTGAGTTTCCTCTTCAGGATCTGGCCTTCTAAAGAACAGTCAGGGTTGATCTCCTCTAGGACTGACCAGTTTGATCGCCTTGCAGTCCAAGGGACTTGCAGGAGTCTTCTCCAGCACTAGAGTTCAAAGACCTCAATTCTTTGGTGCTCAGCCTTTCTTATGGTCCAACTTTCACAGCCATCCATTGCAACTGGGAAAACCATAGCCTTGACTATACGCACTTTCATTGGCAGGGTGATGTCTCTGCTTTTTCAGTATGCTGCTTAGATTTGCCATAGCTTTCCTCCCCAGGAACAAGCCTCTTTTAATTTCTTGACTGCAGTCCCCATCTGCGGTGATCTTGAGCCCAGGAAAATTCAGACTGTATGCAACCTTCTGTTTTCTCCAATAGAAGAGAATATTTGTAGCTCAGGGTTGAACTGTGGGATCCTTGGTGTTCTCCCCAGTCGAGAAACTACATGAACATCTTCATTGATGGTGTCTTGCTATCTCTGTTTTGGGCACCCATGAGGTCACTGGCCATTGACTTCTAGTTGGTAGGCAGTCTTTGGCCATGGTGGAAGGTGCTGCTCTCTGGAGATGGCCATACCAGCGGAGCTGGCCTTCTCTCATCTTCTCTATAATTGATGCCACACCAAAATGTTGTCAAATGGTGTCATTTGTGAGGCGGTCAAGAAGAGAGATGCCAGATATCCAACAGAGCATTTGCATTTCCATGGCATGGAGATGGCTTTCGGTCTCTTATTGTTGCTGCCCAACATTCAGTGCCATACAGTGCAACAGTGGTGGATGGTAGGCTTGTAAATCTTAGATTTAAGATGGGTTGGCATTGGTCTGTCACATAACACACTGGTGAGTTATTATTATTATTATTATTTTATTATTAATCATATTTCTATGCTGCCCACTCTCTGAGGACTCTGGGCGGCTTACAACAATCAACAGTATACTAAGTAGCATATTGCCCCCAACAATCTGGGTCCTCATTTTACCCACCTCAGAAGGATGGAAGGCTGAGTCAACCTTGAGCCAGTGAGATTTGATCTGCTGATCTGCTGAACTAGCAGTCAGCTGAAGTAGCTGCTATACAGCACTCTAACCACTGCGCCACCTCGGCTCATGAGTTATCGCCAATCCTTCTAGCACTGCTGATGTTACCTAATTGGATAATAGAATATCTGCAAGAAAAGAACCAAGTTCAGAGAGCACCAAGGACCAGTCTGTTCTCTCCCTTAATCCCAAGAGTCTGAAGATTGGTTCACAGCCAAAGAAAGACTGTTCTGCCCCAGCTACAGACCACAAAGAACACAGCACACACAAAGTCTGTACAAACCTTAGTTTACTAAATTAAATCAGTCTTTTTCAAACAAAGGCTGTTAATTAACTTTCTTAACAGCCTACAAGAATCCAAAGAATAAATAATTGTAATCTTACTAGGGTTGGCAGAAAGCCCAGAAGCAATTTGCAGGAAACTGATAAGAGAACTAAGATCAGGGCGCGAAGGAGAGTGAATGAAGTTGTTCCCAGCAAATTGCCTCAGTTGTCATCCTTGCTTAAATAGGCTAAGGGAATGGCCAATTCGCCCCAAGCCTTTCTCTCGAGACCGCCTCCTGTGGAGCCACTCCTGCCTTTTGGCAGCTCTGAGCACCGGTGCATCGAGAAGAGGCTCCTTCTCTTCTTCCTCTTCACTTATGGGAGCTTCTGGAGGTTCTGAAGTCCCTGGCTGAATCCCCGCCTCTGGCACCACATCTTCTCCAGCCTTCTCACTGTCCGACTCGAGCGCCAGCTGCACAGGCTGTTGGCGCAGCACCATACCAGCCTCCTCGCTGTCAGAATCAGCTACTAGCTGCACAGGCCGCTGACGGGCCACAACAAAGACGTGTTTCAAGTCCTCGAAAGTCCCCTTTTTATTTACCCATTTGCTTTCATCACCTCAGTTCCAGCACTGAAGAAAAAAAACACCCAAGTTCCTACATAAAGTGTGCAGAATCCTGCTAAGCATTTGTCTGGCGAGATTGGGCTTGTAATACAGCGCAATCCTGTGGGACTTGTTTTTTTCTTAAGACATGGTTCACACATTGCACTAAGGTAGGGCTTGGATGAACAAGGCTTATTAACTAAACCACGGGTGCCAAACTCGTGGCATCACGTTGCTGTCATGTGACATTTCACGGCGGTTTTTCCCATTCGCGGAGCTGGGGTGGGTGTGGCCTGCATGTGACACATCCGCCCCGCGGGCCACCAGTTTGACACCGCTGAACTAAACAACAACTAGATGAGCCAGGCCAAAGTGCTAAGGTATAAATCATGGTTTGGAAGCCACTATGCTTAGTTTCACACTATCAAACCCACATGATGGTTTATGCTTTGTGAAAGTACAGTCAATGGTCAGACTTGGTTTTGATTTCAAGGTGTATTCAGACTCCTAACTTCTCCTGTCCCTCTGATGGAATCACTTGAATTTATGTTGGCTATACAGCTATTAAGACACCACAGGAAAAAAAGCAGCAGAAATGATGTCCTGTCTTTCTCTCATCCAAAAATAGTTTCCCCATTAGGAATTCCTTAGCTGATATCTATCACACTTGATCAATAATTGGGTAAATGGTTAAAAGGGGTTGCTGAGCCAAAGACTGCAGTTCTTTTTCTGGCATGCTGTACCATAGTTCCTTTCTTCCATTTAGAATGTAAAATCAATAGTTGTAAATCAGATGAGCTGGCTATAAAAAGCTGATTCTGATACTTCCTCTCTTTAAACAGTAAGGATCCATATGCAATTTGGTTTTCTTCGCTTGTCTAGTGTTCAGTGAATCCCGCAGCCATACTGGGACAAATGCAGGGTTTAATTGTTTTGCTAATTATTTGCTTGGAGGTGGCTCAAAAATGAGATGTCTGTTTCAGGGGAGAATTGGCCCTTTCATACCACATAATGCTCTAAAGTCAGAAGGACATTCATTTATTTATTTATTTGTCAGATTTATATGTCACCCTTCTCCCGTAGGACTTGGGGCGGCTCACAACACTAAAACAACCCGACAATAGATAAAATTAAATAATATGAAAAACCAATTCAAATCCCCAAATCCCCAAGTTAAAATCCACAGCAGATCAGGGAAGTTGCTGAAAGAGCCATGTCTTTAGGTCGGCGTGGAAGGTGCGGAGGTCGGGGGCCATCCGGAGCCTGGTGGGCAACCCTTTCCAGAGGGTCAGTGCGGCCACAGAGAACACCCTCATCCTGGGGACCGCCAGCTGACACTGTCTGGCCGAGGGGACCCAGAGGAGGGCAGCCCTATGTGAGCGCACTGAGTGGTGGGAGGCCGGTAGGAGGTGATCCTGCAAATACCCGCGGCCCATGCCATGAAGGGCTTTATAAGTGAGTACCAGCACCTTAAAGCGGATCTGAAAGACCACCGGCAGCCAGTGCAGCTCGCGCAATAGTGTTGTAATATGGTAGTAGCAGGATGCACCCATAACTACTCACGTGGCCGTGTTCTGGACCAGTTGGAGCCTCCGGGTGCACCCCAAGAGCAGCCCCACGTAGAGGGCGTTGCAGTAATCCAGCCAAGAGGTGATGAGAACTTTAAGATTTCTCTCCCCATCCTTCCCTGGTTGTGGGGAAAGGAGAAGTAGAGAGTCTAAACCACACCATGCCCACAGAACCTGTAGTAAAAAAATCTAGATTTCACCACTGCTTCCAATCATTTTGGCTGCTGTATAACACACAATATTTCCACGCTGCAGAAGGGCAGTTGCTTAACCGGGCAAAGAAATACTGGTCAACCCTCCTTGTTCAGAATGGAGGAGGAAGCAGTTAAAAGCAAATAATACTGTAAGAGAAGATTGCAAGAGTAAAACCCAGCAATATAAGAGTCTTCCACTCCTAAGAATCAGGATTCTTGCTTAAACTAGACCTGTGGTTTAGCTCATCTGTAGTTTTGGCAGGAACAAAAGCCAAGAGGCTTATATAGTCTTCAGGTAGGGAGAACAATTTTGACTGGCTTGTCTTTTCTTTGGCCCAGAACTACCGGGGGGGGGGGGGAAGGAACATGATTGGTGGTGGGGGAAGGGGGACGAAGCCATCTCTAAAGTGAACGTGGGGGGAGAAAGTGGCAAACTTCCCATCCATTTTGTGTATTTGCAGAGAGACCTTGGCTGAAAGGGAAGGAAGAAGTGGGACATACTGATGAACAAGCAAAATCATGCTCAGTTCCCTATTTGTTTAGCAAGGCTGGTATAGAAAAACATTCCAGGGTTAGTGAAAAAAAAATACACTGCTTGGATTTAGACCACAGATCCTATATTGGTTTCAACTAGGTCGCCATTTGTATAGCTGTTTGGGCCGAAATCAAATCAATAGATGACAAGGGGTTAGCTAGATTTGTGACTTCAATTAGTCTTGTGGTCATTTCCTTTCTCCAAAGAGGCCTAGGAACTCTGCCAAGGGCTCCTGATCAGTGTGAGATGCCCCTCTTTAAGACAATTGTCAGGATTTCAGGATGAGCCATCCTAGAAAGCCAACTATAAACATACAGTAGTGGCCAAAATTGTAGAAACCTTTTGGGGAAACTGTATTTTTGATTTTTTTTTTTTTTGGAGTTTCAAGACAATCCTATTCCACTGCTGGAATGGCCTGGGAATAGCCCAGACCTTAACCCAGGGGTCAGCAACCTGCGGCTCCAGAGCCGCATGTGGCTCTTTGGCCCCTCTGCTGTGGCTCCCTGTCAGGTAATCCCACCACTGGCTGGCCCCGCCCCTCACCCTACCCTCCCAGTCACTCCTCGCCTGGCCTGAGAAGGTAAGGGTGACGGTGGGGGATGGGAGAAGCGGCCAGGGCAGAGACAGAGAGATACAGAGAGAGAGGGAGAGAGAGAGAGACATAGATACAGAGAGAGGGGGAGAGAGAGACATAGATACAGAGGGGGAGAGAGAGACATAGAGAGATACAGAGAGAGGTGGAGAGAGAGACTTAGATACAGAGAGAGGGGGAGAGAGAGATACAGAGAGAGGGAGAGAGAGACAGATATAGAGGGGGAGAGAGAGACAGATAGAGGGGAGAGAGATACAGAGAGAGGGGGAGAGGGAGAGAGAGACATAGAGGGGAAGAGAGAGACATAGAGAGATACAGGAGAGAGGTGGAGAGAGAGAGACATAGGGAGATACAGAGAGACAGCGGGAGGGGGAGACAGGGAGGGAGGGGGAGAGAGAAAGGAGTTTGTGGTTCCCGGTGTTTTTTAACAACTGGTTCTCTGCCCTAATGACCGGCTGAGCCAAAAGTAACAGCATATCAAGAAGGGGCAAAGCTGTGGTATGTAAGCTTTTCCCTTCCAACGTGTGCTTTTCCTGGACTGCAGTGGGTTTTTTTCAACACTTTTGCAACTTGACCAATTATAATAACACTCAGAAGAAAATGAGAACTTGGAGGCAAGAGGCAGATGTTAAAACGACTGATTCCTGCAGTGCATTGAGAGCTGCCTGTTCCCCATAAACATCTTCGAAAAAGATGTTCTCTGCTGCTGAAGCGCACATAGACAATTAGTCCCCATTGGAAACCACATAATCACATGAAAAGTCAATTTCCTCCATATATTTTCCTAGGTGTGAATGGCTACCCTTCTGGGAACCAGCAGGAGACCAGCTAAGCTACATTTTATCGGAGGAAGGATGCAAGCAGAACAGGTGGATGAGAGAAAGCAATATAATATCTGGGGCTCTCTCTGATGTTTTCTTGCCGGTGTTTCATTACCCTCAAATAGGTAGCATCATCCGAAATTTATCTGGTTATTATTGTTTCAGCCAGTCAAATGTGGACATCTATTTGTCTGAAATGGTATAGATCAACTCCCCTAACTTTTTTTTTTTTTAGCAGAATAGGAAGGGACCCTGGAGGTCTTCTAGTCCAACCCCTCCTGGGAAAAAAGGAAACCATATACCAGTGATGGCTAACCTTTTCCAGAATGAGTGCCCAAAGCACACATGTGTGCCCAAACCCCCAAAATGCAATGCGTGCATGCCCCTTGCACACGCCCCACATCCTATGCATGCACATGTGCCCCCCACATGCCCCCCCTGCATGTGTGCATGGCCCCCCGCACAGTGGTGGGATTCAAGTAATTTAACAACTGGTTCTCTGCCCTAATTTATTATTTATTTATTTATTTATTTATTTATTTATTGGTTCGATTTATATGTCGCCAAATTATCTTGAAGGCATTTGAGAGTACCACATCCCCCAAAAGCGAAAGGCATGGGCTGGTGCGATTGCTCTTCAAATGGTCATAAGTTGCAACAATCTCTGTTTCGCATTAAGTAGAGTTTGGTTATGAGACTCAAAGGCTGGGGTACATATGTCATGCCGATCCATTCTAAGGCTTTATTTTGGCTTTGTGGGTGATGTAAACCAAAGCATTGTGGTTTATGAAACCCCACTTTCTGACTTGATGGTGTAGGAGCTCCGTCATTGGCTTATTCCACAAAATGACTTAGCCCCTTGTCCGGGAGAACTCCCTGTTGATCATTCCCAACCAAACCAACTTGCAACTTTTTTCGTCTGCGGCAGAAGCTTCAAATGGCCTTTTAGAAAACTCTTCTCTGTTTCTCTTAATGATTCTACGAGAGATTGTTCACTGTTTTACCAATCAATCCGTAACCCCCCTTTGGTTTGTGATCTTGAATCATGACACCAGAGGAAGAAAAAAAAAGGAGAAAGGAAAAAAAAAGATGACTTGTAAAGTTCTTATAACAAGCAGCTGTAACACAGCTGTAATGCTGTAATGCAGCCGGAAGTTGTTTGTATTCTTATCATCACCAGCTGGGATGGAAGCAATTCAGAAAGAAAGCAAACAGACTGATATTTCATCTCTGCCAACAGAATACAGTTGTGGCCAAAATTGTGGAAACCTTTTGGGAAAAGTGTATTTTTGAGGTTTGATGGCTAATAACACCACTTTTTTTCTTTTTTTGGAGTTTCAAGATAATCCTATTCTGCTGGAATGGCCTGGGACCTTCACCCAATTGAAAAACTATGGAGCCGATTAAAGAAACTTGTTAGTCAGAAGCGACCCAGCAATAAAACCCAGTTAATGGAAGCAATCATTCAATCTTGATTTCACATGATAACAGCTGCAGAACTCAAAGACCAAAACCTTCTCCATGGGAAGGCGTTGTAAGGCCATAATTTATGGCAAAGGTTACTCAACTAAGTATTAACTGACATGATCATTTTTGTATATCTCGTTTTTTCTACGTGTTTCACTTCTTTATACTGTAACTGCTATTCTATTAGCAAATCCTTCATACAAGTTATTGTGTTACATTCTCGATTAAATTATTTTTCCATTGATATATAATTTTATGGTACTACTCCCCCCCAAAAGTGGTGTTACACTTTTCCCAAAAGGTTTCCACAGTTTTGGCCATTACTGTAGGTCTTTCTGCCTAGAATGGAAAGCTGGCCCAAAGACATTCAATACACAGGGGGGAAATCTTGATGCCAATGGCTTTTATTATTTGGGTAAAGAAAGAAGCAGAATTGAAGAATTGTAGTTGCAGACAAGCAATAGTTAGTTGCATTTTGCTGCCCCAAACTGTGGTTTTGCAAAATTTTGAAAAAAAATGCTGTATCTACAACCAATTAAGATCAATCTACACTGTTAGCAATAGTTTTCCAGCTGATTAAGGATATGGGTGATGATTTATGGAGAAACTCTGATAATAGGTAATGTTGGATGGATCTACATAAACAATATATTTCATTGCTATGAAGATTGTGTTGCTCGTAAAACACATAGTGAAGGTCCAAACTGTCTTGGGGAATGATGATGATGATGATGATGATGATGATGATGATGATGATGATAACAACAATAACTTTATTGTCATTGTACATGTATACACAGTATACCCATACAACGAAATTCACTTAACACCCAAAGACCAGGCCCAACACACATAACAATCCCCAAACACACTCCCACCCACCACAAATTCCCCATCCCTAAACCACCCAAACATCCACACAGCAGACCAAGTAATGCTGTCCAACAGCTCACGGATGGTGGCCCTTTAGTTCATTGTTGAGTGCAATTATAGCTCTGGGATAAAAACTATTCAGAAGACATGTGATCCGAGTTTTAATTGTTCTGTATCTTCTGCCAGAAGGCAACAGTCCAAAAAGATTGTAAGCAGGATGGGAAGAGACTCAGAGAATTACAAAACTGAGGTTGGATAGAACAGTTTAACATAAGAAAGCAGTTGTGAAATCGATTGAGAATGGAAAAAGTGCTTACGGCAGAAATGGCCATTGCAAATAAGTATCCCTGTGTGTTGTTCTAGGCCTAGGGACATCCACAGGTTGTGTGTGTGTGTGTAAAAAAGTAAAGATGACAACTGTGACAGCGTAATCAAAGCCACACACCCGTTTAAATGTGCATTGCAGGCAACAAATGTCAAAGTAGCAAGTCTTTGATCACAGAGTCTCAGCTGTCATCTTCACTTTTTTGATCCCTCACAGATGCCTCTGGGCCACAAATTTTGCACACACAAAGGCAGATTGCCAGGGGAACTTGCTTTCAGCCGGCTTAGACAAAACACAGTGTTGGGATGTTCTACGGTTGCTGCTATCAGGAGGAAATATTGATTCAAAATAAGCATGGACTTAAAAATTAAATTGGCTCAGAGATACACTCAAATATTACGGATTATGCAAAGCTAAGAAAAATGAATCTCATTAAAATATTATTCTCTCCTGGATTAGTTTCCACCCATTGCTTCTTGTCCTGCCCTCAGGTGCTTTGGAGAATAGCTTGACTCCCTCTTCTTTGTGGCAACCCCTGAGATATGGAATCCTTGCGTTCCCAACAAGCAGTCTAAAGATAAGCCCTCTTGAATTAACTCTTTATCTAGTCCCGATTTAATGCTGATTATTGGTTGACATTGTGTAAAACATGAGCAATAAGTAAGCTTAATTGGCACTTAATAGGTGATCATGATTCTTTGCACTAGACATGGTGCCAGGAAGAATGGAAGGAGATGAAGGGCCATGCTCAGGTGCATCAGAGGTGGGTTTCAGCAGGTTCTAACCAGTTCTGGAGAACCAGTAGCGGAAATTTTGAGTAGTTCGGAGAACCAGTAGTAAAAAAAAAAATTGAATCTCATCACTGAGGTGGATGCATGTACAATGTCCCATAGAGCTCTTGTGCAAAGCCTCCTCCATGAGGGGGAATGTACACAAAAAAAACCTAAGATGGCAGCTTGACTTGCATGGCTATGGCTGCCATCTTTTTGTCTCCTTGGATGCCCTTGGTCCTCCCACTGCCAGCGGGGCCTTGCCAGAGGTGGAGCCATGACTGCTAACCAAGCATGCCAAACGAGAGAATATAAACGGATTCTCTAAGGGAGCTTGGTTTCCTGGATAGAAGGCTGAGTTTGAACTACTGTAGCTTATTCCATCTGTTAAGATAGATAGATAGCTTTATTGCACTCATAGACCAAATTAAAATACACATAAAGGGGGGGAGGGGTAAATTTTACAAATATAGATAGATCATATGACAGTACACCATCTACTACCTCAGATACAATCTGTACTGTCAATACTAGTGATCCTCTGCCGTAGGGGTTACCCGTCTCTTCCCCCGTTTTTTTTCAGCCACAACTGCAGCAAAAAAATTTGCCACCTTTGGAGATATATTAGGGTCTGCATCCTGGAGTAGGAAATAAAGGCTGAACAGATCAGGTGATCCAGGGAATCTCTGGGAAATAGGGGAAATGAATCTTGATCTTATGTCTCAGTAGCGGGGACATACGAATGTAATTCGAACAGAGACTCCGGGGATCGGCTATCACATGTACAATAGGTGGATTTTACTCCCCCCGAGAGCCTACTGTCGAGGACATTCGAGGGGATCACATTAAATCGTGCCTTCATAAATGCGAGCCTATGTTTGATAGAGTGTAACACGGAGAGGTAAGGTGAGGGGTGAGGCGAGGCGAGGGAACAATACCAAGGGAAAACCTGTTAAGGAATTCCTGTTGATGGTCTTTTCTGCTATGGCCCCATTCTTGTAGAACATTCTACCACTGGAAGTGAGAACTTCCCCCATCCTTTTGGGATTCTGGAAGGGTATCAAAACTTGGTTTTGCTGGCTGCTTGGGACCCTGAAGGGAGCGCTCACCATTGGAGGCAGTTGATGGTGTAAGAAGTCCTCATCCCTGTCTCATCCATCTCTTAGTTTTTTGGGTTTTTAAAATAAATGTCTATGGAGATTCTCAGTCATTCAAGTCATGGTTGTCTCAAAGGTACTTTTTCAAAAGGCAACTTGGCTTCCTCTGTTTTTTTCTTGAAGATGCTTTGCTTCTCATCCAAGAAGCTTCATGGGTTCTGTTTTCTATACAGTTTAAAATATTTTAAATGTAAACACCTGTAAGAGACACATGATGCAACTGTCAAAGTTTCGGTTTCATCCTCTAAAATAAAGTTAATTTCCAAGCATCAAACTTTAGGAAATATTCTCTTTATTGAGCGATGCAGCCGTGCACTGTTAACAAATGTTTATTGTTATGTAAATTGGCAAAAAAATATTTAATTTATATCCTATTTTAATTATTTTTCCATTCTCTTTTAACCATCTGCAAACTGCCCAGAGTCGCCTTATCGAGGAAGACGGGCAGCATACAAATTTCATAAGTAAATAAAATTCCAGGTGAATTTTGCAGGCTTGAAAAGGAAGAACAACAGCTCCGAATTGGTCTCTGAACAAAAAGCAAGCAGTTTTGAAAAAAAGGGCAGGTATCAGCTGGGCCGTGCGGGGGATGGAGCTGCCTGCTTGAAGGAGAATGACTAGCCTGCAATTGTCACATACCAAGGAGCTCATTAAGGAAGGTCACATGATGGTTTATTGTCTGCAGACAACAATCAGGCCAGACAGTTGCACAGTGGTGTTTGCAACCAGAGTAACACTTAATGCTTTTCTCTAGTCTGAAGCGCCCAAGAAGGGAGCCACTTATTAGCCTGTTGTTTTCTTCTCCCATGGCAGCGTCAAATGTTCATTATCCCTCATTGCACTCATCAAGAAGACATCTCGGCTCAGGACAGGGGGTTGATTTAGCACGCCAACCTACAGTGCTGTGAACTAGATTCACGTCTTCATTTTCCAGACTTCCACATCTGAAATCCTTAGGTGTCTTCATCTTTCTGGAAAAACAGCAGCTCTTTCAGATTTGGGGAGGATGACAGAGAGAGAAAACCTGAACAATGATTCTTAAATAGCCACCAGGACTCATCCAAGCTCATGATGTGTATCCCTCCAGTCTGGCAATTTGCCATACATTATTTTTCCTCCTTGGTCAATACAATGGATCACTTCTATTTAAAAGATTTCCAGCAACGACTTTATATTCACATTTTGGCAGTGTTTAAGGTCCAGACGAAGAAAAGAGAAAGGAGAGAAAAAGCAAGCAAGAGGTGATCAATATAAGTGGTTAATCTTGACTCTTATTGGTGATGCCTACTTAAAATACATTTTGCAGGCCTTGAACTGCTCCTTAAAGGATAAGCATTTGTCGAGCTTTTGCTCCCGATGTTCCCGGACATCCATTGTCCCAAATCATTGGAAGGAGAAGAAAAAAAATGCAGGTAGTCTTGATTTACAACCACAATTGAGCCCAACATTTCTGTTGCTAAGCAAGACAGTTCTTAAGTGAGTTCTGCCCCGTTTTATAACCTTTCTTGCCACAGTTCTTAAATGAATCACTGTTGAGACTTGAGATGAAGATGTGGAGACTCTAGAAAGAGCGCAGAGAAGAGCAACAAAGAGGATCAGGGGACTGGAGGCTAAAACATATGAAGAACGGTTGCAGGAATTGGGTATGTTTAGTCTAATGAAAAGAAGGACTAGGGGAGACATGATAGCAGTCTTCCAATATCTCAGGAGTTGCCACAAAGAAGTGGGAGTCAAGCTATTCTCTAAAGCACCTGAGGGTAGGACAAGAAGCAATGGGTGGAAACTAATCAAGGAGAGAAGGAACTTAGAACTAAGGAGAAACTTCCTGACAGGTAGAACAATTAACCAGTGGAACAACTTGCCTCCAGTAGTTGTGAATGCTCCAACACTGGACGTTTTTAAGAAGTTGGATAACCATTTGTCTGAAATTGTGTAGGGTTTCCTGCCTAAACAGGGGGTTGGACTAGAAGACCTCCAAGGTCCCTTCCAACTCTTATTCTATTCTATTCTATTCTATTCTATTCTATTCTATTCTATTCTATTCTATTCTATTCTATTCTATTCTATTCTATTCTACCCTACCCTACCCTACCCTACCCTACCCTACCCTACCCTACCCTATCCTACCCTACCCTACCTTACCCTACCTTACCCTACCCTATCTTACCCTACCCTACCCTACCCTACCCTACCCTATCTTACCCTATCCTACTCTACTCTACTCTACTCTACTCTACTCTACTCTACTCTACTTTACTATTTGTTGTTAAGTTAGCAACATGGTTGTGAAGTGAATCTGACTTCCCCATTTGACTTTGCTCATCAGAAAGTCACAAAGGGGATCACATGACCCCAGGTCACTACAACCATCATAAATACATGCCAATTGCCAAGCATCTAAATTTTGATCACGTGACCGTGGGGATGCTGCAACGGTCATAAGTACAATAAACTTAGTCCCTTTTTCCTGTGGCTAGTGAACAGTCACTAAACGAATGGTTATAAGACAAGGACTACGGTGTAATGATCGCAAGTCAGAAAGTCCAGTTGAATTGTGTGTTCATTTTAACATCACCCAGTTAAAGTTCTTGCAATTTTCAGAATGCGAAAGACAGAAGGAACCAGCTGAATGATGTTCCCAGCCTCCTCCTGGCCTTTTTAGAGGCCTTAGAATAGAATAGAGCTGGAAGGGACCTTGGAGGTCTTCTAGTCCAGCCCCCTATACCCGTGATGGCGAACCTATGGGATGCGTGCCACAGGCGGCACACGGAGCCATGTCGCCTGGCATGCCAGTTCACCTCCGGTGCGCATGTGTCAGAGTCTCTGGAGGCTGGGGACAGCAAAATACGTCACTTCCTGTCCAGCCAGAAGTTGGGAAACGGGCCATTTCAGGCCTCCGAGGGGGTGGGGAAGGCTGTTTTTGCCCTCCCCAGATGGATAGAGAGGATCTGGAGCCAGGTGAGAAAGAAAAATGGGCCTATCGGGCCATCGTGTGCTAGGAGCGGGGGAGAGAGGGGTTGCATGCGCGGGACGGGGAGCACGCGAACCTCCGCCGCCCCCCCTTCCTGGCACGCGATGGCAAAAAGTTAGCCATCACGGCCCTATACCATATCAGACAAGTGACTGTCCACTCTCTTCTAACAAATCTCCAGTGATGAAGCAGCCACAACTTCTGGAGGGAAGCTTTTCTAATGTTTAATTGTCCTCCCTCTTAGGAAGTTTCTCCTTAATTCCATGTTGCTTCTCTCTTCGTTTAGTGTCCATCCATTGCTTCTTCTCCTGCTTTCTGGTGCTTTGGAGAATTATTTGACCCCCGTCTTCTTTGTGGCAGCCTCTCAAATACCGAAATACTGCTATTTATTTTATTTATTATTATTATTAATCATATTTCTATGCCGCCCACTCTCCGAGGACTCTGGGCGGCTTACAACAAAGACAGTATACTAAATAGCATATTGCCCCCAACAATCTGGGTCCTCATTTTACCCACCTCGGAAGGATGGAAGGCTGAGTCAACCTTGAGCCTGGTGAGATTTGATCTGCTGAACTAGCAGTCAGCTGAAGTAGCTGCAGTACAGCACTCTAACCACTGCGCCACCTCGGCTCGTGCAATACATGCTATCATGTCACCCCTAATTCTTCTTTTCTTTAGACTAGCCAGACCCAAAACCTGCAGCCGTTCCTCATATGGTTTCGTCTCCAGGCCTTTGATCATCTTATACATACTGTATATATAAGATGGCGGTATAGCCTCATTACTGTAAGCAGGAATTCAGGGGGCTGAGCCCATCTCCCTCCAGCCCACAGCTGTGCCGAGCACCCTAGGAATCCATTTAATTTGCTCTGAGGTTAGCAGTGATCGTGCAGATACATGCTCTGTGACATCCTTGGGGATAATTATTCACTGCAGTATACTTTCTGCTTGAGATGAATCTGACTTCTGGCCTCTCATTGATTCACTGAGGTAATTAATTGTGGCACGAACCAGCTTTGATGCCTGGATCATGTAAGCTCTCTTAACTTCTTATACATCGTCCCACCTTATTATTTTCTTTTAAGGAGGCGGAGTTTTGCTGAAGGAGCAGCTCACCTGTTGCTGCTCCTGAAATCCTCCTTCCTTAATCCGAAAATGTATAGGCAGCGGAAATTAAGAAGGAAATTAAAAAGGGAGAGGAAAGAATGAAATGACAATTACACTATGGACAGAATGAGAGAAATCGACAGCCTCATTTTTTCTTTCTTTCTTTCTTTCTTTCTTTCTTTCTTTCTTTCTTTCTTTCTTTCTTTCTTTCTTTCTTTCTTTTCCTTCACTTTTCTCATTTCCCACCTTTTTCTCTTTTTCTTATTTTTGTTTTCAGGTTTGGCACTTCTGCAGGACTCTTATTGTATTGCAAAATTCTAACTTTTTTTTTTTTTTTTTAAAAAGGAAATATATCGGTAGAGTAATCAGATGTCTTACTTCAGACTTTTGCTCATACGTGCGTCTGAATAAATGGAATGTAAAAAAATAATAATAATTCCAAATTGAAATTCGCAGTCTGTTTAGGGGCAAGAGAAATTATGTTGACTTTGGAGAATATGCAAGATGCCTGGAGCACTTTGGAGGGGTTTTTTTTCTTTCTTTTTACTACAAAAATATGCTACGTATTCTCAGAAATATTCCTCCCCTTTCACAGGCTTCTGTTTATCTGGAAGTCTTCTTGGAAGAACCAGGGATGAATTGATGTTACCTGTTCCACCAGAATGCCCTGTTTACCCAAAATTCATTAATTGTTTGGATAATGCCAGTATCATCAACTGCATTTATGTGCAATGCAACTACTAAGGCAACATTAAGCCCCGGTGGTGCAGTGGTGAGAATGCAGTATTGCAGGCTAACTCTGCCCACAGCCTGGAGTTCGATCCTGATTGACTCAGCCCTCCATGTTTCCGAGATCGGTAAAATGAGAACCCAGATTGTTTGGGGCAGTATGCTGATTCTGTAAACCGCTTAGAGAGGGCTGTAAAACACTATGAAGCAGTATATAAATCTAAGTGCTATTGATATTGCTATTGAGGTGTCTTTGCTGCAAAACATATTATTTGTTTTCGAATCATATAAACATATCCCAGTCACAAAATTATTTATACATCTGTGCACTTTTTCGTGCTTCACTATGCTTTGACTAAGTGCTTTTCTTTTTTTTCCCCCAATAATAATTTTTTCTTACAGGATACTCTTAAAAAAATATCCATATTTTAGGATAGGGATTTCAAAGAAAAAGAAAAAAAGGTTTTCATCTATTTAGTTGCATTTTTATATTGAACCTAAACAGTCCAGTTGTTGAATTGTATTAAATATTGATATTCTGTATCCTTCCCCCAGCAAAAAAGATCACTCCCACTATATAAAATTCGCAAAATCCCAGGATTAGCCTACAGTTCATTTTTTTTGTTCATTACTATGATTTATTATTTTGTTAAGTGCCAAGAATGAAATTATTTCAGAGATGTTATTTCATCTTGTTTGTCATACAGGTAGTCCTCGAGGTTTAGTTTAGTTTAGTTTTATTTGATTTATATACCGCCCTACTCCCGAAGGACTCAGGGCAGTGAACAGCCACAAGACAAAACACATAAATACAAAATTTAAAAACAGAATAAAACCGAATTAAACAATTTGGCCCAAGACAAATTTAAAACACCCCAATAATTTAAAAGCAGATTAAAATTTACATATTTAAAAGGGAAAAGGGAAAAGATTAGGCCAGGCCAGCCTGATAGAATAAAAAGGTTTTGAGAGCACGGCGGAAGGCGCGCAGATCCGGGATCTTCTGTATCTCCGGGGGGGGGGGGGGAGCTCGTTCCAGATAGTAGGTGCCCCCACAGAGAAGGCTTTCCCCCTAGGGGCCGCCAGTCGACATTGTTTGGCCAACGGCACCCGGAGGAGCCCCTCTCTGTGAGAGCGTACCGGCCAGAGGGAGGCTATTGGTGGTAATAGGGGGTCCCGTAGATATGAGGTACGACTACAATTGAGGCCAACATTTCTGTTGCTAAGTGAGGCATTTGTTAAGTGAGTTTTGCTCCATTTTACGACTTTTCTTGCCACAGATGTTAAAGGAATCACTGCAGGTGTTAAATTAGTAACATGGTTGTTAAGTGAACGAGAAGGTCACAAATGGGGGTCATGTGACCCTGGGACACTGCAACCGTCATAAATGTGAATCAGTTGCCAAGTGTCTGAGTCTTGCTCGAGTGACCGTGGGGATGCTGCAACAGTCGTAAGTGTGAAAAACAGTCATAATTCAGTTTTTTCACTGCCATTATAACTTCGAATGGTCACTAAACAAACTGTTGTAAGCCAAGCATTATCAGCATACTTTTTTTCCCCCAATAACCTTTTTTCATGACATCTTCAGATGGACTTACTCTATTTGACTTTCCTGATTTAAGTGCCACTGACCTTTAAAACCAGATCACACAGAACCCTGATCATTAATTGTTTTATTTTATTGCTATAATCTCTGTGCAGTTGAATGTTTCAGAGGGGGATCATCCTAAAAGAGACAAGTAACATATTTACATAAATATATAATTATAACGAATCTTTAGCAAAAAGGATAGCGATTTCTGAGCTGCGTGCGCCGTGCTTTAAATATCAAAGCAAACAGGTGCCTTGGAGCATCTGGTGTGCAAATGTTGCCCATTTCTGGAACTCTTTCAACCAAATGCTTCTTTCCTTGGGATTTTCTAGCAGGAGACATCGACACACCAACTCTGGAAAAAGCACAGCTGGTTAAAATTGTTGCAGGTACTTTGTCTTCTCCAAAGCATCTTCGGAATCAGAATAGACCTGGAAGGGATCTTGGAGGTCTTCTAGTCCAGCCCCCTGCTCAAGCATGAGATCCTATAGCATTTCAGGCAAGTGACTGCCCAGTCTCTTCTTAAAATCCTCCAGGGATGAAGCACCCACCATTTCTGGAGGCAAGCTCTTCTACTAGGTAATTGTCCTCACTGTTAGGAAGTTTCTCCTTAATTCCAGGTTGCTTCTCTCCTTGATTGGTTTCCATCCATGGTTTCTTGCAGCATTTCCCTTGCTTTCCTTTCCCCTCCCCATCCCAGCCTTCTCCATACCTCTGCAAAACTTTGCCATATTGTTAGGATCAGGGGTGGGATTCAAATAATTTAACAACCGGTTCTCTGCCTTAATGACCAACTGGGTAGGCATGGCTCGGTGGTCATGTGACCGTGTGGGTGTGGCCAACTCAACATCATTCACTTCGATGGGCGCTTCGCCTTAGCTGTTACAATGTAACAAGGGTTAATCAAAGAGGCAGTTTCTGTAAGCAGGGCAATAAAGATTAGGCTAGAAACACCACCAGAATGTTTCCTTCCTGCCTTCCTTACAGGATTAGCCCTGTAAAGTGGAAAAAAACAAAATAAGATTTCTTCCAACAACTGGTTCTCTGAACTGCTTAGAAAGTTAACAACCGGTTCCCCCGAATAGGTGCGAATTGGCTGAATCACACCACTCATTAGGATTCGACCTAGGAGTCTATTCAGTGGTGGGTTGCCCCCGATTCGGGCTGGTTCTTGCGAACTGATAGTAAAACTGGGGGGACGCTCTGCCCACCCATCCGGATGTCATCATAGATGATCTGTGCATGTGCAGAAGCTTGGCGCATGTGATCCCATTGCAAACCGGTAGTAAAGGTAAGTAGAAGCCACCCCTGAGTCTATTCCCTCCAACATTTAATTGATTATTTACCCCTTATATTTCCTGACCTTTTTGAAACAGTTTTCTGCGTTGCAAAAGCCTCAAATGTGCTTTTTCCCCAAAGGCAACTGGCCTGTTTTTTTTTTTTTCCTCTTGAGAAAGGAGAAAATGTTTTGCTTCACATCCAAGAAGCTCCATCAGTTGGTCAACTACTGGGCCTGGTGGCTCAGCAGACTAAAAGCATTGTGATTAACTCCAGCTGTTTGCAATTACTGTAAGTTCGAATCTCACCAGGCTCAAGGTTGACTCAGCCTTCCATCCTTTCTAAGGTGGGTAAAATGAGGACCCAGTTTGTGGGGGCAATAAGTTGACTTTGTATAAATATACAAAAGCTATTGCTTAACGCATTGTAAGCTGCCCTGAGTCTCTGGAGAAGGGCGGCATATAAATCAAATTAAAAAAAAAAACTTCATCAACTGAAGTGTTGGACGAAATACCCTTCTGGGTTCAGTTCCAAGTGGGAAAAAAGATACTGGAAACATGGAGCCTGTTTGGAAACATGTTTTAATGATGAACAGGATCACATGGCTTGAGTTGTTCCTGAGCAGAAAAGGGCAGAGATGCTAAGAGTGTCTTGGTTTTATATACCCTCTCTGGGCTTTTGAATTAGAGCTTGTATTCTGATTGGTTGTCAGACTCCCATGGGGCCATGCAGGGTCAATGCTAGAGGTTCTCCTGAGTCCCAAGCTTGGTTGAGCCTTGCTGGGTGATGTAATCTTCCCAGGTGCCATGTGGTGAGTTCTGTTGCTAGATGGGTAGAGTGCTAATCCTACCTTTGTTGGATCTTGGGTGAGGGCATTTGCCTACGAATAGACTTAGTTATCTCTTTATCTCTTAAGTGTGGACATCTGCTGTGGGCTATTGAGGATGGTAGGAGCTATTAAGAGTTTCCTGCCTAAAAACATGTTTCTCCATTTCTCATCCAGGGAAACATAATATTCTGCCTTTTTAACATTTCCTAGAATATTTCATTTTCCTAGGGGAGGGGTGGGTGCTAACTTCCTACAGAAGCTTCTTGGATGAGAAACATTTTCTTCTTCTTCCTTAAGAGTCCTGAGTCCTGCCGCCCTTTGAAAAAGCACCTTTGAGACAACTATGACCTGAATGACTGAGAATCTCCACAGACATGGCAAAAATCCTAAATTACAAAAACTTCTGTTTACCAGCCACGAATGGGAACATTTGTTTGATCGTACTTTCTTGTCTCTTCACCTTGGCCAACAGATGCAAAGAGATACTTATTTAATCATCCAGAATAAAAGAGTTGGAAGGGATCTTGGAGGCATTCTGCTCAAGAAGAAGACCATATGCCATTTAGGACAAATGCCTATCCAATCTCTTCTTAAAAACCTCCAGTTTTTAAGCATCCAGAACTCCAGGAGGTATCCAGAACTCCAGGAGGCAAGCTGTGCCACTGGTTAATTGTTCTCACTGTCCCCCCCAAAAATCCTCCTTAGTTCTAGATTAGTTCTCTTGATTATTTTCCATCCATTGGTTCTTGCCCTGTCTTCAGGTGCTTTGGAGAATAAAATGACCCCCTCTTTTTTTGTGACAACCCCTCAAATATTGGAAGACTGCTATCATGCCATCCCTGGTCCTTCCTTTCACTAGACTTTGTTGTTGTTAGTTGCAAAGTCATGTCCAACTCATCGTAACCCCATGGACAACTTTCCTCCAGGCCTTCCTGTCCTCTACCATCCCCCAGAGATCATTTAAGGTCACGCCAACTACTTCAGTGACTCCATCCAGCCCAGTGGTGGGTTGCTCCTGGTTCGGTCCGGTTCTATAGAACCGGTAGTAAAACCGCCAGGAAGCTCCACCCACCCACTACGACATCATCATGGGTGATCTGCACAGAAGTGCACGCATGCTGCAAACCGGTGGTAAAGGTAAGTGGAACCCACCCCTGATCCAGACACCTCGTTCTCTGTCATCCCATTCTTCTTTTGCCTTCAATCATTCCCAGCATTAGGCTCTTCTCCAGTGAGTCCTTCCTTCTCATTAGGTGGCCAAAGTATTTGAGTTTCCTCTTCAGGATCTGGCCTTCTAAAGAGCAGTCAAGGTTGATCTCCTCCAGGACTGACTGGTTGGATTGCCTTGTAATCCAAGGGACTCACAGGAGTCTTCTCTAGCACCATAGTTCAAAGGCCTCAATTCTTTGACGCTCAGCCTTCCTTATGGTTCACTAGATAAGACATAACCAATTACAGCACCCATTCTTCCTATGTTTTAGCCTCCAGCCCCCTAGTCAACTTTGTTGCTCTTCTTTGCACTTTTTCTAGAGATTTTCTCTTCTGACTCTCCACTTCTTTAGAGTGATGGGCAAAGTTTGGGATCAAATCCAGCTAACTCCCATGCTCAAATGTAAGGAACCTACAGTATAGATGAAGATGGCCATAGATTGGATAGCTTAAAGAAGAGTAGGTATTATTCCTGATGGAGTAGCTTGGCCTACAAATAGAAAAACACAGAACAGCAATTGAATTTACAAACTGGCCAATGTTCATCTGAATGCTATCATACTGTATTGTGCAGCAGGATCTTCTCAAACATGGCAACTAAGATATGTGGACGTCAACTCCTAGAATTCAAGGACAAGCAAGGCTGGCTGGGGAATTCTGGGAGTTGAAGTCTATACAACTTCAAATTGCTAAGTTGAGAAGCATTACTATACAGCAACAAGATATGCTAACAGTGATGAAATCCAGATTTTTTTACTACCAGTTCTGTGGATGTGGCTTGGTGGGCATGGCAGGGGAAGGATACTGCAAAATCTCCATTTCCACCCCATCCCAGGGGAAAAATAGTGCAAAATCCCATTCCCTCCCCACTCCTAGGGGAAGGATACTGCAAAATTCCCATTCCCTCCCCACTCCAGGGGAAGGATACTGCAAAATCCCAATTCCCTCCCCACTCCTGGGGCCAGCCAGAGGTGGTATTTGCCGGTTCTCCAAACTACTGAAAATTTCCGCTACCGGTTCTCCAGAACCCATCAAAACCTGCTGGATTTCACCCCTGCGTGATAACTATAGGGCTTTGTGGCCTCTTCTGCTACTTTATTGTCCAATCAGAAGACCCATTTAGAGTTTCATCCCTTTTGTAGCTTTCCTATTTTGAATAAATTACCCAGCATTAAATAGCATTCAGGTTTGGAGTAAATATATTCCAACATGCTTTTGGGTTCAGCCTGTTTTTCTTGGCGATGGAATTAACCTATTTTCTCATTTCACACAGCACAGTACTGTAAACCAGCCGTTGAGATAACCAAGCTTAACGTGCTGTGCAAATACCAGGTGCAAGGTTTTGAAGGGAGTCTGTTGTGTAAAATACTTGATTTTTCAACCTGCATTGGGGGCTGCCGTCTGCCAAGGAAAATTCTTGGTAACCTCATCTGTGATCTACCGAATCCAAAGTGCTTTGACTGAACTCCGTTTAGCTCCGTTGAAATCAATGAACTCAGAAATGATTTGGCTGGTATTGCTCATTCCTTTTTCCAGGCATGCTGCCAAGAGCATTAATGGAAAAGGGATACAAATAATAAATATCACTACAATATATATATATATATATATATATATATATATATATATATATATATATATATATATATATATATATATATATATATATCAGGCAACGATCCAGTGACACATCAGCAGTTTCAAAGAGGAGGCAGCAAACTCCCATTCTTTCTAGATGGAAGGATAACTTGACATGAAATCTTTTGTCTGCCTTACACCAAACAGACAGAGATGGAGAGTTTTTTTTCCCAAACATATATCCATTTTTCAAGCATATATTCATCCATTTTCCGTTTCTGCACTGCTTTGCAGTGTTGGGAATTGTTCCCCGCCCCCAAAAAGCCCATCTGTACTATTGCAATCATTTTTGGATGCAATATCCTTCTATAATTCCTTTTTCTTTTTTTTCTTTTTTTTGCAAGCAGCCCCCCCTGACAGTATGCAAATAATGTGTGTCTTTTGGGTGGGGGTGGGGGTTGTGCCAAGGAACCTCGTTCAGGAATGAGGTGGAAAGCGGCTTCTGTGACGCCAATCTTCTCAAAGTCATTGTGCCATTGAATCTCCATTAATGGGAGGAAAGGCTGATGCTGTTGCAAATTGATGGAGAGGAGAGAACTTGTGGGGTTTGGCAATGTCAAAGCCATAATGCCACCGAATAAATAACAACAATAACAACTCTGGGAAGCTTGCAAGAATCTAAGAAATGACAATAAAATCAATAAAAGGTAAAAGCTGGCAAGTGCAATGATAGATAGATAAATAGATAGCTTTTATTGCGGTCAGAGACCAAATTAAATACATATAAAAAGGGGGGGGGTAGATTTTACAATTGTAAAAGATCATGCGACAATACACCATGTACTACCTCAAATACAATCTATACTATCAATACTAGTGCTCCTCTGCCATAGGAATTACCGGTCCCTTCCCCCATTTTTTTTCCGCCGTGACTGCGGCAAAATTTTTTGCCACCTTTGAAGTTATATTAGGGTCTGCATCCTGGAGTAGGAAATAAAGGCTGAACAGATCAGGTGATCCAGGGAATCTCTGGGAAATAGGGGAAATGAATCTTGATCTTATGTCTCGGTAGTGGGGACATACGAATGTAATGTGAAACAGAGATTCTGGGGATCGGCCATCACATGCACAATAGGAGGATTTTACTCCCCCCGAAAGCCTACTGTCGAGGACATTCGAGGGGATCACATTAAATCTTGCCTTCATAAATGCGAGCCTATGTTTGATAGAATGTAACGCAGAGAGGTAAGGTGGAGGGTGAGGCAAGGGAACAATTCCAAGGGAAAACGGTGAGCATGTTCCCGATCCGTTAGCAAGTGCAATGAAGTAATGAGCCTCAGATAGCTTGACGGGCTAGATAGCCTGTTATTAACACCCAGTTGTCTGCAATTATGGCTCAAGGTTGACTCAGCCTTCCAACCTTTCTAAGGTAGGTAAATTGAGGACCCAGTTTGTGGGGGGAATAAGCTGACTTTGTATAAATATAGAAAAGTATGAAGGCTATTGCTTAACACATTGTAAGCCGCCCTGAGTCTCCGGAGAAGATGATGGAGCAGCAGCCAAGAAACAAACTGATGTGTCCATTCCCTTTTTATGGGTTTCTGATATTGGCAAGTTGGCTATTGAAGGAATTGGGACATTCAATCAGATGGAGCTATTTTTCATTTAACATTTTTATTGAGTGATAAGATAAAATAAGATACAATATACAAAAGCAAATAGGAGAATAGTGGGGAGGAAGAGCGGGAAGAGAAGTGAGGAAGAGTAGGAAAAAAAGAAAAAGAAACATTAACTTTTGACTTTCTCTTGTAGGAAATTAGCACCCACCCTTCTCCTAGGAAAAGTATTTCTTAGTATTTCTTGTCTTTTTGCCCAGGACCTCAAAACCATGTGGTCCTGTCCACCATTAAACATCTTTTCAAGTGTCTTTCCAGTGTCAGTCCTTGTTTCCAGTGTCTTTTTCCCTACTTGGAACTAAACCCAGATGGACATTTCTTCCAACACTCTGTTGCAGTAAAATAAGGCACTAACATCAAATCACAACTTTTGGCTTTTTCATAATAATGTGAACAAGCCATTTCTGTAAAAAACCCATACAACCCAACATCAAAGTTTCCTTCTTTTCCACTTCAAGTACGAAATTCAGAAGCAGTCTCCATATTGGAAACAAAAGTACTTATATGCTTTTCTTCAATCAAAATAGTCCATTTTGCCACTTCAGCCTACTCCATCAGCTTCTGCAGCCATTCGTCCATGGAAGGAATCGAAGTGCCCTTCCATAGCCCATCAGACAAACTATTGATCCAATCAACTTGGGTCAGTATTAGCTTTAGAGTTAGACACCCAGAGGTTGGAAATGGACCAAACGTTGAAAGGTGAGGACTAGAAATGTTGAATCCGGATATACGTCTTGCCCAAGATGGTTAAAGGCCCGCCAGATTTCCTAATTGAGGGAAAAGTCCCTGTTCTCTAGAATTCAGGTAATTCGAAGCATTTCTACTTTTCTGTTGATGCAAAAAATTCCATTACGTGAGAAGCTGATAATAGCCTTTTCGGTATGCTGTCATTTTGGAGTTCAACTGGTTATTCCTTTCATAGGAGAAAGACTTTAATTACAGGTCTTTGCCCCGAGGCTATGATTTCTCTCTCCCACTGGTAGCAGAGTGAACTGTTTTTGTTTGTTTGTCTTTTAATTCTTTTCTCTCTCTCTCTCTTTCTAACCACACATGGGTATTTATAGTGGGAAAACCAAACTCAACAATGCAAACAACTGGAGGATGGCCTTTTCCCTCTGGAGAGTTAGGACAATAAGATGGAGGCTTCTCAGTTCTATGGACTTTCAGCAGACTGGCTGAAAATTTCACTCACTGCTGGAGGAAGTGCAACAGGTGACAAAACTATTTCCTTCCTACCAGTGGTGAAATCCAATTTTTTTTACTACCCGTTCTATGGGCTTGGCTTGGTGGGCGTGGTGTGGTTAGTAGGCGTGGCTTGGTGGGCATGGCAGGGGAAGGATACTATAAAATCTCCATTCCCACCCCACTCCAGGGGAAGGATACTGCAAAATCACCATTCCCTTCCCACTCCTGGGGGAAGGATACTGCAAAATCCCCATTCTCTCCCCACTCCAGGGGAAGGATACTGCAAAATCCCCATTCCCTCCCCATTCCTGGAAGAAGGATATTGTAAAACCTCCATTCCCACCCCACTCTGGGGCCAGCCAGAGGTGGTATTTGCCAGTTCTCTGAAATACTCAAAATGTCCGCTACCGGTTCTCCAGAACCTGTCAGAACCTGCTGGATTGTTATTGGAGCTAATCAGCCACCGTGAGAAAGAGTTGGCCAAACAGCTGACTCAGTTCAAATTGGATCTGACTGAGAAGGAGGCTTAGCAGAAGCACCTCACTGAGGACTATGAGCATAGGCTGTCTAAGTAGAGGGAAGACCTGCAGGAGTGCAGGAAGGCCAGGTACTGGCGCCTGGAGGCTCAGCGTGCTGAGATGGTCAGCCAGTTCCAGGCCATGAGGCAGTCCCACTGGAACAAGGCCCTCCGACTCTTCGCCACCAGTGGCACTTCCCTCCAGCCTTCGCCCAAAGCCCCACACCAGGAGGCTGAAGCAGACCCCAAGTCAGAATTTCTGTCCCCCTGACCCACACAAAAAGACCCCAAAGGGGGAGACTCTCTGCAGCAACACAAGTGTTCATTGCACATATCTGTCCCAGGGACCGTAGTTTAGTGCAATATAAAAATGCAAATAATTTTTCTGCGGACCACCAAAATTTTCTTGCAGACCACCGGTGGTCCACGGACCCCCAGTTGGTGACCGCTGTTCTAGTCGAACCCCCTGCTTAGGTAGGAAACACTACACCACTTCAGACGATCTTCACTTGTAATCTTTCCAGGCAACCTCTGACAAGCAAAGTCCATGGGGAAGTCAAATTTGTTGGATACCATGATCTGCCATATCATCTCCTTACATTTCAGAGTGTCCGCAGTCAGGATTCTCTCCTCCCACCCCTCCACCCCAAGCAGAATTGCTCCTTTAATTAACACCCTTGTATAAATACCACTGAAAGCCAGTTTGGTGAAGAGCTGAAAGTGCTGAATGAGGAACTAGGAAGGATTCTAATCTTCCTTTAGGCATGAAAGTTGGCTGGGTGTCTTTCAGCCCGTCACTCTCTCTCGGCCCACCTCATTTTGCAAGGTTGCTGTTGTTGTCGAGAAGTAAGAATGGGCGGATCACTATGCATACTGCATAATGCCGCCTTGAGTTGCACCAAATAGAGGCAGGATATAAATCTTGTAAATAAAATTAGTTCACAGAAGAAAATAGTGAAGGCGGTCCTTGACTTTGTTGTCGTTAGTTGTGAAGTTGTGTCCAACCCATCATGACTCCATGGACAACGTTCTTCCAGGCCTTCCTGTCCTCTACCATCCTCCAGAGTCCATTTAAGCTCACGCCGACTGCTTCAGTGACTCCATCCAGCCACCTCGTTCTCTGCCGTCCCTTTCTTCTTTTGCTCTCAATCTTTCCCAGCTCTTCTCCAGGGAGTCCTTCCTTCTCATTAGGTGGCCAAAGTATTTGAGTTTCCTCTTCAGGATCTGGCCTTCTAAAGAGCAATCAGGGTTGATCTCCTCTAGGACTGACCAGTTGAGTCACTTTGCAGTCCAAGTCCTTGATTTACAACAGTTTATTTAGTGACTGTTCAGAGTTATAACAGCACTGGAAAAAGTGACTTATGAGTCTGCTTTTCACGCTTATAACCATTGCAACATCCCCATGGTCAGGTGATTAAAATTCAGATGCTTGGCAATTGCCTCATATTCAGGGGTGAAATCTAAAATTTCTTACTACCGGTTCTGTGGGCGTGACTTGGTAAGGGGGAGGTAATGTGACTGGGTGGGCGTGGCCAATTTTGTTTTTTAACTTTTAAAACCATTTTTTCTACAACTTCTTTGGCGAAGAGGTTGTAAAAAAAACGCTTTAAAAAGGCTCTGACGATCCCAGCTGAGTTGCCTGATCGACGGAGACTTTTTTTCTTTAAATGCCTCTGATGATCAGGCAACTCATCTCGGATCATCAGAGGCATTTAAAAGAAAAAAAGGGGTTTTTTTTCTTTTAAAAGCCTTGGATGATCCCAGCTGAGCCGTGCCGATCATCCCAGGCTTTTTTTTTTTTACTTTTAAAAGCGTCTTTTTGACCGAAGAGGTTATAGAAAAAATGCTTTTAAAAGTAAAAAAAAAAAAGCCTCTTAATATTGTGCGGCTCAGCTGGGCAATGCGGGGTTGGGGGGGAGCAGGGATTTTTGCTACCGGTTCCCCGAACCACCCGCCTGCATCACTACTGGATTGGGCGATCTAGTCCGAACCGGGATCAATTCACCCCTGCTCATATTTATGATGGTTGCACTATCCGGGCTCCTGTGATCCTCTTCTGCGACCTTCTTACAAGCAAAGCCAACGGGGATATCAGATTCACTTAACAACCATGTTATTACAGATTACAGATTAACAGAGTTGGAAGGGACCTAGTAGGTCGTCTAGTCCAACTTAAGAGCCTTGGTGGCGCAGCAGACTAAAGTGCTGTTAAGTAACACCAGCTGCCTGCAATTACTGCAAGTTCAAATCTCACCAGGCTCAAGGTTGACTCAGCCTTCCATCCTTTCGAGGTAGGTAAAATGAGGACCCGGATTATGGGGGCAATAAACGGACTTTGTATATATGAAAAAAGAACACTGCTTAGGGGGGCCCGAAAGCCCTACTAAGCAGGTATATACAAAAGTATGAAGGCTATTGCTTAACGCATTGTAAGCCGCCCTGAGTCTCCGGAGAAGGGCGGCATATAAATCAAACCAATAAATAAATAAATAAATAAACTCCCCCGCCGAAGCAGGAGACCCTACACCAGTGATGGCTAACCTTTTTCCCGTCGCGTGCCAAAAGCAGGGGAAGCATAGGAAGGTCACCTATGTGTGTACCCACACCCATAATTCAATGCGCTCTGCCCCCTGCTTATGTGTGTGCGCCCCCCCCACTTTTAGCACGTGATGGCATGGTGGGCCCAGTAGGCCTGTTTTTCACCCTCCCCAGGCTCCAGAGGCTTTCTAGGAGCCTGGGGAGGGTGAAAATGGCCTTCCCCACCTCCCTGGAGGCCTTCCGGAGGCCAGAAACAGCCCATTTTCCAACTTCCGGTGGGGCCGAAAGGCCCAAAAATCAGCTGGCTGGCACACAGCTATGTGCTGGAGCTGAACTATGGCAATGCTTGTGTGCCCACTGATAGGGCTCCGTGTGCCACCTGTGGCACCCATGCCTTAGGTTCACCATCACGGCCCTACACCATTTCTGACAGATGGCAGCTTAATCTTTTCTTAAAAGCTTCCAGTGAAGCTTTTTCAACTTCTGAAGGCAACTTCTGTTCTGTCTCCTTATTTCCAGGTTGAATCTCTCTTGGATCAGTTTCCATCCGTTATTCCTCGTCTGGCCTTCAGGTGCTTTGGAAAAGAGCTTGACCCCCTCCTCTCTGTGGCAGCCCCTCAAATATTGGAAGACTGCTATCATGTCTCCCCTGGTCCTTTTCTTCACTAGATCAGCCATGCCCAGTTCCTGCAACCGTTCATCGTATGTTTTCGCCTCCAGTCCCCTAATCGTCTTTGTTGCTCTTCTCTGCACTCTTTCTAGAGTCTCAACATCTTTTTTTATAGTGTGGTGACCAAATTCATTTAACAAGAGCAGAGATTGACTTAAGTACTGTGTTGTAAAATGGGGCAAAATTCACTTAACAAAGGTCTCGCTTAGTGACAGAAATTTTGGGCTCAATTGTGGTCGTAGGACTACCTAAAACTCCGCACTTAAAGGGGCCTCTTTCCAGAGCAAGCGATGTGAACAAAGCAGCTGTGATCCTTGGAATGCAGCTGTGTCCTCTGGAAGGCAGGGGCCAGTCCTTTCTGAGGGCTTTTCTTCGGCGATTCTGTGTGTCCTTGCACAGATAACACAACTGCTGGGGCTGCAATGTGAATGAAGCTGGTCCGTGTGTGCAAACAGAGACACAACAATCAGGCCACTTGCAAACACACAACCAGCCACGTGAGGATGTGGTCTTTTATTTTATTTTATTTTATTTATTTTTTATTTTATTTATTTTAATTTGATTTATATGCCGCCCTTCTCCGGAGACTCAGGGCGGCTTACAGTGCGTTAAGCAATAGCCTTCATACTTTTGTATATTTATATTTATACAAAGTCAGCTTATTGCCCCCAACAACTGGGTCCTCAATTTACCCACCTTAGAAAGGATGGAAGGCTGAGTCGACCTTGAGCCTGCCTGGGATTGAACTCACAAGTAATTGCAGCAGCTGGATCTTAAATGCTGCCTTTGTAGGAGGCATTACTCCCCTACGCTACTCAGGCTCCTTTTACTCACCCCACTAGGGTTTACCAAACACCTTCTTACACGGTGGTTGTAAACAAAGCCCATGCAGGATTGCAGCAAGTCACGGAGTTGTAATTAATGCAGAAGTTGGCCAGGGCACTCTATTTCCATTTATCGTTATTAAAAAAAAAAAAAAAAAAGGATCTGGAAACTAAATGTACACTAAGTGCGTGATTATTCACAGTTGTTTAAATACGTGTTAAAAAGAGCCTTTGGGGTGGGGTGGGGGGAGGCGAGGAGAAATTATGGTGAATTTCTTGCCTGCCACAAACCTCTCTCCTTGCTCACCCATCCCCCAGCTCTGATGTCAGCGGAGACGTTTTTTGCAAAGGAGAAGCTGCCCAACAGGTTCTCCAACATTAAGCCACTTCCACTATGGAGAGTTCGTGTAGGAGAGATGTTAAACCGGGATAGCAAAAAAATGGGAAGGAATCTGGTAGCACGGGTTGTTTTAAAAGGCGGGAGCCGTCGTCAGCCATAGCCACTACATGCGCCCAAAGAAGTGAGCTCCTGCATCACTCAACAGCTTCTGCCTGTTAATCAAACGTCCTAGCCAAACAAGATGCCAGCATATGCCTGGCTTTTCATTACCAAGAGTTGTCACTCTGCCCAATCTCAGATATTTAAATCAGCAATGCCTGGGAATTTCCCTGGAAGAAAATATGAGAAAGAGTTGCGTCTTATTTATTTATTTATTTATTTATTATTTCAATTTATAAACTGCCCTTCTCCTTGCGGACTCAGGGCGGTGAACAGCCAGAATAAAACATAGTATACACAAGTTAAAAACAATTAAAAATTATTAAATATTATTCGGCCAAGAATTAAAACAACCCAATTTAAAATCAATGTCAAATTTAAAAACGGAGGATGGGATCAAGCTAGCCCAGGTAGATGGAATAAATGGGTTTTAAGGGCCCGACGAAAGGTCCAGAGATCTGGAATCCTGCGTATCTCCGGGGGTAGGTCTTGAATAAGTTGTGTCTGGTCACCTTATCCAAGATGCTACTTGGATAAGGTGACCAGATTTTAACATTGATAAAGCGGGACACCATTGACTGGGGGGTGGGGGTGGGGGGTTCTTGATTAAAAATTTGGTCTATATGGAGCAACAAAAATTTTCATAGAACGCAAAAATAGTATTGTAATATATTTTTAAAAATTTCAACATAAATAGCCACATGGCCGCCGAAAACCGTATATTCCCTTCCCGTCCTCCCGCCGTTCCCTAGCTTGTCATGCATTCTTTCCAAAAATCGGGACTTTTTTAAAACATCACGGGACGCGGGACAAATTGTTAAAAATCGGGACTGTCCCGCCAAAAGCGGGACGTCTGGTCATGTTGTACTTGGACCGAGATGCCCTATGCACAGTTACCTATGCATTGTCAGCTCATGTATTGACTACCATAATGCTCTTTACATGGGGCTGCCCTTGAGGGCCACTCGGAGGCTTCAACTGATACAAAAAGCAGCCGCGTGGGTTGTGATGGGAGAATCCCAATACTCCCATGTTACACCCCTCCTGCACGACTTGCATTGGTTGCCAGTTGCCCTCCGGGTGAGATTCAAGGTGCTGGTGATGACCTATAAAGCCCTACATGGCTTAGGCCCAGGATATTTGGTGAACCACCTGCAGCCAGCAACGACATCCCATCGCCCGGTCTGCGCCCATAGAGAGGGCCTGCTTAGGGTGCCGTCGGCTAGACAGTGTCGGCTGGTGGCGCCTGGGGGTAGAACCTTCTCTGTGGGTGCGCCCACTGTCTGGGATCAACTCCCCTTGGAGCGCTGGTTGGCTTCTGACCTTCACACCTTCCGCTGGAATTAAAAACTTGGTTATTCAAGTTTCCTGACCTGGACTGATGGGGTTTTAAGGGTTTTAAATTTTAGTGGGTCTAACCAGATTTTAACTCTGTATTATGGCTTGTGAATTTTATCATTGTGAGCCGCCCTGAGTCCATTGGAGATAGGGCGGCATATAAGCCAAATAAAATAAAATAAATAAAATAAATTATATCATGTAGAAAATTAGCATCCACCCCTCTTAGAAGAATGAAATATTTTAGGAAATAGTAAAAAGGCAGTTTGAAAGCATGTAAAAATGCAAGTAGAAAAACAGGGATCACCTTTTTCTGGGAAGGGAACAGCGTTCCATGCGCCTTTGGCGTTGAGTCATGCTGGCCACATGACCACGGAGATGTATTCGGACAAGTGCTGGCTCTTCGGCTTTGAAACAGAGATGAGCACCACCCCCTAGAGTTGGGAACGACTAGCACCTATGTGCGAGGGGAACCTTTAAAAAGGCAGAATATTATATTTTCCCTAAAGGAGAAACATGTTTCTAAATACAGAAACTCAAGAGCTTCAGCTCCCTGCCCCCAGCAGATATTTGGTGCCCATTGAGAAGGACTGGGCCAGTCTATCTACAAAACAAAAGATCTCCAGCTCCAGGGTGATGGGATTAAGACATGACCCCTCAGGACGTAATAGGGTTAGCTACCCATCTAGCAGCAGGGCTCACTGCATTTCAAAATTTCCTAAGGACATTGCATCACCCAGCAAGGTTCAACCAAACTTATCTCAGGCTACCTCAGCTATGACCCCTGCATGGGAGTCTGACAGCAGACAATAAAATATATATTCTTGCACAGGAACAGGAAGCTCAAGTTCAAAGCCCAAGAGAGGGTATATCCATACCTCTCCCTCTTCACTCCATATGATCAGCTGCCCAGGACCTCAAATCCATGTGGTCCTGTTCATTAATAAACCAACACTCCATATTTCCAGTGTCTTTCTCCTCACTTGGAACTCAGCTAGATGGATTTTTCTTCCAACAGTCAGAAAAAAAATTCTCAAAGGTGCAGCAAATGCTACATAATCAGTATGGTTAATGTCGGGACTGAATAAAATGCATCTGATACCTCAAGCATTACAAGTAGACCCATGGAGTTTACTCATAAGTGCTTCTTGGCATAAACTAAGAAAATTGATTGGTTTAAGAAGCACCATCTAATTTTTTTCTCCAAGTTTTTATGCCATTAAATGCAAAAAGGAAAGTTTCTGGTTTCATTTGGAACCTTGGTCTGATATATTTTGACGGCAGCAAGACTACGTATAAAAATGGAAGGACATCTTGATTCCCGCCATGGACGAATGGCTGCAGAAGCTGATGGAGTTGGCAGAAATGGCTGAATTGGCCATTTTGATTAAAGAAAAGAATATAAGTACTTTTGTGGCTACATGGAGACCGCTTCTGAACTTAGTGATTCAGGTGGAAAAAGAATGAAACGTTGATTTTGGGTTTTAACGATTAGGTTGAGAGGTGTTTATAGAAATGGCTAGTCCAGGGGTGAAATGCTCCCGGTTCGGACTGGATTGCCCAATCCGGTAGCAATGGCAATGGGTGGTTTGGAGAACCGGTAGCAAAAAATCCTTCCCCCCCACCCCCACCATGCTCAGCTGAGTCGCACGATCATCAGAGGCTTTTTTTTCTTTTAAAAGCATTTTTTCTACAACCTCTTCCAATGAAAAAATGCTTTTAAAAGATTTTTAAAAAGCCTCAAAGCATTTTTTTCTGCAACTTCTTGGCTGAACAGGTGGGAAAAAAATGCTTTGAAAAGTCTCTGACAATCACAGCTGAGTTGCCTGATCGTCAGAGAAGCTTTTCAAAGCATTTTTTAAAATGCCTCTCTGACAATCCCAAGTGAGTTGCCTGATCGGCACAGAGACATTTTTTATAAAACCTCTCTGACGATCCCAACTGAGTTGCTTAATTGGCAGAGAGGCTTTTCAAAGCATTTTTTAAAACACCTCTCTGACGATCTCAGCTGAGTTGCCTGATCGCTAGAGGCTTTTCAAAGCATTAGAAAAAATGCTTTGAAAAGTAAAAAAAAAAAAAGTTGGCCACACCCACCCAGTCACATTACTCCTTCAAGCTATGCCCACAGAACTGGTAGTAACACATTTTACATTTCGCCCCTGGGCTAGTCTATATTATTATGGAAAAGCAAAAAGTTGTGGTTTGATGTTAATGCTTTATTTTAACTATATATCTTCTCATCCTTCCTATTACCTATCTCCTCCTACTTGTGGCTATAACCTTGTTGCTTGTATCTTTACGTAGTATGATTTGATTGTTTATTTAGTATCGTATGACTATCACTAAGTGTTGTATCTTATGATTCTTGATGAATGTATTTTTATGTACACTGAGAGCATATGCACTGAAGACAAATTCCTTGTGTGTCCAATCACACTTGGCCAATAAAGAATTCTATTCTATTCTATTCTATTCTATTCTATTCTATTCTATTCTATTCTATTCTATTCTATTCTATTCTATTCTATTCTATTCTAGTCTAGTCTAGTCTAGTCTAGTCTAGTCTAGTCTAGTCTAGTCTGTTCTTTCCCATCTTCTCTCCTCTCCTCTCCTCTCCTCTCCTCTCCTCTCCTCTCCTCTCCTCTCCTCTCCTCTCCCCTCCCCTCCCCTCCCCTCCCCTTTCTTCTATTCTATTCTATTCTATTCTATTCTATTCTATTCTATTCTATTCTATTCTATTCTATTCTATTCTATTCTATTCTATTCTTTCCCATCTTCTCTTCTCTTCTTCTCTCCTCTCCTCTCCTCTCCTCTCCTCTCCTCTCCTCTCCTCTCCCTTCCCCTCCCCTCCCCTCCCCTTTCTTCTATTCTATTCTATTCTATTCTATTCTATTCTATTCTATTCTATTCTATTCTATTCTATTCTATTCTATTCTATTCTATTCTATTCTTTCCCATCTTCTCTTCTCTTCTTCTCTCCTCTCCTCTCCTCTCCGCTCCTCTCCCCTCCTCTCCCCTCCTCTGCCCCCTCCTTTCCTCTCCTCTCCCCACTCCTCCCTTCTAGTCTAGTCTAGTCTGGTCTAGTCTAGTCTAGTCTAGTCTAGTCTAGTCTAGTCTAGTCTAGTCTAGTCTAGTCTAGTCTAGTCTGTTCTTTCCCATCTCCTCTCCTCTCCCCTCCCCTCCCCTCCTCTCCCCTTTCTTGTATTCTATTCTATTCTATTCTATTCTATTCTATTCTATTCTATTCTATTCTATTCTATTCTATTCTATTCTATTCTTTCCCACCTTCTCTTCTCTTCTTCTCTCCTCTCCTCTCCGCTCCTCTGCCCTCTCCTTTCCTCTCCTCTCCCCTCTCCTCCCTTCTATTCTATTCTATTCTATTCTATTCTATTCTATTCTATTCTATTCTATTCTATTCTATTCTATTCTATTCTATTCTATTCTATTCTATTCTATTCTATTCCATTCCATTCCATTCCATTTGCATCAAAGGGAGTTTTTTGAATGGAATGGGACAAGTTGCCATGGCCAACTTGCAGTGGGACAAGTCACTATGGCCAATTTGCTATGGACAGTTCAAGAAGTCAAACTCTGATGTTATATATGTTGATGGCAGCAAGACTACTCTACGGAAGGTCACCTCCATCCCCACAATGGATGAATGGCTGCAAAACCTGATGGAGTTAGCAGAGCTGGCTAAATGGACTGTTTTGATTAAAGAAAAAAAAAACCACAAATACCTTTATTTCTACTTGGAAACCACTTCTGGTTTTTGTGTTTGTGGTGGGAAAAAATTAAACTTTGATTTAGGGTTTTACCGATTAGATAGACTTGTTGTTATAGAAATGGCTAGTTTATAGTATTATGAAAAAGTAAAAAGTTGAGGGTAGATGTTAATTCTTTATTTTACTGCACTAAAGGAGTCAGAAGTCAATGGCTATTTTTTTTCTTTTTCACTTATTTTCCCCAACTATCCACTTCCCTTTTTCCTTCCCTAATTTCCCTAATATTTACCTTTCTATTCTCTTTGTATGTCATATTATAAATGAATAAAAATTATATTTAAAAAAAACAACTCCATTTCATTATTTAAAATAATTAAAAATTATTTTAATTTTTGTCACTTACATTTTATGTTGTTCCTCCTCCTTTGGCATTTTTTCTTCAATGATCCTATTCCATCATTTCTTCAATATTAGTGTAACTCTTGTCTCGTGGCAAGTTGTCCTGTGACTTTTTTTAAAGCTTGGACCAAATTTTCAAAAGTCAACATGGTTGCCAGAATAGCGCTGGTGGATGATCTCTGGAGGGCCCGAGACAGAGGTTACTCCTCTGTCCTGGTCCTATTAGATCTCTCAGCGGCTTTCGATACCATCGATCATGGTATCTTGCTGCAATGCCTCAAGGGGTTGGGAGTGGGAGGAACTGTTTTACGGTGGTTCTCCTCCTATCTCTTGGAACGTTTGCAGGTGGTGTTGGCTGGGGGACAGAGGTTGGCCCCGAGGCCCCTCACTTGTGGGGTGCCCCAGGGCTCGGTCCTCTCTCCTCTTTTGTTCAACATCTATATGAAGCCGCTGGGTGAGATCATCAGGGGTTTCATCAGTATGCTGATGATACCCAGCTTTTTATATCCACCCCAAACCAACTTAGCGATGCCCTCGATGTGATGTCCCGGTGCCTGGAAGCGGTGCGGATCTGGATGGGGAGGAACAGGCTTCAGCTCAACCCTGCTAAGACCAAGTGGCTGTGGGTACCGGTGTCTTGGTCTGATCAAGATATTCCATCTTTGGTCACAGGGTGTGCAACTTGGGTGTCCTCCTGGACTCGCGGCTAAACTTGGAAGATCATGTTACGCCGTAACCAGGGGGGCATTTGCCCAGGTTTGCCTGGTGTGCCAGTTGCGCCCCTATTTGGACCTAGATGCCCTACGCACGGTTACTCATGCACTTGTCACCTCCTGTATTGACTACTGCAATGCTCTCTTCATGGGGCTGCCCTTGAAGACCACTCGAAGGCTTCAGCTGGTGCAGAATGCGGCCTCATGGGTTGTGATGGGTGTATCTCAACACTCCCATGTTACACCTCTCCTACTCGACTTGCATTGGTTGCTGGTTGCCCTCCAAGTGAGATTCAAGGTGCTGATGATTACCTATAAGGCCCTATATGGCTTAGGCCCGGGATATTTGGGGGGCCATCTGCAGCCAGCAACAGCTGCCCATTGCCTGGTGCGTTCCCACCGAGAGGGCCTCCTCAGGGTGCCATCAGCCAGACAGTGTCGGCTGGTGGCCCCCAGGGGGAGAGCTTTCTCTGTGGGCGCACCTACCCTTTGGAATCAACTGCCCTTGGAGTTCCGGGTGGCCCCCGACCTCCGCTCTTTCCATCGTGACCTGAAAACATGGCTGTTTCATTTGGCTGGCCTGGACTGATGGGGTTTTAATTTTTAACTTGTCAGTCTTAATTGCACGTTTAAGTGTTAAATTATGAGATTTGGATTTAATTTCTTTTTAACTTTTTCATTAGATGTTTTTTACTGTTGTGAGCCGCCCTGAGTCTGGCTGGAGATAGGGCGGCATATAAATCTCATTAAATAAATTATATATATATATAAGATTTATGTGCAGACATTCCTATGAGAAGGGATTGGTGTGCTTTGAACCAATAATGAAGAAATGGCTTACATTTTTGAAATTCCTTTGTAACTGCTCTACAATAGCTCCATACAGTACTACTCATACTTAGTAAAACAAGAACCTACTAAGGATTGTCCAGAACGGTTACTATGATTCTGTTTTTATTATTAAGGATCTGTAAAAGAATCTGCTTCTGTTTTGTTTTACTCTGAGTAACTGGAATGTTTTAGGTTCTAAAAATAAATAGATTTAAGATTTCATTTAACTGAAACCTTTACCCACATACATATCAAATATCACTTCCCACTCAATTTAAGAAACATGTTTGAAATATATGTATATCCACCACAGGTGGGATTCACTTACCTTCCTTACCGGTTTGCAAATGTGAGCACATGAGCTTGCTCGCTTTGCTCATTCGCACATTTTCTGTGCATGCACAGCAGGGGTGGGTTCCACTTATCTTTACGACTGGTTTGCAACAGGGCTGCGCTCATGCTCTTCTGCGCATGCGCAGAAGTATTCTGATGACGTTGGGGTCAGTGGGCAGAGCCTCCCACTGGTTTTACTACCGGTTCTATAGAACCGGTGCAAACCGGGGGCAACCCACCACTGATGCACCGTGCTTGTGCATTTCCGGCAGGTGGGTGGAGCCTCCCACAGTCGCCCCACTGGTTCGCCCAATCTGGAGAGAACCGGCTGAATCCCACCACTGGCATGTACTGTATATACGTCAGTTATTATACTGGTCTTATTCTAGGACATAATTGCTTCTATACCAATTAGAAAGCAGGGATTACTGTCTCTAAAAACTGATATGTAAAGAGTTGAAAATGAGCAAAGTGTCAACTTGTGGCCAACAATCCATATGGATACAATCAGGCAAATCCAAGATCTTTCCTGTACACATTTTCATACTGCAAGAAGGAGAAAGAGAAGAAAAAGACTAGAATAGAATTCTTTATTGACCAAGTGTGATTGGACACACAAGGAATTTGTCTTAGGTGCATATGCTCTCAGTATACATAAGGAGAATAAAATACATCCATCAAGAATAAAAAGATACAACACTTAGTGATAGTCAAGGTTACTAATAAGCTATCAAATCCTACTAGGAAACAAAAACAATATAATTGAAAGATACAAGCAACATGGTTATAGTAATAAGTAGGAAGAGATAGATACTAATAAGGAAGAGAATAATAATAATAATACAGTGTTAGTGAATTATTTGACAGTGTTGTAGGAATTAATTGTTAAGCAGAGTGATGGCATTCGGGGAAAAACTGTTCTTGTGTCTAGTTGTTCTGGTGTGCAGTGCTCTATAGCGTCGTTTTGAGGGTAGGAGTTGAAACAATTTATGTCCAGGATGCGAGGGGTCTGTAAATATTTTCATAGCCCTCTTTTTGACTCGTGCGGTATACAGGTCCTCAATGGAAGGTTGGTTGGAAGAAGAAGGACAGGAGAAGGAGAAGAAGGAGGAGAAGGAGGACAGGGAGAAGGAGAAGGAGAACCAGTAAAACAAATCAAGCTTTACTTGAAACATCTTACATCCTGCATTGATACCTTCAATATCTGTCTGTGCCAACTCTTGGAAACGACTCGATAGGTGGACAAAAATACCAAATCCAGTCTGAGCATCTGGCTGGCTGTGACCAACCACCACCACCACCATCATCATCATCATCATCATCATCATCATCATTTCAAAACATCTGGAACACTACTTGAACTCTATTGGCATCAGCCTGTCCCAAGTCCTTGGAAAGGTCTTATGTTTAAGTTTATGTTTATGTTTATGTTTATTGGATTTATACACTGCCCTACTCCCGAAGGACTCAGGGTGGTGAACAGCCACAAAATAAAACACATATATACAAAATTTAAAAGCAGAATAAAACCAAATTAAACCATTTGGCCCAAGACAAATTTAAAACACCCCAGTAATTTAAAACAGATTAAAATTTACATTTTAAAAAGGAAAAAAGGGAAAAGATTAGGTAAAAAGGAAAAAGGGAAGTCTTGATAGGTAGATAAAATACCAAATCCAGTCTGAACATCTGACTGTTTAAGCGATGAACCATAATAATACCAATAGTTAGAGGCACCTTGGGTGCAATCCCAAAACAGCTGGAGCACCCCTTGAATTCCATCGGCATTAATAAAATCACCATCGGTCAATTGCAAAAGGCAATTGGAACTGCTTACATTCTGCAATCATACCTTTAATATTATTGAACAACTTAATTGTTGTTGCTAGTTGAAAGTTAATTTATGTGTTATCTTAGCTATTATTTACAATGGAGTATACCTGTTGCAGCTGTGTGTGGTTAATTTCGCTTTTCCAGTTGACCTGGTTCCAGATAACCACCAATTTACTCCTCCGCTCCAACCCAGAGAAACAACCAGAGTTTCCACTGCTGCAATTTCTTCCCTTTTCTGAAAAACGATGACTCGGGCACAGACAAGGTGTTGCCTTCTAAGAGGATGTAGATTTATCATTTCATGCTGATAAAACCAATCCCTTTCCAAGCATTGCAACTGGAGCAATCCTCTAATTTAAACTGGGAGGGGACTGGGAAAAACCAAATGCTTGCCAATCATGCTGGAAGGAAAGGTGCACTAGATTTATTTCAATTACCACTCCCTTTGGTGAGATTTCAGGAGAACAATGATTTCTCCCCCCCCCCCCTTCAATTTGTAGTTAAATTGTGTTGAGGAAGAGTTGAGGAACATGGGCTGGGCCGTTTCCTGAGCTTGGATTAAAGATTGCCATCGCTGCTGTTGTGGCAGCAGATGGAGTCTTTGCAAAGAACAGAGGGAAGAGAAGGCCGTGCAGGATTTTCAGGAAGCTTTTGCTGACAGATTTATAGGGCAAGTGCCCTTTTTACTGGAGTTCACTTTGAAAATGATCTTCAGATGTATTCGGCTGGGCCTCTTGGGAAAACTCCCAGATTTACTGGGTTCATCCCTTGGGAAGGAGATGAAAAAACTGGAATGCCAGCTGCAGATGGGGTGGCAAGGGATGAATCTGCCGGCTTACATCAGAATTGGATGCTTGGAATTGGGTGGCATTGGAACATACCTTTGTTCCTGTGGTGGGATTCAAGTAATTTAACAACCGGTTCTCTGTCCTAATGATTTCTTCCAACAACTTATTTATTTATTTGTTTGTTTATTTATTTATTGTATATGCCGCCCTTCTCCCATAGGACTTGGGGCGGCTCACAATAAGATGACAATTATTTCAATTATATTAAAACCAAATATAAAATCCCCCAAAACTCCAAGTAAAAACCACAACAGATTAGGGAAGCTGGTGAAAGAGCCATGTCTTTAGGTCGGTGCAGAAAGTGCGGAGATCGTGGTCAGCCCATTCCAGAGGGTCAGTGAGACCACAGAGAATGCCCTCATCCTGGGGACCGCCAGCCGACACTGTCTGGCTGAGGGGACCCAGAGGAAGGCCGCCCTATGTGAGCGCACTGGGCGGTGGGAGGCCGGTAGGAGGTGCTCCTGCAAATACCCGTGCCATGAAGGGCTTTATAGGTAAGTACCAGCACCTTGAAGCGGATCTGGAGGACCACTGGCAACCAGTGCAGCTCGCGCAAAAGTGGTGTCACATGGGAGTAGTGGGACGCACCTGTAACTAATTGTGCGGCCGCATTCTGGACCAGCTGAAGCCTCCGGGTGCACCCCAAGGGCAGCCCCATGTAGAGGACACTGCAGTAATCCAACCAAGAGATAATGAGAGCATGAGTGACCGTACGGAGGGCGTTCCTGTCTAGGAAAGGTCGTAATTGGAGCACCAGGCAAACCTGTGCAAATGCCCCCTTGTCACAGCCGTTAGATGGTTCACTGCTGTTAGATGCCAAACTGCTCAGAAAGTTAACAACCGGTTCTCCCGAAGTGGTGCAAACCGGCTAAATCCCAGCACTGCTTTGTTTTTGTGCTTTAGCCGCTCACTCAGGACAGGCGGATGTATTTCCTTTGCCATGGAGTACTTATTTGAGGCCTCGGCTTCTAGTAATATCCCCAGAGTCTGCCCACAGAATGGGACAATTCACCTCCGCCAATTTGCCACAGTGAACTCACTACGGGGCAACTGACTGTGGGACAATTTAACAATTCAATTTAGTTATTAAAAAAAATACTTATTTTAATTTTTGCCATTTACCTTTCATTCTGCCCCTCTTTTTGCATCTTTCATTTAATGGCCTTATTGCACCGTTTCTTTGATATTAATGTAACTCTTGTCTTGCAGTGAGTTGTCCCATGGCGAGTTAGCTGTGGTGAGTTGGCCATGGTGAGTTCACTGTGATTAGTTGGCCATAGTGAGTTGACTGTGGTGAGTTGGCTATAGTTAGTTGGCCATGGTGAGTTGGCCATGGTGAATTGGCTGTGGTGAATTGACCATGGTTAGTTGGCCGTGGTGAGTTGGCCATGGTGAATTGGCTGTGGTGAGTTAGTCATGGTGAGTTGGCCATGGTGAGTTGACCATGGTGAGTTGGTCATGATGAGTTGGCAATGGTGAATTGGCCGTGGTGAGTAGGCCATGGTGAATTGGCTGTGGTTATTTGGTCATGGTGAGTTGGATATGGTGAATTGGTTGTGGTGAGTTGGCTGAAGCAAATTGTCATTAGACCCGTCTGCCCACTAGGAGGATGTCCAGTCTGGAGAGACTGGAAATAGAGCTTCATACATAACAATAAAAAAATCCAGACCAATGCCAGTGCTTTCAAAAGGGAGGAGAATGATGTAATGGAGAGCAGTTATGGGAAAGGAAGAAGAGGAGAAATATTCGGGGAAGAAACAAAGGCACAGAAAGGAAGGATGATATTTTTCACAATGGGGATAGAATGTCCCGATCTGAAGAAGACCGAGGACCCTCTCAACCAGGCACACAGCTCTCCAGGGCTATGCCTGCCAACAGTCCCACCACATTTTAGCCTCACATGTTCTGTAAACAGAACCAGTGAGGCTACTCGATGGGTCGGCATGTTCCAGGCACCAGAACATCGAGTGCATCAAATGAACCAAGTCATGCAAACATAGACTAAGCTATAAACTGACCACTGGCATTGCTCCATCTCTCTGTGGTTTGTTGTCAATGTGATGCCCAGCATTGAAGTCTGCCAAGAGCCAACTCGGGTATCTATCAAAGCTGGTCTTTGCTTTGTTTATGATTTCATTCTCTGGCTTCTTCTGGTTATGAAGCATCTTGCATAAGCATCATACGCTCTTCTAGCACTTTGGATGAAGAGCCAGAGGATGTGAGTGGGCCCGTTGTTGACCAACCGCTAAGGTTTAGCAGGAAACACAAAGCTGGTCCATGGCTTTTATTCATCAGGCTCTCTGTTGTTATTTTCCATCTCTTTGTCCTATTTTCTTAACTCTTTATTCAGGCTGCTGTTTTGCTAAATCTTTTTTTTTTTTTAACCCAAATCGTTTAGGTTGAGAAAACAGGACTTTTCTCAGTAACTTTGGCACTGCAGGATTTTTGGAAGAAACATTAAAATGGAAGTAGTACTTGACCAGCGGTGAAATGCACTTACCTTCGCTACTGTTTCGGAAATGTGAATGTGTGCTCACATGCGCCTCTTCTGCACATGCTCAGAGCCTTCTGCGCATGCTCAGATGGTCAGAAACGGGATGTAATGACATCCTGGCGGATGGATGGAGCCTCCCATTGCCAGTCCTACTGGCTTCCACAAACCGGATAGATCCAACTGGATTTCACAGTTGTTGTTCTTGACTTAAGACCACAGTTGAGCCCTAAATTTCCACTGCTTAGCAAGACAGTTGTTAGTTGAGTTTTGCCTCATTTTATCTCCTTTCTTGCCACAGTTGTTAAGTGAATCACTGCCGTTGTTAAATTAGTAACCCGGTTTTTAAGTGAATCTGGCTTCCCCATTGACTTGGCTTGTCAGAGGGGATTCGTATGACCTTGGGACACAGCAGTGGTCATAAATATGAACCAGTTGCCAAACACCTGAATTTTGATCACATGACGACAAGGATGCTACAACAGACCTACGTTTGATTAATGTTCTATTGTCTACATTTTGTTAGTGCTTAATAAACACTATTTTATTTGCTTAGCAGTACAGATTGTGTTCTTAATCTCCACCCCTTTTTTCCAACCACTGGTGGAATAAGTTCCATATTTATTTATTTATTTATTTATTTATTTATTTATTTATTTATTTATTTATTTATTTATTTATTTATTTATTTATTTATTTATTTATTTATTTATTTATTTATTTATTTATTTATTTATTTATTTATTTATTTATTTATTTAATTTTTATACCGCCCTTCTCCCAAAGAACTCAGAGCGGTGTACAGCCACAATAAAACAACATGAAATACAAAATTTAAAAGCAAGGTAAAAACAAATTAAATATTTTGGCCCTCCAGTTAAACACCCAAAAATTAAAACACCCAATCCAAATTCTTATTAAGCCAGTCCAGCCTGTTGGAATAGTAGGGTCTTAAGGGCACTGCGAAAGGTACGCAGGTCAGGAATCATGCATATCCCAGGGGGCAGTTCATTCCAGAGGGTGGGTGCCTCCACAGAGAAGGCTCTCCCCCTGGGAGTCGCCAGTCGATATTGTTTAACTGACGGCACCCTGAGAAGTCCCTCTCTGTGGGAGCGTGTTGGTCAGTGGGAGGCCATCGGTGGCAGAAGGCAATCCTGTAAGTATCCAGGTCCTAAGCCATGGAGCGCTTTGAAGATGGTAACCAGCACCTTGAATCGCACCCAGAAGACCACTGGGAGCCAGTGCAGCTCACGCAGGAGAGGTGTAACATGGGTGCGTCATGACGCTCCCATAATCACCCGCGTGGCCACATTCTGGACCAGTTGGAACCTCGGGATGCCCTTCAACATTTGATACTATTCTGTATCATCTTCCTGTTTAATCTTCAATGTGAGTCTGTCCATTTCTGCACAATCCAGTATCTTCCTAATTATCTCTTCGCCTCATTGTATTTCTTCATTTTTCCAATATTGTTGCAAATATAATCCTCACTGCAGTTCAGAGGTGAAATCCAGCAGGTTCTGACAGGTTCTGGAGAACCGGTAGCAGAAATTTTGAGTACCACCTCGGGCTGGCCCCAGAGTGGGGTGGGAATGGAGATTTTGCAATATCCTTTCCCTGGAGTGGGGAGGGAATTTTGCAATATCCTTCCCCTGGACTGGGGTGGGAATGGCAATTTTGCAATATCCTTCCCCTGAAGCGGGGTGGGAATGGAAAATTTGTAGTATCTTCCCCTGCTACGCCCACCAAGCCATGCCCACCAAGCCACACCCACAGAACCAGTTGTAAAAAAATTGGATTTCACCACCTCTGAAGTTAATACATGCAAAGTTAAATATATATTTTGTTTATCATTTTTTTTCTGGTGCTATACTGAATAAGAAAAAAGTTCAGGTTTAAAATCTACATGCTTTCCTATCATTTTTTCTAACAACTTCTATATTTTTGCCCAAATGTTTTTTGCTTTAATGCAAGTCCACCACCTATGCTAACATGTAATATGTTTTTTGGTTACGTTTCCAACATTTGCTAGACATATTTTTAAAGATTTTAGCTGACCTAGCAGGTGGTAAGTGCCATCTATAAAACATTTTATACAAAATTTCTTTATAAGAAGCCGCCATTGTTGATTTATAGTTTCTTTCTCAGTTTCTGGAATAGTTTGACGTGTGATGCAAACACAGGCTGGCAGCACGTCAGTCTTTCCAGCTCCCAGCTTCTCTTTGGCAGCTTCCTCAAATACACCGCTGATCTTTAATACTGTATTTACCTTTATTATTAACATTGGTAATCTTCTTTTGAATTCAAGTAAACTTCTAATTCAGCAGCTACTGTTTGCGATTACTGGGACCAAGGCCCAAACTTTTTAGGGGTTACAACTGACTTGCATTTCGGCTCTGAAATGAATTTTGTGCCTGTTCAAATGTATGATGCACATTGGCTCCGAAGAGAAGCATCTGCTGCTCAGCTTCTGTCCTGACTCAGCCTCCGAGAATTAAGATGCTGGCAGAGATGGAGAACTTGCTGTTTTTCATTTCCTTGTCTGTTTGAGGCACTTGATACGTTCTCCAGAATTCAGGGGTTAAAACATCTCATGAAGGTGTTTTGATTTTTTTTTTCTGGGAAGAAAACAAACTCTTAGAAAGTGAGCTTTCTTTCTCCTTCACCAGCTAGTTTTCTATAAACAGCTAATCCTTGACTTACAACAATTCATTTAGTGACTGCCCGATCTGTTGTGGTCCGCCAGCAGCCTGCGGACCTGGCAGCGGAGTCAGACAGTGAGGAGGCTGAGGAGAACAATGAGCCATTCCTGAAGTCTGGGGAAGGCCCGGACAAGGGCTCTGCGTTGGAGGCAGAGATGGGGCCAGGGCCATCTGGGAGTGATGCGTGGACTCCGGAGTCTCCAGAGGCGGACAGCAGAGAGGCAGAGGAACAGGAGGAGCCTGTTCCTAGTGCGTGCATGCGAAGAGCTGCCAGAAGGCAAGAGCAGCTAAAGCAAAAAGGACGACTCAGGAGTAAGGCCAGGAGATGATTGGACACTCCCATAAGGCTTAAAAGAGCGGCAACGAGCCATTGGGTTCTTTGTAGAAAAGCAACATTTATTCCAATGCTTCTTGTCAGCGTCTCTTGATCTTTGTGGGGTTTTTGCCAAGAAAAGCCTTTGGCAGGTTGCCAAAGACATCAAAGGTTGGTGATAAGGCCAAGGGACTGGTTATTAAGAATTTTGTTTTGGACTAAGCTGAGAATGAATGAATTCTCAGCTGTTTTAATAAAATAAGTTTGTTCAGGACTGAATTGTCTTTGGTAATCACTACTTGGGCCCCGGTCACAACAATATGTTTCTTATCACAGCATCCCCATAGTGCATTCTAACCACTGCGCCATCACGATTCTTCAGAACTGGTAGAACATAGAATAACAGACATGGCAAGGGCCTGGGAGGCCTTCTAGTCCAACCCTCAACTCACGCAGGAGATCCTATACCAGGGGTGTCAAACACAAGGCCTGGGTCCAGCCCGTGATGTGGTCAGATCTGACCCATGGGGCCATCTTGGAAAATGGAAGGGGCCAGCCCGCATCGCTTCGGTCCGGTCTACCCAATGCAAAGAGGAAACATGGCAGCAGTTTGGGGAGTGGCGTCAATCTGGCCACGCCCACCCAGGCAGCCACGCCCAGTGAGTAGCATCAAGATGACCACACCCACCCAGTTGGCCATACTTACCCAGTCGGCCAAGCCCACCTTCCCCTCCGAGGTCAACCACAGCCCTGATGTGGCCCTCAATGAAATTGAGTTTTGACACCCCTGCCCTATGCCATCCCAGACAAATGGCTGTCCAATCTCTTCTTAAAAACCTCCAATGATGGAAGCCCCTCCGCCCAACTTTCTGAGGTGATCTGTTCCACTCCCTAGATGGCTCAGTGGCTAAGACGCTGAGCTTGTCGCTCAGATAGGTTGGCGGTTCGAATCCCTTGTATAGGCCTCCTGCGTGAGCAGGGGGTTGGACTAGATTTATTTTTTTATTTTATTTTATTGAATTTCTATACCGCCCTTCTCCCGAAGGACTCAGGGTGGTGCACAGCCTCATTAAAATAACCCAGTGTACAAAATTTAAAAAAACAATTAAAACAAATTAAATACTTTGGCTCCACAAATTCAAAAACACCCAGTCCGGATTCTTGTCAAGCTAGTCCAGCTTGTTGGAAAAGTAGGGTCTTAAGGGCACGGCGGAAGGTACACAGGTTGGGGATCATACGTACCCCCGGGGGCAGTTCATTCCAGAGAGCGGGTGCCCCCACAGAGAAGACTCTCCCCCTGGGGGTTGCCATCGACACTGCTTGGCCAACGGCACCCTGAGGAGCCCCTCTCTGTGGGAGCGTGTTGGTCGGTGGGAGGCCATAGGTGGCAGAAGGCGATCTGGTAGATATCCAGGTCCTAAGCCATGGAGCGCTTTAAAGGTGGTGACCAGCACCTTGAATCGCACCCGGAAGACCACTGGAAGCCAGTGCAGCTCGCTCAGGAGAGGTGTCACATGGGTGTGCCGAGTCGCTCCCATAATCACCCACGTGGCCTCAAGATGACCTCCAAGGTCCTTTTCAACTCTGTTACTGCTACTTCTCACTGTCAGGAAATTTCTCCTTGGTTCTAAGTCGGATTTCTCTGTAATGAACCTCCACCCTCGTAATTTAAAGCAGCTAATGATGAAATAAGGAACAAACAATGTAGGTTATAATGCAATAAAAACCCTCCCATTAATTAGAACTGTACAAAGCAGATCCGAATAGCAAGCTGCTTCAGTCATAGAAGCCGCCCAAGGACAGATGGACTGGCTGCCATTTCCAAACGCTTAAACAAATAGTTAAGCGGTACTGAGATACAGCAATAAGATAAAGCTAATAAAATATTTCAGCGCTCCTGTAATTTTTCATCTGTTCCTCCAAATGGAAAGCAGCTCTCTTTTCATCAGGCATCAAATCCTGGGGTGAAATACTGTCTGCTACCACCGTTTTAAAATTAGCTTGGCTAGTTTTATTCTGGTTTTCTACTGCTGGATCAGGGATACCTGCGGTAGGGTGGAACCAGTAAAATAAATCAAAATGGCAGCTACAACCATGGGATTGAACTTCTATACCTTTTTTTTCTTTTCAACAATTTATTTGTACATTTTCACTTTACATACATAAGTGCTTCGTGAACCACGGATTGTCTGGATCATTTTGCTTATATAATAATACTTTTCCCGCTCCTAGTTTCTACCTCTATTATCCAACCATTTGTAAAACAACTCCCATGTTTGAAAATACTCTGTATGTTCTTTTTCTTTTAACTTTAATATCAGTCTGTCCATTTCTGCACAATCTAATTTTTTTTAAAATTACATCTTGTTCTGTAGACCTGTTAAGCATGCATTGTGATGCTTTGCTCCTACTGTAATCTATTCTTAGATTAGTTGTCAAGATTCAAAGACCCCATGAAATCTGTAAGTATGCTGTGCAGTTGTACCATCGTGCTTTAAAAACCATGCTATCTTAGTACTATGTACATAGTAGAAAATATTCACAGACTCCTCACATCCTGGACATAAATTGTATCAATTCTATAGCAACAGTGCTATAGAGCACTGCACACCAGAACAAGTAGACACAAGAACAGTTTTTCCCCGAATTCCATCACTCTGCTAAACAAATAATTCCCTCAACACTGTCAAACTATTTATTAAGTCTGCACTACTATTAATCTTCTCATCGTTCCTATCATCGGGATCTCCAACCTTGGCAATTTTAAGACTTGTGGACTTCAACTTTAAGACTTGTAGACTTCAACTCCTAGAATTCCTCAGCCAGAAGTTGGGTGAGGAACTCTGGAAGTTGAAGTCCACAAGTCTTAAAGTTGCCAAGGTTGGAGACCCCTGCTCTACAAAAACATCTGGGGTTCCATGCACAATGTAGGAGATGACAAAGCTGATCCTGAGGAGAGGTGAAACGAATCATCAGTCATGAGTCTCCTTATGCCCGCAAGAGCTCTAAGTCCTGCCCACCTTGAATGCCTTCTGCTCATTTCCCTTGACCGTTAGTAGCTCAGATTTTTGTAGAGACCTTAAGCTTGCAACAAATCTTTATACTCATTTTAACCAGAGGTGGGTTTCAGCAGGTTCTGACCAGTTCTGGAGAACCGGTAGCAGAAATTTTGAGTAGTTCGGAGAACTGGTAAATACCACCTCTGACTGGCCCCGCCTCCATCTATTCTCTGCCTATCGAGTCCCAGCTGATCAGGAGGAAATGGGAATTTTGCAGTACCCTTCCCCTGGAGTGGGGTGGGAATGGAGATTTTACAGTATCCTTCCCCTGCTACGCCCACAAGCCACACCCACCAAGCCACACCACGCCCATAGAACCAGTAGTAAAAAAAAATTGGATTTCACCACTGAACCCAGTGTAATTTTAGCTTCTTGGCATCTTCTTGTTCAATATCTGGATGATAAAATAACTCAGATTCGGGATGAGCTGGCCACTGACTGGGTTAGTTCGGGCGAGGTGACTGAGCCCAGTCTTGAGAGTGTTATCTGGGCTGAGTTCGATCCTGTGGCTCCCGAGGACGTGGACAGGATCCTGGGTAGACTGAACGCTACCACATGTTTATTGGACCCGTGTCCCTCCTGGTTGGTGCTGGCCTCCCGGGAGGTTACACGAGGCTGGCTCCAGGAGATTATAAATGCTTCTTTGAGTGAGGGTGTCCTTCCGCTTGCCTTGAAGGAGGCAGTGGTGAGGCCCCTCCTCAAGAAGCCCTCCCTGGACCCGGCTGTTTTGGTAAATTATCGTCCTGTCTCCAACCTTCCCTTTCTAGCGAAGGTTGTTGAGAGTGTGGTGGCGCGGCAGCTCCCCCGGTACCTGGATGAAGCTGTCTATTTAGACCCGCTCCAGTCCGGCTTCAGGTCTGGTTACAGCACCGAAATGGCATTGGTCGCGTTGGTGGATGATCTCTGGAGGGCCCGGGGTAGGGGGTACTCCTCTATCCTGGTGCTGTTAGACCTCTCAGCGGCTTTTGATACCATCGACCATGGTATCATGTTGCGCCGGTTGGAGGGATTGGGGGTGGGGGGCACCGTTCTGCGGTGGTTCTCCTCCTACCTCTCCGACCGGTCGCAATCGGTGTTGGCAGGGGGGCAGCGGTCGACCCCGAGGCGCCTAGTGTGTGGGGTGCCACAAGGGTCAGTCCTCTCGCCCCTTCTGTTCAACATTTATGTAAAGCCGCTGGGTGAGATCATCCGTGGTTTTGGGGTGGAATTCCATCAGTACGCTGATGATACTCAGCTGTACATTTCCACCCCAGACCACCCCAACGATGCCGTGGAAGTGATGTCCCAGTGCCTGGAAGCTGTGCGGGTCTGGATGGGGAGAAACAGGCTTCGACTCAACCCCTCCAAGACTGAGTGGCTGTGGCTGCCGGCGTCCCGATATAGCCAACTGACTCCATCATTGGTTATTGGGGGCAAATCATTGGCCCCCACGGAAAGGGTGCGCAACTTTGGCGTCCTCCTGGATCCATGGCTGTCCTTAGAGGAGCATACGACAGCTGTGGCCAGGGGAGCTTTTTATCAGGTCCGCCTGATACGCCAGTTGCAGCCCTTTCTAGATCGGGACTCCCTGCGCACAGTCACTCAGGCGCTCGTCACGTCTCGCTTGGACTACTGTAATGCTCTCTACATGGGGCTCCCCTTGGGATGCATCTGGAGGCTTCAGCTGGTACAGAATGCGGCCGCGCGGGGGATTATGGGAGCGACAGGGCGCTCCCATGTGACACCTCTCCTGCGTGAGCTGCATTGGTTGCCGGTTGACTTCCGGGTGCGTTTCAAGGTGTTGGTAATCACCTTTAAAGCGCTCCATGGCTTAGGACCAGGGTACTTACGGGACCGCCTTCTGCCACCTATTGCCTCCCACCGGCCGGTTCGCTCCCATAGAGAGGGCCTCCTCAGGGTGCCGTCAGCCAGACAGTGCCAGCTGGCGACCCCCAGGGGGAGAGCATTCTCTGTGGTAGCCCCCACCCTCTGGAACGATCTCCCTCCAGATCTGAGAACTATCACTGACCTCCGGACCTTTCGTCGGGCTTTGAAGACTCATCTCTTCCAACTTGCCGGACTTGCCTGATCCCTCCTATTTTTAAATATTTTAAATTATTTTAAATTTTTAGAGTTTTAGAGTTTTTATTCGGTTTGTATTTTCAGCCTAAATTTATATTGATTTTAGTACGTTTTAACTTATTGTATTGCATTGGTTTTAAATTGGCTGTTCACCACCCTGAGTCCGGAAGGAGAAGGGCGGTATAGAAATTTAATAAATAAATAAATAAATAAATAAATAAATAAATAAATAAATAAATAAAACAACATTTTCCTTCCACCTCAGGCAGGGCCCCAGTGCCTTGAAAGGCAGTATGTTGACAGAAAGATATTTTCCAAGCTGCTGGAAAACCATATTTGCTTGCTTGGTGGATAGAAGATAATAGAAGATCCTTTGGCTGTCTGAAACTAGCATTCCAGAAAATCACTTGCTGTAATTCAAAAGAATCAAGAAATTTAGGATTCAGCAGTGATTTCCCCCAGACTACACAAATCTGGCATCTTTTGATCTCACTATTCTTAAAAATCTGGAACTTGTAATCACAACGCATTTATAACTTCATGGAAGGCAATCTTAAGTCCACTTCTGATTTTAAGCATATTACTGGATCAGCTGATTTGGGGAGGTCTTTGGTTCTAGAAAAAGATGTTTATACTACTCCTTAACCCGCCTGGACTACTGTAATGCTCTCTACATGGGACTCCCCTTGAAGAGCACTCGGAGGCTCCAACTGATCTAGAATGCGGACGTGCGGGTGATTATGGGAGCGACACGGTGCACCCATGTAACAGCTCTCCTGTATGAGCTGCACAGGCTCCTGGTGGTCTTCCGGGTGCGATTCAAGGTGCTGGTTACCATCTTCAAAGTGCTCCATGGCTTAGGATCCGGATACTTACGGGATCGCCTTCTGCCACCGATAGCCTCCCACTGACCAACACGCTCCCACAGAGAGGGACTCCTCAGGGTGCTATTGGTCAAATAATGTTGACTGTGTTAGGTTCAGCCTGTAGCTTACTCCTAACTTGTTGGTCAGGCAATATATCTGTTTCTTTAAGAAACACCTGAGCCACGTAATCAGGGTTTGCTGAACCCTGTAATTAGGCTACAGTGCATAAATAAGCAGCGCAGAGAAGCGTTCTTTCTTCTTGTTCCTGATTGTTCCTGTTGCTTCCTGCGTCTTCCTGCTGATTGGTGTTTGACTGGATCGTTATATGGTACTGTATACCAAGAGTTACTAAAGTCTGTTTGCTTTGGTAAGGGGAGATACCTACTGGACTGATATTACTGTTTATGACCTTGGACTGTTTTACCTACACCGAGACTGCTTATTATCTTGTATATAAAGTATTTTTTCTCACACGAGCTGCACGTTTATCTCCTTCCCTGTGTGATTTCTGCTCTGCTCGTTGCACAAGCAACAAATACTTTTTACACACACCCTAACATTGGTTATGGGCCCAGAACATTCTAGGGCTCTTTAATTTGTTTTTGTGGAAGTGAGAAGTGCAGGCAGTGGGTGTAGTAGTCAAGATGATGGCTTTTGAGCAAGGTACAAGTTATTCCACCATAACCCGGTTGGATGGTACAAACTATGTTACCTGGTCCACAAAATGCTGTCTACTTTTGCGAAAAGAAGGACTGTGGACATGGTTAATAATCCACCGGACATAACTGCATTGAATGCTGCTAACGAAGAAGATGCCAAAAAGATAGCGAAGTTTCACAGGGACAACGAGCGTGCTTTATGCATCATTGGCCTAACACTGGGAGACCAGCAACTTGTCCATTTCCGGGGCGAAGAGTCTGCTGCGAGGTGTTGGACAAAGCTAAAGAAGCTCTACGTTCGTGACTCTGTGGGTGTCCATATCTACCTGACATGGAAATTATTTCGCTTACATCTCCAGAAAGGAGGAGACATGATGGCTCACCTGGACTCCATGACAGGGCTTTTCCAGGAGCTACATGAGAATGACCTTGTGTTTACTGAACTGCAGCAGGTTTATATTATTCTTTCATCGCTGGATGACAGTTATGACTCTTTTGTTTCATCATTAGAAGTATTGTCTAGAGATGAACTAACATTGGCCAGTATAACTGGTAGGTTACTGGATGAGGCCAAACGTAGGCAAGAACGAGACCAGTTAAGGATGCAACAGCAACCAAAAGTGGAAGCTGTATATGAAAATGTCAATATTGTCAAATGCTGTTTTGCATATGGGGCTAAGGGGCACATTGCAAAATATTGTAAAAATAAGAAAGTGTCTGCTAGAAACTCTGCTAAACCCAGGAAAGGGTGTAACTTAGCAACCAGTTCATCTAATAATATAAAAGATGATTGGTGGATAATTGATAGCGGTGCCTCTCAATCCATAACAAAAAACAGAAAACTGTTTCTAAACATGAAGAAAAGTACTAAAAAGGTCAAATTAGCTAATGTCTGGAATGTGACTATAGCTGGGGAAGGACTTGTTCGATGTTCTATTAGTAAGCACCCTTTACCCATGCTTTATATCCCTAGTTTGAGATATAACCTTTTATCTGTAAAGTCATTACTACATTCTGGGTTTATAGTAACTTTTAAAAACAACAAATGTTTGCTGGAATGTGAAGGCACTGTAGTTACTGCAGAATTAGAAAACGATTTATTTGTCATTAGGGATAAGTCATTACTGTTAGTTCAGTCAAAAACTAAGTTTGGAAATGTAAAGCCGCATGATGAATGCGTACATTTACTACATAGAAGGCTTGGTCATCTGAATTTCAGGTTGTTGCATTCAACTGTTAGGCAGTCTAAAGGCATTAAGTTAAGGGCTTGCAGCAAATACCTGAACTGTAATACTTGTAACCAGCATAAAAGTAAAGTTACACCTGCAAACCGCTGCAATGGGTTTAAAACTACTAAACCTTTGGAGGTAGTCTTTTTAGACTTAATAGGGCCAAAGAAACCCAGTTTAGGGGGAGCATGCTATATTTTGAGTATAGTTGATCACTTTACCAGATATGGTTTTTGCTACCTTATGAAGTCCAAAAGTGATACGTTCCAGTGTATCACAAACTGGCTTCGTTTTGTAGAAAGGAAGCAGAAGTTTAAGGTGAAATGCATTGTTACTGACAATGGAACTGAGTTTACTAACCATCAGTTGGCTAAGTGTTTGAAGGATGCTGGGATACAGCATAAACGTTCTGCCCCTTTTCGGCCAGAACATAATGCATATATAGAACGAAGAGGCCAGACCCTACAAGCTATGACTAGGACTATGCTGGCTGATGCTTGTTTACCTGATAAATTGTGGGGAGAAGCAATACTATGTGCCAATCATATTTTAAATAATGTGGTGCACTCCTCTACAGGAAAAATTCCTTTTACTTTATGGCACAGGAGGAAGCCTGATTTAAGTTATATACATACTTTTGGTGCACCAGCCTGGGTGCATATACCGGTTAGTCAAAGAAGAAAGGACCAACAGAGAGCAAAGAAAATGATTTTTGTTGGCTATGAGGCTAACCATAAGTCCTATAGGTTCTGGGAAAAAGGAACAACAAAAGTTTTGTGTAGCGCTAGTGCTAAATTCCTAGAACATGAATGCTGGGACAGGTTAGAAAAGGCAGACTATGGTTTTACAGATGTGGATGTTAAGATAGACCATATTCCTGATGATAGTTCATCTGAGATGGATGATAAACCATCTATTAAGGTTGAAGAACAGGAACAGGATTCAGAGCTAGGGGAGGATGAACCCAATATACCTGATGTTAGTCCTGTTATGCCTAGACGATCTTCTAGGGAACGGCATCCACCAGATCGCTATAAAGCCACAGTGGTTTGCCAAGTAGATATTGAACCATCCAGTTATCATGATATACAATTGTATCCAGAAAAGGAGCAAAAAGCCTGGCAAGAGGCAATGGATAGAGAAATTGATTCATTAAAGAGGCTTGGTGTCTATGAAGTTGTTAGAAAACCACAAAATGAGAAACTTATAGGCTGTAGGTGGGTCTACAAGGTAAAGAAAAGTGTAAATGGGGTAGTAACCCATAAAGCTCGGCTTGTTGCACAAGGGTTCTCACAGACAGATAGAGACTATGATGAGGTTTTTGCTCCAAGTCTACGAGCGAACACTTTAAGAACGATGCTGGTTTGGGCAGCTAGAAATAAATGCTCTATTACTCATATAGATGTCGAGACAGCTTACTTGAACGCTCCGTTGAGGCATACAATATATATGAAGAAACCTCCTGGTTATGATACACAGGATAGCACTGAGTGTTGGAGGCTACAAAAAAGCCTATATGGTTTAAGGCAATCAGGTTACGAGTGGAACCAATGTCTAGTGCAGGAATTACATAACATTGGGTTCTATGAGGGTGTAGCAGATAAATGTCTGTTTAAGAAAGAACAGGATGGATGTGTTTCATTCTTGTTACTCTTTACAGACGACATTGCCATAATTACCAGATCTGACGCTGAGGCCAGAGAGATTATCGGTCAGTTGCAAACAAGATTTAAACTTAGAAATCTAGGGCATATACGGCATTATCTAGGGCTGGATATCCTGAAAACATCTAGAGGATTTAAAATTTCACAATCTAATAAAATCTGCAAATTGTTGAAAAAATATGGGATGGGATTATGTAAACCTGCCAAGACTCCTATGGCACAAGAATTCCAGCAGGACAGTTTGCAGAGTCCACAGTTCAGTAAACAACTGTATCAATCATTAATAGGCAGTTTGTCGTATTTGAGCAACTGGTCACGACCTGATATAGCTTTTAGTGTTAATCAACTAGCACAACATAGTTCAGAGCCTACTGATAGGCATTGGCAGGCTGCAAAACGTATTCTTAGATATCTTAAAAGAACGTTACATTTTGCTATGTATTTAGAACCAAATGATTCTAATGATATGGTGTTAAAGGCATATGCTGATGCCAGTTTTGCCAGAAAATCTACGTCTGGAATAGCAATCATGTTGGATAACTGCCTGATTGAATGGAGATCAATTCGCCAGAAACACATCAGTTTGTCTACCATGGAAGTGGAGTTTTCTTGTCTATCACTTACATGTACTGAACTGATTTATTATAAACAGTTGATGGAGGATATTGGATTCAAAATGGACTATCCTATTACAGTTTATGAAAACAACCAAGCAGCCATTAAAATGGCAATGAATCTTGCTGTAAAGACAAGGACTAAATACACTGATATACGTTATCTGAATGTTCGGCAATGTGTTAACGATAACATGATTACATTGGAATATTGCGCAAGGTGCCATTAAACACACAATTGTTGTAAAAGATTTGGATTGAGAATCTGAAATGTAACTGATACCACTGTACAATGTATGATTTGGACGTGTATTTTTATTTTCTGTATATATTATTTATATTGTCCTGCCCAATGGAGAGAATGTTAAGTTCAGCCTGTAGCTTACTCCTAACTTGTTGGTCAGGCAATATATCTGTTTCTTTAAGAAACACCTGAGCCACGTAATCAGGGTTTGCTGAACCCTGTAATTAGGCTACAGTGCATAAATAAGCAGCGCAGAGAAGCGTTCTTTCTTCTTGTTCCTGATTGTTCCTGTTGCTTCCTGCGTCTTCCTGCTGATTGGTGTTTGACTGGATCGTTATATGGTACTGTATACCAAGAGTTACTAAAGTCTGTTTGCTTTGGTAAGGGGAGATACCTACTGGACTGATATTACTGTTTATGACCTTGGACTGTTTTACCTACACCGAGACTGCTTATTAACTTGTATATAAAGTATTTTTTCTCACACGAGCTGCACGTTTATCTCCTTCCCTGTGTTTTTTCTGCTCTGCTCGTTGCACAAGCAACAAATACTTTTTACACACACCCTAACAGACTGACGACCCCCAGGGGAAGAGCCTTCTCTATGGGGGCACCTGCCCTCTGGAATGAACTATCCCCGGGGGTACGTATAATTCCCACCCTACGTACCTTTCATCGTTCCCTTAAGACTCTACTATTCCAACAGGCTGGGCTGGCTACATAAGGAATTGTAATGGGGTTTTAATCATGAGTTTTTAATTTGGGGCCAAATTGTTTAATACGTTTTAAATTGTTTTTAAATTTTGTAGTATATGTTGTTTTTATTATGGCTGTACACCGTCCTGAGTCCCTCGGGAGAAGGGCGGTATAAAAATCTAAATAAATAAATAAATAAATAAATAAATAAATAAATAAATAAATAAATAAATAAATAAATAAATAAACTCACATTTAATGACACCCTTGGAGAAGGTCCTCAATTCACAATTGTATTTTGCTTCCCCCCCACCCCCAAAGATCCTTCTACGGGTTTCTTGGCTATCTCTCCTTGATTAGCTTCCATCTGTTGTTTCTTGTCCTACCTTCAGGCACTTTGGAGAATAATTTGACCCTCCCTCTTCTTTGTGGCAGCCCTTCAATTACTGGAATACAGCTATCATGTCACCCCTAATTCTTCTTTTCTTTGGACCAGCCAAACCCAAAACCTCCAGCTGTTCTTCATATGGTTTAGTCTCCAGGCCTTTGACCATCTTTTTTTTTTTTTTTTTAATTTGATTTATATGCCGCCCTTCTCCGGAGACTCAGGGCGGCTTACAATGCGTTAAGCAATAGCCTTCATACTTTTGTATATTTATACAAAGTCAGCTTATTGCCCCCACAAACTGGGTCCTCAATTTACCCACCTTAGAAAGGATGGAAGGCTGAGTCGACCTTGAGCCTGGCTAGGATTGAACTCAGAGAAATTACAGGCAGCTGGTGTTAATTGCTGCCTTTAGTAGGAGGCATTAGCCCTCTACGCTACACAGGCTCTTCCATCTTAGTTGCTCTTCTTTGAACTTCTCCCAAAGTCTCAACATTTTTTTTTTGTAGAAAAAGTAAAGGTTCCCCTCGCACATATGTGTTAGTCGTTCCCAACTCTAGGGGGCGGTGCTCACCTCCGTTTCAAAGCTGAAGAGCCAGCGCTGTCCAAAGATGTCTCTGTGGTCATGTGGCCGGCAAAACCAGTGGTCAGATTCAAATTTTTTTACTACTGGTTCTGTGGCGTGGCTTGGTGGGCGTGGCAGGGGAAGGATACTGTAAAATCTCCATTCCCACCCCACTCCAAGGGAAGGTTACTGCAAAATCCCCATTTCCTCCCGATCAGCTGGGACTCAGGAGGCAGAGAATTGATGGAGGCGGGGCCAGTCAGAGGTGGTATTTACCGGTTCTCCAAACTACTCAAAATTTCTACTACCGGTTCTCCAGACTCCGTGGTCATGTGGCCGGCATGACTCAATGCCAAAGATGCACAGAACTCTGTTACCTTCCCAGTAAAGGTGGTCCCTATTTTTATACTTGCATTTTTTACGTGCTTTCGAACTGCTAGGTTGGCAGAAGCTGGGACAAGTAATGGGCGCTCTCCCCATTATGCGGCGCTAGGGATGTTTGTAGGGATTTTGACCAAAATTGGTGGCAGTATTCCAGGTGTGGTCTTACTAGGGTTTTTATAAAGTGGTACTAATATTGCACGTGGTCTTGATTCTATGCCTCTGTTTATACAACCCAGGACTGCATTAGCTTTCAAAGGAAATAAATGAAACTTCACAGGAAATGCCAATGCTACAATTCAGGATTACAAATGAGCAAAAGACAACCTTTCATAGACAACACAAGTTGTGGGTGGAGATTGGCTGGGGAGGGCCCCATCGGGCTCTAGGAGTCACTGCCATTGTTGTTTGGAGAAGGATTTGAAAGCAGCTCTGGAGAGTTTGTTGTGAAGCCAAAAATTTATTCCCTTCTTCATCTTGAGTCCTAAATGTCCTTTGAAGTTCCTGGCCTGGAAACCTTGAGTACAGATATCCTCACAAATTACTTATTAATCCCTTTCAGAGATGCTGTTCTGCTTGCCACATGCCCATATCAGCAGGAAATCTGGAACGTGTGTGTCACTTCTACAATTGCTGGAGGACCACTTACACTTAACATTTTGCTAGCATTACTCTGATTTATTCCCCCCCCCCTCCTCTTTCTCCTCTCTGCGAATGTGCTAAATAAGTCTGGGCTTTGGAGAGCTCCTTTTTCCTGTCTGGCATTCAAAACTGGGCACTCCTTCAAGTAAAATAATATCTGTGCAGTAGCCTTAAACTAATTTCAGCATCCTCTGAGAAGGCTACTGAGGAATTAAGGTATTCAGTACGGGCCATGGCAGTAATGGAGTAATTGTGTTCTGCTTATATCCTTAGCGGCTTCCTTTGCCATGCTCAATTAATTTTCTCTGGGTTGAGCTGCATATTGCAAGCTCTTTGGAAATCTTGTTTTTCTGCTCTATTGGGATGAGCTATGTTTGCATGGCCTTGAGGCTGGACTCGTTGGGTCATTTTATCATTTATTTATTGATTGGTTCGATTTATATGCCGCCCTTCTCCGGAGACTCAGGGCAGCTTACAATGCGTTAAGCAATAGCCTTCATACTTTTTTTTGTATATACCTGCTTAGTAGAGCTTTTGCCCCCCACAAGCGGTGTTCTTTTTTATACAAAGTGAGTTTATTGCCCCCATAATCTGGGTCCTCATGTTTGGTGGATTTATAAAAGCCAGAAAAATTTGGGTTCAAATCAGTGGTGGGTTTCACATTTTTTTACTACAGGTTCTGTGAGTGTGGCTTGGTGGGTGTGGCATGGCTTGGTGGGTGCGGCTTGGTGGGCATGGCAGGGGAAGGATCCTATAAAATCTCCATTCCCTCCCCACTCCAAGGGAAGGATACTGCAAAATCCCCATTCCCTCCCCACACCTGGGGAAGGGCCTGGTGGCTCAGCAGACTAAAGCATTGTGATTAACGCCAGCTGTCTGTAATTACTGTAAGTTCGAATCTCACCAGGCTCAAGGTTGACTCAGCCTTCCATCCTTTCTAAGGTAGGTAAAATGAGGACCCAGTTGGTGGGAGCAATAAGCTGACTTTGTATAAATATACAAAAGTATGAAGGCTATTGCTTAATGCATTGTAAACCGCCTTGAGTCTTCGGAGAAGGGCGGCATATAAATCAAATTTTTTTTAAAAAAGGGCTACTGCAAAATCTCCATTTCCTCCCAGTTAGCTGGGACTCAGGAGGTAGAGAATAGATGGGGGCGGGGCCAGTCAGAGGTGGTATTTACAGGTTCTCCGAACTACTCAAGAACCGCTACCGGTTCTCCAGAACTGGTCAGAACCTGCTGAAAACCCACCTCTGGTTCAAATGAGTATAAAGATTTGTTGCAAACTTAAGCTCTCTTCAAAAATCTGAGCTACTAACGGTCAAGGGAAATGAGCAGAAATGAAGAAGGCATTCAAGGCGGGCAGGACTTAGAGCTCTTGCAGGCACGAGGAGGCTCATGACTGATGACACGTTTCACCTCTCCTTCAGAATCAGCCTTGTCATCTCCTACAACCCAGATGACTTTGTAGAGCAGGGGTCTCCAACCTTAGCAACTTTATGACTTGTGGACTTCAACTCCCAGAGTTCCTCAGCCAACTTCTGGCTGAGGAATTCTAGGGGTTGAAGTCTACAAGTCTTAAAGTTGAAGTCCGCAAGTCTTAAAATTGCCAAGGTTGGAGACCCCTGATGTAGAGTGGTCTGTGTTTCCATGTATGCAGGCACAACACATTCCTAAATTGTGGTATGAACATGTTCACTAGAGAGATATGGCTAAGAGAAGAATGCACGTAAGGAAGAAAAATCAGGCTGGGGAGTTTTCTATCAGCACTTTTCAAATGGACTATTTCCGGTTAAGAAGACTGGTTTGGGAAGTTTGACTGAAAAAGAGCAAAATGCCAAAGAAAACCAGTAAGAAAATATCCCGTGTTCTCTGAATCTCCCAAAGAATTGGTCTGCCACAGTGGTGAAATGTAAAATTTGTTATTATCGGTTCTGTGGGCGTGGCTTGGGGAGGGGTAATATGACTGAGTGGGCATGGCCAACTTTTTTTTTTTTTTACTTTTAAAACCATTTTTTCTACAACCTCTTCGGCTGAAGAGGTTGTAAAAAAATGGTTTTAAAAGCCTCTGACGATCCCAGCAGAGTTGCCTGATCAGCAGAGGCTTTTTTAAAAGCCTCTGACGATCCCAGCTGACTTGCCTGATTGGCAGAAGCTTTTTTTCCTTTTAAAAACATTTTTTCTATAACCTCTTCGGCCGAAGAGATTGTAGAAAAAATGCTTTTAAAAGCCTCTGATGATCCCAGCTGAGCTGCACAGTCATCAGAGGCTTTTTTTTTTTTAACTTTTAAAAGCATTTTTTTGGCCAAAGAGGTTGTAGAAAAAATGCTTTTAAAAATTAAAAAAAAAAGCCTCTGATGATTGCTCGGCTCAGCTGGGCATGGCGGGGCGGGCAGGGATTTTTGCTACCAGTTCTCCGAACCACCTTCCTCCATCGCTACTGGATCAGGCAATCATCAGAGGTTTTTTTTTTACTTTTAAAAGCATTTTTTTCTACAACTACGGCCAGAAAAATACTTTTCAAAGTAAAAAAAAAAAAACCTCTGATGATCGCGCGGCTCATCAAAGACATTTAAAAGGAAAAAAAAACCTTTTTTTCTTTTAAATGCTCTGACGATCCCAGCTGAGTTTTAAAAAAGCCTCTGCCGATCAGGGAACTCAGCTGGGATCATCAGAGGCTTTTGAAAGTATTTTTTTACAACCTCTTCGCTGAAGAAGTTGTAGAAAAAATGGTTTCAAAAGTAAAAAAAAAAATTGGCCACACCCACCCAGTCACATTACCCCCCCAAGCCACACCCACAGAACCGGTAGTAAGAAATTTTAGATTTCACCCCTGCCTCAGGACCATGTGTTCATTCCTCCAGAGATCATGGGAAAGAGCCAGAGAAGCTCAAGCAAATTAACACATATCTTGTTTATCATCAGTCTCATAATTTCTTTAATAGGTACCTAGGAGTTTCAAATGAAGCAGCATCTCACCTACAGGATTCCCATCCGACTGAACACTTTCTCCACTCCCACCTGCCCTTTGAGCTCTCTTTTCAGGTTGGCAAAGCTATGAGGGAGCATACACGGCTCATAAAAGTGGCCTTTAGCATAAATGTGGAGGCCAAAGGTGGGTCTCTCTCTGTGTGTGTGTATATCTATCTATCTATCTATCTATCTATCTATCTATCTATCTATCTATCATCTATCTATCTATCTATCTATCTATCTATCTATCTATCTATCTATCTATCTTTGGTTATTCGGGTTTTCTCCCGCATAAAATTGGAAGTGTCTTGGCGACGTTTCAACGAAGTCTCATTCGTCATCTTCAGGCTGGTGTTCTCAGCTTCGTGCTTCCAGGAGCAATGTGAGATCACAGTTGTTTCTTCCTTTTAACTGCTAGTGGGAGTGGGATTGGGAGCTGATTGGGCTCCCACTCCCACTAGCCATTTGGAAACCCGCCCTTATTGACAAACGAGTCCCTAACACGAGGAATGACACCAGACCCACACTCACAAGAGCCACACAGGATGTCACCACCACACATCCACACCGAAAGCAGGCTCAAACCCACACTGATAATGAGGCACGACCAAGGACCAGAAGCCAGATCACAGCTGCATCATTAGCCACCTTAAACCCCTCCAATCCATACTTGAAGCAGATTGACACCCACCATGAAGAGCTGGCATGGCTACAAACACGAAGCCAAACAACAACAATGCAGCTCACCAGCACAAATCCCCCTGCAACTCAGACTAAACCGAGCACAACCAAGCCCCCACCCAAACAGAACACACCCCCAGCCAATCAGAGCACAACCAACCCCCCATCCAATCAGAGCACAGCCAAGCCCCCAACCAATCATAACACACCTCCACCCAATCAGAACACAGCCTAGCTCCCACCCAATCAGCTCCCACTCCCACTAGCAGTTAAAAGGAAGAAACAGCAGCGATCTCACATTGCTCCTGGAAGCACGAAGTTGAGAACACCAGCCTGAAGATGACGAATGAGACTTCGTCGAAACGTTGCCAAGACACTTCCAATTTTATGCGGGAGAAAACCCGAAAGCCAAAGACCTACACACACGCACACACACACACACACAAATTTATATTTCACTGATAAAGAAATAAAGGGAGACTAGTATAGATCTATTTCAAGCTATTTAGCTCTCATCAGCTAACCATACCCGTACTTGGATTCGAACTAGGGTTGCCTGCATGTTAGGCAGTTGTATTAACCTCTGAGCCACAAGTTCTCCTCCCTTCATCAGCTTGAGCCATGTGAGAGAGATTAAGTGTTTTTCTATCGAGAAAACAAGGAAAGCACAAAGCCAAAGACACCAGCCTGAAGATGATGAGTGAGACCTCATCGAATCATCGCCAAGATACTCTCAATCTTACACGGGAAGAGACCCGAATACGCCAAAACTTGCATACCTCTACCCTTGAACATATACAAAAACATATATATATTTGCTTTCTTCTCTTATCGTAGTTTTTTGTATGTATATTTTTCTTCAACCAGGAGTGGTACATGTGACAGTGTGACACAAGACAACATAATAATGTATTACGCATCTGTCATCTTTCTGGGCATGGCAGAGTGTTTCAAGATAGGGTATTGCTTGTCACATGAAGACTTATTTGGGTTTTAACTATAATGCAGGGAAAAAAATAATTTAAAAATAATAATTTTTTTTAAAAAAAGATGAACACGGAGCAACCCAAACTGTAACTGTGAAGGTATGAAGGGAGAATTTCTGGAACACTTCCTCACAGACACTCCTTAAATGTTCTTAAATGTTCCCAGGAGTGGGAAAGGTTTTGGAGAAGTCATTCATTTCCTCTATTTTTTAAAGCTGTATCACTAAGCAAGCACTTCCTTCCTTCCTGATCTGCAATATGATTTTGCTACAAGGGAAAGCTTCCCCTTGTCTCCCCCCCCCCCACATCTTATTCCATCCACATTTGCTAAGGACCTCAGATAGAGAGAAGTTTGAAAAGCTCTCTAGTGATCCATCCTGCAAAAAGGATTTCATCTTTTTTCCCCCTCTGCCATGTTTTCTCTGCCACCCACTTCTGCTTTACTATCCCTTCATCTCATCAAGGATCTTTCCATCTAGCTCAGGGGTCTTTCCATCTAGCTCAGGGGTCAGCAACCTGCGGCTCTGGAGCCGCATGTGGCTCTTTCATCCCTCTGTTGTGGCTCCTTGTTGCTGGTTGGCTAAACAATTGATAGGGCTTTTGGTTAGGACAGATAGAGGAAAAAGGACACCGCGCTAGGAGGAGACTCTATGGTGGGGGAAACGGAATTCCAGTTGCCTCCATAATTGAACGGGGGGCTTCCAGTTAGGATCTTTGTGGCTCTTTGAGTGCTTAAGTTTGCCGACCCCTGGCCTAGGCTGCCTCCTGCCAAGGAGTTCTGTAACATTTTTATTATTTGTTTGTTTGTTTGTTTGTTAAGCATATATGAGATAACAGGTAAAAGTATAAACATAATTTGAATACTTGAAAAGGATGTGAGTAAAAAGGGATATTAGGACAGGGATGGTAGGCACGCTGGTGTGCTTATGCACACCCCTTACAGACCTCTTAGGAACGGGGTGAGGTCAACAGTAGGCAGTTTAGGTTAAAGTTTTGGGGGTTTGGGGAAGAAATTACAGAGTCAGGTAGTGCATTCCAGGCATTGACCATTCAGTTGCTGAAGTCGTATTTTCTGAAGTTGGGTTTGGAGCAGTTTACCTTGAGTTTGTATCTATTATTTGCTCGTGTATTGTTGTGGTTGAAGCTGAAGTAGTCATTGACAGGTAGGACATTGTGGCAGATAATTTTATGTACTATGCTTAGGTCGGAATGAAGTTGGCGTAGTTGTCTAAGCCCAAAATTTCAAATCTGGTGGCATAAGGTATTTTATTGCGGTTAGAGGAATGGAGGACTCTCCTCATGAAATATCTCTGAACTATCTCGATTGTATTAATGTCTGATCTGCAGTGCGGGTTCCAGACAGATGAGCTGTATTCAAGAATAGGTCTAGCAAAGGTTTTGTATACTCTAGTTAGTAATACAATATTACCAGAGAAGAAGCTACGCAAGGTTAGGTTAACAATTCTTAATGCCTTTTTGGCAATGTTGTGACAGTTGGCTTTGGCACTTAGATCTTTATAAATGAGTACGCCAAGGTCCTTGACAAAGTGAGGGTCATCTACAAGGTCATGTCCACCTAATTTGTATTTTATGTTCTGATTTTGTTTGCCATTGTGCAAGACAGAGTATTTGTTGGTTGAGATTTGAAGTTGCCACTTGTTAGACCAATCTGACATACAGTCAAGGTCTTTTTGAAGGGTAGTTGCATTGTTGGTGGTGTTGAATAGTTTTACATCATCAGCGAAGAGAACATGGTGTCCATGACCTATCCTTGCACTTCATATCCATCTGCTTGATATAAGGGTTGATAGAGATCTGACTGATGGATCACATTTATGTCAGGCAGACTTTGTCTAGACTTGGAAGCTAGTCAGATTTGGGCTAGTTAGCAGGGGATCCCAGGGAATTAAACAGGTCTACACTGGAAGTATTAAAATGTATTGGAAGAGGGTAGTTACCAACACATTCAGTCATATTGTTCCCCCAAAATAGATGGTTGTTTCCATAAGATCCACCTAATTTTGAACTCCAGTGGCTAGGACTTTATTTTTACCTTCTAAAAGTTAAGGGCAGTGTCCTCTGTCTTCTTCTTTGTTTGATTGTCCCAATTATGCTGCAAGATAAGTTAGACTTGAAGGCAAAGCCATGACTAAACTAAGGGAGTGAACTTTACCCAAAATTCTGCCATTGCTGGGATCACCCTGACTTGTGAAATGAGCCCTAAAAGTTGGGATTAGCTAGACAACCTAATTTCCGCTGACCATGTTGCATCAACTCCATCTACAGTATGTGGTTGTTCAAAGAAACCCAGAAAATCAAGGTAGTTAAATAAACCTTTGATTATCTTAACCATGTGTAAGCATGTGAACACGGCCTCTGTTATTCTATCCCTTAACCATGGTAGCACAGGGCTTAGAATGCAGTTTTGCAATCTAACTCTGCCCACTGCCAGCAGTTCGATCCTGACTGGCTCAAGGTTCACTCAGCCTTCCCTCCTTCCAAGGTGGGTAAAATGAGGACCCAGATTGTTGCGGCCAATAGGCTGACTCTGTAAACTGCTTAGAGAGGGTTGTAAAACACTTTGAAGTGGTATATAAGTCTAAGTGCTATTGCTATCCCTACACTCTTATTCATACTATATTGTAGGATAAAATATGGTGTTCTTTTGGTTTCTTCTTAGTATGTTTTAGATACCCAGCCAACAGATTGCAAATCATGGTTTAGGCTTTAGGGTATTGTGTGAACTCAGGACATATTTGAAACTAAACAAATCATGGCTTAGTCTGTTGTGAGAACAAAACACACTTTTGATTAGCGGAAATCTAATCAGAATTGTGAAATTAGTCTAAACATTCCCCAGTTGTACATGTCCTCCCACAGGTACCATTTTGTGGAATGCCTTATAGATTGGTGGATAAATGCTGAGCTCCAAATGTAGCAGATTCAACAATCTCTGAGTGCCTTTGACTCACACCCTAATTTACATTCCATTCCTCCCATTTTCTTGTTCAATGCATAATAAATTTCATCTTTAATGGAACTCACTGCAAGATGTTTATGGCTTTGAAGGAACCACTGAGATGCTTCAAATTATCAACTCTAATGATCTTGAGGAACAGAAGAAGGCAAAGAAGCATTTGGTCAAGCGCGAGGAGATTTGCTCCTTGCGTAAAGTCATTTATGCCCTCAGAGCCAAAATGTCGCTACTCTTCCACTCTAAAGGAGATACATTTTTATTTATTTTTATTTTATTTATTTGTCAAGCATATATAAGATAACAGGTAAAACTATAAACATAATTTGAATACATGAAAAGAGTAAGAATAAAAAGGAATCGAACCAATAAATAAATAAATAAATAAATAAATAAATAAATAAATAAATAATAAGGTGTTCTGTTGTGAGCAGAGGAGTGGAGGACTCTCCTTGTAAAATATCTCTGGACTCTCTCAATTGTAAAAATGTCCGATATACAGTGCGGGTTCCAGACAGATGAGCTGTATTTAAGAACTGGTCTAGCAAATGTTTTGTGTGCCCACCAATACGGTTCCACATGCCACCTGTGGCGCAAGTGCCATAGATTTGCCATCATAGGCCTAGACATACCCAGCTCCTTCAACCCTTCGTCATACAATTTACCTTCCAGTCTTCTTTGTTGCACCCTGTCTAGGATCTCAGCAGCTTCTTTGAATCACGGTGAGCAGAACAATATATTGCTAGTGCAATATAAAGTGGTATTACCACTTCTATGATAAATGGAATTAAATGGGTTCACACATGATGGCACAAATTATAGGAATTCAATTTGGCAGAGTAATAGATGAATCACACATCATTGCCAGAGTCTGGATGAAGACAAATTTTCATTAATCCACCCAGGCACATTGTGTTCTGCTTAGGACACTTACATTAATTTATTGACAAAGCCTACAATGTTTTCCCATTTAGTAGAGCCAGCTTTTGAGTCATTCAGAAACCTTCCTCATTAGCCCTGGATCTTCCGGAGATATTTATTTACTCCCAGGGATTAAAATAACTCTCAGCTAATCTAGGTCAATCTTTCACAACCTGGCTACAGCACGATGAGTAATCCTGTAGGATGAGGAACATGGCATTTGTATCCACCACTTTCACAAATTTGGAGATTTAAATGGCTAAATTGGAGGGAGTTGATTTTTTTTTTTAATGAGAAATAAAACCTAGAAGACAAGAAATAATGTCCCCGTAACTGATAAAAAAAGAGGAGTAAATCACTTTTTTGTTTGTTTTATTGAACTGGACATCCTGGATGAAGAACGTAGTATCTCTCCTTGTCTGTTTGCTCTGCTCTGCAAGAGCAAATATTATATTTTGCTCACCTGGTTCTCATTTTTGGAGTCAGACGACTTCTTGATTAGATTCTCCTGCCTGCAACACAGCAGTATTTCAGTCGGCAGATTCTTTAAAAATACACGCAGGTATTTTATAGACTCCTGTATATGTGAAACGCGGTGGCTCAGTGGCTAAGACGTTGGTCACGAGAATACTGTAGACAGTGAAGAAAAGAAATCAATGGATCATCAAACAAATAACCAGTGGTGGGATTTAGCTGGTTATGTCCGGTTCGGGCGAATTGGTAGCGGCAACTGTGGTAGGCTCCGCCTACCCGCCCAGATGTAATGCGGTGCTATTTTGTCTTGTTTTGGAGGCTGTGCACACGCGTGGAAGGCATGCGCAGAAAGCTGAGCATACATGGAAGGCGTGCATGCTCACATAGGGAAGATAAGTGAATCCCACCTCTGCAAATAACCCTGAGTTCTCATTTGAGGCATCAATGTCCAGAGTCAAATGATCTTAAGCATTATATGAAATTCTAAATTTTTGGAGAAAACTGGGAAAAGTAGAAGGAAAGAAGGAAAAAATTGAGCAGCCGCAAGATGGATGCGCTCAATTGCAATGGTGATGAAGGCATCATTGGAAGATCTGAAAGACCATAGATTTATCTACCTGGTCTCTAAGAGTGGACAATAACTTGAGGGCACATCATTAATCATTTTTTTTTGAGCATATCGTTTAAACAGTTTAGCAATCTTTTTTAAATTTTTTTTTATTTTTAAACAAAACATAAATCCATCGTCCATTAAATTGCAGACAGTGTGTGGTCAATTACAAGTCTTTTGTGCTTCGTCACCATATTCATAACTTACTAATTATCCAATTTCTCATATTATCAGTCTAATAAATATCTTTGTAATATTATCCTCATTAGTCATTTCTTTAACTATGGCTTTCTCGTCTTATAAAAAATATTTTCAAATATTATATTATAACATCCATTTCATATTTCATTTCCATGTTTTATTATCAAGCCATTGATAAAATAAATCCCATATCTTATAGTATTGTTTATCTTCTTGTTCTCTAAGTTCAAATGTCAATTTGCTCATTTCAGCACATTCCATAATTTTCTTAAAAACTTCATCTTGCGTTGGTATTTTCTCATTTTTCCAGTTTTTAGCAAACACAATTCTAGCCGCTGTTAATACATTCACAATCAAATATCTCAATTCTCTATTGTATGTTTCTGGCACAATCCCTAATAAAAAAAAATCTCTCGTTTAAAGTCTATGTGTTTTTTTATCATTTTTTCCAACCACGTATGGATTTTAGTCCAGTATCTTTTGGTTTCTACACATGTCCACCACATATGGTAGAATGAGCCTGGTATCTGATAACATTTCCAACGCTTTTCAGATTTGTTCTTGAACATTCTGACTATTCTCGTCGTGGGTAGATGCCACCTGTAAAACATCTTATACAAATTTTCTTTATATGCAGTTGACATTGTCATTTTATAATTTGTGACCACAATTTTTGCCATTTCTCTAAGTCAATTCCATGTTCAAAATTCCCCCCCCCCCAAGCAATCATTGTTTCTTTAACTTCTTCTTCCAGTTTAACCTCTAGTAAATATCATACAATTTTTTAATATAAAACAAATAAACATTTTAACATCAATCATCCCTCTCCTGTGACATCTCGGTGTTGACTTCAACTTTTCTTTTTGTTCTTCTTGTTCCAACAGTTTCTTCTATTTTAATCATCATCCAATCCACTGTAAAAATTCATTCCTGTAGTCATATTCTTACTATCAAATTTTTATACGTAGTTATAAAATTAATCATTTATATCTCTTTTCCAACTAACAATAAAAATAACTCCATGTTCTAAAATATTCTGATACTCTGATCTTTAATCAACAAGGTTAATCAATTCATTTCTGCACAATCTAAAATCTTTTTTATTACTTCATCTTCCACAGGTATTTTCTCTTGTTTCCAGTTTTGAGCATAAACAATTCTTCAAGCTGTTATTACATGTATAATCCAATAAATATATTCCTTTTTAAATTTTATCTGGTAGGCTATCCAATAGGAACAACTCTGGTTTAAATTCAATACGTATTTGTGTCATTTCTCCCAGCCAAATTTTAATTTTATTCCAATAATTTTTTGCTCCAGAATATGTCCTCCACATATGATAATAAGATCCTGGTAGTTGGTGACATGTCCAACATTTCACTGATTTATCTTTAAACATTTTTGCTAACTTCTCTTGTAGCATATGCCATCTATAAAACTTTTTATACTGGTGAGCAATCTATAGATTTATTTATTTTATTTATTTATTTATTTATTAAATTTATATACCGCCCTACTCCCGGACGGGACTCAGGGCGGTGAACAGCCAGAATAAGATATAATAAATACAAAAGTTAAAAAAATCATTAAAAACAAATTAAATAATTTGGCTCAACAGTTTAAAAGTCCAATTATGATTATAAAATTTAAAACCCAAAAAAGGAGGTTAAGCCAGCCCAGCTTGTTCAAATAAAAATGTTTTCAAGGCGTGGCGAAAAGTACCCAGGTCATGTAAGTTCCTTAACTCGGGGGGGAGCTCGTTCCAGATGGTAGGTGCCCCCACAGAGAAGGCTCTCCCCCTGGGGGCCACAGTCGACACTGTTTGACCGACGGCACCCTAAGGAAACCCTCTCTATGGGAGCGGACTGGTCGGTGAGAGGCTGTTTGTGGCAGAATCTAATAACCTGGCTTTGCCAACCAATGAACCCAGAGCTTGATTGAAAACTTCCAGTCAAAGTCAAACAAATATTCTGAATTAATGAATATTCTCTGTCTTCCTATTAAGGTTGGGTTTTTTTGTTTTTTTTTGGTTCTCTCTGTTTACAGAGGCCCACCCAGCAGCCTCTTTTGAGGGCTGATTGAGAGGAGACCTTGATTCCTCCTCCACCACCACCTCAATCTGCTTGCTTTCCAATGCATGCCGTCCTATTTAGCCACGTTTTCTAAGCTGCACACATATGTGCTAGCCGCAAGTGCGAACAAAGAGCATGTGTCAATGGTGCATGCTCACATTTTCGGTTCACGGCAAACCGGTGGTAAAATTATGTCAAAGCCACCTCTGTTTTCAAGGTAATGCTCCTTATTATTGGGTTTAACAATATCTGGCAATTTTTCAGGTTTCATTCTGTGACTGGTCAAAAATAGCAATAGCCATTGCACTTAGACTTATATACTGCTTCACGGTGCTTTTACAGCCGGTTTACAGAGTCAGCATATCAACAATCTGGGTCCTCATTTTACCGACCTCACGAGGATGGAAGGCTGAGACAACCTTGAGCCGGTCAGGATCGAACTGCTAACGGTAGGCAGAATTAGCTGCAATACTGCATTCCAACCACTGTGCCACCATGGCTATCGAAGTCTTGATTTTTAAAGCTTGCAGCATATTTCATCTTTCATTTGTTGAGAAACGTTGTGGAATTGCAAAGGAGGTTATTAACGGTTTCTGGTCAGGGGTGGGCTTCAAAAATTTTAGTAGGAGAGGCTTTCCTCGAGCCTCCAGGAGGGCAAAAAAAAAGCCTCCCCAGGCTCCAGGGGCCTTCTGGAGGCCAGAAACAGGCCTGTTTCTGGTCTTCCCAAACTTCCAGTAGGCCAATTTTTCGCCCTCCCTGAGCCTCTATGCACGCCATGCACTTACTTGCACCCAAAATGGGCCACATGGGGATTCCTGGGAGGAGTGGGGTGGGGTGGGGTGGGAGGGGCCAGCTAGGAGTGGGATTTGGGGGTTCTCCGAACTGCACAGAATCTCAGCTAGATGTTCTCCCGAACCCCCGCAAACCCCCAGCAGCCCACCTCCGCTTATATACCACTTCACAGTGTTTTACAGCCCTCTCTAAGCGGTTTACAGAGTCAACCTGTTGTCCCCCAACAATCTGGGTCCTCGTGTTACCCACCTCACAAGGATGGAAGGCTGAGTCAACCTTGAGCCGGTGAGGATTGAACAGCTGGCAGTGGGCAGAATTCACTGCAATACCGCATTCTAACCACTATGCCACCATGGCTATCAAAGTCTCGATTTTAAAGCTCACAGCATGTTTCATCTTTCATTTGTTGAGAAATCGTGTGGATTTGCAAAGGAGGTGAATAATGGTTTCTGGGGTCCCCCAGATCCTTCCTCGGGATCCTTACAGTGTGGATTAAGGAGAGACGAACATTTTTTTTAAAAAACCCCAAAAAACCTGGATTTCAGGGTTCAAACTCACTTCTTTTGAATAAAAGTTCTTTCTCGTGCATTAGCAATGCAGGCGATGACTATGCCATGTGTGTGCTTGCTTTTCGACCATCGATGGAAGCCCCCTTTGCTTCTTTCAATGAAAAAGGTTTTGTCGGATGCAGGTAAGCCCCATCTGTGCCTGTGAAGCACACATTCCCCCTGACAGCAATTATTACATTTTGGCCTTTCTAACCCCAAAGAGCCTTGGGATGAGACAGTTCTTTCTCTCTCTCTACCTCCCTCTCCCTATTCCTTCCCTCCCCCTCCTGCCCCTCCTCAGCTTTGGGATCCATCCAGACTGGGCTGTTCTCTATGATTGATTCTAATTTGGCCAGATGTTTCCTTGGCTTGAATCCAGCAGTTTGAGCTTAACCAAGCATCCTGTCTCTGCTGCTAGAGAAGGTTAGCATGTGTGCTTCAGTGCCAGCTGGAAGCTCGGGTGGCTGCCCCTGAGACCATCATCCTGCGCCCATTTTAGAGTGCCTAAAGGAAGTCAGCCAAAAAAATCAGGAATTATATGGATTTGACCTATAAACTGGAGAGCTCCATGATTTCTGAGGTTCCCCTGTAGTTGATCTGTTAGATTTCAGTTGTAACTTAGTAGTTTTCTACCTTGGAAGGTTTTATAAATTCTGGGTTTAGACCTTTAGTGGGTTGGGTCTTTTTTTAAAAAATGGACTATCCTCCATAATTCCCCCTTGGACCGCTACTGCTATTGCTTCTGGTTTCCATTTTATTTCTACAGTTTTCATTTTTGGTTTTGGCATTCTGGGTGTTGTGGCCCATCAGCAGCCTGGGCAGCTAGTAGCTGATTCCGACAGCGAGGAAGCTGGTGTGGTGCTGCGCCAGCAGCCTGTGCAGCTGGCACTCGAGTCAGACAATGAGGAGGCTGGAGAAGATGTGGTGCCAGAGGCAGGGATTCAGCCAGGGCCTTCAGAACCTCCAGAAGCTCCCTTAAGTGAAGAGGACGAAGAGGAGGAGCCTCTTCTCGATGCATGAGCGCGCAGAGCTGTTAAAAGGCAGGAGTGGCTCCTCAGGAGAAAGTCTCCTCAAGAGTAAGGCTTGGGGCTAATTGGCCACTCCCCTAGCCTATTTAAGGAAGGACGCCGACTGATGCAATTTGCAGGAAACAACTTTGTTCATATTCCTTCGCATCTTGATTCCAGAAACGTTTGATTCGGCTCTTGTTTCTCTCTTGTCAGTTTTCCTGCAAATTGCTTCTGGGCATTCTGCCAACCACAGTAAATTACGGTTATCTGAAATACTGTGCCTCAGAATTGTGTTATTATTCTTTGGATTCTTGTCAGCTGTTAATGAAGTTAAATTAACAGCCCTTGTTCAGAAAAGACTGTTTTAAACTGTACTTGTGTTCGAACGACTACTAAGAAAGCTCATTAGTAGTCCTTAATTTAAAAACTAAGGTTTGTACAGACTCTGTGTGTGCTGCGTTCTTTGGGGTCTGTAGCTGGGGCAGAACACTGGGTCCAACTTTGGACTAGGACAGTGAGGATCCAAAAGCAATTTATTAGGATATTCAGAGTGATATTAAAGAGTTTGCTCAGATCAGGGGTGAGTTCTACTTACCTTTACTATTGGTTTGCAACGGGAGCACACAAGCGTGTTCGCTTTGCTCGCATGGGTGCGTGCTTCTGTGCATTCTTTCTGAAATTGTGAAGCATATCATGATAGCGCTCTCACATCATGACTCATGGCCCATCAGGGCTTGAAGAGATGACATGGGTGAAGGATAGTCTTCCTTCTCTCAAATCTATCCCTATCAATATAAATCCATGGGGACCACTGTTGTAGGTACTACAGGAGATATTCCTTGCTTGCCTTCATATTATTATAGCATATAGTAAGAAATCATTTTCTAAAAATGGCCCAAGTTTCAGAAGGTCATGAAGTCTTACAAGGTGTTGGTTTTTCTAACCTACATCATTTCAAGTAGATTTTTGGGGGGGCAGAATTTAACAATTAAACAAAATACCTTTAACTGAAGGCTCCAGTGGACATCACTGGGGAAGCAACATGTTAATGTATCTACAGATGACAACTTCTGGCTGCTAAAATGGCCCACAAAAGCTTCCCATGAGAACACATAGATGTCAGGGTTCGAAGTAATACCCCAAACAAACCTGACAATAGCACCACAGACTGCACAGAAAGCTGAGGGTCTAAATACCTCCAATCCCATGTTCTTAGCTGTCTAATCCTCTTGGTTGCTCTTCTCTGCACTTTTTCTAGAGTCTCAACATCTTTTTTATAGTGTGGCAACCAAATCTGGAGGCAGTATTCTAGGTGCGGTCTTACTAAGCCTTTATAGAGTGGTATTAGTACCTCACTTGATCTTGATTGTATCCCTCTGTTAATGCCATTTAGGATTGCTGCCGCCAAAATCTCAATCCATTCTGAAATTACTGCTCCTGGAATTTCCACTCTACAAGACTGTAGGGCATTTATATGGAAAGCTTTGTCAATCAATTGTTTTCTGGTTTTATTTTGTTTACTAGTAAAAGGCTGAACCAGGATCTGAACCAAGGGTCGCGGTGGCGCAGTGGTTAAAGTGCAGTACTGCAGGCTACTTCTGCTAACCACCAGCTGCCAGCAGTTTGACAGATCGAATCTCACCAAGCTCAAGATTGACTCAGCCTTCCATCCTTCCGAGGTAGGTAAAATGAGGACCCAGATTGTTGGGGGCAAGAGGCTGACTCTGTAAACTGCTTAGAGAGGGCTGTAAAGCACTGTGAAGCGGTAAATAAGTCTAAGTGCTATTGCTATCTTCCTTCCTTCCTTCCTTCCTTCCTTCCTTCCTTCCTTCCTTCCTTCCTTCCTTCCTTCCTTCCTTCCTGTTAGAATGCAGTATTGCAGGCTAATTCTGCTGCCTGCCAGGAGTTCAATCCTGACTGGCTCAAGGTTTACTCAGCCTTCCATCCTTCCGAGGTGGGTGAAATGAGGACCCAGATTGTTGGAGGCAAGAGGCTGACTCTGTAAACTGCTTAGAGAGGGCTGTAAAGCACTGTGAAGCGGTAAATAAGTCTAAGTGCTATTGCTATCTTCCTTCCTTCCTTCCTTCCTTCCTTCCTTCCTTCCTTCCTTCCTTCCTTCCTTCCTTCCTTCCTTCCTTCCTGTTAGAATGCAGTATTGCAGGCTAATTCTGCTGCCTGCCAGGAGTTCAATCCTGACTGGCTCAAGGTTTACTCAGCCTTCCATCCTTCCGAGGTGGGTGAAATGAGGACCCAGATTGTTGGAGGCAAGAGGCTGACTCTGTAAACTGCTTAGAGAGGGCTGTAAAGCACTGTGAAGCGGTAAATAAGTCTAAGTGCTATTGCTATCTTCCTTCCTTCCTTCCTTCCTTCCTTCCTTCCTTCCTTCCTTCCTTCCTTCCTTCCTTCCTTCCTTCCTTCCTTCCTTCCTTCCTGTTAGAATGCAGTATTGCAGGCTAATTCTGCTGCCTGCCAGGAGTTCAATCCTGACTGGCTCAAGGTTTACTCAGCCTTCCATCCTTCCGAGGTGGGTGAAATGAGGACCCAGATTGTTGGAGGCAAGAGGCTGACTCTGTAAACTGCTTAGAGAGGGCTATAAAGCACTGTGAAGCGGTAAATAAGTCTAAGTGCTATTGCTATCTTCCTTCCTTCCTTCCTTCCTTCCTTCCTTCCTTCCTTCCTTCCTTCCTTCCTTCCTTCCTTCCTTCCTTCCTTCCTTCCTTCCTGTTAGAATGCAGTATTGCAGGCTAATTCTGCTGCCTGCCAGGAATTCAATCCTGACTGGCTGAAGGTTGACTCAGCCTTCCATCCTTCCGAGGTGGGTGAAATGAGGAGCCAGATTCTTGGGGGCAAGAGGCTGACTTTGTGAACTGCTTAGAGAGGGCTGTAAAGCACTGTGAAGCGGTATATAAATCTAAGTGCTATTGCTATTGTTATTATGGATGCCTTACTCTATGGAAAGAAAGCACCTCCACTGATACTTCCTAATGAGACAGCAGCCCTTTTGACCTCTGCCTGGTATCTGACCCTGCTCCTATTTTCACCCATCCTGCACCACCTTCACTCTCAAACCCAGACCAGAGGTAGAGAACCACCCCAAAGGCTGCACCTTTCCCTGGGTTATGTTTGTCTCTGCTAAAGAGCAGTTCATATTTGGCAGGGCTTTAAATAGCTTGGCTCATGGGCCATAAATACTAACACACCTAAATTACAATCTGCACCCAGGCCACAGCAAAATGCAGGAAGTATTTTTGTATGGCTAAAGATATCCTTCAAGCTGAAGAATTCCAAAACAGCCCAGGAGTTACAAACCTAGAATCCAGAATAAGTAGCCGTTAGTTCGTGATGGATAAAATTCATAGGAAACTCGTCCAATTTATTAGAACCCACCCCATAAATGTTGGGTAAGGAGAACTTCCTACACAGGGTTTGTAGGAAGTAGTAGTAGGAAGTGGTTGAAGGAAGTAGTTGAAGGAAGTTGTTGAAGGAAGTCCCCATAAATGTTGGGTAAGGAGAACTTCCTACACAGGATTTGTAGGAAGTAGTAGTAGGAAGTGGTTGAGGGAAGTCCTTGTAAGAAGTGGTTAAAGGGGGACGGTTGAAGGAAGTGTTGTAGGAAGTGGTTACCAGGTCATCCCATGGGACTATGGCTAGGCACAACCAGAAATTTACCATTTGTTTGAGACTGAGGCCTGCCCTCTGCCCATGAGTTGTGTGCTATGAGAATGCCACTACTGACTCACGTGTGGGACCGCCGTGGAATAAGCCTTGCTTGCTACAAAGCTCAAAGTCTACCGAGCAGTAGTGCTAACTACCCTGATGTAGGCCAATGAGACCTGGACTGTATACAGGAGGCAGCTAAGCAATTGAACCACTCCCACACAACCTTTCTTCTGAGGATCCGGTGCAGTGGTGGCTTGCCCACGGTTTGGACCGGTTTGCAAGAAACGGTAGTAAAACCTTTGGAAGGCTCCACCCACTGACCTGGATGTCATCATAGGTGATCCGTGCATGTGCAGAAGAGCGCCTGCAGGCGCGATGAGAACCGGTAGTAAAGATAAGTAGAACCTACACCCTGATCCGGTGGCAGGACAAGGTGCCAGATGCAGAGGTCCTCTCCGGAGCAGGCCTGCCATCAGTTGACACCCTGATGATGAAAACCCAGACAGATACGCTGGGCAGGCCATGTTGTAAGGATGCCAGACCACTGCATCCCCAAGCAGCTCCTCTATGGTGAGCTGTCTCAAGGAAAAGCGATCGCACGGGGGACAAAGGAGGCGATACAAAGACATGCTGAAGGCCTCTCTCAAGTCCCTGGATATCGACACTGCCTCCTGGGAAATCCTGGCACAAGATCAATCGACATGGCGCACACTGATCCACCAAGGCTGCCAGACATCTGAAGACAGAAGGACAACCACAGCACAAGAGAAGCGAGCCCTCCGCAAAGCCAGGGCTACAAATGCTGCAACAGTGGTACCCACACATGTCTACCCAACATGTGTGGTAGAGCATCCCATGCCCGTATAAGCCTTACCAGCCATCTGCAGACACACCATGGACGGCCCACGGCTGGTTAGATGTCAAGGTCCTCTTTGAAAACGATGGACGAACATCATGAGAGTGCAAAAAGTGGACAGGACCAGGAGAAAGAAAACAGCAGGACAATTTAAGATCTGATTTAATTCCCATTACATTACATTACATCTCCAAAATCCAGTTAAGATTATGACACATAATTTGCCGTTTCCTCCTTTCGTCACAACAAAAATAATAATTTTACAGCAATTTAGAGGTATCTGGCCCATGTCTGAGGATTGGACGTGGCACAGGAAGACATTTGAAGCGAAGTCTGCTTCTTAGAAGTATCTGCTCTGTTCTTCTCACATCGCTATTCCTTTTTGATGCTTTGGGGAACACCATTCATCATGTTTCACTCTGCTTTCTTTCTCCACTGCTATGGAAGTTACTACACCAAAGAAAAACTGAGAAGAACATGGGTAAGAGTCATGATACCTTTGGCTGCCCCCAACTCTACTATCGGGGTGGCATTCACTTACCTTCGTTACCGGTTTGCAAATGTGAGCGCGCAGAGCTGGGGTGGGTTCTACTTAGCTTTACTACTGGTTCGTAATAGGGCCATGCGCACGGGCTCACTTCGCTCGTGTGCTTGCTTGCTCGCTCTTCTGTGCAAGCACAGAAGAGTTCTGATGATGTCGGGATCAGTGGGCGGAGCCTCCCGCCGGTTTTACTACTGGTTCTATAGAACCGGTGCGAACCGGGGTTAACCCACACTGGCGCATGCACAGAGGGTCAAAAATGGGACGTGATGATGTCCGGGCGGGTAGGTGGAGCCTCTCGCCACCGAAACTACTCAATCGTGTGAGCCTGATAGAACCAGCTGAATTTCACCACTGTTTACTGTGGATTACATTTTCCTAGTTCTGGGAGCTACAGGGTGAGATTAGATTATTGCAACAGAAGGCAAGACAAAAAACAATGGATGGAAATGAATCAAGGAGGGAAACAACCCAGAACTCAGGAGAAATTTCCTAACAGTGAGAACAGTTAATCAGTGGAATGGCTTGCCTCCAGAAGTTGTGGATGTTCCATCACTGGAAGCTTTTAAAAAGAGATTGGACAGCCAATTGTCTGGAATAGTATAGGGTTGGACTAGAAGACCTCCAAGATCTCTTCTAACTCCTATTCTGTTAACTTTGGTTAACATGTATTTTTGGAGCCATAGGTTGAGACAGGTCCTTCAGCCTCCACCCCAGCCCACAATCATTCTTTTCTATGCATCTTAGTTACAGAGTTTCTTTAGTCAGCTTTATTGAGAAGAAAAAAAAAACAGTTTCAGAAATTCCAGCAAGTGAAATTTCCCATCTAAAATTCAATTATTTCTCAAAGTTTGTTAGAGCAAAGCCCTCTTTGCCCTTTACCTTCCCATTGGCTTTTCGGTGAAGTACTAGGACTCTTTCAGCCAGCAGTTTACAATATTGTCTCCTAAATTGTTTTGAACTGTGTTTAGGATTCCTAGAAACCCCATCATCTGCTATCTTTTGATTATGACAGTGTTTCCCAAAGCGGGGTATGTGTACCCCCAGGGGTATGGGAAGAGTTTGGTGGGGGTACGCGTTGCACCAGAGTTTAGTGGGGATCACGTGGGAATATCCACTGAACCGTGCTTAGCTGCGCCCACAGAACAAAGAAAGAAATAGGCGCGTATTGCAGTTTTTACATGGGAACTGGGAAACTGGGAAATGGGAACAAAATAACATTCGTTTATTTTGTGTATGTACCAAAAAAAAGAAAAAATAAATATATTTTGATTTTTATTAAAGCATATGTTTTTTATGAGGGGTACTCAGCGTTACAAAATTATAGAAGGGGTACACATATGTCAAAAGTTTGGGAAACACTGGAGTATGAAGCATTTTAATGAAGAATCAGGCTCATTGGTCACACTGTTTAAGGTTACAAGAAGTAGCATTTTTGAAGGGCTAGGCATGGTCAATTTAGGCGATGTGTCAACGATCCAAGAAGCTGGGATTAAAACCCTCACTCGCTGCTCAACCTTAGCAGGCTGTGTGTGCAGGATGTGCTGAATGGTCACTCAATCTCCCCCAGCCTTCTCTGTGGAAGCTAGGAAGAGTAAAACCAAGGCTGCCAGCCAAACAATTTGGACATCCTGAATAATGTAATGCCAGCCCATGAAAGCCTCTGGATTGATAAGGAGAGGAATTCACCAGGCTATATTATTGAAGGACAGCCAATGAATGAGGTTCTACTTCCAATTCAGTACTTATCCTTAGGATAGGATTGGGGTGGGGTGGGAAGCAGATCTCTGCAGATCTCTTCTATCCTAGTGGACAACCATTTAGATATGAGCCACCAGTGTGCAGCAGCTGCCAAAAATGCCAACACAGTTCTGGGCTGTATAAACAGAGGGATAGAATCAAGATCATGTGAAGCCTTAATACCACTTTATAAGGCCTTGGTAAGGCCACACTTGGAATATTGTATTCAGTTTTGGTCGCCACGATGTAAAAAAGATGTTGAGACTCTAGAAAGAGTGCAGAGAAGAGCAACAGAGATGATTAGGGGACTGGAGGCTAAAACATATGAAGAACAGTTGCAGGAACTGGGTCTGTCTAGTTTAATGAAAAGAAGGACCAGGGGAGACATGATAGCAGTCTTCCAATATCTCAGGGGCTGCCCCAAAGAAGAGGGAGTCAAGCTATTCTCCAAAGCACCTGAGGGTAGAACAAGAAGCAACGGATGGAAATTAATCAAGGAGAGAAGCAACCTAGAACTAAGGAGAAATTTCCTGACAGTTAGAACAATTAATCAGTGGAACAGCTTGCCTCTAGAAGTTGTCAATGTTCCAACATGGGAAGTTTTTAAGAAGATGTTGGATAACCATTTGTCTGAAGTGATGTAGGGTTTCCTGCTTAATCAGGGGGTTGGACTAGAAGACCTCCAAGGTCCCTTCTAACTCTGTTATTCTGTTATTCTTGGGGGAAAAGATGGAGTTGTAGGAGAAGAAGAGGCAGAGCCTAGAAGTCAAGAGAGTTATCAGTCTGGAGTCATTAAGTTAACACAAGCGATCCAAATTCACCCCACCCTTGAATTCCATTGACTCTTATCTAGTGCCAAATTAATGTTACCATTAGTTGAATAGATTCCTGCGTATCGGCTTTGGGACTAGAATTTAATGTATGATCCTGAATATTTGTGCCTGACAGGAGGATCAGTATAGAAATCCAACGAATAATATAATTTATTTATTTATAATAAATGAAAACTTAAGAATAACTGAAAGGACAGCCAGGTTTGTTCATTTTGTTAAAAGCAACAGTGTGAGCAGTTGTCCTATCTATAGTAGCGGCCAAAATTGTGGAAACCTTTTGGGAAAAGTGTATTTTTGAGGTTTGATGGCTAACAACACCATTTTTTGGGGGGGAGTTTCAAGATAATCCTGTTCCACTGCTGGAACGGCCTGGGAATAGCTTAGACTTAACCCAATTGAAAATCGATGGAGCCGACTCAAGAAACTGGTTAGTCAGAAGCGACCCAGCAACAAAACCCAGTTAATAGAAGCCATCATTCAATCTTGGCTTCACATTATAACAGCTGCAGAACTAAAAGACTTGGTTCACTCCATGGAAAGACTTTGTAAGGCCGTCATTCATGCTAAAGGTTACCCAACTAAGTATTAACTGACATAGGGATCATTTTTGTATATCTCGTTTTTTCTAGGTGTTTCACTTTTCTTCGTTATACTGTAACTGCTATTCTAATAACAAATCCTTCATAAAATTTATTGCATGACTTTCTTGATTAAATTATCTTTCCATGGATATATAATTTTAGGGTACTACTCAAAAAAAAAAGTGGTGTTATTACCTAGCTTTAGAAAAATACACTTTTCCCAAAAAGTTTCCACAATTTTGGCCATTATTGTGTCATGTCTTTATCAAAACTTCTCCAAGTGGATGCCCATTAGATGTTGGGGAGTTGGGAATCCCTCGGCTACAGAATCTGAAGGGTTTAACTTGGCAAAAGCTCTTCAGTCTTTAATCAACAGTCATTTCTCTGTGACACTGGAATCGTTTTCTAGATGGCCCCGTAAAAAGCGATGATGAACATCGATGCAGAAGAAACCAAGTCCCTCACTCTTCACTTTTTGTTGTCTTTGGCTTTGGTGATTTCTGAATATGCCATTTCTGAACATAAAAAGTGGTGGCTAACCATGCTGGATTCTGATGAAGCCTGCCCTTGGTAAACATTTATTTCTGGGGCATGAAATGACTTTCACAGGCAGCTCACCCCTGTTTCAAATAAATTCTCCGACAACTTGACCTGCCCAGCAAGAGAAGTGGGCTTTGTGATTCATGAAAAGGAAATGGGCAAGTCCTGTTCACCACAGCCAGGGACTGAAAGAAAAATGGTTGTTTTTTTGGCTGAACTAAACCACAAAGAGCCAGAAGCTTCATAGGTTTGCTTTGCTTCCCCTCAGCACCTTTTCCATCCCCCTCATCCAGAGGGCAAAGGAGCTGCTATTTCTGTGTCACGGGGTAGAAAAATATTTTCTATAGCGTGTCACAGACAACGGAGCATTTACTGACATTCCTTTCTCCTCTTCAGGCCTCTGGATTTCCTCCTTTCCTTCTGCAGGATTTTGAGATGAGGTGCTATCAGCCCCAGTGGATTCCATGAGGGGGGCATTTGAGAAGTTTCTGAACATCTACAATGTGATAGTTTTCCATAACACACTTGCTGTTCCATAGGCACCCAGTAATTGATGCACAGAAGACCCACCATTCTTAGACCAAGAACTTAAGACCAAGAACATATCTTGCACAGTTGGCAGAAGAAGAAGACCCACATATGGTCTTGACAAACCATCACCGTATAATTCCATATTTTTAATCCGGTTTTGTTATGTAAATAGGCACCAGTCTGAACCTTCTGACAAAAAAAAAAAAAGAAACAAGAGGACCATTTGAAAGAGATGTCCTATGGTCCATAACTGAATCAATAACACTTATGGATTATAATGTCCATGGAGAATTGTCCCAGGAAACCCAAGAAACTCCAGTACTGGTCCCCCAGTTCCAAGGATCCAGATAAGTATCTTTGACAAAACATCTTGATATTTCAGCTTCCATCCTTGCTATTTTCAGATAATATTGGAAAAAGCTTATTGCTGAGAACTCCAGAAAAGTATTGCTAAACACTGCTAGATGATATTATTTCATAAAGACAGTTACCCAAAGGTCTGTTTAAATTATAAGCTTTTATACAACTCCAGATGTAACTGAATATTTTCGATACAGACCTTCCCAACTTTACTTTCCAATGGCTGAATCTGAAAGCTTTTATATGGCAAATGTGTGTTCTACTGCTGAGGTTCTTTCCTCCCAAAATATATTATAGGCTAGTCTTTCCCAATTTCATGCCTTCCAGCTGAGTTGTATTATGCCCCCCTATTCTCAGCAGCATACTAGGTGGTACAAAGTACTTACTGAAGTTAAGTCCTGACTAATGTGCTGCAGGAAACAGCTTTGACCCTCTATTTTTCTAGGTTGTTTTTATTTAAAAAAATATATATTAATGACCTAGATAAGGGGATGGAAAGGATGCTTATCAGATTTGGGTGGAAGAGTGAAACAGCCAGATACTTTAAAACAGGGGTTTCCAACCTTGGCAACTTTAAGACTTGTGGACTTCAACTCCCAGAGTTCCTCAGCCACCTCAGCCACCTGAGGAACTCTGGGAGTTGAAGTCCACAAGTCTTAAAGTTGCCAAGCTTGGAGACCCCTGCTTTAAAAGACAAAAATAAAATCCATTGCAATAGTTGGAAAGAAGGGCTGGTTAAAGGACTTCTAACAGAAATCCAATGCACAGGAAACAGGACCCCTCCTTTGATAATAGAACAGAATAACAGAGTTGAAAGGGACCTTGGAGGTCTTCTAGTCCAACCCCCTGCTAAGGCAGGAAACCCTACACCACTTCAGACAAAGGGTTATCCAGCCTCTTCTTAAAAACTTCCAGTGTTGGCGCATTTATAGCCATTGTGAAGGTGATCTTGAAATAGTAGTTGATTGCAAACTGAATATGAGGTCTGCAACAATGAGGTTGCACATCTTATCTGTCAAAACATGGTTTTCCAATCCTGGGACATCAAGTTTCCACTTGATTCTGCTTTGTTCAGATCTGTCTTGGAATGTGTATTTGGTTCTGGGACTCAAAAGAGTCCACAAACAGAAACAGATTCATGGAAAGTTCACCTGGTTATCTATGGGACCGCCTACTACCACAAATTACCTCCCACTGGCCGGTGCGCTTTCATAGAGATGGGCTCCTCCGGGTGCCATCGGCCAAACAGTGTCGACTGGTAGTCCCTAAGGGGAGAGCCTTCTCTGTGGGGGCACCTACTATCTGGAATGAGCTCCCCCCAGAGATACGTAGGATCCCGGATCTGTGCACCTTCCGCTGCGCTCTCAAGACCTTTTTATTTCATCAAACTGGCCTGGCCTAATCTTTTCCCTTTTTCTTTTAAAATGTAAATTTTAAATCTGTTTTTAAATTACAGGGGTTTTTACATTTGTCTTGGGCCAAAACTGTTTAATTTGGTTTTATTCTGTTTTTAAATTTTGTATATATGTATTTTACTTCATGGCTGTTCACTGCCCTGAGTCCTTCGGGAGTAGGGCGGTATATAAATCTAATAAACACTAAACACACCAGGGAATTAGAAACTAAATCCTATGAAAGGAAAATGAAATAAGAAAATATTTCATCTTCAGAAGAAGACTTGGAGATGATAACAGTATTCAAATATCACATAAATATGGCTGATAGTTGTAGGAAGGACAGTCCCCTCCATCTATAGCGTGAACTGGTTTGCTCAATTCTTCCATTTCCCTGTACTTTTTCTCCTTTTTCTATTGCTTGTCGATCGAAAGGTTGGCAGTTCAGCGGTTCGAATCCCTAGTGCCGTGTAATGGGGTGAGCTCCCGTTACTTGTCCCAGCTTCTGTCAACCTAGCAGTTCGAAAGCACATAAAAAATGCAAGTAGAAAAATAGGGACCACCTTTGGTGGGAAGGTAACAGCGTTCTGTGCGCCTTTGGTGTTTAGTCATGCCGGCCACATGACCACGGAGATGTCTTCAGACAGCGCTGGCTCTTCGGCTTTGAAACTGAGATCAGCACCGCCCCCTAGAGTCAGGAACGACTAGCACGTAAGTGCGAGGGGAACCTTTACCTTTATCTTTTACCTTATATTTCTTTTCTTGTATCAAGTCCCACATCTAATATGGTAAAAACGCCCAAGGAAAGCTGAACATTTGGGAAAGCTGATAAATGGCTTCCAGTTCAAAGATAATAAATATCTTTATGGAGGAGTTGGCATATTTATGAAAATTCCAAGCCACCACATCAGTCAAACCGGGATCTGGGAAGCCTTTTATGCCACAAGAACAAGACAATATAGATCAGAGGTCTTCAAACTTGGCCGTTTTAAGACTTGTGGACTTCAACTCCCAGAATTCTCCAGCATGGCTGGAGAATTCTGGGAGTTGAAGTCCACAAGTCTTAAAGCGGCCAAGTTTGAAGACCTCTGATATAGATAATATAAGAAGCAGACCAAGTAGCTGCTGAGAAACTTGGTCTCTTCTCACTTTATCATTTTGACACAGGGTACAGTGGGACATGTACTTTTTGGAACACAATGAGAGTGCGTGTGTATTTGTGTGTGTGTGTGTGTGTTTTCCCTTGAGGATACAATTTGGAGCAAGGCATTAATTATCTAGGTCCTTTTGCACTATAATTGTAGATGATTTCACCAGACGTATTTAATTTGTGGTCTGGACTAATTTAACCTGGCTGAAAATATCTACTAGCCACACCCCTGTGTGTACTACGTTTGACCATTGGGTCAATATATTATATTCAGAAGATCCTGCTGCATCATAAAATGATAACAGATTGTTTTTTTATGCATACTTCCTTGCAGGATGAATAGCCCCACCACCCCCAACAGAGGTGAGTTTCAAATTTTTTTACTATCGGTTCTGTGGGCATGGCTTTGTGGGTGTGGCTTTGTGGGCGTGGCAGGGGAAGGATACGGCAAAATCCCCAGTTCCTCCCGATCAGCTAGGACTCGGGAGGCAGAGAATAGATGGGAGCGGGGCCAGTCAGAATTTTTACTACTGGTTCTCCGAACTATTCAAAATTTCCGCTACCGGTTCTCCAGAACTGGTCAGAACCTGCTGAAACCCACCTCTGCCCCCCCCCCCATGTGCCAATGGTGGGGTGCATTAATTGAAGCACAGTCTTGTATTGAGAGCTGTTGGAAAGAACCAGCACACCAAGAAACAACCGAGCGTTTTGACATAGGTGGATCATTGGGAAGAGGAATAGTAAGAAAGTATAAAAAAAAATATAAGGCCACACTTGGAATACTGCATTCAGTTTTGGTCGCCACGGTGTAAAAAAGATGTGGAGACTCTAGAAAGCGTGCAGAGAAGAGCAACCAAGAGGATTAGGGGACTGAAGGCTAAAACATATGAAGAACAGTTGCAGGAATTCGATATGTCTAGTTTGATGAAGAGAAGGACTAGGGGAGACATGATAGCAATCTTCCAATATCTCAGGGGCTGCCACAAAGAAGAGAGGGTCAAGCTATTTTCCAAATCCCCTGAAGGCAGGACAAGAAGCAATGGGTGGAAACTAATCAAAGAGAGAAGCAGCCTAGAACTAAGGAGAAATTTCCTGACAGTGAGTACAATTAATCAGTGGAACAACTTATCTCCAGAAGTTGTGAATGCTCCAACACTGGAAGTTTTAAAGAAGAGATTAGATAACCTTTTGTCTGAAGTGGTGTAGGGTTTCCTGCCTAAGCAGGGGATTGGACTACCCTGTTTCCCTGAAAATAAGATCTCCCTGGGTAATAAACCCAATCGGGCTTTTGAGCACACATGCTAAAATAAGCCCACCCTGAAAATATTTAAACACATGCACAGCCGGTCCCCATCATTTCCTCTGGTTAGGGTTAGGGAGACAGAGCTGGAAATCAGGTAAGATGGCAAGAGGAGCCCCATCTTGCTCCATGCGCCCCAAAATAAGACCTCCCCAAAAATAAGGCCAAGTGCTTATTTTGGGGTTCAAAAAATATAAGACAGGGTCTTATTTTCGGGAAAACACTGTAGAAGACCTCCAAGGTCCCTTCCAAATCTGTTATTCTATTCTATGCTAAAGTCCTGGTCTAGCACCACAGCTCTGATTCTATCCTGATTCCAGATTCTATTCTATTCTATTCTATTCTATTCTATTCTATTCTATTCTATTCTATTCTATTCTATTCTATTCTATTCTATTCTATTCTATTCTATTCTATTCTATTCTATTCCATTCCATTCCATCCCATCCCATCCCATCCCATCCCATCCCATCCCACTCTACTCTACTCTACTCTACTCTACTCTACTCTACTCTATTCTCTATTCTATTCTCCATTCCATCCCATCCCATCCCATCCCATCCCATCTCATCCTATATCCCATCCCATCCCATCCCATCCCATCCTAGCCTATATTCCACCCCACCCCATCCCATCCCATCCCATCCCATCCCATCCCATCCCATCCCATCCCATCCCATCCCACTCCACTCCACTCCACTCCACTCCACTCCACTCCACTCCACTCCACTCCACTCCACTCCACTCCACTCCACTCCACTCCACTCCATTCCATTCCATTCTATTCTATTCTATTCTATTCTATTCTATTCTATTCTATTCTATTCTATTCTATTCTAAATCAAGCTCCGATGAAGCCGGAGAAAGGAAAAATCAATAAAAGCCTTCGAGTAGAGATGGCATGCATTTTTCTGCCTGGTAATGCGGTCATGGCAGTGATACCTTTAACCCTGATGGGCTGAGCCAACGTGTTGACCACAGAATGTCAACAGCCGGGTGACTAATGGTGTTGGAATGTTCCCAGTCTAATCTCCATGACAGATGGAAAGGGCATCCATTCAACTAGAATTAAAACATCCTCTAACTCTGAATAAGCTTTTTTAATGAAACAACCTGCTTCAAGCATCACCATGCAAACTGTTTGCTCAAGATGAGGAATGCGCAGAAGTGGAAGTCAAAGATATGGGGGTGGGGGAGAGAGAAGAAATCACAGTTGGTGGAACAGAAATATAACATCTGCCATTTTAGGGGTTTTTTTCCCCACTACAGTTCTCATGTTTTTCTTATCTTAATACTTCATTGCTAGGTTCCAGAAATCATGGACAAAAGGGATCCATTTGATGGTTTCAAAAAAGGAGACTTGAAGTTATTTGTGGCCCTGAGGAGCAAAAATTGCCAATCCCTGAAAGGAAAGACTAGGGGAGACATGTTAGCAGTGTTTCAATATCTCAGAGGAGGGAGAAGAAGAGAGATAAGAAGAGGAAGTCAAGCTATTCTCCAAAGCACCTGAAGGCAGGACAAGAAGCAATGGGTGGAAATTAATCAAGGAGAGAAGCAACCTAGAAGTAAGGAGAAGTTTCCTGACAGTTAGAACAGTTAACCAGTGGAATTGCCTGTTTTCAGAAGTTGTGGGTGCCCCAACATTGGAGGTTTTTAAGAAGATGTTGGATAACCATTTGTCTGAAGTGGTATTGGGTTTCTAGCCTAAGCAGGGGGTTAGAAGACCTCCAAGGTCCCTTCCAACTCTGTTATTCTATTGTCTATTCTATTGTTCTATTGCCTGCTGGATATGGTTGGGCATAAGTTTGAGTTCCAACAGGCATGATGGTCAAAGAGGATCTGTGGGTTTCAAAGAAGGAATTTAAGATTATTTGTGGCCATAAGGAGCAAAGCTTGTCATCCCCTGCTGGATTTAATTGGGAATAAACTTGGGTGCCAACTGGGTTTCAGTCATTGTGATCAAAGAGGATCTGATGGCTTCAAAGAGGAGACGTGAGGTTATTCATGGTCATAAGAAGCAAATAGCCATAACACTTTGACTTATATACCATTATATATTGACTTATATAACTTCACAGTGCTTTTACAGCCCTCTCTAAGCGGTTTACAGAGTCAGCCTCTTGTCCCCAACAATCTGGGCCCTCATTTTACCCATCTCCAAAGGATGGAAGGCTGAGTCAACCTTGAGCCTGGTGAGATTCGAACTGCCAAATTGCAGTCAGCCGGCAGTCAGTAGAAGTAGCCTGCAGTTCTGCACTCTAACCACTGCGCCATTGCAGCTCATAGTTTGACATTCCCTGCTGGATATAGTTAGATATAACTTGGACCAGGAGAGATTATGCTAAATACTTCCCCCCAAAGTTGGCTTTTGATCATACATACTGACAAATGAAGAAGGAGGAGGTGTATACAACTACGTGTAGAGAGCAGGACCTGGGCATGGCTGGTCTAGTGAAGAGAAGGACCAGGGGAGACATGATAGCAGTCTTCCAATACTTGAGGGGCTGCCACAGAGAGGAGGGGGTCAAGCTATTTTCCAAAGCACCTGAAGGCAGACAAGGAATAATGGATGGAAACTGACCAAGGAGAGATTCAACCTAGAAATAAGGAGGAACTTTCTGACAGTGAGAGCAATCAACCGATGGAAGAGAAGTTGCCTTCAGAAGTTGTGGGAGCTTCATCACTGGAGGCTTTCAAGAAGAGACTGGACTGCCATCTGTCAGAAATGGTGCAGGGTCTCCTGCTTGGCCTGGGGTTGGACTAGATGGCCTACAAGGTCTCTTCCAACTCTGTTAATCTGTTAAAGTAACCTCCAGACACAGAAGTCTTTCTGAAGGAGATGCTGCTTTTGATGATTCATTCTAAGGAGAAGAAAATGACAGTGAAGTTGTCACTGGAGTTTAATATCCCCTCACTTATTGTACTTAGTTCTAAGATGACCAAGTGCACGAATGATGTCTTTGACTGCACAATCCTCTCTGCAGGAGAATACAGGTCCCACTCACGCTCCATGCTTCCATATAGAAAAAAAAAAGTGTATCGTATCGGTCGAGTAAATTATAAAGCGGTGCATTAATAAGCCAAACCTTTAAAATATACCATAAAGAGTTCTGAGAATAAGGCAGAAAAAATGGGGGGAAGAACAGTGGTGAAATTCAAATTTCTTTACTACCGCTTCTGTGGGCGTGGCTTAGTGGGCGTGTCAGGGGAAGGATACTGCAAAATCTCCATTCCCACCCCATTCCAAACGAAGGATACGGCAAAATCGCCATTCCCACTGCACTCCTGGGGGAAGGATATTGCAAAATTCCCCATTCCCACCCCACTCCTGGGGGAAGGATACTGCAAAATTCCCATTCCCACCCCCCTCTGGGGCCAGCCAGAGGTGGTATTTGCCGGTTCTCCGAACTACTCAAAATTTCCACTACCGGTTCTCCAGAACCTGCTGGATTTCACCCCTGGGGAAGAACATAGTTAAAAAAATGTCTTTCAAAACACACCTCTTCTTTTTTTTCAGCTATTCACATTTTAGGGATAACCAAAACATTTTTTTTCCCCTATATCCTCCCCATTCATCCCTTGGTAGAAATCAGAAACCCGAGCAAGTAAGGAGGGGAAAAAAATACAAGCAGAAAAAATTAGGATCGTAGAAGACTCCCTTTTTTTTTAACACTAAGATGCATGCCAGCCCTCTGAAACTGGGGGAGGTTCTGTTGTTTATGATGGAAAAGATGAAAAGATGGAAAATATCCTTTAAAATTTTCTCTCCCCCCGCCCTCCCCAGCCTCAACTTCAGCTGGCGGGCAAGTGATGATGGTCTAAACTCCGTGTATTGTAGCACGGGCTGTTTTTCCACTGGTTTAAGAGGTAGGAAAGAAGTCAGACAGCGGAGGGGAGAATGTGGTTTTTTTCCCCTGTGGTTTCTAATTATTTCTCAGACTCCTGTCAATTTTTAGTACCACAAGGGCTTTTGACATGAGCTGGGGAAGCAAACCGCAGTGAGCCAAGAGAGAGGGAGAGAGAGAAAGGGTTACTTCACTTCCTGTCCATTTGCCAAGCTTCACTAGTTGGGTAAATAATTTATTGATGATGAGGATTTAACATGGTTCCCTAGGAGTTTTCTCTTTTAGATAGTGGTACAGTCTCCTATACTCAGATTTGAGGGAACATCAGCTGGGCAGGATCTTTTATACCAGCACCCCTAAGTCTAAAGAGTGCTTCTTGCAACATTGTCCGTTAGGTTCTAACTTGCAGCTGGGGAAATGGATTGCCAAATTTGCGGTAAAGTTGATGGAAAAAAGGACAAAGTTGATGCAGCCGAATGTGGTAGCTTGTAGGAAAGATCACTTGATTTAATAATGTAATTTTAATAGTAGTTTTAAGACTGATTGGGTAGAAGCCGGGGTGGCATTATAATATAATTTTAATCATATTTAATTTGTATCTCAAATGATTGTATATTATTCCGATTTCATTTTAGATCGTATTTGATTCCAATTTCATTTTAAATCGTGCGTTGTTCCAATTTCATTTAAATTGGAACAAATCATTACAAAAGTTTGTTTTACCAAAGTTTTGTAATGATTTGTTTCTGGAACTCTGCACTTTGATATGGCCCAAGGGCTAACCAATAAATAAATTCACAACTAGTGCTACAGTCAAGGAAAAAGTTGCTTCTCTCCCTAAGTGAGATATTATAACTTCTTCTGGTTGTCCCAAGGGGCATTTACAAGAGGCAACTGGATTTATGGTTTTTTCTTTGAAGGCGTTTTGCTCAGTGGTGAAATCCATTTTTTTTAGTACCGGTTCTATGGGTGTGGCTTGGTGGACGTGGCAGGGGAAGGGTACTGCAAAATCCCACTCCCACCCCGCTCCAGGGGAAGGATACTGCAAAATCTCCATTCCCACCCCACTCCAGGGGAAGGATACTGCAAATCTCCATTCCCTCCCCACTCCTGGGGGAAGATACTGCAAAATCTCCAATCCCACCCCACTCCAGTGGAAGGATACTGCAAAATCCCCATTCCCTCCCCACTCCAAGGGAAGGATACTGCAAAATCCCCATTCCCACCCAACTCTAGTTGAAGGATTCTGCAAAATCTTCATTCCCACCCTGCTCCAGGGGAAGGATACTGCAAAATCCCCATTCCCTCCCCATCCTGGGGAAAAGATATTGCAAAATCTCCATTCCCACCCAACTCTGGGGGAAGGATACTGTAAAATCCCCATTCCCTCCCCACTCCTGGGGGAAGGATACTGCAAAATCTCTATTCCCACCCTGCTCCAGGGGAAGGATACTGCAAAATCCCCATTCCCTCCCCACTCCGGGGGAAGGATACTACAAAATCTCCATTCCCACCCCACTCTGGGGCCAGTCAGAGGGGGCATTTGCCGGTTCTCCGAACTGCTCAAAATTTCCACTACCGGTTCTCCAGAACCTGTCAGAACCTGCTGGATTTCACCCCTGCTTTCACTTCTCATCCAAGAAGCATCTTCAGCTCCGACTGAATGGCGGGGAATGGAAGGATCGAATGGAAGGATTGGCATAAATCCTTCCATTCCCCACCATCCAGTCGGAGCTGAAGATGCTTCTTGGATGAGAAGCGAAACGTCTTCAGCGAAAACCCCCGGAAAGTCCAGTTGCCTCTTCTAAAAGCACCTTTGGGACAACCGTGACCTGGGGTCTCCATAGACAACTTGTTCTGATGTTCTTCTCAGTATTTCAGAACCACTATGGACTATCGTAGATATGCAACGAATGGAGGATGCCAGAGACATAGTCCTCACTCTGCCTATCAGCCACTCCCTTTGCTTTCTAAGCATGGCCACTCAAAAATTCACATGCAAGCTAGGAAGTTATAATCATTCTCTGGCATGGTTTGCCCAGGTTAATCTGGGTCCATAATAATTTGAGGCGCAGCAATCATCTGACATGCAAATTTTAGCTGGAGTCAGCCTTATTTCTTTTCTACCCTTTCTTCTGGATGGCTTTCGCCTTGAATAATTTTTGGGAAGATTCTATTGACCTAAAAAAGACCCTACAGGAACTCTTCCATAACAGATAACGAAGAAAACAATGAATGAAGCAACGTTGTCATTCCATATGTTGCAGGCATATCGGAAAAGCTCAGGAGGATCTTCAACCAACATAACATATGTGCTCACTTCAAACCCAAGAATACACTAAGGCAGAAGCTTGTCCACCCCAAGGATAAAACACCCAGACAGAAACTGAGCAACATGGTATATGCAGTACAATGCAGTGAGTCAAGGGTGGGTTTCACTTACCTTTGCTACCGGTTCGCTCATGCACATGTGCCACTTCTGCGCATGCACAGAGCATATTTTATGACGTCCGAGTGGCTGGATGCTCCTGCCTCTGCTACTACCGGCTCCCCCGAACCGGGACGAACTAGTAGCAACCCACCACTGCAGTGAGCCATGTGCAGATCTGTACAATGGGGAAACAAAACAACCACTTCATAAGCGCCTGGCACAACATAGGAGAACCAGTGCTGGGATTCAAGTAATTTAACAACCGGTTCTCTTCCCTAATGATTTTTTTCAACAACCACTTTGCCAAACCGTTCAGAAAGTTAACAACTGGTTATCCCGAAGTGGTGCGAACTGGCTGAATCCCGCCACTGAGGAGAACAAACACATCAGGACTCGATTCAGAAGTCCGTCTGCATTTAAAAGACACACGCCACTCATTTGAAGACAGCAAAGTTCACATTTTGGACAGAGAAGACCGCTGGTTTGAAAGAGAAGTCAAAGAGGACATCTATGTCAAAATTGAACAGCCTTCTCTTAATAGAGGGGGAGGGATACAACATCATCTATCTCCAGTCTACAACACAGTCCTTTTAACAGTTCCAAGGAGGTTCCACAAACGTTTGCACTACTCAGGTGATCTTGAGGACGCAGACAAACCTCCTGGTGGCCTCAATGACCCTCTAAAAGGATGTAAATGATCAGCTGTCTGCAAGGAGTATAAATCCTTCCATTCCCCACCAGCTCCAGTCAGAGCTGAAGAAGCTTCTTGGATGAGAAGCGAAACGTCTTCAAAGAAAAACCAGAAAGTCCAGTTGCCTCTTGAAAAAGCATCTTTGAGACATCCATGACATGGATGACTGAGAATCTCCATAGAACATTATTGATCTATTCTAAGATAAAGGTATAGGTATAGTCATCTTCCTTTCTTGGCCAAGGGAATCAGCGTTGTCCGAAGACATTTTCTGTGTTCATGTAGCCAGCTTGGCTATATATCAAAAGTGCCCAGAATGCTATTACCTTCCCTGAAGTGGTACCTATTCATCTACTTGCATTTGCATGCTTTCAAACTGCTAGGTGGGCAGGAACTGGAGCAAAAGACAAGAACTCACCCCATATTGAGCTGACAAACTCAGCATTTTTAAATGCTCAGCCATCGCCCCACATCTGTAACATGGGAGCAATGGTGACTAATGTTATTGGGATACTATAGGACAAATGAAACAATCCCAGACAGGGAATACTGGCTGAATAGATTATGAAGTGGTGCACAGTATATCAACATATCCAGCCCAACTGCACCCCATTTTAGGTGTTCCTTTCGCACAAGTGACTGGAACAATCTGGAACTGAGCACACTCAAAACGATAGAAATGGTGGTAGACTTTAGGAGAAACCCTTCCATACTTCCACCTCTCACAATACTAGACAACACAGCATCAACAGTAGGGACCTTCAAATTTCTAGGTTCTACCATATCGCAAGATCTAAAATGGACCGCTAAGATCAAAAACGTCATCAAAAAAGCACAACAAAGCATGTTCTTTCTGCGCCAACTCAGAAAGCTCAAACTGGCCAAAGAGCTGCTGATCCAGGTCTACAGAGGAATTATTGAGTCTTGTCATCTGCACCTCCATAACTGTCTGGTTTGATTCTGCAAGCCAACAAGACAGACACAGACTTCAGACGATAATTAGAACTGCAGAAAAAACAATGGCTACCAACTTGCCTTCCATTGAGGACCTGTATACTGCACGAATCAAAAAGAGGGCTGTGAAAATATCTACAGACCCCTCACATCCTGGACATAAACTGTTTCAACTCCTACCCTCAAAAAGACGCTATAGAGCACTGCACACCAGAACAACTAGACACAAGGACAGTTTTTTCCCCAAATACCATCACTCTGCTAAACAAATAATTCCCTCAACACTGTCCAACTATTTTTCTAAGTCTGCACTACAATTAATCTTCTCATCGTTCCCACCACCCATCTCCTTCCACTTATGATTGTATGACTATAATTTTGTTGCTTGTATTATTATGATTTATATTGATATTGTTTCCTGATTGCTTATTTGTACGCTATGACTATCATGAAGTGTTGTACCTTATGATTCTTGATGAATGTATCTTTTCTTTTATGTACACTGAGAGTGTATGCAGCAAGACAAATTCCTTGTGTGTCCAATCACACTTGGCCAATAAAGAATTCTATTCTATTCTATTCTATTCTATTCTATTCTATTCTATTCTATTCTATTCTATTCTATTCTATTCTATTCTATTCTATTCTATTCTATCCTATCCTATCCTATCCTATCCTATTACCAAGCTAGGAAAGAGAATCTCAAATGACACCTAACATGGATATTATTGTAATTTGCAATTAGAAGCCGGGAGGGGGGGCCGGGGGGAGATTGCTTGAATCAAGAGTTTGTTGCTAGCTTAGAAATCTTGGTTTCCTTGGTCTGATAAACTGCAATTCCAATTTGGGGAAATCACAGAAAATTCTTGTGGTTTGATCGTTCAGTTCTGCAAATGGAAGAGTTAATAGGAAATGATCCTCACTGTATCAAAACAAACAACTTTGCCGTGAATTGTTTCCTTCCTGTCTTCCTTCTACATGAAATCAGCAGAAACCTATTAGCTTCAACAGAATCGACTGCCATCTGCCAGTCTTTGCTGGACTCAGTTGCTTAAAATGGAACTGCATAAAAAAAGAGAACATACATTTGTGAAGTTTGCGTAGGAAAGGAAGTTAGGCAGGGTGACTGATTGCATTTCAATCAGATCCACATTTACATACACTGCAGAAATCATGGAACGTCTAAAAGAAACATAGACCCAAAACCTCTATAATAATAATTGCAAACTGGGAGAACAAATTGGGAGAATTATTTTATTTTTTAAATAAATAAGTAAGAAAGTAAGTAAACCTGATTTGCTGAAAATATTGTCAGAAGGAGAATAATACAATATTACTGAAAAAAGAGTGGACTGATTCAAATCACTCCTCCAAGTGAGTGCATTACATAGGCACACACACTGATTACTCACAGTGTTGTTTATTGAACCACTCTCCATAATGCAAAATGACTGATATAGATGCCTGAAGTATGCAAGGGGGCTTTGATGCTCTAAAGCAAAGATCTCCAACTTTGGTAACTTTAAAACTGGTGGACTTCAACTCGTAGAATTCCCCAGTCAGAATTCTGGGAGTTGAAGTCCACAGATCTTAAAGTTGCCAAGTTTGGACATCCCCAGAAGTGGGTTTCATATATTTTTACTACTGGTTCACCTTCCATGCATGCACCTGTGACCCGGCCTTCCACGCATGCATCACCCAATCTGGTAGCGATGGTGGTGGGTGGTTCGGAGAACCGGTAGCAAAAATCCCTGCCCCCCCCCCAATGCCTAGCTGAGCCGCGCAATCATCAGAGGCTTTTATAAACTTTTTAAAAGTTTTTTTTCTACAACCTCTTCGGCTGAAAAAAATGCTTTTAAAAGTTTTTTTAAAAAAAGCTTCTGATGATCCTGCGGCTCAGCTGGGATCGTCAGAGGCCTTTAAAAGCATTTTTTCTACAACCTTTTTAGCGGAAGAGGTTATAGAAAAAATGTTTTTAAAAGGGGGGAAAAAAAGCCTCTGCCGATCAGGCAACTCAGCTGGGATCGTCAGGGGCTTTTAAAAGCAGGTTTTTTTACAACCTCTTTGGCAGAAGAGCCTCTGTAGAAAAAATGGTTTTAAAAGTAAAAAAAAAAAAAAAAGTTGGCCACGCTCATCCAGTCACATTACCCCCCCCCCCGCGCAAAGCCACGCCCAGAGAACCGGTAATAACAAATTTTACATTTCACCACTGCCATCACGCGGTATAGGGTTTCATGCTTAATCACAGGGTGGGATTAGATGACCTCCAAGGTCCCTTCCATCTCTGTTACGCTGTTATTCAGAGAGGACCCATTTGCAAATCATGGGGGGTTGGGGGCGGTATGATCGCAGCCTTTTTGGGTGTGCAGTTCTGGAGAAGGATGACTATTCTGGAGAATGATTGGCAGGGCCCATTCCTTTTCTTTAATGACTCTTAGACCTAGCCTGCATCACTCCACTGGGTTTTTACAAGGCCTGTAGCCGAAATCCACAGACAAAAAGGCAGAGTACACAAGGAAGTCTCTCAAAGGACGATATTTCGGTTTTATGGCTCGGGAGGGATAACAATTCCATTTGCAACTGTGAAAGGAGAGACAATATAATGCCCTGGTTTAATTTTCTCACAGGTAGGGTTCTGCAACGATAAATCCAGCCCTGGAAAAGGAAAAAAGCAGCAGCAACGCTATCTCGGTTAACAGATGGGCCCTGCGTAATACTGCAGGAGAAAGGGCTGTAAATTACGTCGGAATGCGCCTCCTTGCCCATTGTCTGGGCAACCAAGAGCTTCTCTTCCCAGCTTTGAAAAGGGAGGAAAAAGAGGAAAATGCAAGGGTCCAGAGCTAACAACGTTGCCATGCCCAAGGCTAATGTTAGGACTGCAAAGAGAAATGTAGGAGGGTTTTTTTTTTTGGCTTTTGATTTCATTTCTGCCTCTGCTTGAAAAAAAATCAGCTGGGGAAGCCCCCTTCTGGATAGAAGCCCATCTGTTACTAATTTTTTTATAACAGAGGTGATAAAACCAGGATGCCCAAAGCAGCTAAGAAACAAGCCAGCAATAAAATATATTAAAAAGGACAGCAATGAGAGATCAAAGCGAGGTTTTAAAAAAACCCACAATATTAACAAGTGGAGAATGGAGCTGAGATAATAATTGGGGGGGGGGGGAATGGCAAAGAGGACATAGTATAGGCCCATGATGGCGAACCTATGGCACGGGTGCCACAGGTGACACATGGAGCCATATCGGTGGGCACACGAGCTCAGCTCCGGCACGTACGCATGCGCCAGCCGATTTTCGGGCCTTCTGGGCCCACCAGAAGTCAGGAAACACACTGTTTCCGGCCTCCAGAGGGTCTCTGGGGGGGGGGCTGTGGGGAAGGCCGTTTTTGCCCTCCCCAGGCTCCTAGAAAAGCTCTGGAGCCTGGGGAGAGCAAAAAATGGGCCTACCGGGCCCACCGTGTCATCACGTGCCAAAAGCGGGGGGAGCACAGGGATGGGGGGCGGGGCACATAGAATTATGGATATGGGCACGCGTGTGTGTGACCCCACCACGCTCCCCCCATTTTTGGCACGCGATGGCAAAAAGGTTAGCCATCCCTGTTATAGATCATTACAACGTTTCTTAATCAGGCACTTTGAGCATCTGGGGAAAAGTAGAGGATATAAATATGACAAATGTAGCGGATAATCTGATCTCACTAGGGATGCTATTATTTTAAAAAAAAGACCCTGTTGGACATCACGAGGAGCCAAGGCTCAGAACGCTTCAGAACATATTAGCCTCTATAAAAGCATCCGAGGTGGCACAGTGGTTAGAGTGCAGCGCTGCAGGGTACTTCAGCTGACTGCTAGCTGCAGTTCGGCAGTTCAAATCCCACCAGGCTCAAGGTTGACTCAGCCTTCCATCCTTCCGAGGTGGGTAAAATGAGGACCCAGATTGTTGGGGGCAAGAGGCTGACTCTGTAAACCGCTTAGAGAGGGCTGTAAAAGCACTATGAAGCGGTATAGAAGTCTAAGTGCTATTGCGATTGCTATCCACTTGATATCTTCAGAGAGTTTGGACCTTGAATTCTGGGGTCCTTGTGGAGAAATGTTTTACCAATAAGAGGAGGGATGCTACAAAATTGCACGCCTTAGGTTGCTTTTAGGGTGACTTCACACTGGGGTGGGATCTCCACTGCTCAGAAAAGTGCAGGGAAGGTTGAGAAAAAGAGCAAAGGGCTCAATTTTCCTGAGTTGTGTGCCACCAGTTGGCTTTGTATGGATCCATCACTTCAGCTGGTGGCACTGGCAACGCAGTGACAGTAGCTGATGCCTGATGCTGGTGGTTGTCCTTGGGACAATCAGGGGTCTCCAACTTTGGCAACTTTAAGACTTGTCGACTTCAATTCCCAGAGTTCCTCAGCCAGATTTGCTGAGGAAAGCTGGCTGAGGAACTCTGGAACAAGCAACCGGGCAGAGGACCCGTTGCTAAAATTTTTGAAGCCCGCCCCTGGATAGAGTCCTGCCCTTACCTGCTTTTTGCAATGCCCAAATCCCGTTGTAAGGAGCTATTACGCTGTGTTGCATTTTGTGATGCAGGCAGGAATCCATCTTTTCTGCACTTCACTTCTAGAAGAGCCGCAGGATGGTTTGGCAAATTGGCTATAATTGCCCCCCCTCTTTCTCCGTGAACGTAAGCAGGTTTTATAGACTGTTAAAACTCACAAAGGCTCTCTCTGGGTTTATTGCAAGCATAGCTTCAGCTCTCAGATCCTCTGGCTTATAGGCTTTTAGATGAGAGAGAACAAAGAGGAGCAATGATGTTCTGGATTTCTGGGCCCTTGTATTAACATTTAGATTTTCCTGTAAGAATACGGTGTGGTCAGCTGGGAGAATTGGAAGAACTCCTGTTTGCATAGATTTGATTTGCATATTGTTCGATTGTTTCAAATCAGATTATTTTGGTTTGTTATCATGAAAGGCAGGGCTGTAAGATTAATTGCTGGAGCAACAGGCAAATCCCTTGAGACAGGCCTGGTTGAACAGTATTGTCAGGTTTCCAAGTAATAGATCCATATCAAGCAAAACTCGTAGGTAAGTAGATTCCTCAAAGGATAGCTTTATTGGAAATAGCACATTGGCACATATCTGGTGAAAACCGACTCTGAAAATTCCTGCAGTTTCATCTAATTAAAAGTAAAAGAGATTCTACTGTCTCAAAACAATCGGTCACATGGACCAATCACGATGCAGTCTGGCAAACGGAAGGTATCACTCCGCCTTCCTCCTATCAGGTGTGAGAGTGACCTTAGTTCCCAAGAGAAAATATTTTGTTTGGCTACACAGTTCCCTCTATCTCAAATCCCCACTCCCTATCCCTCAGCTTGAGTGTGGCAACACTAAAAGCAACCAAAATGATCAGGTAAGCTTCAGGGTTGACAAGTACTGGCTGTCAGGCACAAAAAAAATCAGGAGTCAAGACAGTTCAAATGACTTCAAGTAGTCCTCGACTTACAAAAATTCATTTAGTGACCTTTCGAAGTTACGACGGCACTGAAAAAAGTGACTTATGATGACCATCCTCCAGACTTCTGATCATTGCAGCATCTCCATGGTCGTGTGATTTACATCCAGGCGCTGGCTGGACAACTGACTCACATTTATGATGGTTGCAGTGTCCCAGAGTCCTTTTGTGACCTTCTGAGAAAGTCAATGGGGAAGTCAGTTTCACTTAACAACCGTGTTATTAATTGAAGAACGGCAGTGATTCACTTAACAAAAGTGGTGAGAAAAGTCGTAAAATTGGGCAAAACGCAACAATTTTCTCACTTAGCAACATACATTTTGGGCTCAATTGTGGTCATAAGTTGAGGACAAGTTTATTGCATGCTAACACTCTACAAGAATGTGAACTATAAATGGTCTAGGACAGGGGTCTCCAACCTTGGCAACTTTAAGACTTGTGGACTTCAATTCCCAGAATTCCTCAGCCAGCTTTGAAGTCCACAAGTCTTAAAGTTGCCAAGGTGCTGGCTGAGGAATTCTGGGAGTTGAAGTCCACAAGTCTTAAAGTTGCCAAGGTAATGGCTGAGGAATTCTGGGAGTTGAAGTCCACAAGTCTTAAAGTTGCCAAGGTAATGGCTGAGGAATTCTGGGAGTTGAAGTCCACAAGTCTTAAAGTTGCTAAGGTACTGGCTGAGGAATTCTGGGAGTTGAAGTCCACAAGTCTTAAAGTTGCCAAGGTAATGGCTGAGGAATTCTGGGAGTTGAAGTCCACAAGTCTTAAAGTTGCCAAGGTACTGGCTGAGGAATTCTGGGAGTTGAAGTCCACAAGTCTTAAAGTTGCCAAAGTGCTGGCTGAGGAATTCTGGGAGTTGAAGTCCACAAGTCTTAAAGTTGCCAAGGTGCTGGCTGAGGAATTCTGGGAGTTGAAGTCCACAAGTCTTAAAGTTGCCAAGGTAATGGCTGAGGAATTCTGGGAGTTGAAGTCCAGAAGTCTTAAAGTTGCCAAAGTGCTGGCTGAGGAATTCTGGGAGTTGAAGTCCACAAGTCTTAAAGTTGCCAAGGTGCTGGCTGAGGAATTCTGGGAGTTGAAGTCCACAAGTCTTAAAGTTGCCAAAGTGCTGGCTGAGGAATTCTGGGAGTTGAAGTCCACAAGTCTTAAAGTTGCCAAGGTAGTGGCTGAGGAATTCTGGGAGTTGAAGTCCACAAGTCTTAAAGTTGCCAAGGTGCTGGCTGAGGAATTCTGGGAGTTGAAGTCCACAAGTCTTAAAGTTGCCAAGGTGCTGGCTGAGGAATTCTGGGAGTTGAAGTCCACAAGTCTTAAAGTTGCCAAAGTGCTGGCTGAGGAATTCTGGGAGTTGAAGTCCAAAGGTCTTGAAGTTGCCAAGATTGGAAACCCCTGGTCTAGGAATCTTGCTGGTAGACAGGAGTCAACGAAATTCAAGGTGGGTTGGACGTAGTGGGCATGAAGGAACTCAAGACTGTTGACATGCTTGACCTTAAACACCTTCACCACTATGCCATGGGGGTAGAATTGTGACGGTGAAGGTACGATGACACTGCAGCCCATGAAGAGAATGAGAAGAGAACTGGAAGAATTTCTGGAGCCTTCTTCCTGTCATCTTTCCCTGACCAAGCCATGAAATTCAGCCTTGAAAGCTGGTTAATTTTACAAGCCACATTGAGGAGGAGGAGGAGAAAGGATGAACGGGACTGAAAAAACCTAGGATATTGTGTGTTTCCCCACCCCACCCCCCATTTCTTTTGAAAGGAGCTGTGTTTTGAATCCCTCATCTTGGAACACAGTGTGAGGGGCTCCCTTATGCCTGTCAGAGGAGGCTGGTAATGGCCCTCAATAAATCAAAGTGATGAAGAAAGAAAGGGCTAGAAAGCAGGAAAGCAGCTGATCCAGGCTTGGGAGGAACAAGAAAAGGTAGGTGGGTGTATGTGTATGGGGGGGAAGAGACTCGCTGGCAAAGCAGAGAGCGTGGAACAATCACACCATACATCTGCGGATGCGATGGATTATGTCTGGCTGGGAGCAAGCAACCACCTCTAAGAAAATAGAAGTTGCCAACAGAGGCATCATTCACAGTGTCCCCTGAACACAGATCCGCTTTGTCTTCGAGGACTCCGAAAGGAGTTTAAAGCAGTGGTGAAATCCATTTTTTTTTTACTTAGAACTTTAGTTCTGGGGGCGTGGCTTGGTGGGTGTGGCGTGGCTTGGTGGGCATGGCAGGGGAAGGATACTGCAAAATCCCCATTCCAAACCCACTCTGGGGCCAGCCAGAGTTGGTATTTGCTGGTTCTCCGAACTACTCAAAATTTCCACTACCGGTTCTCCAAAACTTGTCAGAACCTGCTGGATTTCACCCCTGGTTTAAAGGTAAAGGTTCCCCTCGCACATATGCGCTAGTCATTCCTGACTCTAGGGGGCAGTGCACATCTCCGTTTCAAAGCCGAAGTGCCATTGCTGTTCGAAGACGTCTCCGTGGGTCATGTGGCTGGCAGGACTCAACGCCAAAGGTGCATGGAACGCTGTGACCTTCCCACCAAAGGTGGTCCCTATTTTTTTACTTGCATTTTTTTTAACGTGCTTTCGAACAGGTTAGCAGAACAAGGGACAAGTCACGGGAGCTCACCCCGTTACGTGGCGCTAGGGATTCGAACCACCGAACTGCCAACCTTTCGATCGACAAGCCCAGCGTCTTAGCCACTGAGCCACTGTGTCCCCAAAAGGAGTTTACACATCTCTAAAACGGATAATAGTAGCCTTTCATCCTTGGGTCCCACTTTTCCCCACTGCCCAAGGAGGACTCAGACTTTTAAGCGGGGGAGGGAGGGGGAGGCTTGGAGTGGGAGAGAACTTGTGGCAAAGAGCCAGCTGGGTAGTCAAACCTCTTTTTTTTTTAACAGCCCCCAGAGCCTCTAAGACTGCACCGCCAGATGTTGGTTTTCTGCCACGCAAAACAGTAGCAGGATTTTTTTTTAAAGAGCTGGTTATGGTTAAAAATTACAAGAGAAACATCCTACCTTCCCTCCCGCCCAACCTCCTCTTCCCTCTTGGCCCCATCCACTTGGCATCCTTTCCTAATCCACTGCAGCCACCTTAACATAATGAACACGAAGCAGCATCCTGGCCAAGAAAAACTGGCTCATTCTAGGTTTAGGGATGGATTTGTCTCTGGCCGTATAGAGCTCCCGGGCTTGGGCACCTTCCCCGTGGGTGGGCATGAATGGCAGGGCTGTCTGAAAGCTGTGGGAGTTGAATGGCAGACGTGGGCTGTAGACACAGGGGCATGGAGAGGCTGAGATAGGATTTTGTTACCTTTTATGCACAGGAACTTGAATTTAGTGGTCTAGATAACAGAATAGCCGAGTGGGAAGGGACCTTGGAGGTCTTCTAGTCAGAACCCCTCATGGCTCATGGCTTCTGCCCAACATAGTCTCCCATATTAACTCACAGAAAGCATTCAAGGAGTTCCAATGGCAAAGGTTTAGGATCTAAGAGAAGATCTACTCTTCCTTCCTCCCTCCTTCCCTCCCTTCCCTCCCTTCCTTCCACTCTCTCTCCCACTCTCCCTCTCTCCCACTCCTTCCTCCCTCTCTCCTTTCCTCCCTCCCTTCCTCCCTCTCCTTCCTTCCTATCTCCCTCCCACCCTCTCCTTCCTTCCTCCTTCCCTCTCCTCCATCCCTTCCTCCTTCCCTCTCCTCCCTCCCTCCCTTCCTTCCTCCCTCCCTTCCTTCTTCCTTCCCTCTCCTCCATCCCTTCCTCCTTCCCTCTCCTCCCTCCCTCCCTTCCTTCCTCCCTCCCTTCCTTCCTCCTTCCCTCTCCTCCTTCCCTCCCTCTTTCTTTCTTTTCTTTTTCCTTCCTTCCTTCCTCCCTCCCTCCTTCCCTCCCTCTTTCTTTCTTTCTTTCTTTCTTTCTTTCTTTCTTTCTTTCTTTCTTTCTTTCTCTCTTTCTTTCTCCTTCCTTCCTTGCTTCCTCCCTCCCTCCCCTCCCTCCCTTCCTCCTTCCCTCTCCTCCCTCCCTTCCTCCCTCCGTTCCTTCCTCCTCCCCTCTCCTCCCTTCCTCCCTCTCCTTCCTTCTTCCCTCCCTCTTTCTTTCTTTCTTTCTTTCTTTCTTTCTTTCTTTCTTTCTTTCTTTCTTTCTTTCTTTCTTTCTTTCTTTCTTTCTTTCTTTCTTTCTCTCTCCTTCCTTCCTTCCTTCCTTCCTTCCTTCCTTCCTTCCTTCCTTCCTTCCTTCCTTCCTTCTTTTCTTTTTCTCCTATTAGACACAAACCGTTCTTGCTCTTCAGACACCGTTTAGCTTAGCTGCTGTGCTACATTCCTCCGATGTTCCTTCCTGGCCCCCACAAACACCTGTGCCTAAGCCAAAGCAGCCTCCTGTTGTTATTGGGAGGATGTGATTGTTGGCACTCTGGCCAAGCAGAGGGACTCACATCTGTGAGTCCTACAACTGCCATCTCTGCTGTGTTGGGGGTTGCATTCTGGCCCTTGGCTGCCCTTTGGCTGCCCAGGAGAGATGACTAAAGTTCACAACTTGTAATCCAAGGATGAACGCTTCCCAAGCTGTTTGTCTTCCCTTCTTCCCAGCTGGGCTGGCTGGCATGCTCCCTCTCTTCCATGGGACTCCCTGGGTTTCTGCTGAGTGGGCCGGACACAGCCTCCAAAAAGAAGGCCCTGGCGGACAGTCGCTGGCATCGTCTCTCCAAGGTGATCTCTTTAACACTAGCTCTGCCCCCACCCCACCCCCACCCCCGAGGATACGTGCTTGTGAAAGCGGATGAGTCTGCTTGGCGAGGAAGAGCAGCTCTGGGACTCAGCAGCTTTGCTTTCAAAGGCTCATTAACGTTCCTCAAACTTGAGCAGATGGAAGCACATCCTTATGGAAAAAATGACGTGCTTGGACTTTCGCAACACCTGGTGGTTTGGGAAGAAGGGAAAACTTTGGCTGGCCCCCCAAACCCAGGGATAGGTTGGGGGGCTGTGCTCTGGTGGTGGAGGAGTGCAGAAGAAAACTCAACTGCCAGGCTGAAGGCTGAGGATGTATCTTGCCAGCCAGCCCTACATCAGTTTCCAGAGGCTGGATTGTACCAATGTTATCTGTTCTGGAAAGTAATCAAGGAGAGAAGCAACCTGGAATTAAGGAGAAACTTTCTAACGGTCCGAACAATTAACCAATGGAATGGCTTACTTTCAGAAGTTGTGAGTGCTCCATCACTGGACACTTTTAAGAAGAGACTGGACAGCCACTTGTCTGAAATGATATAGGTCTCTTGCACAAGCATGGGGTTGGACTAGAAGACCTCCAAGGTCCCTTCCAGCACTATTCTGAATTGAAATTGAAATGCAAAGTCTTGGCTTTCAGAATTGTCTCTTTGATCCTCAAGGTTCCTTCAATTAAACAATTCCATCTACCAGGACTTTGCAGCATCCCAAGGCATTATGGGTAATTGAAATTTAATTCCTACACATAACAATAGTTTAGAAAAGGAAGGAACCAATGTTTCGTTTCTGAGCCATTTTTTTCCCAATAAAACTATGAAGTCCAAAGATAAAACATTACCAAGAAGTCTTTGATTCTGAAAGACCTACTTTTACCTCAGAATTCCTTGCTTTTAAAACTCTCCATTGGCTAATGTTAAGGTCCATCCATCCAAACTATTTACTCCAACCATCCATCCATTTATCCAGCCAGTCAGCCAGTCAACCATCTATCCAATATCTATATTTACTCCATCCATCTATCCATCCATCCATCCATCCATCCTTCCAATCTGCTCTGTGTATTTACTGTATCATCTGTCTGTCTGTCTGTCTGTCTATCTATCTACCTATTTATCTATTTTTCATCTTTCATTTATCTATATCTATTTATCTCCATCCTTCTATCTCTCTCATCTATCTATCTATCTATCTATCTATCTATCTATCTATCTATCTATCTATCTATCTATCTATCTATCATCTATCTATCATCTCTCTCTCTCTACCTACCTACCTATCTATCTATTTTTCATCTTCAATTTATCTATATCTATTTATCTCCATCCCTCTATCTCTCTCATCTTTCTCTCTCTCTCTCTCTCTCATCTAGCTATCCAGCTATCAATCTATCTATCTCATCTTTCTATTTACACACACATACACCTGTAAATTGGATCCTATAGGAGGAAGAGGAGAATGAACCTGGGCTAGTTAGGTTGGTAGAAAAGCTGTTGACCTTGTGCGGATGTGCTCTCCTTCCCTCTCTCCCTCTCCCTCTCCCCCCCCTCTCTAAAACAGACATCTACAACTCAGAAAGAATCTTTTCACACATACAAAAAATTTCCAATGTTTTGAGGAGCAGCAGCTGGAAATCTTCATAGTTAAGTTGCAGCCCTTCTTCTCCTCTAAGACATCTGGTTCCCTTTCTGGGAGTTTGATACGGGGGTGGGGGAGCAAATGATGATTTCTTTACAGCTGTGGATCACTGAGCACAAGAGCTAAACCCCCAAGGTGTTTGCAGGGTATAGTTAAAAATCTCAAAATGGCGGCTGTTGTGAACTGGGCAGAGTTTCAACAGCGTGTTTATAGCTGCCATCCCCCCCAATTCCCTGTGGATAGCCCTGGCTGGACAAATTCACTCCAAAGAAGGTTTCTGATGCCTATATTATGGTCATAAGTCAAGGACTACCTATAAATCAAAAGTCTATGAGTGACATCTGTTATGTATATAAGTTTTGGCGGGAGATTCAAACTACAATGGGTCAACTGTGATTGGTCATCGACCTGGCCAGTAGAGTATAAAAGGAGTGGGTTTTGCCTATAACCTTCACTGAAATCTCACCCTGCATTAAAAAGCTGTTATCACTATCTTGCTTCTGCCTCCTCAATCGCCCAACTCAACAACATCTATAATATCAAAATGTTAGGAGTTAATAAGATTAATAAAGGCACATTAGGGTTAGAAGTTGGAAGATAAAAATTTTGTATATGTAATTGTATTATTACTGTGAATATACAAAGACCCAGGTCTATAGAGCCTGTGTCCTGAACACACTCTTGCACTGCAATAAGTCTTGGACTCTTTACGCACAGCAGGAGAGAAAGTTGAACACCTTACATATGCGCCGTCTCCGACAAATTCTTGGCATCACCTGGCAAGACAAAATTCCAAATAGCGGAATTCCAGCATGTTCCAATAGTCTTGGAACATGCTGGAATTTTTAGCATGTATACACTATTGAAACAGCGACGTCTACGCTGGCTTGGGCATGTCGTGAGAATGGCTGATGATCGGATTCCGAAAGATCTCCTGTATGAAGAATTAGTGCAGGGAAAGCGCCTCAGAGGGAGACCACAGCCGCGATATAAGGATATCTGTAAGAGGGACCTAAAGGCCCTGGGAATGGATATTAATAATTGGGAAACCTTGACCTCCAATCGTTCAGCTTGGAAGCTAAAGATGCAGCACAGCCTTCTCCAATTGTTCGGCAGGCTGAGGCAAAGAGGTCCCAGGTCCCAGAACCAGTGAAATCTGGGGGCTGGGCAGGGGACAGCATGGATCTGCCCTCAGTGTGAAAGGGATTGCCACTCTCGAATTGGCCTTTTTAGTCACACTAGATGCTGTTTTAGGATTTCTTTCCAGAGCACGATACCATAGTCTCTTGAGACTGAAGGATGCCTATGCTGGTTATTGTGAACGCTGTGTGAAAAAATATGTTAACCCAGTCATTACACTATCCCCCCAAAAATGTCAGTTGTTAAAGAAAACTTGCAAATAAAACTTATACCCCCCCTCCCAAAAAAGGGGGTCTATGTTTGCACAATATGCTAAGCCAACATGAGATAATCACCATTATCACCATTTTTGTGTGATGTCTGAACCAGGCCAATGTCTAGCCAATGTCTTTCATTTTTGCTCTCTCCCCAGCTGGCCAATAAACTCTTTTTAAAAAAGAGTTGTCTAAAGAGTTTCTGCTGTTCAACAGCAAAAATAACAACTTTCTGCTTCTCCAATGTAACTCACAACATTTTTTTTAAATCTTCCTTCCGTTATGATATTATTCAATTTAATTTTCTGTTTACAGCGCTGGCCAGCAGCTGCCTGTGGCCGAATCTACAAAAGCTCCGACGTAAATAAATGACCAATCGATCAATTAAAGGAGGATGGGAAAAAGGGGGAGAAAAAAAATATCCGATGTAGCGAGAGAGAGGTTAGACCAGGTGGTAGGAAAAGGGGGTTAGGACCATCAATCAATCAGTTCGTGCTGAACTTGTTTCCAGAGAGCAACTATTATATTCATGCTCTATTGACTATTCGCTGTTGTTCAACAAGCTGATTTCTGGAAGAGTAAAACCAGAAGTATGAAGGCTATTTCTTAATGTATTGTAAGCCGCCCTGAGTCTTCGGAGAAAGGTGGCATATAAATCGAACCAATAAATAAATAAATAAATAAATAAATAAATAAATAAATGAGTGAGTGAGTGAGTGAGTGAGTGAGTGAGTGAGTGAGTGAGTGAGTGAGTGAGTGAGTGAATAATTAAATAAATAAATAAACTGCCACAATACTAATTGGTATCATCTCTCCCCCCACTCTCTCTCTCTCTCTCTCTCTCTCTCTGTCTCTCCCCTCACTCTGTGTCTGTCTCTGTCTGTCTCTCTCTCTCTGTTGTCATCTATCTGTTTTACATACCTGGTCTATGTCTTCTGTCTACTCTATCTGTTATATCTATATCTAGCCTGTCTATCATCTACCTATTTTATCTCTCTGTTTTATGTATCTATTCTATGTTGTATCTATCTTTAGTATCTATATCTATCTACACTATCTGTCTTCACAGATTTAACAGAGTTGGAAGGGACCTTGTAGGTCATTGAGTCTAACCCCCTGCCCAAGCAGACCCCCTGCCCAAGCAAATGTAGGGGAGACCCTACATTTACCTCTACCTAGGATCAAACTCACAACCTCCTGATTGTGAGGCAAGAGCTCCTGTCTATCATCTATCTTTTGTATCTATATCTAGCTAGCTAGCTCTCTGTCTGTCTATCATCTACCTATCTGTTCTCTGTAACTACTCTATCTGTTGTATCTATCTGTTGCATCTATATCTATCTATGCTGTCTGTCTATCTGCCTGTCTATCATCTATCTGTTGTATCTATTTACCTGTTGTTTCTATCTTTTGTATCATTATCTATATCTACCCACTGGGAGACCTTCAGCCAATCCCTTTCTCTCTGCCCTAGAAAGAAGGGCCCCAAACAAACCACTTCTGAAATCTTGCCAAGAAATACGTAGACTTCATGCCCAACATAGCAGTTCCTGTTTCCCGTCTCTATGCACCGATCGCTCCTCAATATCTCTGCTTTTTGCAGCCTTCCTAAATCTCATTTCCTGCTTTATTGGCCATTTCCTCAGGCATGGATGGATGGATCCTCATAAGCAGCCATTTAACTCTCATCTATTTGTTATTTTTCTTTCATCCGATAAACAATTAGACAGCAAAACACCTTTCAGAATAAGCGAAGGCTTCCTGGTGGCCGAGTTGCCTGGTGATACACGTTGACTGCCCCATGGCAACGGCATGTGATGTCACAGGATAAGGACCTCACGCTGGGATTTAATTACAGAATCAGGTGGAAGGCACTGATCAAGGGCTCAGAGGAGCAGAAAAAGTACTTGCTCAGGGTAGGAAAAAGATATTTACAATCTGGAAGAAGGAGAATATCCAGAGGGGAGACTTGTCCAGACCAAATTAGAATAACTCTGAGCAGGAACAAAGTCCTTCCGCTTGGCTTCCAGATTACAGATTAACAGAGTTGGAAGGGACCTTGAAGATCATTTAGTCCAAACCCCCAGCCAAGCAGGAGACCCTGCACAATTTCTGACAAATGGCAGTCCAATCTCTTCTTGAAAGTCTCAAGTGATGAAGCTCCCACAACAGCTGTTTCATGGGTTGATTGTTCTCACTGTCAGAAAGTTCCTCCTCATTTCCAGGTTGAATCTCTCCTTGTTCAGCTTCCATCCATTATTCCTTGTCTGGCCTTTGGGTGCTTTGGAAAATAGCTTAACCCCCTCCTCTCTTTGGCAGCCCCTAAAATATTGGAAGGCTGTTATCCTGTCTCCCCTGGTCCTTCTCTTCACTAGACTATCCATGCCCAATTCCTGCAACCGTTCATTGTATGTTTGAGCCTCCAGTCCCCTCATCATCCTGGTTGCTCTTCTCTGCACTCTTTCTAGAGTCTCAACATCTTTTTTATAGTGTGAGGACCAAAACTGGATGCAGTACTCTAGGTGTGATCTTACTAAGGCTTTATAGAGTGGTATTAGTACCTCACTTGATCTTGATTGTATCCCTCTGTTAATGCAACATAGGATTGCATTGGCTTTTTTGGCTGCCCACTGCACAGTTCTCGCTCATATTTAGCTGGTTGTCCACTAAGACTCCAAGATCCCTCTCTCAATTACTGCTATTAAGCCTGTGTTGTGGTCCACCAGCAGCCTGTGGACCTAGCAGTGGAGTTGGACAGTGAGGAGGCTGGGCATGGGGTGGACAATCAGCCAGTCCTGGAGTCTGCGGAAGGCCCAGACTAGGGCTCTGCATTGGTGGCAGAGATGGGGCCAAGGCCATATGGGACCCATGCATGGACTCAGGAGCCTCCAGAGGTGCACAGCAGAAAGGCAGAGGAACAGGAGGAGCTTGTTCCTAGTGCACACACGCGAAGAGCTTCCAAAAGACAAGAGCAACTGAAGCAAAAAGGACAACTCAGGAGTAAGGCCAGAAGATGATTGGCCACCCCCCATAAGGCTTAAAAGAGCGGCAACTTTGTAGGGTACTTTGTAGAAAAGCAACATTGATTCCAGTGCTTCTTGTCAGCATCTCTTGAACTTTGTGGGGGGTTTTGCCATCAAAGGTTAGTGATAAGGCTGATGGACTGGTTATTAAGAATTTTGTTTTGGACTCAGCTGAGAATGAATCAATTCTCAGCTGTTTTAACAAAATAAGTTTGTTGAGGACTGAATTGTGTTTGGTAATCACTACTTGGCCTGGTTTCACCCAATCCCCGCTGGATTTGTATTGGCAAAATAGTTAGAAGACGTAAAGCAGGGATACCCAATCTCCAATCCATGGACTGGCACCAGGTCATAGCATGCCAGAAACCTGGCCACGGAAACAAGCAAAGCTCCATCCGTGGGACACAGGCAGCATGTGAAACCATATCCCCTTTCTCCACACAAAACCTTTCTCCAAGGCACCAGTCCCTGGTGCTCAAAAGGTTTGCGGGCCACTGATTTAAAGGACTCTTTTAAAAGAGTCCTTTAAGTCAGTGGCAGAGTCCTCCTGGCAAGGAGATCCTGGTTTTTGAGTCCTGAGCAAAGATCCCCAGCCCCTGAATTTGGGGGGCGGGGGGTTTAACAAAAAGAAGGATCACTGGCTTAACATCTTGGGTGTGGGAGGGATCCCTCTGAGAAAAGGCAGCTTTGCCCCAAATTTGGCTTGCTCGCTGTGCAACTCCGAGTGGAAAGGATGTGATGTCCTACGCATGGTCACTCACGCCCTTGTCCCGTCTCGTCTGGACTACTGTAACGCTCTCTACATGGGGCTCCCCTTGAAGAGCACCCAGAGGCTCCAACTGGTCCAGAATGCGGCCGCGTGGGTGATTATGGGTGTGACTCGATGCACCCATGTGACACCTCTCCTGCATGAGCTGCACTGGCTTCCAGTGGTCTTCCGGGTGCAGTTCAAGGTGTTGGTTACCACCTTTAAAGCTCTCCATGGCCTAGGGCCCGGATAACTATGGGACCACCTTCTGCCACCAATAGCCTCCCACCGACCAACGCACTCCCACAGAGAGGGGCTCTTCAGGGTGCTGTCGGCTAAGCAATGTAGGCTGGCAGCCCCCTAGGGGGAGAGCTTTCTCTGTGGGGGCACCCGCCCTCTGGAATGAGTTACCCCCTGGGATATGTACGATTCCCTGGCTGAATAAGAACCTGGACAGGATATTTTTAAATTATGGGTTTTAATGGACAGGCCAAATTTGTTTAATTCTTTTTAAATTAGTTTTAATTTTTGTATGATTCATTGTTTTATCATGGCTGTGTATCGCCCTGAGTCCTTCGGGAGAAGGGCGGTATAAAAATCTAATAAACTAAACTAAACTAAACTAAGGATGCACCCTGCCAATTTCTATACATCTATGGAGCCCTTTCTCTCTCTCTCTACCTCCACCCCCCAAAACCCTTTCAGCCAATTTTTTAAAAGCAGCAAAAGGAAAACAAACCCTCTGCAAAGAAGGGAGGGTTTCTGAACTAATGGGAAACATTAATAATGCTTTTTGTGGCAATCAGCACAAGGCCACAAAGAGACGGTTTGGGAGACAGTCTAATTAAGCCTGATGTGCTGCTGCTCCATTTCTCCTCCTCCTTCTTTAATACGTCATCTCCTTCCGGGGTGCGGGGTGGGGATTGACTGGCTCAAAGCAACTTAAATTCCAAAGACTTTCAAAGCCTGGGGAATGATGGGGAGGAGGAGCGATGAGAGGAGGAAGAGGAGGAGGAGGGAGACAGAGGAGGAGGTGGAGGAGGAAGAAGAAGAAGAGGAGGAGGAGGAAGAGGAGGAGAAGGGGGAAGGAGGAAGGACGAGGAGGAAAAGCAGAAGAAGCAGAAGCAGAAGAGGAGGAGGAAGAAGAGGAGGAAGGAGGAAGAAGAAGAGGAAGAGGAGGAGAAGGGGAGGAGGAGGAGAAAGAGGAGGAGGAGGAGAAGCAGAAGCAGAAGAAGCAGAAGAGGAGGAGGAGGGGGGGTGGAGCCAAAGGCAGGAGGTGGCTTTGGTATACAGCGCACCACAATGCTGTCCACTTTGTGAATATTGCTAAGACCAGCTTGAGTTCAAATTCTGACACACAAGACTTGGCACCGGCTGCTTCTTTTCGTAGCATTGTATCTCCGAGTGAGCCAATATTGCACTGCTCTGCATCAGGCAAATTCGCTAACCAAATTGTTGAATATTATTTGCTGCATTTTCTTCTGCAGGCAGCATTGGAAACTCTGTGTGTGTGTGAAAGAGAGAGAGAGAGATAAGATGAGATGAGATGAGATGAGATGAGATGAGAAGAGAAGAGAAGAGAAGAGAAGAGAAGAGAAGAGAAGAGAAGAGAAGAGAAGAGAAGAGAAGAGAAGAGAAGACAGAACAGGACAGGACAAGACAGGACAGAACAGGACAAGGCAAGGCAAGGCAAGGCAAGGCAAGGCAAGGCAAGGCAAGACAAGACCAAGGACTCTTATGACAATAGAAGTTTTGAATGGTTTGGGCATCCTCACGAGCCCAACATCTTTTGTACCAACCTGAGTTGATTGGTGCATTCTCCCCTTCCTTCCAAACAGATTCTTATTTACAGATGTGTGTGTATGTGTATCCATTATCAATCCCTACTTGGCCTCAGAAACATGACCACCCAAAGGCAACATCCTTGTTTACTCTGTGCAGGCCATGTTTAGGACATCTATGGAAGGAAAGATATCCTCGTTTTGTTTCTTGTTCATCCCAGCAAATATCCACCAATGGAAGCCTCTGTGAACAGCGGGAGTCTGGGATTTAATCAACATCTCTGGAAAGGTAGACAATTATTCACCCTCAGCAAAGAAAATGCTGGTTAAGCATGGGTGGTTAATTGACACTTCCACCATCAGGAAAACATCTAACCACAGAAACGATCAACCTGCAGAGACTAGACATTGCACATGAGGTAATTACTATTTTCTTGCAGTTAGGAAAGTCTGGTTTATGTTTCCATTCTACGTCAGCCCGAGGAACAGCCTTGCAAGATTTAGAGGCATTATTAGAGCCCTCCAGATCTATCAAAGAGTTATTGGAGAACCATTTTAAACAAGAACTGAAAGGGGTAACTTGTGGCTTTTCTGATCTGTTGGAACATAGCCCAGGGGTGTCAAACACAAGGCCCGCGGGGCAGATCTGGCCCTTGGGGTGTTTAGATCTGGTCCGCAGGGCCATCCTGCAAATAGTGAAGGACGGGCCGTGATGCCTCTGCCAGTGAAAATGGAGCTCGGGAGGCAAGGATGGGCTGCTGGGGGTTCGGGAAAATCTCTAGCTAAGATTCTGTGCAGTTTGAGAACCCCCAAATCACACTCCTGGCTGGCCCCACCCACCCTGCCCCTCCCTCCCAGGAGTCCCCATGTAGCCCGTTTTGGATGCAGGTAAGTGCAGGGAGTGTGCGGAGGCTTGGGGAGGATGAAAAACGGGCTTACCAGAAGTTCAGAAAGGCCAGAAGTGGGCCTGTTTCTGGCCTCCAGAGCCTGGGGAAGGCCATTTTCGCCTTCCCGGAGGCTCAAGGAAAGCCTCCAGAGCGGGGGGAGGGCAGAAAGCCCCACCACCACCCCGCTGTAGTGCAGGAGGCTGATTAGGCCACACCCACCATGGCCACGCCCACCCAGCAGTCGGGCAGAGAACCCTTGCTAAAAATCTTGAAATCCACTCCTGTCGAGAGGGCTCCATTTTCACTGGCAGATGGCTGCAGGAGGATCCCCCCCCTCGGCCCACACAGGCCACCACAGGTGCCCCCGACACAAGTGGCATTGAGTTGGCCATGCCCACCCCAGCCATGCCTGCCCTGGCCATGGCCCCCCCAGTTCCCCCAAGGTCAAACACAACCCTGATGCGGCCCTCAATGTAATCAAGTTTGACACCCCTGACATAGCCTGTCAGCACAGCCATAAACAGGGATGGGAGAGGGAGTATTTTTCTCCAGTGCTTTCTACCTATCCTATCAAGTGTAATAAGAACAACATGCTCTGAATCCCAACTATTAAAGCGTATGATCTGGTGGACCCAGGAATTACCCCTTCTATATCATGTTCACTGCCCTTTGGAGCAAAATTCCACCTAGATTGAGCAAGATCAAGTTGGAAGATTGTTTAGTTCAGGGCAGGGGTGAAATCCAGCAGGTTCTAACAGGTTCTGGAGAACCGGTAGCGGAAATTTTGAGCAGTTCAGAGAACCGGCAAATGCCACCTCTGGCTGGCCTCAGAGTGGGGTGGGAATGGAGATTTTGCAATATCCTTCCCCTGGAGTGGGGTGGGAATGGAGATTTTGCAACATCCTTCCCCAGCCACGCCCATCAGGCCATGCCCACCAAGCCACATCACGCCGACCAGGCCACGCCCACAGAACCAGTAGTAAAAAAAATTGGATTTCACCACTGGTTCAGGGGTGTCAAACTTGGTTTCATTGAGGGCTGCATCAGGGTTATGCCTGACCTCGGGGGGGGGGGGGGAGGCTGGGTGGGCATGGCCAGCTTGATGTCCCTCATGATGGGGGCACCTGTGGTGGCCCGAGTGCTCTGTCAGAGAAAACAGGTTCCCAAGCTCTGTTTCCAGCTGTGATGGCCTCCTGCAACCATCTGCCAGCAAATGGATTGGACTTGGTCCTCCCAAGCTACGTTTTCACTGTCAGAGGCACCGCAGGCCGGTCCTTCACTGTTTTCAGGGCAGCCTACATGGGCCAGTTCTAAGCACCCTGTGGGCCAGATTTGGCCCCCGGGCCTCGAGCTTGACACCCCTGGTTTAGTTCATGAGTTGCGTGAATGTTTTTTATCTTCGGTTGCCATTCTTCACTTCTGCTTTCTATGGTAGAGGATTCCTGTGCATGTGTTTTATATTTATATGGATGTGTTTCTTTTTTAAATTTAATTTATATGCTGCCCTTCTCTGGAGACTCAGCGCGGCTTACAATGCGTTAAGCAATAGCCTTCATACTTTTGTATATACCTGCTTAGTAGGGCTTTTGCACACACACACACCCCCCGCAAAGCGGTGTTCTTCTTTTATACAAAGTCAGCTTATTGCCCCCACAATCTGGGTCCTCATTTTACCTACCTTGAAAGGATGGAAAGCTGAGTCAACCTTGAGCCTGGTGAGATTTGAACTTGCAGTAACTGCAGGCAGCTGGTGTCACTTTAACACCACTTTAAGATGCTGCGCCACCAAGGCTCTTTAAAACGCCACCAAGACGTTTTAGTGTCTTCACCCTTCAGAATCACTTGGCAAGATGGGGACTGTATAAATTTGAATGAATGAATGAATGAATGAATGAATGAATCAGCTGTAGTTTGAGAATATCTGCAGGCTTAGAGTTTCCAGCCTTGGATTAAAAAGTTTACTAAAATGAAAGGATGAGTTTCTTCTCCATGTTGACGTTACATACATACATACATGAGCAGGTGTTTTATTGCTAAATACTGTTGGCCAATACTCTTGGAAAATAAAAAGGGGAACAGCTGCCAGGCTGAATAATCAATGTTCTAGTTTTTATATTCTTCCTTGGTGTACACATTCAGGACATAATTCTATGTTTTAAGTTGAAACCTCATTCCTATTTTCCAGGTCAGAAATCCCAGTTTTCAATGGGGGTGGGTGGGATATTTAGAGGAAGCTTGAAAAGAAGACAGCAGAGCTGGCAAGAACTACATTTCAGTTATATTGTCGGTGAATAACTACACCGGCAGGTAAGATGAGTGATGGAGTCACCTGTTTGTTTGCACATGTGCTGATTCATTGGATGAACAAAAACAAAATGATGGAAAGGAATCACCGCAGGGAGAGGTCAGTGATGAGCAATTCCCTGACAATGTCTTACCAAGAGCTCCTTTGAGAGCCACAAACATGGACAGAATTTATTTCCTAGCTCAAAAGAGATAGACGGAATTCTTTATTGGCCAAGTGTGATTGGACACACAAGGGATTTGTCTTTGGTGCATATGCTCTCAGTGTACACAAAAAGAAAAGATACATTTGTCAAGAATCATAAGGTACAACACTTAATGATAGTCATAGAGTACAAATAAGCAATCAAATCATACTGGGAAACAATATAAATCATAAGAATATAAGCAACGAAGTTACAGTCATAAGTGGGAGGAGATGGGTGATAGGAACGATGAGAAGATTAATAGTAATAGTAATGCTGACATAGTGAATAGTTTGACAGTGCTGAGGGAATTATTTGTTTAGCAGAGTGATGGCCTTCAGGGAAAAAACTGTTCTTGTGTCTAGTTGTTCTGGTGTGCAGTGCTCTATAGCGGGGGTCTCCAACCTTGGCAACTTTACGACTTGTGGATTTCAACTCCCAGAATTCCTCAGCCAGCTTTGCCAACTTTATGACTTGTGGACTTCAAGAATTCCTCAGCCAGCTTTGCCAACTTTATGATTTGTGGACTTCAGCTCCCAAAATTCTGGGAGCTGAAGTCCACAAATCTAAAGTTCCTAAGGTTAGAAACCCCTGCTCTATAGTGTCATTTTGAGGGTAGGAGGAAGAGAAGGAGGAAGACCTCACTCCTCATTCTCACACGAACAAACCATCCCTTGATTTTTCAAGGAGATCCTGAATTTCTTCCAAACCTGGGACAGGGCCTGGCATCACTCCATCACTCCAGGTTCTGCTCCTTGGGCAGATTAGAAGCGTAACGGAATATCAGGAGAGAGTGGGAGGGAATCGTAGGAGTAACAGCTTCTAAATATAGAAGATCAAAACGATGACACATGAGAGTTTCTTGACTGACAGTTGCTCAGAACAAAGAGTTGAGTGTGGAGCCTCACTTCACCAATATTGCTTTCAAGTCCCTGATTCCAGATGGCAGGAAGTGGTAGAAAGTCAGAACAATACTGCATGTTTTTTTAAAATAATAATACTAAAAAAATCAGCAGCAAGAGCCAGATTTTTCCATCCCTTCGCAAGATGGTGACTCAAGAAAGACCTTCTGGTGTTACGTGACACCCAGGCAGCCAAGATTCACAATTGGTAGCAGTTCTGTTTTTGAGGACAAAAGTAAAACTGTGATGCCCAAGTGGACAGGTGATCTGATCAAAGGGCCAGGAGGTATTACAGGAAGAGAACTGAGAAGAGAAATGAAGAAATACTGCTGTGTAGAAATGCTGGCGAGAGATTTGCAAAGCCCTTCTGCTATCTCGATCTTTAATTTAAGAAACGGACTGGACAGAGGGATGTACACAAACCTCTATGAATATTTCCTCTTATTTTGAGGAAGTAGGGATGCGGTGGCTCAGTGGCTAAGATGCTGAGCTTGTCGATTGAAAGGTCGGCAGTTCAGTGGTTCGAACCCCTAGTGCCGCGTAACGGGGTGAGCTCCCATCACTTGTCCCAGCTTCTGCCAACCTAGCAGTTCGAAAGCACATAAAAATGCAAGTAGAAAAATAGGGACAACCTTTGGTGGGAAAGGATCAGTGTTCCATGCGCCTTTGGTGTTTAGTCATGCCGGCCACATGACCACGGAGACGTCTTCGGGCAGCGCTGGCTCTTTGGCTTTGAAACGGAGATGAGCATCGCCCCCTAGAGTCAGGAATGACTAGCATTTATGTGCGAGGGGAACCTTTACCTTTATCTTACTTTGAGCCTACACAAACGCCGTAGGTGCAGGTAAACTTAGCAATTTACCATCGTTTATTTAGTGACTGTTTGAACTTACAAAGGCACTGGAAAAAAGAAAGAAGACTGCTTTTTCTACTGACGACCATCGTGGCATCTTCATAGTCACATGATCAACGTTGGGCAACAATATTTATGACGGTTGCATTGTCCCGGGGTCATGTGATCACCTTTTGTAAATAGAAAAAGAAAGTGAAAGAGGAAACCAGATTTGGTTAACAACTGCGTTACTAACTTAATTGCAGCTGTTAGGAAATGATAATTACTTAACTTGTTCGGTTGGCAATATATAAACCCTCAATATAGCTTTAAGACTGTATTGCTGTATTGCATCATACTGTGTCCTGATTGGTTAGCTCTGTAGCCAATGTCCTTAAGAGGGAGCTTGAAACATGGTGTGTTTCTCTTTGCTGATCATTATTGCTCTTTGCTATTCATTATTGCTCTTTGCTAATTGTTCCTGCTATTTACTGCTCTTTGCTGTGTTTGCTACTGTTTGCAACTGTTTATTGTGTATGACTACGACAACTGGGAAGAAGACTTTGTTATTGGAATATCCCTGGACTATTGTTTTACTATCTACTGCTTTAACCGTGTATGACCTGGACTGTTTATTGGACTGTGCCTTATTACTATTTCCTAAAAGTAATCACAACTCAGTGTATCTGTGTGTTGGCTGTGATTATTCACAACTCCTCTCAATCACTTTCATGTGCACACCCTTGCTACTCTAGGGTTGCTCTGCAAATTCCTTAACAGCAGTGATTCATTTAATAACTGTCAGTTTGTTGCAGCAGACACAAGCAGACTATTAAGCAGGATTCAAACACGTCTTTATATACATAACAACACATAAGGCATACTTGTAGGTTTTTCCATGTTGTAGAGAAGAGAAATAGCAAGTAGAAACACAGCACAAAATTGAAGCACAAAATGGAGGGGAGCAAAATGGAGAAGACAGAAGCTAGTGACCTAAAGCCACACCCAGGCTCCAAACTGTCTCTTATGGTCCCATACAACAAATACTATGTTTCAGTTACCGAACAGCCCTCATTGGCTGACCTGTTGCTATGCCTATTCCAGTTCATGAATATACTCTGACACTCCTCCCTTCATAACTGAAATAAAAATAAAATCGAATATCTTAATATTCTTCCCAGACCTGTATTTGAAGACCACATTCACAGTTCCTTTCAAATACCTAAGAATTTCTTTTTATACCCATCCAATAACTGGCAAGAAAGGTCATAAAATGGGGCCAACCTCACTTAACAACTGTCTTACTTAGGAGCAGAAATTTTGAGTCCAGGTGTGATTGTACTCCTGCCATGAAACTCCTGCAAGGTGATCTCACCTCCCTCCAGATTGGCAGGCAAATGAAGAAGGACCTGCTGAAATGGTGGAAGCAGAAGGACCCTGTCTCTCCCAAGTCATTGGCAAGGTTGAACATCATCCTTTCAGGGCTGGGCTTCAAAAATTTTAGCAAGGGGTTCTCTGCCTGGCTGATGCATGGGTGTGGCCATGGTGGGTGTGGTCTAGTCGGCCTCCTACATTGGCTGACCTGTTGCTATGCAGGTCTTTTTTTGCCCTCCCCAGGCTCCGGAGGCTTTTTTTTTGAGCCTCCAGGAGGGCAAAAGTGGCCTCTCCAGGCTCTGGAGGCCCCCTGGGGCATTTCTGGCCTTCCTGAACTTCCAGTAGGCCCATTTTTCACCCTTCCTGAGTCTCTGTGCACATCCTGCACTTACCTGCATCCAAAACAGGCCGCGTGGGGATTCCTGGGAGGGGCAGGTGGGGTAGATGGGGCCATTCAGGAGTGGGATGTGGGGATTCTCCAAACTGCGCAGAATCTTAGCTAGAGGTTCTCCCGAACCCCTGCGAACCCCTAACAGCCCACCCCTGCATCCTTCCCTCTGCAGCCCCTTTTCAACAGAAGCTTTTCTGCCCCGTTGCAAGCCAAGGGAGGAAAGCACCAGAAAGACCCACACACCAGTGGTGAAATCCAAACTTTTTTACTAATGGTTTTGTGGGCGTGGCTTGGTGGGCGTGGTGTGGCTTGGTGGATGTGGCTTGGTGGGCGTGGCAAGGGAAGGATACTGCAAAATCTCCATTCCCACCCCACTCCAGGGGAAGGATACTGCAAAATCCCCATTCCCTCCCCACTCCTGGGGTAAGGATATTGCAAAATCTCCATTCCCACCCCACTCTCGGGCCCGCCAGAGGTGGCATTTGCCAGTTCTCCGAACTACTCAAAACTACTCTACCGGTTCTCCAGAACCTGTCAGAACCTGCTGGATTTCACCTCTGCCACACCTCTTTCTAAAGCTGCAGAAAAGCTGTATTCCTTCCTTGTCTCAAATCTTTGGTTGCTTTTAGACTATTCCTTTATTTTAGAACACGAAGTGGGCTGCTGGTTGGCAGTAATCTTGAAGCAATTTGCAAAACCAAGTCAAACATTCTAATTTTGTGTTAAAAACATACAACTGAGGCGCAGACCAGAAAGTGATTTGAAGACCTAGCTTAAAACCCAAAGATTTTCAAAGGGAGGAGATAAAGTTACAGATCTCAAACCAGGACCAAAAGTTGCATAAACCAGTGTTGGAAGAAATATCCAGGTCCAGATCCAAGCCGAGAGAAAGGCACTGGAGACAAAATGGAGGCTGGAGGCTGATTGGAATGAGGGACCATTTATTGATGAAGCAGAACCACCAAGCACATGGTTCTGGGTAGCTGACCACATGCAGTTGAGAGTGGGTGGCTTTTATACCTTCTCTTAGGCTTTGCACTTGAACTTCCTGTTCCTGTGCAAGAACATGTATTCTATTGGCTGTCATAGCAGTCATAGCTAGCTCTGTGGGTTGTCTGAGGCGAGCTTGGTTGAAGTTTCGTCTGCTGATGCAATAAAAGGGCTTGTTGGGCAATTCCTAGTGTGGCTGAGGGCTAATCTTACCTTTGTTCAGATCTTGCTGCAGGAACCCGCTTATGAATAGAGCTAGCTATCTCTTTATCTCTTAAGTGCTGACATCTGCTGAGGGCCATCAAGAAAGGTTGGAGGCTGCTTTCTGTCTCCAAGAGCATGTTTCTCCATTTCTCATCCAGGGAAATATAACATTCCACCTTTTTAATGTTTCTCAAAACATTTCATTCTTCTAGGAGAGGGGTGGGTGCTAACTTTCTACACCAGAGATACCATTTAATCAGGGATGCAATTCAGCAGGTTCTGACAGGTTCTGGAGAACCTGTCAGATTTCCGGTAGCGGAAATTTTGAGTAGTTTGGAGAACCGGCAAATACCACCTCTGGCTGGCCCCAGAGTGGGGTAGGAATAGAGATTTTGCAATATCCTTCCCCTGGAGTGGGATAGGAATGGAGATTTTGTAGTATCCTTCCCCTGCCACGCCCACCAAGCCACACCAAGCGATGCCTACCAAACCAGTAGTAAAAAAAAATTGAATTCCACCACTGCATTTAATGATGGCAGTTCAGAGCTGAGGTACCCCACTGAAGGACATATTCTAATGGGACCCACCTGGGTCTATTCATTAAACATCAATCAAAGTCACTATCACTATGTGATTTCGAGCTGAAACCAAGTTTTGTTACAAAAACATCCTCTTCAGAAATCGTCTCACAAAAGGGTATTTCAGCCTGAAATGACTTTAAGCAAAATTGACTACTTTGCTTAAAGAAAAGAACCTAAGTACTTTGGTTTCCACATGGAAACCACTTCTGAACTTCATGCCTGAAGTGGAAAAGAATGAAATGCTGATTTTGGGTTTTACAGATTAGATGGATAGATCTTTACAGAAATGGCTGGTTCATGTTGTTATGAAAAAGCAAAAAGCTGTGATTTGATGTTAATGCCTTATTCTACTGCAACAGAGTCGGAAGTTAATGTTTCTTTTTCTTTTTTCCTCATCCTTCCTCGCTTCTCTTCCCCCCCTTTCCTCCCCCACTGCTTTTCTATTTACTTTTTTGTATTTTATAATATTTTATAACTCAATATAAATGTTAAACCGGAAACGCTGAAAGGGTATAGCTACCATTGAGAGTAGCAACACTAACTTTCCTTCCTCCCATAAAAGTCAAATCCAGTTGGCAACTGAAGTTTATTTCACTTCTAATGCTGTAATAACATGCCCCACCAGGGACGAAGGATACGGGGGGAAAAAAATTAAAGCTGCGTTTAAGTGCAAGCTGATCCCATTTTACACCGTCAAACTGATACCCATGAGCCAAACTACAGTTCGCTTTTGGCATCGTGGCTTCTCTGCATTTTGCAGTGTGGCTTGCCCTCAAAAGGGAGGATGCATTTGAAAGAAATGTGCGCCCGAGTGCCAATTTTTAAAA